>CM042017.1:32356649-33556649 GCA_023525715.1 Cichorium intybus | reverse complement strand
AAACCAAATCTAGATCACCACAAGACTCCATGGCTTGTAGTTGACCATAGCGGCCTCTTGTGTTGGAGTGACCTGAAGAACGACCGGCCGCTGCGGTAGGTATTGGTAGTGGCAAGACTGTTGTGGAAGTGGTGAAGATCTTACTCCCAAAGCTTCAAAGCCAGGTTTAACAAGGTGTACCTGAGGTGCCATTTTTGGTTCTTTAGAGGTGACGAAATTACACTCGTACGCGTTCTTTAATCTTTTGTGTATCAGCCTTTGGAAATATAAGCATTTATAAAGGGAGAAAAGGGCATAAAGGGTAAAAGTGTAAACCCTCTTTTCATATTATAACTATAGAATATAAATAAATAAATAAATAAGAATAAATATCTACAGAGGATATATGTGGCTAGACTGCGCAACAGGTCAAAACATGTTGGATTTGTGTTTTTTTAAAGTTGTTAAATGACTCGATGTTTTAAAAAGTTCCCGTAAACGTAACATAAACAAAGTTAATTGCCTCTTTATTTGTCGTAATTAAATGTAAAGAATGCCAACTAAAGTGTCTTTATATTTTTCTAAACGCAACTTTTGGCAAAATAATTATTTTGTTTGGCATTTTTAACTTTCTGACCAAAATGGAAATTACAACAAACTTGTTTCACATTCTTTGCAATTAAACATAAATATAATTATAAATGTAAATATATGTGTCTCTCCAAAAAAGCCTTTGTGGAGAGAGAGAGGAGACTCCAACATATATACACACTTATGAGACCGTGTCACACCAATGTGGAATACAGGGGCGGAGCGTCGTGAGGGCCAGGGGGCCATGGCCCCCCTGATTTTTCAACTTATTATATACAGAGATTATATATTTTTAAGTCTTATTTTGTTACCTAGGTTGATTATTCATGCGTATATATATAGAACTAATTCACCCCAAACAAAATCAGTAACAACTAATAAATTAGGAAATTAGATAGGTTATTAACAGAAAAGCAGAAAATTATTGAATAATTTAGAACAAATCAATGATAAAATTAGGATATCGATTGATTTGGTAACTAAACTCTTTAAAACAAACTCAAAATTTTGTTCTAATTTACACATTAATCTTTGAGAAAGAACAAACCCTAAACTAGAGAATACTCTTGCCGTAAAATAACTGAGCCGCTCACCCGGAAAAAAATAGTAACTGGAAACAAAAGATTATGGTGATTTCTCTTTGTGGTTTGCCGACTGCTACTCCGAATACTTTCGTTGTTGGTCGATGCTTCCTCTTTGTTGTTTACTACTCCAGGGTGTCAATGTCGGTGCTTCCTCTCTACGGCTATACGAATTTTGTTCTGACCTCGATTTGCTCTTTGCCTCTCCACCGAGAACCCTCATCATCGGAGATGTAAGTTTCTCTTTCTTCCTCTCTCTAATTTATTTCACTTTCTCACTGTATTGTTATAAATGATATTTTTATATTTAAAAGTTGAAAGAATATGAAAAGATAGTCGTTGTGCTAATAAAAGGCTGCAACAAAAACTTTATTATTATTTATTGTTTTGTCCTTTTATAGATGACTTTGTTAAACAAAAACAATTTGGCATGACTTCATGCCTTCATAAATTTTAACGGGAATTTAATAGATTAGGAGTTTAGGATACTTGATTAACGTCTACTTACAAGTGCCGAAAAACAATTACAGTAAATTAAAACAATTTAGTCGTTTCCAACTTTAATTTTTTCTTTTCATTTGGTTATATATATATATATATATATATATATATATATATATATATATATATATATATATATATATATATATATATATATATATATATATATATATATATATATATATATATATTAACATGAAAATTTTATAAGTATTGGTGGATTTTTAAAGAAACATGTAAGGCCTCTTCAAGATCTCGAAGAAGCACTATTGACTTTTTGGACGCACATACTTTAAGGTTTAACCGTTCTGAGTCGCTATGTTTTGTTTTGGTTTCGGGCTTTCGGCCCCCCGCCTCTACGGCTTTGTGTTCCGCCCCTGGTGGAATACACTAACAATAAAAACTATTAATAGATTAGTGACCTATTTCTTTCTAACAAACCAAGATAAAATATTGTAAGACCTAATTATACTATATAAAAATATCATTATAAATACTATACAATTTGTAACACGACGAATAGTAACTTCTAACTATATTTTTATTTATTAATTTTTTTTAAAAATTTATACGGAATTAGATTACCCACCGGTAAAATGGTGAAGAGACCGTTGTTCGAATCTTGCAAGTGATGGAACTTGAATATATACCTTTAAGAAAAAGGATCCAACTTAGCAAGTAGTGGCGATTCCTTCAGATAATGTTTTGAATATAAAGTGCCGTGTCTTTGCATATAGCATCCAAACTCGTATCTCTAAAGGAAAGGCTACTTGGATACATAATATTCACGATTTTTAGGAGCTCGAATATTTTCAAAGACCAAAGGGCCTTTGACTAACGGTATTGTTATATGAAACTGTGTGCTTCCTTTAAATGGTTGAAGGTTCAAAGTCTTATAGTAAACAAATGTATAGTTTAGGATAAAATTCATAGACCGGATTTGTGTTAGCCGTTAAAAAAAAAGAATATTTGCAATGAAAACGGCTACAAAAAGTATGGTCTACTCATTGAGACGATCTTTATTTGACAATAGACTCATTTAGCCACTTCGATAGTGATATTATAAATATATATGTTTTTTTGCCTAGAAATATTGTTTGATACTTTAAAGAAACTATTTAACCAAAACAGCTCCGCCTCTCGGGCATGGATAGAAACTATCCGTGACCAAATATGCTCCCAAATGCATATCGGACAATAGCGATGAAATGTTGTTAGATTAGCAACATATTTCGTGTGTCACACAATAACGCACTCGTTTATAATTTGCAAATGAGATATTTTTATAAATCAATGACGGGAAATCCGTCCCAAATTAGTCATTGAATGGTACAATAAGTGAAAAAGAAGTTACTAGTGAGCATCTACAAACGGGTAAAGTCGGTCCAAATATGTTTTGGGTCCATCGAAAAAAACAAAATAGGACCCTTACAACAACAACACCAACAACAACAACAACGTATCTTGGGATCGATCCCATCACAACGAGGTAAGGGGACGTAAACGTAGGCGGTCATGCCTCCACATAGGGTGGAGCGGTTTCTTTCACTTTGTAAACATTCAACATAAGAAGAATGTGAACATGTAATAGAGCAAACATGAAAAGAGTAAGTCACTGATGCATGAAGGTAAAGCACTTACACTAAATGGAGCTTAAACTGGTGCAAAAGGATAGTCTTATAAGATGTAACGAACAAAGACCTAGGCTACTCCATTATTCTAATTCTAACCCTCCACACCCTCGTATATAATGTCATGTCTTCAGAGATGGCCAACACCTTCATGTCTAACCTCATACTATCTTCCCATTTTCTCATAGGAAGTCCTCTCTGTTGGGATTTTGTATTCAAAGTATGATGTTCATAACACATGTTTTTTTCGAAAAATTGCAACGAAAGTCTTTTAAATTTAAACACAAACATAATACTAGTTTTATTCCCACCAAAAGATCTTTGATTATATGCATGTTAAAAATAATATAACAATATAAGGATGAAAGGAAACACAACTTTTCATGTCCTTTGGTTCAATCTCAAAGATTGAATATTGTTGTGATGGAAACAAGAACAAAAGCATGTTCTTCTCCAACGGTATACACCAGAAGTTGCTACACCTTTGGAATGCTAGTTCTTTGCTTTCCTTATTCTCTTTTATGCTTAGAAACCAAAACTTTTGGTTTCCAAGAGAGGTGAGTATAAGAACCAATCTACACTTGAAAATGCAAGAAGAATTTCTAGAGAAAGAGAAAGAGAGGTTTCAGTTAAGTAGAGTGAGCAGAAAAGAATAACTAATCTCACATGTTGGAATGCAATCCTTCTTAAAGACCATGCAACATACTATTCCATGATGCAAAGTTCAAAAGATCTACATGCAATGGACAAGGGAGGAGCCCAAGACACATGCATTGGACCTCTCTCTAGCGTTGTTTTGGCCGAAAATGAAGAAAGAGAGAGAAAGAAAAAGAGAAAGAGAAAATATCTCTCTTGATTTTATACTTTATGAACATATACTTTATATTTTATAAATTATAAAAAATCATTTTCCTTTCACCATGTAAGTTTTATAACATATTTCAACTCCTTGAAAAATTACATTTAAACACATATACATACATATATGTATTTTCGAATTATGTATATCTCATTTACCCAAATCTTATTTGTTTTAACACTTAAAATATATATGTATTTAGTAAAACTTACTTAATCATTTAAACTCTTTTAAATGATATAGATAATCCCATTATCATTTAAACTCTCTTGTACTAATTCATATCATATGAATTAATTCTAGATATTATATCATTTTATCACATAAAATGATAAATCCAAGCAGTAGATTGTGTCATCATGAATCCAGTTTATTATAATGAATAATCATTTAGGTGTTTAACTTGTTGTTGGTGTGACCCTTTAAGATCATATGTTAATTGCAATATCATTGGTTTGATCAAGCTTAAGCATCTAGGTCTAACACTCTCCTCCTCATACCATCCACAGAAACCTTCTCATATTTCCTAATTGGAGTCTACGGTAACCTCATTTAGACATGTCCATACCACCAGAATCTTCCCTCATGCAGTTTATCAACGATTGAAGCCATTCTGAATGAATCTTTTATAACCAGATTTAGGATCCCGACGAGCAATGTTTTAACGCATACCCACATTAACATCCTCATTTCCACCATTTTCGTCTTCCTCTCATACTCATTTTTCTTTGACCAACATTCGGACCCATACAACATATATAGCCTAATTATGACCCTATTGAACTTTTCCTTAAATTTTAAAGGACATTCTTGCCATACAGGACCCTGTGGCTGTCCTCCACTTTAACCAACCTGTCTTTAAGCGGTGAGTCTTCAACCCATCATTCTTTATGGAATATAGACCTCAAGTACTTCAAAACTCTCTTGGGTGGATGGCTTCCTCCCTTCAACGTATTTCTACTCCTTCATCACTACGCTCCTTATTGAAGTTGCACCATAGATACTCTGTTAGTCCTTAGAAAGAGAATATTTTCAATGAAAACGACTATAAAAAAAGCATGGTTTTCTCACTGAGGCCATCTTTATTTGACAACAGGCTCATTCAACCACTTCGAAGATAATATTATAAATACATATGTTTTTCGACCTAGGAACATGGTTTGGATAGTTCGAGATAATGAAAGAAAATATTCATGAACATGTTTCTGAAAACTACAAATGACAATATACTTGTCGACGATGGTTCAATAGCTTCAAAAGAAAACTAGTTAACCAACCCAACTTTGCCTCTCGGTGTATTGATGGAAACTATATATTCGCAAACAAAAATACTCTAGAATGCATACCGAACAATAGCAACGAAAATGTTGTTCAAATTAACATGTTCCATTCTTCATACAATAACAGCTCGTTTAAAATTCGTAATACAGATCTTTTTTAAATACAATGATGGGAAATTCGTCCCTAATTAGTCTTTGAATGGTACAAAAAGTGAAAAAATGTTACCAGGAAGCATCTACCAACATAAAGGGTCCTTCCAAATATATTTTGGGTCCAGGGCAAAAAAAAAAAAAAAAGACCACATACAAAAACAACAACCAATCCCAAGTGAGATCCCATGACAATAGGATAACATGGACGTAGACATATAGGCGGTCATGCATCCACATAGGGTAGAGGCTGTTTTCACATTTTAGGCATTCGACATAGAAAGAATGTAAACCTGCAACAGAGCAAACATGCAAAGAGTAAGTAGGTGCAAGTACTAAATAGATGCATGAAGCTTAAGCACTTGCACTAAACGGAGCTTAAACTGTTGCGAGTAAAGGGATAGTCCTATAAGACAAAAAGAACAAGGTCTTAGGCTACTCCATTATTCTAATTCTAACCCTCCACGACCTCTTATATATATATAACCCAAAAAAAATTAGTCTATAATCGTTGACGGGGAAACGGGGGCGAGAGAACGGGGGAATTTCGGGTCCCGTTTGACTCTGTTGACATCTCTAGGATCGAGGGAAGTTAAAAGGCTGAAAATTAAAACCTACCTTATGTGTAGGTTTGGATCGGGCTATTAACTGGACCAGGCCTTGAATTTTGGAGATTTCGGATCGGACAGGTCCTAGCTTATTCGCCAGCTTTACCCGTATACTATTTTGTAAGGGAAGTGATTTCTAGACAATAATTTTGGAATCCTATACAACAGGTTTTTGGTTATATATTTTATAATTTTTTAAAACATAAATTGTTACGTACTTACGCATAAATAAAAATGATTGAGTACGAATCACTTCCCTTTCCGTAATAATTGGTGAACATCTGTTTTATTAATAAAGTTTAACTTATTACAACACACACGTTCAAACTTAATATTTAAAAATATCTGTTAAAACTTAAACGTGTCCTAGATACATTTCAATAATAATACAATCAACTATTTATTTAATAATGTTCAGGATGATCGTTACTCTACAGTTATCTTTAATTATATTTTCTTGTAACGATTCTTTACTTTCTTTTTTAATTTTGTTACGTGTAGATGAATTTTAGTAAACACCTCAAAACAAACTATTTCAAGCTACTGAAGTTTTCACAAAAGCGATTAAATGATTTACTTTCATCAATATCAATTAGAGTTTTATCACTATTTTAATTACCAACTTTATTTGAATTAACTTTTAGGTCTTATTCTTCACCTTTATCACTAGCATTTACTTTCTATTGTTGAGAATTACGATTTTCGTTTTATTCTTGACCGGATGACTCCGGCTGCAATGTGGGGTTTTTTATGAGTTTTTCATATATATGGAAGGTTTTTTAGGTTTTCCTAATATTTTCTACACAAAGAAAATACTTTTTTGAGGTATGATGAAGGGAAACACTTGGAGAATCTGAGAAATGAAATTTGAGAGTTCCATATTCTTTAAGTTTAGTGATTTTTGGTTTATTGTATTATCAAAGCATCTTATGTTAGATTTTGAGTTTCAAAAAACTCTTTGTAATCACTTTCTGCAAATGTTTTATGAATTACATCATAATAATGTGGTATTTTGGTTTGACACTGCTTCACATCCAAAAAGATGGGAACTACATCTGAGTTAGACTTGGACTTGGAAGTCTTCTTTCGTTTCTTGACAGTGAAGTAAGACCAAGCTTATAAGTTTATTATCTCAGGTCGGAACAAGTTGATAGGATCCTTCTTTTTTTTTTTTTTTTTTTTTTTTGCCCCATGTCGTGTTAGTATGTTTGAACAAGTGTTTTGTAAGCATATCGTTTTAGTCCTCCGTTGAAATATAAATATTTCTCTTATCATTCATATTTAATAAACTTGATAGTGAAATCACATTAAAAAAATTCTCTACTTTTTATAGATAGTCTTTTTTGGGTTGGTTTGTATTCGCTATACTTCTATAGTATTATCAATGGTATTGTGGGTTGCCTTGTTTTTGAAGTCTTTTTTTTCGTTTCCTTGCTTGTGAGTTTACATCAAACCTTGAATGTCTTAGTGTAAAACCCTCAACATATGTTTATTAGTAATTTCAAAATTTTATCATTACTTTTATTATAATAAGTTTTTTTTCATCACTAATTTTAGATTATTTTGTAGTAACATTGATAGATTATTATTTTTCTTACGTGTTAATGTCTCCCAACCAATGTTCATAATCATGAATCTTGATTAAGAAAAGTATAGCTACTCACAAACACTTTAAGATAGTTATCTAAATTTAACAATAGACTAATAGTTCTCCAATACAAAACAGATGGAGGACATAAGCTGATATTGCTTTAAAATTTGTTAAAAAGAACACGTGGAAGCCCTTTCATACTAACATCGACAATCTGGTATTGGGATGGCACATGGACAAGTCGAACCTCTACTTTAGTAAATTTTTTTGAACAAAGTGAATATAAATCTCTATGTGTTTTGTACATTGATGATGAATTAGATTGCCAACAATGTAGATAGCACTAACCTTGTAACAATAGACAATTGAGTTATTGGGTCGGCACTTAAGATTAAAAAGAAAGTTGTTTAAACAACGAGCTTCGGAAACGACGTTAGTAATGTTGCGATATTCGGTTTCTACACTAGACTAGAGAGAGTATGTTGCTGTTTAGAAGACCATGATATGAGATTACCATCAAAATATGCAAAATAATTGGATGTGCATCGTCGTGTATTCAAAACCCCCACCCCAGTCGGCATCCATATAACATATGAGATCGGAGGAAGCTAAATAAAGACCATATGAGAAAGAGACCTTAAGATATCAGATAATGTATTTAAGCGCATTCATATGACTAATGGAACGATTATGTACATGAAGGTAAACCGATTGTACTGCATTGGTGATGTCTGGGTAGATAAAAGTAAGATATTGTAATGTGTCGGCGAGACTACAATAATGTGTTGGATCGAAGTAAGTATCGTCGGTGGTGCTACTTAATTTTGAATTGGTGTCAACCAAAGTGCAATGATATCTTGGGCATATTGTGTTTGTTATAAAACCATAGGGACAACATGACATTGAACTGCAACACTTAAAATATAACTAACAGTACCAAGATCCTTCATTGCAAATTCACTTCTATAAAGGACATAAGGGATATTGTAACGCCGCTCAGCGTAGTAGAAATTAAGTTATCTTTTGAAATCTATTAAACATTTATAAAACTATATGGAATTTAGGTTCCCAATTTTAGGTAACACGAACCAAGTTTGGAAATTTATTCCAATTGTTTTACAAAAACAAGACTTTCAGGAAACACGACTTGATGAACCCATAAAATATAAAAAAAAACAACTGCAAGTAAAGGTGCGGAATAGTAAGGACTCAATTTAAAGTAATATATAAAGCAATAAACGTAGAGACGGGAAATAAAGAGATAAAGTAAAGTATGAACAAAACTAGAAAGGTTGTGAATTATGTGAATATATTCTAGTGAAACTTTTACAAACACTTCAAAAGATGAATATTTTCAACAGATCACAAGTTGACTATTTCTAAGGAAACTAGGACACCCCATCCTAATATAATTTTATAAAAAGTACATTGCGAGGGGATATGGGTGGATATTTCTCCTAATACTCGACCAATATTATCTGACACACTTGTTATATTTTTATAACAAGTATATAATGGTACTTATACCACGTGCAAACATCATTCACAACAACTTGATTATGAAGAGCCTCGCATGACATCAGTCGACAAAAGGTTCTTTGCATGAGCATAGTAGCTTCATATCACATTTGTTCACTTTGCATCACTTCAAAACATAAATGAAAATGAAGACTCACTACTTGACATGGCTACTTTCAGGTTCAACAATCTCCTTCTATGTGACTGTGTAGAGACTTCATTGATCCAGGGACTAAAGAAAGTCAAATACTTTCTTGAAGAATCTTCTTGTCATTTGGATCCACTAAATATGTTCATTAATCTCCTTCTTGATGGTTGCGGTTCCTTTAGGTGATAGCAGAGCAATGGCTTCAATTTCCTTAAGAAATAAATTTGGGCATTGATTCTTCCGACTTAGACGAAAAAAAACTTTGTCTACTCATCTTCAACAAGATTATAAATGACCCTAATCTTCATGTCACAGTCACCCCAAAGTCTTTGTCTTCAATACCTTCTAAGGATGTATCAAAGCCTATTCCTACTAGTGAAGGGAACATAAGATTAGTTCCATAATTAGTTATAGAGAAATCCACCAATAGCCTTAGAAGATATCGCTTGATAGGATCCGGTGCAAGAATAACAAACAATCTCTTTAAAATCATCCAGTGAACAATTTTAGCAATGGAAAGGAGGTCAGTTGTGGCTAGTGTAAAATCAGCTTGAGTAATGGTGTAGACTTCATCATGATAAAGAACTACAACATAGCAAAAGTAAGAAGCCTTTTGAAGTTTCTTCTCCTTTATTGTCTTGACTGGCATGATGGCTTGACTCGAATCTAGGAATGCATGTTGGTGTTTGGAAATGAACTTCTCATGTCTTTGCCTTTCTTTAAAGTCTAAATCTGAAGGACATAGACTTTGATCAACGTGAGGAGGAAAACTACAATCCAAGGGTCTGATGGGAGTGTTTAGATAGTCCCATACGTGACTGACAGAGATTAGTGCTCTATACGTATCGGTTGGACGATAGTCCCTATTTGATAGTTTCTTTAGAAGTACTGTATATGCGTCTTTAGGGTTGATTTTTGGCTTTGGCTGTTAATAGCTAGTTGTCATTTTGACAGGAGAGGTTTTGGAAACAACAACAACCTTTGCCTCTTCTTTAACTTGGCATCTCATTGCCAACAGTAGACTATCATGTTCGAGCTTCACCTTCTGTTTTGGAGTTCTTATTTTACTTCTTCGTCTTTAGTGAAGTTAATGTCGTGAATTACTGATGTTTACTTGCCTTCTTCTGTCACTTTCTTTTTCCCTTTGTCTTTGATGGAACAAAAGGAGTTTGTTGAGGAGAGCTAGTCTTGAGAAAAAATAACAAACAATACACCAGTATTTGGAGGAACTTGGATTCTTGATTTTGACCTCCCTGATCCGGATTCTCTTCATACACGGTTTTTGTGGTTTCAGAGGAAGGGGTGGCAATCTTCGGTTTATACCCCCCTTTCGCTTTAGAGGGCTTAACCTCATCCCTACACCTTTGCTGACTGATGATTAGACAGTCTAGTTTCTCATAGACCTTGAGAAAGGACTGTTGCATGGATTTTGACATGACCTCCACTCTCAGGTCGAGAGTGGGTTTATGCAAAAAGTCTCCAACAACCACGATGAAGTTGTTCATCCTATTCACCGTGTCAATAGGAAGGTCCATAATCTTGGTCATATCATTAACCAATTTTGAATTCACCTTTCTCAGGACCATGTTGTTTTTTCGATGAAATTGAAGTTGGTCGAGGTAACGTTGAATTTCCTCACTGTGTCTTCTTCCAAGAGCTGTCATTACAGCGCCAAACGATTTAGTGACAAAGGTGGCGTGTTTATGATATGCCTTAGTTAGGTTGTTGAAAGGCTCCAATATTTTCTTCCGAAATCCTTCAATCTCAAATGTCCTCTTTACGTTCGTATTTGAAGCTTTTTGTAAAACGAAATCAAGATCCTGTTGAAGCTCTTTGGTTGTAACATAGTTTACGTCATCTAATAGCTTGGCCTTGGATAACTTAAATTGAATCTGATCCATTTTCTTGTCAAGTTTCTGCAATCTTTTAGCAGAGGGACTTGGAATCGCTTGTTGTGGTTGTTGGTGTTCTGGCTTTACAATTTAAGTTAATGATGACTTAGTCTTCTCTGATCTAGAGTGTTGAGAAACAGGTGCCGGGTGTCTGGGTTAGACAATCTGATGAGTTGATTCAGTTTTTATGCTTGGAGATTCATCACTCCCCATCAGATTTTGTTCAGCAGATATTATAAACCTTTCGACAATACTTTCATTATATCCCTCTACTGTTTCTTCTCTACGCTTCTATTGATCTTTATAAGCCTTGGCTTGAGGCTCGTCCTGAGCTCTTGCTTCTTCATTTGCTTTTGCCTTGGCCTCAACATCAACTCTAGCCTTATAATCTTGGATCAATATTCTTTAAACCTCAACATCAGCCCTTCTATTCTCCTATTCTTTTGTTGCAGTTTTCTCATCAGTAGTAGCTTTGGCAAGTCCTTCCGCCTCACCTGATTTCTTCTAATCTTCTACCCTTAACATTGCCTCTTTTCTTTCGACCTCAATCTCTTCTTGATGGTTGGCCACTTCCTTTGGTGTTTTCAAAACTTCATCGCTTCCTTGGCAATCTTGAAACGTTTCTTCTAAGACGTGGTTGTAGATTTTTGTTTTGGGCTCTCACTAGTAGACTTGAGAGTAGCCTTTTTCTTGATAATGGTGCGTTTGGGAGCATCATCAGCAACACATTCATCCTAAGATTGAGGATCTTGTATTTATAGAAAATCCATTAAGCACTTTAATCACTCATTAATGTTCTCATCATCAGCCATTTCATAGAACTATATTTAAGCTATGCTAGAACCGAAGAACTAACATAACCAACTGTTAATATAGGCTTGTTTTGTGTTGATCCTATCAGGATTTCCCACGGCCAAAACCATAATTCTGGCAGAGACAAGTCTATAACAGAGTGGTGGGTTTCGGTTTTTGTAATGTAAATAATAAAGATATATTCTCTCGAAACCTATCAAGTACCAATTGAGGATGCTCGGGGACAGAGGATAAAGAATCACAACTCTGTCGATAGAGAAGCAATATCGTAATAGGATTTCCCCATGAATATATCAGAGGTTTTCTAATTGAGAAAACAAATGGCTAGCACATGTTAGTAGTGACCTAACAGTAGATCTATAATCACCGGCAAACTTTTGATAGCATGTGGTGTGCAACAAAGGTTGCCGTTGGAAAGTAGGTTAAGGATAAGAAGCGGAATTACCTTTTATTTCCTCACTTTTTGTAACACCCGACTTATTAACAAAACACCCCATAAAAATTTTTATTTTTCAAACATATATTTTACAATCAAAACCATATTCAAAGGGGTATTAGTTAATACAAACAGGCACAAAAGTATCAAGGATTACAATATACTAGTATTATACATCCTTCAAGCCGGGCTGCTACTTTACATTGCTAAGTCCCTAGTCACGGACTTTGTCTTTCCCCTTAGCGGGATCACGCTCACCTGCAGGGACATATCAAATAAACACTGTGAGCTATAAAGCGCAATGAGTAATCATACAAATAATCTCACAAATAAGAGAATAATAACATTCAAATTCTCATAACAGTTTCCGTCCCATATTTCATAGTCATAATTGACCGCACCATTGATCATGGCTATATAAGCCGCACCATGTGTCATGGCTATATAAGCCGCACCAAAACATTTTCAACATTCAAGTCATAGCCCTAAGCCCGCACCAACAGTTTCATCATTAATCTCATAGCCCAAAGGCCGCACCAGCTGGGTTCAATAACCCGATATCATGGTCATAAGACCGCACCATTTAGATTCAAGATTTAATATCATAGCCATACGGCTGCACCATTTGGATTCTCAATCCAATGTTTTGTCTTCATGACATCTTGGTAATCAACCATCGTCTCATAATCAACCACTTCAAGTAGTGTCATTGCAAACATTATATATCATACTAGATATAGTTAAGATTACTCACCTTGATGCTTGCTACCACTAGCGTTAGTTATTTCTTGCCTTTCAATGTATTCCACAAGATTTTGTCCCGTACCTATAAATTCATTCGGTGTCACAATGATTATAGGTTAATTTACCATTTTAATTGACTCTAATGCATAAGAGTCTAATATAACACCATTTCCAATCATTTTCAGATAATAATCATCGTTATAAAAATTTAATACACTTCCCGGAATACGCGTATTCTACTACAGTACCTTCGGGAGGTCGTATTCTCATTTTAATAATTTTCCATGAAGTTTCATACCATATTAGACCTATGTTCAAAATCTCAGGTCAAACGGACAAGCCTAGCATCAAAATCATACTTGGAAATTGCTCAAAATATTAACAGAGGGTTTGATGTTTTCTGCCTCGACCACGCGTCGTGACCCCTCCCCTGGTCGCGTCGTGATTGCTGCCAAACAGACCAGAATGTTCAGATTTTATGCTATAAAGTCCCATTTTCTCTTGTTAAGTCCTTAATTCCTGACTTAATCACTAGGAATTGTTCCAAGACCAAAACCCTTCATTAATATCAAGTTTTACACAATGGAATTGTCAAATTCAAACCTATTTCCACAATTTCCCGTTTTTTCACAATTTGGTCCAAAACCAAAATTATCAAGTTTTAATTGCTTCTACTGATTTATTTCAATCAATTTAACATCTGGAACTCATTATAAACCATTAGAATCAAATTAATCACAAGAACTCACAATCTAGGGTTCTTGATCAAAATTACAAATCTTCAAAAATAACAACCTACTTCCATATTCTTGAGTTATGTTCTTAACTCATGACTTATTGGAAGTATTAAAGTCATAAAACTTCATGGATCTTTGTAACGACCCAAAAATCTTGAAATTATATTCGAGAAAATACTACAGGGAAAGATTTAAAATATTTTGAAAGTTTTAAAATAATTTATTGGAAATTGTAACAAAATTCCAAGAGTTTGGTGAAAAATGGTGAAAAAGGGTAATTTGGTCATTTTACCATGAAAAGGGTAATTTGGTCATTTTACCATGAAGAGGGTAACTTGGTCATTTGACCACATTCAGGAATTATTGTGAAATTATATTTCTAGTTTAGGACTAAAAATGTGAGAAACTAGTTTTAATGTAAAGATAGTTGACTTTGGTGGTCAAAGTTCAAGGAAGTGAGCTAGAGGGACTAAACCTGTAAATTAGGAAGTATAAAAGGAAGAGAGTTCTTCCCACAAGTTCTGGAAACTTGCAGAAGACACGGGAGAGAGGCATAGAAGAACTGATTTCTGGAAATTTCGAGATTTAGCAAGGGTTTTGAAGCTAAAGAGTTGGAAATTTGAAGAAATCAAGTAAGAAGGTTAGTGAAGGTCATCTAACCTAAGTTCTTGGGTTTGTTTTTCATGGGATGAACTGAAATCCCAATTTCAGTGATGATTCCAAGTAAGTTATATGATTTGTAAGTTCTGCAC
Organism: Cichorium intybus; assembly: GCA_023525715.1. Lineage (NCBI taxonomy): Eukaryota > Viridiplantae > Streptophyta > Magnoliopsida > Asterales > Asteraceae > Cichorium > Cichorium intybus. Next base: position 33,541,838 of record CM042017.1, on the reverse strand, counting down.
ATGATGCTATGCCAAGATTATATCAAATTATCCAAAGGTTTTGTTGATTTTGTGGAATTTGGGGTTTTTGACTCAAGAACCCTAATTTCTGCACTTATGCAATTGAGTTGATTCCAATGGTTAAAACCTGATGTTAATGGATGGTTTTAGTCTTGGAATAAACCCAAAAGGATTAAGAACTGGAATAAGGACTTAATGTACAAAAACAGGGAGCTACAGTGCAAAAATCGGACTCAAACTGGACTGCCCAGTATGAGCACGAGTCGTGCTCATTATGCACGAGTCGTGCTTCATCTGCAGACCAAAGAACATTGCTATTTAGTGCATGCACGAGTCGTGCTCCTTACAGACCAAATTATGCACGAGTCGTGCATACTCTCTATTAAGAAAATGTCATTTTTGAGTTTGGAACTTGGTGCTAGACTTGTCCGATTGGTCTAATATTTATACCACAAGTCTAAAATGGTGTGAAAACACATGGAAAATTGTTAAACCGGGAATACGACCTCCCGAGGGTACTGTAGTAAAATACGTATAATATACGATTTATTTAAAGTTGGTCATTTAAAAGTTATAGACTTGTTATGACCTATACTGGTATAATAAGGACTCTAATGAGTTATAGAGTCAATAGAAATAAATGTTAATGTATTATATAATAAATATAGGTGCAAGTCAAGTGATTGAACAACAACGAAAGGGTAAAGAACCAAGAAATACTTAGTCAACTTTCAAGAACTATAAGGTGAGTACATGCAGTATTTTTACACATTCTGGGGTACATGGCAAGTAAGTATTTTCAAGATTTTTCTATTAAATTTCTATATGTGAAATTATATGCAAAAGTATTGTTTCTAAATTGTTGTGAAAGTATAATGCTTTATTTGAAGCTAAGTTTTGAACTACAAATTATATTAAGTGAAAGTATGTTGGTCTATGTACCAATTATCTGAAAGTATATTTTGAAATACAAGTTGTACATGTTTGAAAGTATGGATAGGCATATAGCCATAATGTGTTTAAGAAGTATATTTTAGTTACAAATTGTATATGTTTTCAAGTATGAATGGGCATATAGCCATAAGATGTTTGGAAAGTATGATTTGGCATTAAGCCTAAAATGTTATAAAGATATGTTTTAAACATATGGTTTATGTGAAACAAAAGTTATGAATTTGGCATTCAGCCATAAAGACAAGAAATGGTGAAGTTTGGCAATTAGCCACTATGTAAGTAAGTAATTGTTAAAGTAAGCAGAAAATGTTTTGTATGACTGGTAATTGTAGCAAGCAGCGTTAGTAAGGGAACTATGTTCCAACCTACCCGGGTTAGGTAAGGGATCTATTGGGGAAAAACCCTATCGCGAAGTAGATTGCCTCAGCACTTCTATGGTGAGCATTGATCCGTTCTTTCTAGCCATAGAGACTTGGGGTATCACTTATGGTGATTAAAGCCCTAAGTATAAAAATCCAGCAAGCTTATAAAACCAGTCAAAGAAAGTAAGAAAGAAGCTATTTTTGTAAAGTATATTATGAAGTGATTTTGAAAAATAAAGGGTTATAGTATGTTACTACTATAAAGTTTTGAAAGATTTTATCTTTGCAAAGTATATTATGAAATGATTTTGAAAAGTAAAGAGTATAGTATATTATTACTATAAAGTTTTTAAAGATGCTTTATGTGATAAGTTTTAAATAAAAGTTGGAAAAAGAAGTTAAAGATTTGAGTCTAAAACTCATGTAACTCACGAGACATTATTGTCTTACATATTATATGTTTTGCCATGTATTCCAGGTTAAAACGATATGCTATAATTGGATGAAGTTTAGCTGGAGTGGAGCTCGAGTTAGCTCCTATTTTGGACTCAAGGTTTAATCCTTTCTTGCTTACTATGGTTAGTTTTGATATGGATTTGTACACCCACTCTTTTAAGCATTTAAATTATCGGTTTTTGATAAACCGTATTTTTGTATTCCTGTATTTATACGAAAAACCATAGTATTTGCAAACAGTAGAAATGGGGTGTCACAATCTTGACTGAAATTTCAGTCATCAAGTTCCTCTCATGAAGAACACACAAAAACTTAGGTTAAAGGCATAATTACTAACCTTTAATCACTTGAAACTTCCAATTCCAAGTACCGATCCGATTTTCAGCTTCAATTCTTCAAGAACTGGCCAAGGATTTCAGCCAAAAACCCTCTCCCGTAGCTTCTCCAAGCTTCTGCACATGTGGGGTGACTTTTCCCCCTTTTTATACCTCCAGAATTTACAGTTTAACCCCTGGGGTTCCTTTTCTTGAACTTTTGCCACTTTTATCTAATTTTTATGACAAAAACTTATATTTATAACATTTTAAGTCCAAAACTCAAAATATTATTTCAAACCAAATCCTTTTCTGTCCCAAAAGACCAAATTACCCTTTTTAATTATATTTACATATAAAGAGTATCTTGGTGTTACACTTTTGCAGTTGCGGTTGGATCAGCAGCACCTTGCTTCAGAATCTTCACTGTCTTCTTCACCTTTGATTTTGTCATCATCAGAGACCCTTGTGGCTTGTCTGTATCCTTGGTAGCAGATGGGAAAGGTCCCGTCGGTTTTGAAGGAACCATATACTGCCATGTTTCGAGCCAAGCACTCAGAATCTATGTTGACTAGGTCAAGCAGACCTGGCAGTAGACACTTTGGAGGGTCCTATTTTGATTGTTAGGATGGAGATGTATACTTGTCACACCCAAAAATTTTCACAAAATATTTGAACTTTTTAAAACAACTTTTATAAAATAAGCTATGAGTTTACAAAAGATAAGTATCACAAAACCAAATTATGACGAAATAAACATAATAATGTGCGGAAGCAAAATAATAATAATGTCCCAAAATGGAAAATCTTCTAGTAGTGGTATCCCGGTGCTCCAAGTCACGCCTCAGCCTCTTTAATCTTAATACCTGAAAATGTTAGGGAGAACCGTAAGCATAAAGCTTAGTGAATTCAAACACAGACATCATATCAATATTCACATTTACTAATTCAAATCCAATTCCAATTATAATTACATTAATAAGCAAGGAACAAATCAATGCTTATATTAATAGGGAGGACTTGTAGGTTTGAGCCGCACCGGGTAAATCCCGTATCCTTTGGCCCCGATCCCCGCACCTCATAAAGAGTATAACGTTGGTGATCTTACCTAACTACCCCTCATAGTATTAATCAATCACATACAGTGCACATGTACGATTTTGTAACCATAATATAGCATGCTTTAAATATTATATCTAAACAATCACACACGAGCTATCTAGCAAACATAAACACTAATACAACGGTGTGAGGGAACTCACCTTGAGTGAGTGTGTAATGGATAGGAGTCAATATAAGGCTACCAAGCTTGTGCAAACTTCAAGGCTTCACCTAAATAGAACTAAAGGTTAGAAGAGTGAAGTTGTGAAACTAAGAAATGAGAAGGGAGTAATCACAGCAAGGACTCTAAAACAGTCCTGCTGATCGGGACTGAATTACTCCAAACTTCCCAATAGAAACATAGGATTAAATAATTTTTTCAACAAACTACAATGGCTTAGGTTTCCAGAACCATAAGGAACTCCTCATAACTCCAAAAGATGTAAGAGATATGAATTTTACAAAAAGACTTGTCACTGCAGTCTTTGGACGGACAGTCAGGTGGTGTTGGCCAATTCTACCCAACTTGTGGATGGAATTAGCCCCAACCAAAAATCAGAGGCACATTAGACACAAAATGACAAGTCTCAGAGTTGGAATCGATTAAAAGGGGTTTCCAAGGCTCTAGATATAAAAATCACAAGTTGGTCAATCACAGAATCAGCATGAGCTGGTGACTGTCCATTGACCTGGAGTGTGGGTCCATTCTAACCAAGTTATATTGAGAATTAACGACCCATTTTCTCCAGATATTAACTTAACTATGTAATGTACATGTGGGTATTTGGAATCACTCAGGATCATTTCCCAAACCCTCGTAATGATAAAAACAAAATGACATATCACAGCAGACCCGGATCAGACCCAACAACAGAGAAGCTGTTGTTGACCATAGGTAAAGTCCTTTTTATCGAGGATGCCTTTTAAGAAAGTTGCCTAACTCGATTTGTGAACTTTGGGCACTGATATGGGGTCCATTTGAGTTCTATAACTCGAGATATGAGTTTTACAAAATGGTTACCGAATCTGATTGAAGCAGAAACATAACCTTTAATGACATATCTTGGCCAATCCACCCTTTTCTCTTTGGGATACATTCTAGGATGTACCAACTCATCCTATTTAGTCCCCATAAATATTGTGGTACTAAAAAGGATTAGAGATCATTAGGGATTCATTTAGCCATATGAAAACTAGAAGAACTTAATTATAAATCCAAGTACAAAACCCTAAGATCGTGATTTTCAATTTAGGGTTTTGTAGTGATCTTTCACATACACTCACACTCATATGTACATCAATGATGATGTAATGAGGTGGTGTATTCAGATCTAACACTAAGATACATACATCTAAAAGAAAGGGTAGAAGTATAGAGATTACTACATCAAAATAACAACATAAGATGCTACATAAAATGATAGAATTGAAGAACAATCAAAATTACAAACATACCAAGGATTGAAGTTAGGGATGAACACAAGAGAAAAGTTCTTGGTTGGAGGAGAGGGAGAGGGTGGCGTGAAAGAGAGTGTGGAGTGGAGGAATTAGGGTTTTTGAACCCTAATATATTAGATTAGTGGGCTAAACCCTAAAGCCTTTGGGCTAGAAGACCATTTAAGCTTTAATTGGGTTTGGCTATAAACCCATGGACTTAATTATATGATTAAAAGATGGGAATAATTATAAGCCCAAATCTTTTAATTAATCATGCCTTAATTAATTAAATTAATATAATGTATCCTAATTAATTAATTAAAATAAATAACGTACCGAGAAAAACCGGGGCGTTACAAATCTCCCCCACTAGGAACGGACTTCGTCCTCGAAGTCATTGCCAACAAATAAATCCGGATAATGAGCCCTCATCTCCTCCTCCGGTTCCCACGTCCATTCCAAACCCCGTCTATGTCGCCACTGAACCTTAACCAAGTTTATAGTTTTGTTCCGAAGGGTCTTCGTTTCCCGATCTAGAATCGCGACTGGTTGCTCAACATAGTTGAGACGCTCATCAATCTGGATATCCTCCAATGGTACCACTGTGGTCTCATCAACGACACACTTCCGCAGTTGAGAAACGTGGAAGGTGTCATGGATCAGGCTGAGCTCTTCAGGTAACTCTAAACGATAGGCCACCTCCCCAACGCGAGCAATGACCTTGTATGGTCCAATGAATCGTGGTCCTAGCTTTCCCCGCTTCCGGAAACGGATTACGCCTTTCCAGGGAGAGACTTTTAACAACACAGAGTCTCCCACCTGAAATTCAAGGTCTGAGCGTCTTTTGTCGGCATAGCTTTTCTGACGACTCCTTGCCGTGGCCAAATGGTCTCGTATCACCTGAATCTTTTCCGTAGTTTGCAGCACGATCTCGGTACTCCCAAGTACCCTCTGCCCTACCTCGCCCCAACAAACAGGTGTTCTACACTTCCTTCCATACAAGGCTTCATACGGGGGCATCTTAATGCTGGAGTGATAACTGTTGTTATAGGAGAACTCGGCTAGATGCAAGTGATCATCCCAACTACCCCCAAAATCGATCGCACATGCCCGAAGCATTTCTTCCAGTGTCTGAATCGTCCTCTCACTTTGCCCGTCCGTCTGCGGGTGGAAGGCTGTGCTAAAGTGTAATCGTGTACCCATCTCTTCCTGAAATTTCCGCCAAAACCGAGAAGTAAAACGGGTGTCACGGTCGGAGACAATAGAAACGGGCACACCATGCAATGAGACAATCTCACGATCAAAGATCTCGGCCAACTTCTTTGCAGGTGAACTCTCCTTTATGGCCAAGAAGTGAGCGCTCTTAGTTAGACGGTCGACAATCACCCAAATAGTATCAGCTCCACGGGCAGTCCTAGGCAACTTAGTGATAAAATCCATGGTCAGATGCTCCCATTTCCATTCCGGAATCTCTAAAGGTTGCAATTTCCCATGCGATTTCTGGTGCTCCGCCTTGACCTTCCGGCAAGTCATACATTCTTCCACGAACCGGGCTACATCATTCTTCATTCCGTGCCACCAGTAACCCTCCCGAAGATCCAGATACATTTTGGTAGCACCTGGATGTATGGAGAATTTGGACTTGTGAGCTTCCTCCATTAAGGTTTTACGGTTGCCTCCTGTAAATGGAACCCAAACTCTACCATGGCGGGTCAACAAACCTCGACTATCGAGTTCCATTTTAGGCAGTTCATTCTCAATTTTCTCCCGCTTGATGCTCGTTGCCGTCTTCTGAGCGTCACGGATCAGGTCTAGCAAGGGTGACACCATCGTCATACGGAGGCACTTAGCTCGAATGGGCTCGGCAGACGGTTTACGACTGAGAGCATCAGCCACCACATTAGCTTTACCGGGGTGGTAGTGAATTTCGCAGTCATAGTCTTTCACCACATCCAGCCATCTAATCTGCCTCATGTTCAGATCTCGCTGATCGAACAAATACTTCAAGCTCTTATGGTCGGTATATACAATAAACTTTACCCCATAGAGATAATGTCTCCAAATCTTGAGGGCAAATACCACAGCTCCAAGCTCCAAGTCGTGAGTGGGGTAATTTTGCTCGTGGGGTTTTAGCTGTCGGGAGGCGTAGGCTATAACCCTGCCTCGCTGCATCAGTACTGCACCAAAACCCAGAAGTGATGCGTCACAATAAACCACTATATCCTCCACCCCATCCATTAGGGCCAAGATTGGTGCATCACATAATCGGGATCTCAATTCATCAAACGCCGCTTGCTGTTCCGGGCCCCACACAAATTTCTCTGATTTCTTGGTCAGTCGGGTAAGTGGTAACGCAGTCTTTGAGAAATTTTCTATGAATCTACGGTAGTAACCAGCCAAACCCAAAAAGCTACGAATTTCGGAAGGCGTTTTTGGAACCTCCCACTGCTTAATGGTTTTCACTTTGGCTTGGTCGACCTTGATACCTTCTTTGTTCACCACATGCCCCAAAAACTGAACCTCTTCTAACCAAAACTCACACTTCGAGAGCTTAGCATAAAGCTTTTCTCTCGCGAGGGTCTCCAAAACTTCCCGAAGATATTGCTCATGCTCCTCCTTCGTCTTAGAGTAGACTAATATGTCATCAATAAATACAATAACAGAGTGGTCAAGCATCGGGCTGCACACCCGATTCATGAGGTCCATAAAAGCGGCGGGTGCATTGGTGAGCCCAAAAGGCATCACCACGAACTCATAATGCCCATAGCGAGTACGAAATGCGGTCTTCTCAATGTCTTCTTCTCGGACTCGCATCTGGTGGTAACCGGACCGTAAATCAATCTTGGAGAACCAAGATGCTCCCTGCAGCTGATCAAAAAGGTCGTCAATACGTGGTAGCGGGTATCTGTTCTTTATCGTGCGCTTGTTCAGCTCCCTATAATCGATACACATACGCTGGGTGCCATCCTTCTTCTTGACAAAAAGAATAGGAGCACCCCATGGCGAAGAGCTAGGCCGTATAAAACCCTTACTACTTAACTCTTGAAGTTGCTCCTGGAGTTCTTTCATTTCGGGTGGCGCCAACCGATATGGAGCTTTAGCTATCGGAGTCGCACCCGGCAATAGATCAATGCGGAACTCCACTTGCCGAATAGGGGGCAAGCCAGGGAGTTCCTCCGGAAAAACAACGCTGAAGTCGGAAACAACCGGAATTCTATTAAGTACCCTGGCAGCAGAACAAGAAGCGATGGCCAAACGAGGAGTATCTCCCCGAATGATAAGTTCTCCGCCCTTAGGGTTTCGAACGCGAACTTGTTTCTTACGACAGAGGATTTCTGCATCAAACGCGTCAAGCCAATCCATACCCACGATAACACAAAGATCTCGCATCGCAATGGGAATAAGATCAATAGGGAATTCAACCCCGGAAAATTCAAGAGTACAGCCCCGATACACGTCGGTGACATAAATCATACGGTTATCGGCAACTTCGATAACCATTGGGCGAGCCAGTTTTCCGATACTACGACCCAGACGATTAATGAATGTGCGAGATACAAAAGAATGAGTAGCACCGCTGTCGAACATGACAACAGCAGGCTCGGAGTCTAATATAAGTGCCTGATCCACAACATATAAACAATATTTAAACTACCGTCAAATTTAAACAATACAAGAGTGAAGGAGAATGAAGGAAAGGGGATTTTACCCGCCACAGTCGCGGTAATCGCCGGCTCCTCTGCAGTCAGTTGGTGAACACGTCCTCGTGTCACCATGGTAGTTCCCTTAGATGACGATGCACCCGCGGGTTTCATACCCCCGCCTCCACCACTATTCTTCAACAGTGGGCAATCAGGCTTTTTGTGTCCCTTCTCGTTGCAATTAAAACAGGTAGGAACCGAAGAGGGAACCTGTGGTGATGCCACCACCACTGAGGATTTTCAATTCTTCCAATGATGACCCGGCTTCTTACAGTCGTAACACACTAACCGACTCTTGTCGTCCTGTCCTGCAGACGGCCTATACTCGTATCTCGTCTTCCCACCGTTCTTCTGCTTCTTATGTGCATCACCGGACGTCTTGGTCAGGGCGTGGTCCGCTTTCCTCTTGTGCTGCTGGGTCTGTAACTCAATCTCCCTCCTCCTAGCGGCATCCATAACAGCTGACAGTGTTGTGAACTCCTGCATGCTCACAAACTCCCGTATCTCCGTACGAAGGGCATCCTTATACCTGCTAACCAACCATGCCTCATCTCCGGAAAATGAGGGACAGAAAGACATCATCTCTAGGAACTTGGCATTCAGATCTGACACGCACTCTGAAGTCTGCTCAAAGGTCATAAACTGCTGCAGCATCCGCTGCTGCTCCACCTTGGGCACATACTGCTTCTCAAACCTCTCCACAAACTGGGCCCAAGTCATGGCTCTCAGCTCATCCTCAGTCAACAATGTCGTAACAGTCTTCCACCAGGCATTCGCCTTCTTCCTCAGCTGGCTCATCGCAACAACAACCTTGAACTGGTCTGGGCACCCGCAAGTCATGAGGGCGCTTTCAATATCGGCAATCCAGTGCTTAGCCTCTACTGGATTCAAGTCACCATTCCACTGAGGGGGGTGGCACTTAGAGAACTTCTCATAGTAATAGGCTGAGTCGCGAACAAGAGGCGCGGGTAAAGCTCCTCCGTGAACAGCTGCGAAACGCTCATCCAAGAGGGCACGAACTTGGGTAATGATGTCGGTAGTGACATTCGGAATGAGGTCGTTGAAGGCATTGTTAAATTCTTCAGCGATGAGTTCCCTAACTTGCTCCATTTGGGTCTGATTTAGACGAGTAGCCGGAGCCATCTATATTCGCAGAGTAAAGAGATTATTAGGATTTATTCGTCCTAGATATTTCTAGGAAGACGGAACACTGAGCTCACTGGATATTGTCAACCTTGCCCCGACACGAGATCGGCATCGGTGCTTCAAATAGTAGGGGCCCTTCTACTACCTTCCATACAAATTCCAATCTTGCATTCGCGTCTAGTTTCAAATGTTCCAGTTCGCTCTAGCCGGTTATTTAAACAACTCTCTCTCACATGGTATTACTAGCCTAGGTGAAAATTTAACAATTTTAGGGCTAGCTAATGATAAGTCTAAAGGCAAAGCTCCTAATAACAATTCAAGGCAAAGCTCCTAATAACAATTCAAGGTGCAATAATCTATCAAAATAAAAGTATAACAAACAAGGCTTACTTGGCTGACCGGCACACCCTGGGATCTTCCACTACTAGTCTTCAAAATTTTAAAGAAAATTCTTTTAGAAATTATTTTAAGGGGAACAAAATTTTAAGAGCCTCAAATTTGAGTCTAGAACATTCCTAAGAATGCCTAGTTCTCTCAAACGTGTGCTCTGATACCAACTTGTCACACCCAAAAATTTTCACAAAATATTTGAACTTTTTAAAACAACTTTTATAAAATAAGCTATGAGTTTACAAAAGATAAGTATCACAAAACCAAATTATGACGAAATAAACATAATAATGTGCGGAAGCAAAATAATAATAATGTCCCAAAATGGAAAATCTTCTAGTAGTGGTATCCCGGTGCTCCAAGTCACGCCTCAGCCTCTTTAATCTTAATACCTGAAAATGTTAGGGAGAACCGTAAGCATAAAGCTTAGTGAATTCAAACACAGACATCATATCAATATTCACATTTACTAATTCAAATCCAATTCCAATTATAATTACATTAATAAGCAAGGAACAAATCAATGCTTATATTAATAGGGAGGACTTGTAGGTTTGAGCCACACCGGGTAAATCCCGTATCCTTTGGCCCCGATCCCCGCACCTCATAAAGAGTATAACGTTGGTGATCTTACCTAACTAACCCTCATAGTATTAATCAATCACATACAGTGCACATGTACGATTTTGTAACCATAATATAGCATGCTTTAAATATTATATCTAAACAATCACACACGAGCTATCTAGCAAACATAAACACTAATACAACGGTGTGAGGGAACTCACCTTGAGTGAGTGTGTAATGGATAGGAGTCAATATAAGGCTACCAAGCTTGTGCAAACTTCAAGGCTTCACCTAAATAGAACTAAAGGTTAGAAGAGTGAAGTTGTGAAACTAAGAAATGAGAAGGGAGTAATCACAGCAAGGACTCTAAAACAGTCCTGCTGATCGGGACTGAATTACTCCAAAATTCCCAATATAAACATAGAATTAAATAATTTTTGCAAGAAACTACAATGGCTTAGGTTTCCAGAACCATAAGGAACTCCTCATAACTCCAAAAGATGTAAGAGATATGAATTTTACAAAAAGACTTGTCACTGCAGTCTTTGGACGGACAGTCAGGTTGTGTTGGCCAATTCTACCCAACTTGTGGATGGAATTAGCCCCAACCAAAATTAGAGGCACATTAGACACAAAATGACAAGTCTCAGAGTTGGAATCGATTAAAAAGGGTTTCCAAGGCTCTAGATATAAAAATCACAAGTTGGTCAATCACAGAATCAGCATGAGCTGGTGACTGTCCATTGACCTGGAGTGTGGGTCCATTCTAACCAAGGTATATTGAGAATTAACGACCCATTTTCTCCAGATATTAACTTAACTATGTAATGTACATGTGGGTATTTGGAATCACTCAGGATCATTTCCCAAACCCTCGTAATGATAAAAACAAAATGACATATCACAGCAGACCCGGATCAGACCCAACAACAGAGAAGCTGTTGTTGACCATAGGTAAAGTCCTTTTTATCGAGGATGCCTTTTAAGAAAGTTGCCTAACTCGATTTTTGAACTTTGGGCACTGATATGGGGTCCATTTGAGTTCTATAACTCGAGATATGATTTTTACAAAATGGTTACCGAATCTGATTGAAGCAGAAACATAACCTTTAATGACATATCTTGGCCAATCCACCCTTTTCTCTTTGGGATACATTCTAGGATGTACCAACTCATCCTATTTAGTCCCCATAAATATTGTGGTACTAAAAAGGATTAGAGATCATTAGGGATTCATTTAGCCATATGAAAACTAGAAGAACTTAATTATAAATCCAAGTACAAAACCCTAAGATCGTGATTTTCAATTTAGGGTTTTGTAGTGATCTTTCACATACACTCACACTCATATGTACATCAATGATGATGTAATGAGGTGGTGTATTCAGATCTAACACTAAGATACATACATCTAAAAGAAAGGGTAGAAGTAGAGAGATTACTACATCAAAATAACAACATAAGATGCTACATAAAATGATAGAATTGAAGAACAATCAAAATTACAAACATACCAAGGATTGAAGTTAGGGATGAACACAAGAGAAAAGTTCTTGGTTGGAGGAGAGGGAGAGGGTGGCGTGAAAGAGAGTGTGGAGTGGAGGAATTAGGGTTTTTGAACCCTAATATATTAGATTAGTGGGCTAAACCCTAAAGCCTTTGGGCTAGAAGACCATTTAAGCTTTAATTGGGTTTGGCTATAAACCCATGGACTTAATTATATGATTAAAAGATGGGAATAATTATAAGCCCAAATCTTTTAATTAATCATGCCTTAATTAATTAAATTAATATAATGTCTCCTAATTAATTAATTAAAATAAATAACGTACCGAGAAAAACCGGGGCGTTACAATACTTGTTAATCTAAGAGATTCTTCCGAAAGGTTTTCAACTTCCTTGACAACCTTGGAGCATGGAGAATTTGCACGGCCACTTAGGGGGAGATTTATGAACCTTAAGTGACCATGTAGTAAGTAATGAGTGTTCAACAAGGGTTAAGTGTTTTGCTGATTGTGAACATAGTGAAGTGTTGTGTGAATGTGTGGTGATGTGACCAAAGAGAATATATATTAAACCAAAGCTCTTGTCTGAGCGAAGCGAAAAACAAAAGAGTTCCATTAGCTTTTGTACTACGTTTATGTACTTTAGGGTACCTCTTTATGTCAAACTTAATTGGTTGGGTATTAGGGGATATATCCTAACATATCCTCCTGTTGTTTACCTTTTATAATATTTTTATCAAGAAGGATTGTCTGTTTCCCTTATAAATAGCCAACTTAGGATTCGCAGTCAAGTGTTCCTTTTGTGACTTGTAAAGTGTTCCAACTATCAATATGAGTCACATACTCTCTTCACTTTCATTTCTCGTTGTTTGTACTTTTCTTTACATTTCACGTCTTTGCATTTATGCAATATACATAATTGTTTGAATTTTCTTCTTTAATATTCCGCAACTTACTTGTCAATTAGAAGATTTTTATCCTTCTTCATAATTATTGACATTGCTCGAGTTAAAAAAACAATTGTAGTGTACCTTGTCATTTTTTCATATATGATAAAGCCATAATGTCCATATACCAATTACTTTCGGCTGGGTAAATCGTCATGACTTGCAATGATTAGGAAATATTGGTGGGCTAATATGAAGTTGGTTGGTATAGATATGTTGAAAGGGCATGTTGTGGATGTACCTTACTGTTGAGTTACGATGATTATGACCAGGGCCACGAATTTGTCTACATCTACAACACATAGTGTTGCTGCCTTTACGAGATGTAGATGATGGTTGGTTGGCTATAGCAAGAGGAAGATCTGTCATGTAAAATGTAACACTCCATCTTTTATACATCTTAATTGATGTGTTATTTATAAAAACATCATGAAGTAAAAATTTCATACTTTCAAAAAAATTTCTTTTAGTCTTTAAGTCATCATTTAAAACCTTTGGTCCCAACAAAATAAGTAAGTTTAAAATATTTAAACAACATTTGGGGTTACAAAATTATAAAAAATAAGCATAGTAAACCCTTTGATAACGCCTAGTAATGTTAGACATTATACTCGTTATCGAGCCAGGTTTTAGTTAGTTTATTTTTCTTAATTGACTAACATCACTTACTTTTGTGCCAAAGTGCTTGGATATATTTTCAGTGTAAATACACGGGTTTAAACGCAATTTGGAAGAAGATATGAAGCAAAACGGACAAGGAAGTGGAGCAAGAAGGATTAACGACCCTAATCCTTGTGATTAGCGCCGCTAATGTGCCAAAACACGTATTCTCCAGTTTTGAATTTCAAAGCACGTAAATCGAGGATCGGTTGGACCATTAGCACCATTAACCCTTAAAGTTAGCGAAGCTAATGTCTCGAAAAGATAAAATCTCCATTTTTCAAATTCAAACTCCGAGATATTGTAATCTGGATGGGTCCGCGCCGCGGGAAGAGCCTGTACCCATCTCGGGAACCTTAAAATCCACCACTATAAATACCGGCTATAGAGTGACACTATAGATCGGTTTATCGACACAAAGGGTCAACCACGAACTCCTTGGTTCGACCCTTACTTGCCGCTAGCTAGTGAGCCGTAACGTAAAATTTAGTATTTTTGACCGCATTAACGACTGTGACGTGTCACCCTTAAAACATCTCAAAGTTATGTCCCGTAATAAACCAACATTTCTACCAAAAATTCGGCATGACCTTTGGGCTATACGGACAAATCCATACTGACTCGACTAAAAAAACAGCCCAAAAACAATATTGGACATAATAAAACTCTACAGTACGACTAAAAGGGTATTCTAAACCATAATTATAAAATCTTTCAGTTACATGACATAACTATACTGCACTTGGGATAACTCTATCTTCTAAACATCTTTTCTATCTACAATTCACATAACAACTTCTAAGTCCTTTCTTTCTATCATCTGATAACAAACATCATGTTCATGAGTACATAGCATTTAAAAAAACATATGTGAGACAATAAGCCTCGTGAGTAGCATGGGTTTTAGACCTAGTAAGTTAAAACAAACCTTAATAATAGTATTCATCATAAATTAAAGAAATCAATACCACTTCTTCAAAACATAAGGTCATTACTTTGTCATTAAAACATAAGTCCTTCTTTACCATAAAAACATAAGTCATACTTTATCATCAACATAAGTTCATTTATTAACATATTCTATTTATGGGCGCCCCGTATACCATTCCCTTCCAGGAATGAAACCAATCCATACTTAAGGGTGTGCTTGCGTAACGTTCTCATTCCCTTCATGGAATAGAACACATCTATCCATAAGGGCGTGCTTAAGAAAACCACTTCGTGACTGAAGGTATCATCCCATTAGTGTCTTTTGACCCCCTCCTTGCTGGTAAGGTCCTAGTCCGAACATCTTCCATTATTACATTTATTCTTTAGTTCATATTTCAATTCACATTCATACTTTCATAACAATTTCGTCTAAATGTTAAGCATCATTCAAACATATAAAAATCATCACAGTTTTTCATAAAGCAATATTCAAAACTTTAAACTTTAGAAATCATTTGACAAATCATTTATGCATAACATCTTGGTTGCTATGTACCCAGAAAATCCACATGTCCTCACCTCAGTAGCTAAGTATCTCTAGCTACACTAATCCACTATCTCTAAACTTTAATTGCTTCCAAACATCCTTTAACCTCTATTGATGTAATAAGAGTTTAGTACATAATACATGACTAAACACTCAATCTTTATTAAATCGTACATAATACATGACTAAACACACAATCTTTAATTGCTTCCAAACATCCTTTAACCTTTTGGACACTTTTACCATTTTTGTCCCAATTTTACTAATTATGTATTTATTGGGTTTGGCATGCAATTTAAGCAACTTTATATTTCTAACATGTTACTAATTATTTAGATGTCAAAACATATATTGTTTTACTCATTTATACCATTTTTAGCATTTTAAGCTGTTAAAGTTTCTAAAAGTAGAAACTGTCAAAACTTTAATATTTTTCACAAAGTTATCACCCCCATGTTCTCCTTACTTTATAGTTATCATTCCAATTGAGTTTCATGTTCTATTTCATGCTCTTATAATACATAACCAAGTTTTCTCAAAAGCTGGACTTCACAATTCCATTCCAACACTTTACCATTAACTTCAAGATACTCTTGCTTGCATTTCATAATTTCATATCCTTTAGACAAGTTACCAACTTCAATATATTTCCAATATTTATAAAAATACAAGTGTACCAACATATATCAAACCAATTTCATATTTAAAAAATTTGTTCCATTCTTGCAACTTTTATCAAAAAGAAATATCTCACTTAACAAAAATCGGCTCTTATATAAATATACCAAACAAAACTCCAATTCCGATTCCAAAGGTAAATTTCAAATCTTGTGTTTTACCATTGATTCCATAAATTTAAAATCACGAAATCAACACATAAAGATGTTCCAAGATTCAAGTTTTAAACTTCATTAACTTTCTTTTATATATGTTCCTAGTCACATATCCAACAACAATTAATATCACACTTTTCTTACATTTCCATACTCAATGTCATAAAATGTGAGGGTTTGACTTACTAAAAAGTCAATATCACTGTCCATCATCTTCAACCTTAGGAACACAAATTATATGTTCATTTGATGCTTTTCACACCATTACATGGTAAAGTTTTGAAGGTAAAATCTCAAATTCTATAACCCGTAAGAAACTCCACAATTGTTAGAAAAAACAAATTCTTGCATCAAAGTTCTAGATTTTCATATTTTAACTTAATCAAAGATCATGTATCCAATTTGACACTAACATGTTCATAAATTCAAGCTGATTTTTAAAACATGGACCAAGTAATCTTCACCACTCTTGAACTAATTAAACATGCATTCAAAGAACTTCAAGAGATTTCACAGATTCATTCTAGGGTTCACGATTTTTTACCTTTACTTGAGCTTATTGTAGAAAATCATGTGTATTGAGCTCAAAAAGGTTGTTTGGCGACCAACAATCGAACCCCCAGCACTACTAGTACCGTCAGCCTTCACCGTCGGACCTCCGCCGTCGATCAGCATCGTTGGTGTCGTTTTTTTCTTCGTCCAGCGCGTCTCCTACTACATCAGGTCGTTGTTGTCTCCCTTTCTCTCGTTTCCTATGTCTCTCTCGTCTTCTCATTCTCTCGGTAACGAATTCATGTGAGCACGCACACACATAATCGATTTGTGTGTGTGTTTCCTTCTCTCCAAATTTTTTTTGCAAATTACCGAAAATAAACCTATCCCAATGCCTTTGATAAAAGTTTCCAGCTTTCTAATTTTTTTCACAACTTTACACTACCATTACTTCCACATACCATATCTAGATGTTACAAATCTTATATCTTTATAAAGGTAGAAATGAGCTTTACATTTTCTCCTTACTGACTTAAGGCTGAATCTAAATAGATTTTATGTTACAAACTCTCAAACATGACCCTTTGACCATTTTTCACTTTTTGGCCATCTTTAACCCGTCATAACTTATTCGTTATAACTCCAAATGACCCAAATCTTTTTCCTAAATTCTTGTTGCATCAATAATTATAAAAGTATTCTTGATGAGTTTTTCTCAATTCCTTTTAGAATTTGATATATTAATTTTTAAAGTTTAACAATTATTTTTCTCATTTTGTCCCCAAATTTCCATTTTTACCCTCGGTCCTTTAAACCGAATTTAAATAAAAAACATTTCATTATGACTTAAGAAAAGGTCTTAAAACTCAAATTTATATACTTTTTCACATTCTTTGATCATTTTTCCATTCCGTATACATTTAAATTTGTTTGGACATCGAACCTCTCAACATCAAAATACTTGGTTTTAAATCCTTATTGCATGTATTAAAATTTAAGGTTTTCAGAAGAAAGGTTGTGAGGAGACCCATGGATGGAGTTATAACCTCTTGTTTTGCATGACACATTTCTTCAATCATAAATTTGGTGCGAGCCTCGTAGAAAACGGGAAAACATTCTCATTGTTGAATGAGTGGAATCATTGTTATATGTTTCATTCAACCAGACAATAAGTTGCAGAATTAAACAATGATTTGAGACGGGGGAGCCAAAATTAACAAGTTGGTGCGCAAGACTTTTCAGTTCTTAGCAATAGGAAGACACGTTAGGAACAACGTATTAGAGAATTTATTTTCAAGATAAACAACACGAGAATGCTTTTTGTCATGAAAGATAATATTGAGGTGTAGTCAAGCTTCTTGAGTGGTTGATTCAGGAGCAATGATGGTGTCAGGAGGTCGTTGGATAACGTACGGTATATCCAATAAAGTGCAAATGTGTCGAGTATGTCCCACATATATTTGGTTGCAGTAATGGCAACAATTTGATAAGGGAATGAGTGGGAGTTAACAATGTTATAATGTGATTGAGCACTTGATATGTTGTACAATGAATTTGAAAAAGGTGGACTAAGTCACCAGGAGGAGTATTAGGTATTTCCCATCTCTAGGGTGATGAGTATGAATGGTTTGATGTTGGAGACTATTACAACAGGATGAAACTTGTGAATGGTTGCCATCGTGGAGGAGGAAAGGAAGGTTTTGGCAAATCAAATAAGGGAGGTTGGAGGTTGCATGTGATGGCGCAAGAACGAGGCAGAAGCATCAAAGTGGGGATAGCCGCTTAGGGAACAAGCGAATAAGAATGAAAATGAGAAGAGATGTTTCAGCGAACTGTGAAGAAAAAGATAACGATCCAAGTGCGTAGAGAGAAAAAGGCTTAGGGTGCGTTTAGTTGCGGAAAAGTGTTTTCCGTTTTCCATTTTTATTTTCAGAAAAATGAAATGAGTTTTCATTTTCAGTTTTCAATTGAAAATTTAGAAAATTCGTTTAGATAAAACCTATTCAGTTTTCATTTTCTATTTTGGAAAAATTGAAAACATGTTTAGATATATATTTTCTATCAATTTTCATTTTCCAATTTTTTTTTTCAAATAACACACATACATCCCAACAAACCCACCCCACCCCCACAGGCAGGAGAAATCAATAGTTTAAACATTTCTTACAGTTCATATCGTAAGCCTTTATTTTTATCTATCACCTACTTTTTTGTATATAGAAAGAAATCATTGAAGTTTGGTTTCAAAGGGGTGGGTGGTGGTGTAGGGTAGGGTGGATAGAGGGTAGGGTGGGTATACGTGTAATTGTGGGGGTGTAGGTGAAAATGAGTGTGTGTGTTTATTTTTTTATATTTTAGAAAAAATTTGGAAATACAAAAATTTAGAAAACAATAAGTTTGGATTTTTCAAAATTTTCTAAATTCTGTGTAATTTTGGAAAAAATGAAAATTTTTTATTTTCTTGTAAAACTTTAGGAAAATTGTCAAACTAAACGTGTTTTTAGAATTCTCATTCTTTTTTATTTTTGAAATTTTTTCCAAAAAAAAAAATTATTTTTCCGCAATTAAACAAATCCTTAGGATCTATAAAGATATGATACCATGATACTGGGGTGCTTTAGTGCCAAGGGCCTCGGCCCCCAAATGGATTTTTGGTATTTTTAATAATAACTTGGGTGAAATGTCACATAAAGGTTTATCAATGATGTTGTTAATGATTTTTAAAGAGATAAAAATACTCCCAACCGATAAAATCCCTAGATCTACAACCGCCTAAATATATACATCATGGATATTGAATAAGAAAAGTATAACCAAGCACAAACACTTCAACAATAGAATTATCTATATATAATAATAGTCTAGTAAATATTTTGTAGCTTAATTTTGATATAATATGAACTAGCTTGAGCCCGTGCTTCGCACGGGTCGGGTTAGATCTTCAAAGTAGGTTGTTATAATGGTCCTTAGTTAGAAAGTAGGATGCTCTAAGGGACCATGTGTGTAATTTTTTTTCAAAAAATCTGTACACCAAGTGTGCACTTTTTTAGACTGCTAGTCAAATCAAAAACAAACCAAAAAAATAAATTGTGCATCTATGTAGAATGTAATTGGTAATATACTAACCATGAATACATGAATTAATAAAAGATATGTTTCATCGTACAAATTGATAAAAACATGTAACTTCTTTATTTTTTTGTATAAAAGCCATTAATACATAGAAAAAAAATCTTACGTTTGTCATTGTTTGATACCCGGGATCAACTGCCATTCGTAATCGAAGGACATCTAATGGATATATTACCTAAAAATAATTTTTTAATATTAATATATGACACAAGTACCAATTACCAAATTCGACAAATAGTCAAACACTTCCAAATTCGTGTCGAGTTAAATGTTACCAACTTTCATGGAACAAAAGTACATATACAAAAAACACCACATTATTGTTAGTATACCAAAGGCAAAAATTAGGATTGAACATGTTAGAACAACGAATGAATAAATTAAAAATTAAAAATCTGAAAAAAGAAAAGATAAATATAATCTTACAAAAGTGGAAGTCATGCCAGCAGAAGCACCTGCAGCTAATCTCCCAATAACAAAAAGCTCACCATCTTTCCCTGCATAAAGTTTCTGCAAATTCAACATCAATTTAATAACATTTTATTAAACCATCATATTTTTTTAAAACATTTTCCCAGTTACCCGATTTTGCTATGAGAACAAAACGCAGAAAAGCAAAACCTACTTTTAACCATTTTACCGATTTAACCACTGAACTATTATTATAATAATTATTAAAATTACAGATGAAACTATATTATGTTTTATTGTCATTTAACCACTTTAACACCAGGTAGCCAGGAAAAAAGGTTTTTTTAAATGGCCATAAAAGTATAACGATTTAATCCCCACATAAACAGTTAAAGTGGCTAAATCGATAAAACCGTGAAAGTATGCTGTGTTTTTTTGCACTTTGCCCTTATGTTTTTTCACAACATTAAAAGGGTTCTCTGATTTCTAAGACTCAAATGAGTAATTGTAAATCTTTAAATAAAAAAGTAATTTTTTTTGTATAATAAAGTTAAATCATTTGTTGCATGACACAGCCCCTGTTGTAACACCAAATACTTGTAATAAGTATTTGAAGGCTTATTCTAGTAAAAAGGGGTAAATTGGTCATTTTACCACAAAAGGGTAATTTGGTCATTTGACCATGTGAAGGACCAATTGTGTAAAAATATTGTTTCTTGTGGTAAAAATATAAGAAATGAGCATTGAAGGTGCCATTTGTGCAGCAAAGGGAGGAGCATTGAAGGTGCGATTTCTGCAGGAAATCATGAAATTGAAGCAAGAACTTGGAACAATTGTTGGAAGGGGTGATTTCCAAGCAATTAAGGTAAGTAGATTGCCTTTTTTAGACAAGTTCTTGAAGTGTTCTTGATTTGGTTTTATAGAAACTGAAATTTGTAAATTTCAGTTATGTGTATGTGGTTTAAATGGTTTAATGCTTCCAATAAGTCATGCTAAAAGGACTTAATTCAAGAAATATGGAAGTAGGTTGCTATTATTGAAAATTTGGAACTTTGCTCAAGAACCCTAGAATACATGTTTATATGATTCAGTGGATTCTAATGAGTTCTAATGAGTTCTAATGAGTTCCAAATGTTGTTAATGATGAGAATAATCAGTAGAAGTGATTAATTTTGAAGAATTTCGGTTTTTGGACCAAAATGTCAAAAACGGGAATTGTTGGAAAATGTTTGAAATATATGATTTCCATGGGTTAAAACTAGATGTTAATGAAGGGTTTTGGTCTTGGAACAAACCCCTATCGTTTAAGAAGAGAATTAAGGACTTAATAGCTGAAAATGGGAATTTGTAGCATGAAAAACGGACAAGAGAAACTGCACAGCGGCAGATAGGGTCCCGATCTCCATGGAGATAGGGTCGCGATCGATAGGGACGCGATCCACATGGGGATAGGGTCGCGATCCAGCGGCTGCATGAAAATGAGCAGATTTGCTCCTGTCTTCTGTTATGCTTTGGTCCAATTTTGGGACTTGATGCTAGACTTGTCCGTTTGACCTCAAATTTTGAACATAGGTCTAATATGATGTGAAACTTCGGGGAAAATTGTCGGAATACGTATACGACCTCCCGAAAGTACTGTAGCAAAATACGTGTATTTTGTAAAAATGTATAATTTAAAGAAAGATGGTAAATGGGAAGTTTATCATCTAGACATTGTTTGTAATGTTATTACATTGGACTCTTATGCATTAGAGTCAACTGAAATGATTATTAACCTATTATCATTTGGTATATAAATGAATATATAGGTATGGGACAAAATCTTGCGGAATACATAACAAAGGCAAGAAACAACCGGAACTTAAATGCAACTAGCATCCAGGTGAGTAATCTCACTGATATCATATGTGATATATGATGATTGAATTGTTACAGGTTGAAACAGCTTCGAGGGACGAAAACGACAAGTGTAAAAATATATGTAAAAGACAAGACCAGATAAGCCGTGAGTCATTGCGATGACAAGAACGGAGCTGTGAGTCAATACATATATATATACACCATGATATGACAAGACCAGATAAGCTGTGAGTCTGTTATAGACAAGAACGGAGCTGTGAGTCAATATATATATATATATATATATATATATATATATATATATATATATATATATATATATATATATATATATAAACTTATATAGACAAGACCGGATAAGCCGTGAGTCTAGGCAACAGCGGGCTAACCCGTGAGCCATGGTTTATTTTGATAAGTCAAACTTATATAGACAATACTGGATAAGCCGTGAGTCTAGGCAACAGCGGGCTAACCCGTGAGCCAAGGCAACAGCGGGCTAACCCGTGAGCCATAATTGATCGTGAAAGAAACTGTTAATAAACGGTGCGGCCACTTGTGGCTATGATATTGGATGCTATATCCAAACGGTGGGCCTATATGGCTATAATATTCTGGTGCGGTCTTCGGGCTATGATAAACTGGTGCGACCCTCGGGTTACGATTCATACGCTGGAAATGTTTTGGTACGGCTTGTATAGCCATGACAAATGATACGACTTATATAGTCATGATATATGGTATAGTCAGGTATGACTAAGAAAGATGGGACAGAAATGATACAGAAATGATTTGAAAGGTATGCAAATAACAGACTGGATGTGATGAAGTGTACAATAATCTGATGTGATTTGAAAATCACATGATCTCACAATTAGGCCGGTAAGGCTATGCAGTAGGATATGAAATCCTAAGATACATATGGTCAGCCAGTAAGGCTAGGAGTTTGGATTCGATATCCATACAGATATATGATTGTATTGTTATACATGTTATTTGCAGATACGATTACTCACTGAGCTTTGTAGCTCATACCGTTTGTTAAATGTCCCTGCAGGTTAGCATAACCCTGATAGGGGTAAGGATAAAGTCCGTGACTCAAGAAGTGGACTTGTAGATGCTGTCTGTAGCAGCCCGGCTTCAAAGGAGACTATGGCATTTTATACTCTCCTTGATACACTGGTACCCGTGTTTATTAAAATATACCCCTTTGTTATGGTTTTATGTATTGAAACCTTGGTTTTAAATGAAATTTTTTTTTCAGGGGTGTTTTGTTTTAAAAGCCGGGTGTTACAAGTTGGTATCAGAGCCGTGGTTTAAGTGAACTAGGTGTCTATAGAGTAGATTCCTAGACTTAAACCCTGAGATAGTAGACATGATGCATAGTTAGGTGTATATAGTTGTTATTATACATATATAACCTAACTGTTGCTAACTTCTGACGTATAGGAAGTATGAACTGTGAATCTTCTTGGAAGACATTTAGGGCGCGAAGCTCTAAGAAGCGGACTAACCCTTTATCAAAGCTCCATTAAATGAGGGGCAAAAAGGGACGAATAGCAGAAAATCCACATGATGAGCAATATTAGCTGATGTGTAACATCCCAAAATTTTAGGGTAAAATAAAAAAAAAATTTAAACGAACACTTCAATATAAGAAAAGCCACTTAATTGATTTTCATAAAATTCCATAAATTATAAGTTTAATGAAAACACCCCAGGATTAACAGAAGTTAACGAAAACACAATATAGCGGAATATTAATTCAAAAACATTCCTCCAATGAAGCAGCACAGTGTATACACGTCACGCCTTGCCATCCATGGTACCTGATGTACCTGAAACAGTAGTTTATATAGGGAAAGGGTAAGCACGGAACTTAGTGAGTTCCTCAAAATACCATACGATCCATCACATAACATACAACACATCATAACCATTCATATGTCTGTGAGACTCGCGGGCTATCCCTGTTCCGCTGAAGACTCACGGGCAGTTCCCGTTCTGTCTTATTGCTCGTAGGCTTTTCCCGTTCCGTCTAATGACTCGCAGGCTATTCCCGTTCCGTCTAATGACTCGCAGGCTATTCCCGTTCCGCCTATTGGCTCGCGGGCTATCCCGTTCCGTCCACAAACAATCATTATCATAGCAATAATTCATACAATTATCATAACAGGTAAGATCACCTTAGTCTAACATATCTTCCTTCCTACGCATGCAATATCACCTATAGTATAGTGAGAAGACTCACCTGATTATAGTTGACTATATCGTTTATCTTTCTCGGCTTTGTATTTCCTTCATTTTAACTGTTAACATAATAAGAAATCTATCATTTCTTAATCCTTAACTATATTATAGTCGCATCATTAAACCCTTCAATAATTCCAATATGATACTCCATGATTTATCAAGTAAAGAACGGCCAGGTAGAAGATTAGATGGGGTGGCAGGATCCTTTCAGCATTTTAGCCTTTCGGAAAATCCAACAACCAGATCCCAAGTAATCGGCCTAGTCACCGTCCTCGTAAGTAAATCAATCGGTATTATATTCGGAAATTACGAATTGTTATAATAACGACATTTTAAGGTTTTTGTTTACTATTGTTAGAAATTAGTATAATATAACATATGTTATACTTATTAAATATTCTACTTCTTAACACAAAAACTATTTTACAATACCTAATTAAGCTATAGAAAAGTTTGTAGTTACCTTATGACCAGTCGTCGGAACCTATAACTTCTTCGCTAGGCTTTTGAGCTTCCTTCCGCTCACTTCTTACACTCTAGTGCTTAGAAACCTCTATATATTGGATTGAGATTTGTTGGTGTGGTTTATGAGATGTTTTGGGGGGTATTTATACTTGAATTCTTGAATAAAAAATGGCATGACACTTTTGACAAAAGATTTTAATAATATAATTTTGTTGAAATTAAAGGCCTTCTAGAATCAGTCTGTTCAAGACTGGTTTAGCCGATCTTAAACCCATTAAATTCACGTTTTTATTTGATATTCAGAAAATTCATCTCAATACCTTTCCAGGGATGTATTTTACGTATTTATACGATTTTTCTATGATTTATTATGAATTTTTGAAAACAGACTATCTAATCTGTCAATTCCGAACTAATCAGTAAAGATTGCATTTTTTACCATAGATAATCTCATTTTCAAGCTTACTATTATTTTTGGTAATTGTACTAGACTCAATTTGTAAACTTTGTGCATTGGTTTGAGGTCCAAACAATTTTCCTAGAATTAATTATGATTTTTCTAAAAACGACACAAAATGCTGATTTTATATGAAATTGTAACTAAAGTTTTTCTTAGCTTTATAACTACCAAAAATCATATAATTCCTAACACTCTTATTTTAAGTATATGTTATAATCAGAATACGGGTCTTACATGATGTGGTCAGAAAAAGAAATCGGTTGCTTACCCTGATTGATATTCAAGGTGAAAGAACAGTAGTTGGGACTACAAGAAAAACAGAAAAGTATTAGTAGATGCTTCAGAAGAAGTTAATACGATTCAGGTCTAGCCTTGAAGGGAAGAGACCAAAACGAAAAGATGATGTGATATAAGAAGTGCAGGAAAAGCACTCAAAACATTTTAGAGTTGAGACTCTATCATTGACATGCTGAAATTGCAGAAAATGGGAGCATATTGCTCGAGTTTGTTGTATGGGACGGAAGTGGATCCAGCGTGGAACTACAGATCACTTCCTTATGAAATACTCACACGCTAAATGTGGAGTTACGGGTAATTAACCCAGGAAAGAAAGAAGAAATGAATGGTTAAAAGGACCAGTGGTACTTTGAGCATTCCAGCAGATTGTGGAAGAAGCTCGTGAGGAGACTGATATGATCTCCGATATAATTGTTCTGAATATAACTCGTGTATGTTATATTTGATCCATGAAGTTATGCTTTGGATCGGTGACACTGATGTCTTGTTTGAATATTTCATCAATGATTATGGATGAAATTTTGGAAGAAGCTATAGTAGATAGCAAATATGTTCTAGATATTGAAAACCTGGAAAGTAGTCTGCCTAGGATTTACGGGACCACTTTTCCCTATAAATCTGAAGCTGATGACTACCAGTGAATCGGAAGCAATTGTACTTATGAATTGGTTAGCAATGAATTATGCTAACATGAATTGTAGAAATAAGAACATTATGGTTCTTAAAACAGAAATGAAATGGATGAAAATCCATGGTAAATGACCGTTGTTGAGAATACCGGTTATTTTCTTTGCTCAAACTCGGAAAAGAGTTAGTAAAGAATGATGTTGTAGTTGGCATATGTGGTATTAGCCAAGATAAATAAACCAGTGATAGTAGTGTACTACTTTAAATAAATTCTCGGATGTTTCTTTTGAAAAGAACTTCCAGGATTTCTGCCTGATTGGCGAGAAGAGTTTATGATAAAGATGATTTTGGGAGCCGTTCCTGTTATTTAGGCTCTAGACTGATCTGCATCTGTAGAGATGGCAGAGTTGGAAAACAACTAAAAGAAAATGTTGTATTGGGGTCTCTTATGGCCGAATGTGTTATTGTGTAGAGCCCTATCTTGTTTGAAAGGAAGAAAGACAAGTTGATGCATAAGTGCATTGACTACTGAGAATCTGATATTCTCGAAACCAGATCGAAAAGAGGTACATTTGTACCAGATATTGGAGTTAATTCACTGAGTTAAGTGATTTGTAAAATTCTCCAAGTATGAAAATTTGACTAAAAGAAGTTTCATATTCTTTGGGCATGTTAATAATGCCAAAGATGATAAAGTAGATACAGTGGAAATACTGATGTAATAAAACAGAAACCGCCTTGGAAATTGACTGAAATTAGTAGTTTCCTAAGATTGGCGAGTTAATTTAGGAGAGTTGTAGAAAACTGCTCCTTGATTGCTGTTCAGTTGACTAAGGTTGACTAATAAAAGTATAAAGTTGAGTGGGTAGAAAGACCACAGGTATCTTGTAAAGGTTTGGAATAAACCTGATGTAAAACTCTGATGTTAGCATTGATGCTAGGCGGAGAAGATAAATTGGATTATAGAAATGCATCCAGAGTTGATTTTGGATATATGATATTGCAGTAGCAATTATGATTTGGCATTGAAGCTTTAGAGACACTACTTGTATGGTGTAAAGCTTACTATTGTACGGATTATAAAGTTTGAAGTACTACATTGATCAAAAACAGCTGAATATGAGATAGCAAAGATAGATGGGTTACTTAAAGATTTCGGTTATGAAATCTTGTACCATCTCGGAGAGGCGGATGTGATTATAGATGCCTTGAATTAGAAAGAGTATCTTTTGAAAGATACAACCACATGCGTGAGTGTGGCGACTTGATTACCTGAGTTGTTTCGGGTAGCACAGAAAGATGTGTGCAAGTCTGAAAATGTGAAAAATGAATTAATGATTGGATATTAGAAGAAGTTAATTGGAAAATCACAGTGATTTAAAACCCTTGGTGGTTGTGAATGTGAATTTCAAAGCAAAGTGAAACATGAAAATCATCTTGAAAAGATGCATTTTGTACTAGATATGCAGTATACCCGGAGCAATACCAGATTGAATAGGGCGATAAAACCTATGTATTGGTGGCCGGGACTGAAGAAAGATATTGAAAGGCATATGAAAAGTATTTGACTTGTACGCAAAGTAAAGTCAAACCGTTAGAATCATGCGAAGAAATTTACCCGTTGTTGGCCCTAGAACAGAAATGGGACAATATTGTTATAGACTTTGCAACAAAGTCTCTGCAAGTACCGTATGTTGATGAACAAAGCGACTTAGTGATGCAGACTTGAGAAGATGTGCTTGAAATTTCACAGAAGATCTTAGTAGAAGATGAGAAAATTTTCTATCCCTGATAGAATTTGCAAGAAATAGCAGCCTACATGCTTGTAGTTTGATGATTCATATGAAGAATGGTATGGAATACCGTGTTACCCTCCAATTTATTGGAATGAAAATGTGGTAAAGCCGTTGGCTAGATCCTAGTTTGTTACACAAACTGAAGAGAATACCTGACGGGTATGAATGAATTTGAAGAATAGTTACGAATTTATAGAAGTAGTATGTGGATCACTAAGTAAAAACCTTTGAAATTCCAAGTAAAGGAATACGGTAGTACGAAAAGTAATCTTTTAAAAAAAGGTTAAAATCTGTTTGGGACGACAAGAAAGAAATTATGTATTGATAATTTCCAACAAATTTCTTATGATGAAATGAAGAAAGATACGTAGAT
This sequence comes from Cichorium intybus, assembly GCA_023525715.1. Taxonomy (NCBI): domain Eukaryota; kingdom Viridiplantae; phylum Streptophyta; class Magnoliopsida; order Asterales; family Asteraceae; genus Cichorium; species Cichorium intybus. The sequence continues at coordinate 33,513,825 of CM042017.1, read as the reverse complement.
AAGGTATCCGGTACAACCGGAGGAATGATATGCAAAATTGTGATGTAACCACTAGATAAGAAGACTAGTATGGTTAAATACTTAGGCATTACCATAGGGATTCCGACATGATGTGGAAGGTCGAAAGCTAATCGAGGGAGATATACCCTCAACTCCTTGTATGATTTCGGGGACGAAATCTTTTAAAGGAGGGGAGAATTTGTAACACCAAATACTTGTAATAAGTATTTGAAGGTTTATTCTAGTAAAAATGGGTAAATTGGTCATTTTACCACAAAAGGGTAATTTGGTCATTTGACCATGTGAAGGACCAATTGTGTAAAAATATTGTTTCTTGTGGTAAAAATATAAGAAATGAAAGTTTTATGTCATAAAACTTGATTATTGTGGTCAAAGTTCAAGAAATGGAACTTAGGGACCAAAGTTGTAAATTTTGGAAGTATAAATAGAGAGGTTGACTCTCTTTTTTGACTGGCCATTTGTGCAGCAACGGGAGGAGAATTGAAGGTGCGATTTCTGCAGGAAATCATGAAATTGAAGCAAGAACTTGGAACAATTGTTGGAAGGGGTGATTTCCAAGCAATTAAGGTAAGTAGATTGCCTTTTTTAGACAAGTTCTTGAAGTGTTCTTGATTTGGTTTTATAGAAACTGAAATTTGTAAATTTCAGTTATGTTTATGTGGTTTAAATGGTTTAATGCTTCCAATAAGTCATGCTAAAAGGACTTAATTCAAGAAATATGGAAGTAGGTTGCTATTATTGAAAATTTGGAACTTTGCTCAAGAACCCTAGAATACATGTTTATATGATTCAGTATATTCTAATGAGTTCTAATGAGTTCTAATGAGTTCCAAATGTTGTTAATGATGAGAATAATCAGTAGAAGTGATTAATTTTGAAGAATTTCGGTTTTTGGACCAAAATGTCAAAAACGGGAATTGTTGGAAAATGTTTGAAATATATGATTTCCATGGGTTAAAACTAGATGTTAATGAAGGGTTTTGGTCTTGGAACAAACCCCTATCGTTTAAGAAGAGAATTAAGGACTTAATAGCTGAAAATGGGAATTTGTAGCATGAAAAACGGACAAGAGAAACTGCACAGCGGCAGATAGAGTCCCGATCTCCATGGAGATAGGGTCGCGATCGATAGGGACGCGATCCACATGTGGATAGGGTCGCGATCCAATGGCTGCATGAAAATGAGCAGATTTGCTCCTGTCTTCTGTTATGCATTGGTCCAATTTTGGGACTTGATGCTAGACTTGTCCGTTTGACCTCAAATTTTGAACATAGGTCTAATATGATGTGAAACTTCGGGGAAAATTGTCGGAATATGTATACGACCTCCCGAAAGTACTATAACAAAATACGTGTATTTTGTAAAAATGTATAATTTAAAGAAAGATGGTAAATGGGAAGTTTATCATCTAGACATTGTTTGTAATGTTAGTACATTGGACTCTTATGCATTAGAGCCAACTGAAATGATTATTAACCTATTATCATTTGGTATATAAATGAATACATAGGTATGGGACAAAATCTTGCGGAATACATAACAAAGGCAAGAAACAACCGGAACTTAAATGCAACTAGCATCCAGGTGAGTAATCTCACTGATATCATATGTGATATATGATGATTCAATTGTTACAGGTTGAAACAGCTTCGAGGGACGAAAACGACAATTGTAAAAATATATGTAAAAGACAAGATCAGATAAGCCGTGAGTCATTGCGATGACAAGAACGGAGCTGTGAGTCAATACATATATATATACACTATGATATGATAAGACCAGATAAGTCGTGAGTCTGTTATAGACAAGAACGGAGCTGTGAGTCTATATATATATATATATATATATATATATATATATATATATATATATATATATATATATATATATATATATATATATATATATAAACTTATATAGACAAGACCGGATAAGCCGTGAGTCTAGGCAATAGCGGGCTAACCCGTGAGCCATGGTTTATTTTGATGAGTCAAACTTATATAGACAAGACCGGATAAGCCGTGAGTCTAGGCAACAGCGGGCTAACCCGTGAGCCAAGGCAACAGCGGGCTAACCCGTGAGCCATAATTGATCGTGAAAGAAACTGTTAATAAACGGTGCGGCCACTTGTGGCTATTATATTGGATGCTATATCCAAACGGTGCGGCCTATATGGCTATAATATTCTGGTGCGGTCTTCGGGCTATGATAAACTGGTGCGGCCCTCGGGTTACGATTCATACGCTGGAAATGTTTTGGTACGGCTTGTATAGCCATGACAAATGATACGACTTATATAGTCATGATATATGGTATAGTCAGGTATGACTAAGAAAGATGGGACAGAAATGATACATAAATGATTTGAAAGGTATGCAAATAACAGACTGGATGTGATGAAGTGTACAATAATCTGATGTGATTTGAAAATCACATGATCTCACAATTAGGCCGGTAAGGCTATGCAGTAGGATATGAAATCCTAAGATACATATGGTCAGCCAGTAAGGCTAGGAGTTTGGATTCGATATCCATACAGATATATGATTGTATTGTTATACATGTTATTTGCAGATACGATTACTCACTGAGCTTTGTAGCTCATACCGTTTGTTAAATGTCCCTGCAGGTTAGCATAACCCTGATAGGGGTAAGGATAAAGTCCGTGACTCAAGAAGTGGACTTGTAGATGCTGTCTGTAGCAGCCCGGCTTCAAAGGAGACTATGGCATTTTATACTCTCCTTGATACACTGGTACCCGTGTTTATTAAAATATACCCCTTTGTTATGGTTTTATGTATTGAAACCTTGGTTTTAAATGAAATTTTTTTTTCAGGGTGTTTTGTTTTAAAAGCCGGGTGTTACACCTGTACTCTTTGAACCCAGCAAACAGCTAGGTAAGTTCAAGATGCAGGATATGTTGAAACTGCTATAAAAAAATTAAATATAATGTTGGCCTTCAAATCCTGCATAAATAGATGCAATTACTTAGAGTGATGAGATCTATTACTGATAATCCGTACCTCCTTTGGACATAAAATCACATTAGTAAAAGAAAAAGTATTTAAAAGGGGGGGGGGGATTTTCAATGAAAGCAATCAGTTTTTCGTCATCCTTTGGCGATTAATAAATTTTTTTTTTTCAAATTTGTGAAACCATCAGTTTTTGAGTTTATCCTTTCAAATTTACTTTAAATAGCCAAACTTTAAAACTGCAATAGTTATAATATTGACTTTTTTAAGTTCATTATCAAATTAGAACTTTAGTCATTTAGTGGAAGTACGTTGCTATTTTTAAAATTTTAAAACTTATCAAACCTCATTACATGCGGGTCCATGTTGCTTACTCTAACAACCAAGTTCATAAAACCTTTCCGAAGGTGGAGGCCACATGCTCATCAGAAAAGGGAGCAAAGAATAGTGGAACCGATGGAACTGTGTACTTTAAGAACTTTGAATGTTTAGTATTTTAATACCTGAAAGAGGCTTGATGCTCCTTCATCAGCAGCCTGTAGATCAAGTATACAGTGAGATTCACAATAAAATAGACGGATTGATATAAAATATTGTAAACAACTTCACCTGGCTTTTACCTCCTCTCAAGCATTTTATCAAACACCTTCTCACCTTCAGACATTTAACCTTCCATACAGAACCCTTTTTTATCACAATAATAAGTAATAACAGACCAACCCCAATACCTATCATACCTAAAAAGCATATAAAAAACTATTAACTCCTAGTAGCCGAAAACTTAGCAACGATCAACACAATAAAAGATTGCATATATGGTAACCAACTCTTTGCGTATGGACTGTTCATCCGGAGCCCCTTCATAAGAGAGAACAAAATGAGTCATTCGTAAGTTTCTTTCCAAGAAAATTTGTAATCTAAAAACCATATTTTTTAATGTGAACAAAAGCAGTTAAAAAAATTTCCAGAAAATCAATTTATTTTACTGAAATTAGAGAGATGTTGACGTTGAAAAAAAGGGTGTCTTTCGAGTTATTCTGTCTCGAGAGGTCACTGGAAAATACCAACAATCAATAATTTGGCAAATTTGATTGCTCGAATAAATGAAATAATCAATAAATAAAAAAGTAGGTGGTGAGAGTTACGCACAATTACGATCCTTTCGCAACTTTCCGATAAACAAAACGGCAAGTCAAGCCAAAAATTTCATAAACGTTTGACAAACCTTATGAGTCTTATGATGCAATGACACAACTGCAAATCCTAAATAACAGATGGCAGAATGGTCACGAATCTTCCCGAAACCACTTGATATAAGTGGATATATTATAAAAGTCAAATGAAGAAATTAAAGTATGATACACTAATGAAAGTTTTCTTGTATTTAACCATTTTTAGTAATGAGCCCAATGACCAAAAAACTAACAAAAATCTCAAAATCTTAGTCGATTGAAACCGAGATGTGATAAATCTGAATAAAATTGAACATTTAAAAGCAAAATCACTGATTTCTACCTTTTGGAGCCTTGAATTGAATGATATTGTTCAATCGGACGAACACCAATTGAAGACAGTCGTCGTCGAGTGCATCTGTAGCCACCGCCTCTACCTTTGACGCCTTATGATGATTTTTTGTGCATCGATAAGCATTGCATATCAACCTGATTTCAGATGGCAACATATTAAGAAACATGATTAAGGAAGCGAGTCTTAAAGGTTATGCTAATGTCAATAATTTTAAAGTTTGGGAATAAACATTTTCTTAGAGAGAAACAGAATATGATGATGGTAGTAGAAACAAAAACTCTGAAATTAATGTTGTAATCACTCAAAATTGGACCAAAGGGAATCAGTTTTTAGTCACCACAATCGATCCCCGCCACCACCACCAGCAACCGCCGCCGGCAGCGACGGTTTTCGCTGCTCCGACGTTTTCACTGTAGAATTGGCTTGAGTTATGGCTGCAAAGATATACCCCCAGCAAGAACACATACGTGATGAAGATGCAGCGGAATTCAGGACTCGATAATTGCGCAAACAAACCAGCCACCAATCTTAGTCGTTCATTAACCGTACAACTCCCACAGATAGCCGGAGGAAAGCTTTACGACCGTATACAACTACTTCTCCAACCCTACGACAAATATCTGCATCAACAAACCCTAGAATCCTTTTTCTATACCTAGAAGGTCTCCTAAACCGAACTGAAAGAACGAAGGTATGTGGGGAGGTTTTTCACGTGTGCCTTTCGAGAAATTTTTTTAAGCTTCCGATAATGGAGAACATGGGGCTGACGGAACACGTCAAAAGGAAATCGAGACCTGTGCGAAGAATGGAAGACACGCAAAACATTGAAAGAATAAACAAACACGTAATGACCACGTGGAAGCACCAGACAGCCGGAAACAACACCACCCTCCTTAAAACCCAAAAAAGCACCCTACCCCCAATATCTTCTAGAAAACTTGCTTCTAAATGTTTATATAGTAATATTTGTTTCTTTATGTTACCTAATACCGTAGCAAGACTCATCAATAAATTGTCGAAATCCACCAGACAATGTTTGCATAGAGCTAAAGCTTAGAGGTGAGTGAGGAAATGTGTTTATTCAAAACTCGTATAGTTGACGTAAATAAATAATTCATTAATTAGTATTTGAAACAGGAAAAAAATGAGATATAGAAATTGATTCGTTTCACCATTCAATTACTTGTTTACACTTCGTATTCGTTTCAAACACCCTAATTTATATAATAACCGACACATTTAAATAAAAATAAAGAATAGATCCGTAAATATCTACAAGTCTACGTTTTTGGGAAAATGCAACAACCGAGAATATTCGCCACGTGTCAGATCACGGACCAACATCCTCCATTTGAGATCATGCCACGTGTCTGATCAAACAGCTGAAACTGGTTTTAGTATAGCCGCCAAGATATCAACTTTCGTAAGCTCATCTTAAATCATCTGTCCCTATCCGAGTTGACTCAGATGCCGACTCTTGCCGCGCTGACTCGAGATCCGACTCGGTTACCGGTAAAAAACTAGGTCCGACGCCTGATGACGGCGAAAACGCTGGCGATTTTCTGCTCATGCTTAGTATCCTCTTCAAAGCCAGTAATCTGCTTCCCGGCGACCTGAAACCCTGACTCGGCGACGGCAATCGGAACTCATTTTCCGCCACCAACTCGGTCCGGCTCGGGACATCTATTCTGATGTCTATTCCCTTCCTCCTATCTGCCACCGACGACGTCGTTTCTTTATGAACCCCATCATATTGAACCGGATAGCTAAGTGAAGTGCTTGAACCGGGTTCGGTAACAGTCTCCGGCTGCTCAACTGATATCATCGTCATTTCCGATTCAGCAGGCTCCACCGGCGACCGGCAAAGCGGGCACGTTGAGTTACTGTGAAACCACATGTCAATACACTCCGTGTGAAAGCTATGTTTGCATTTAGGCAAAATCCGACCCTTCTCACCCTCTTCAAACTCCGACAAACACACGGCGCATTCCGGCAAATTGTCGTGGGTTTCAGACGAGTACACAAACAAGGGGAGTCTCTTCAATACAGTTTGGTCAAGCCCGCCTGTGGGCACAGCCAGCCCATTATTCGTGTCGACGTAGAAGACAATACGGGATGAGCGGTTGCGGCGGCTACGACGTCGGGACTGGTTGCGGCGCTGGAGACGGAGGAGATACCAACGTGCGTAGAGATGGAGAAAAACCAAGAAAATGACGACGACGAAGAGGACAATAATTGAAGAAAGCATGATTTTGCCGCTGAGAGCATAACTTTTGGAGGAGTCTTCTTCTTCCCCGGCAAGTCTCAGTTGGTTCCTCACCGAGGAATCAATGGTAGGTCCTGACGCAGACATGGAACCAGTGATCGGAGATATTTTGGCGGTGGTTTAAGGAAAAAGATATGAAGAGACAAAGATGGAATGGGAGTGGGAAGGTGAGGGGATTTAAGAGGAAGAAGAGGGAAGCTTCGAGGTTGGTTCGCTGAAGATTTGAAGCTGTTGAGGAAGCAGCTTTTGTTGATTAAGATTCCGTGGGTAGACGCCAAGGGTTTGACGCGGGAATACTCAAATTACGCATATACCCTTTACCTTTCAATATTTATTTAATTCCCATTTTAGCTTTTATTGTTACTAGGTTAAAGAGGTTGTCTGGTTGATTAAAAGAAACATAGCAGTAAAACAAATGATAAATGTCATAAATTTTTTATGTTTGTCACGAACAGGTTTTCAGATTCTTTGAAGATAAAGAAAGTAACAGTAAGTACATTGAGATAGTAGAGAAAACAAGTTGGGGCTAGCCCACTTGGCTAACAAGGTGATAAATTAACAAGGAGGTCATGGGTTCAAACCCTGATACTAACATAACAATGAGAAGTTTAGGAGTAGAAGTAGGATATATTTGCCGTTCTAAAAAAAAAAAAGATAGTAGAGAAAATAAGGGAAAAATAATATAGAGAAAAACGTGGAGATGTCGAAAACATTAGATTCTTGTTTCGAACTCTAACGCCACCAACAATAAAAAAAACCCTAGTATAGCACACCATGCTTCATGCGGTCGTGATTCGATTAAGAGAGAATCAATTTCATGGGTTATTAAAAGATCCTCTGTAACAATGAAGATGAATGTGGGGGAAAATGGTAACCTGCAAGTAACCTTTTAACGTGTCATGAATATACAAATTAATCCAAATTCTAGGATTTAATGAACAAAAATTACATAAAATGGTAAATCCAAAAATTCGTGACAAATGTAGGGGTTTCTATGACATTTAACCTAAAACAAAACGGTGTTCAGTCTGTCGTATGCCCTCATTTTAGACCCGATTAATATTATGGGTAAACTTCAAAAAAATATTAATTTTTTTCTATCACACCAAGAATTAATCCCACGCCCAAATAACCTAGTCCCCATTTGAACTATCATTGGGTATTATAAAATTGTGGTTTCTTAACCTTTAGCCACATGAAACATGGATATGCCAATGTCACACGCAAATCAATCCCTCCAAACAAATATTGTCGTAGGTGCTTTCGTTTCCCTTTAACAATCATACCAATGCATTCAATCATTTATACATGTATTGCAAGGTTTGCCCATTTAAACTATATATAAAAAAAGGCTCAAATCAATTATTTCTTTTATGATTTCATTGGTTCTCTTACAAATAAAATTATGTTAATTTGGGGAGACGTCACAAATATCATATACATTTACGTTTTTTTCGATAATGTATGTGTGGAAAAAGAAGATTTTGGAGTCGTAAGATTGTATTCAAGATAAATGTTGGTAATAGATTGCTAAAAAATGTGTGACCTTGTCGGAAAAGGAACCATTTGCAGAAAATCTTAGACCAAATTAGAAAATTTGTGGGATTTATCACTTTTTAATGGATATGGTCTAAAAGGTCCATTTTTGCCTTTTTCATCTATAAAACGATGTTTGGTCACATTTTGGTCTGTAGGTTGTTTAATTTGACATTACGACCATCAAATACATAAAAATGACAATTTATGTCGATCATCTTAACGATGCATCCAATAAAATTTTATGGTTTTTGGGGGTTAACATTAAATAGTGTAGTAATTAGGTTTGATTTTTGATTTTCTACTATGGCATAAATAACGATACATTGTATCTTCTAGTACAATGGCATGTGACTCCCTCTAATTTGTTTTGTTACCTACTACATCATGATGGTGATCAGGTTGATAAGGGGACATTTTACCATAGTTGTCCTTTTGTCCAACCATTAATAGAAAGTACTATAGACAATCACTCTAGATTAAAGTCTGAAATAGGAAAGATATAGTGCAATGTTTGATTATCAAAGTGCTAAATTGCTTAAAACATTAAATAATAAGTTTTAGGTTGGAATCCGCCATCTACATCTAAGTATTGGCCAGGTTTGATTATCAAACTGCTAAATTGCTTGATGACATATGCTATAGTGAATCGTTAAAATGATTGTTGCATTACTAGATTGTATAAATAATTAAAACATCATAATTGTATAAATGATTAAAATACAAGTTATAATAATTTATGATTATAACTATGATATTATAATTGATTAAAAAATAATTAAAACATAAGTTATAATCGTTTCTGATTATAACTATAATCATTTATGATTATAACAGCCGCTGCATAAATGATCAGAACACCAGTCGTGCAAATCTTGAAATGTGTTTTATGTTAGGTGAAATGACATACTTTTTTTCTTTTGTGTAGTAACTTCATGAGAGTACCTATTGTCGTTGGATATTTTAAATATATATGGTTTGTGTATGCTAGAGTATTTTGCCATCTTGTTGTTTTGTCATCTATATACTGTTTTGTGATTAAAAAAAATACCAGAATATACATACAAATACACAAACTTAATTATGAGTTTTAAATTTAATGATCAGTAAATAGGACGCATGCAATAAGATAAAAACACGCAAATAGGAATTGTCAATTTACATACTTGCAAATCAAAGTAAAGAAAAAGAAAGATACCTTACATCGATGTTTTGAATATGAATGTATTCATTTATGATTAAAAGTGTATTCATTAATAATAAAGTGTATTCATTAATAATTAGAGGTGTACTTATTTATGAATAATGATGTATTCATTAATGCTTATATATGTATTCACTTATGAGTTATGATTAGATGTGTATTCAAGTTTATTCTTTTTATAGTTAAATGTGTATTCATTTATGGTTAGAAGTATATTCATTTGTGATGAAATGATAAATTCTTAAACATTTTTTATTTTAAGTTCATGAAAAAAAGACGTACTTAGTGATTTTTATGAACGTGATATTAAAAAGAAAACCTATAAATTTTCCTTTGTTGATTTTTTATTTTGCTAGAAAATTGGAAAAAATATTTTGTACCTTTCATTAATAAAAAAAACTAAATTGTGTTTTATTCATTTATGAACAAAATCGTAACAATCAAGAGATACCAGTAAAAAAATGTTGTTTATTTATTTTCATAACAAATTGATAAAAATGATTTTTACTTTCTATTGATAAAAATAAATAATAACAAAATAAAATAATTCATTTCTTAAGTAACTATTAGTTAGAATCATAGATTTCAAGAAAGTATAATTTAAATTTATTTTATTAGAATTTAATTAAATTGTACAATTACTGTGTTTATATATTAGATATTGATTAAACATTTAAACCTCTCTATACATATGTGTTTTATTCCTAAAATCCTATAGAAACATAAACATAAATTAAACCCTTGGTAGAGGGAATGTTTAATATTGAGCAGAGGGTATAAACGGAAGTTCACAAGAAAACGGGTCAATCTTGCATTTACTTTCCAGTTTCCGGGTCCAACTGTCCACTATCTTGACTTTGGGGTCATAGCATCGTGATTTGGATGTGGTATGGTTCACTTGCTAAACCGAGTAAACAAGTCTCCTTTTTTATTTATTTTAAATTAAACTAAGTTATCATAAACTCATATAAATAAATAAGTTAAATTGCAATATAATACAATATATATATATTAGTTTTCCTTAAATTGCAATATTAATACAATATATATTAGTTTGTCCATAATGGCATGCATCTATTTTGGTTCCAAAGAAATTAATCAAGTAATATACTAATATACAATTACGGTACATGAAAATGGCATGCCTCTATTTTGTTATAGAGCTTATATTTTTTATAGATAAATTTAAACTGAAATAAAATAAAAGGCAAATTCTAAAATATACATTAAATTTTCATAAAAGTTTGGTTTTGATATTTAATTTTTTTTAATTCTGTCATTAGATTTTCAAAAAAAATTGATTTTGACATTATATTTTATAATTTTTATAAAATTATTTGACAGGTCATAGTTCTCAACTGACGTAACATGGTGACGTGTTGATATTTGATGACGTGGCCCTGACATGTCATAATGACGTTGTACTTTTTGGTGACATCATTTTTTAGATGTCAAATTTGAAACAAAAGTTAAAATATTGTAACTTAACTGAAATAAAAAAAACTTAATATAAAAAACGAATTTTTATGAAAACGTAGTGTTCTTTTTGCAATTTCCCTTCATCAATATGAAAACTCAATATTTTAAAGAAACCAAAATAACAATTTCTTGGTGATTTTTATTAATTTTGTTAGTAATATATACCTTAAATAATTTATTGGAGTTTTGAAAGTCATTAAAACAAAACATTTGCTTGTAACAACACAAACAATAAAACCTTAAAGGGCCTGTAATTTATGTCCAAATAACCCCGCCCATACTATTAAACAAACTTTACCTTTAATTTCATATTTGAATGTTTTTTTTTCCAATAATTTTGCAATTTTAGTTCATAAGTAAGACCATATTTAACTAAGGTCGCAGAAGATTCGTGACCTTAAATCATGATAATATATAGTTATATAGTTTTTGGAATATCCGTACTCTCGAAAACCAAATAGTGAGAATCGATCAAATCAAATTATCATTATTTGACCAGTGTAAGTTAAATTTTAATTTACTTGAACCACCTAGATCCATATTTTAAGAACCAAAACAAATCTGAATTCATTCGATCATGACAAATTAAACCTATTAATAGTCTACGATTTTTCTGAAGCGTAAGTATTGTTGAGTTTGACGTAAAATTCGTCGAACTTGACTTAAAATATATGTCTCTTATCAAATATATGTGCCTTTACAGTGAATTTGACGTAAATTATATTGGCCGAACATTCTAATATAGCTTCTAAAAACTACAGTAAATTGATAAATTATTTAAAATATATATTAAAAACAAAAATAATAAAAATACCGAAGAAATTGCTCTCAGGTTTCTTTAAAATATTGAGTATTCATTTTAATAAGCGTAATTACAAAAACAAAACACTAAATTTCATAAAAGTTCGATTTTGACACCGTATTTTTTAATTAAATCACTATATTTATTTTTTGTTTCAGTTTGACACCTTAAAAGTGATGTCACCAAAAAATTTCATATCATCACAACATATGATTCTAACGTCATCAAAAACTGAAACATCACCATGTTACGTCAGTTAATAACTGGGTTGACTAGTCAAATGACCAACATTGAAACAAAATGGAAAATATAATGTCAAAATCAAATTTTTTTGAAAAATTAGTATTTTAATTGAAAAAAAATTAACACAGTATCAAAATCGAACTATTGTAAAAACTTTTTTTCTTTTTTGAAAGTTGCCCTAAAATAAATAGTTATATATCTTAAAAGTTTTTAAATAAAAATTAAAAGCAACATAACCTTTTCCAATAGACGTGATTAAAATATGTGAAATCAACATAATATTATTATTGTTTATATAAAAGACTTGTTCGATCATGATGCAGCACTCCGCTAATTATTAAATATTAAAATCTAAGAGCGGATTATATAGTGTCCATGCGGTTATATGTTTTGAATCAAATGCACTCTTTTCAATTTAGACACAAACAATTCATGTTGTTTGTTTTTGTCATGCGAATGGTCACTTGCAGCCACAAAATAATTAACTAAATTGTCTTTATCAGATTTTTATTTATTTGAATTATTATGTTTGGTTTAAGAAGATGTCAGGGCATCTGCACTTTTTGCATCTAAACAAATTTTTTCAACCAAAAAAAAGATAGACCTTCTTCGTTTGTATCTGTGATAGTCTTTGATTTTTACATCAGATATAAAGAGTTGTTATGGTTAAATAATGGTCTGTGCTTAGAGACTCCATGAGATAGATGCGGTTAAGTGGAAGATGAATATGGCTGAAGAGAGATGCGATAACGAGAGGAGGAGAGAGATGATGAAGTGGTGGTTTCGTGAATGTGAGGGTGGCACTGGATGTCGACATGGATGAAGACGAAAGGGATGGCGACGGTGGTGCCATGTTTTCTAGTAGGCGATGGTGTTGTGTTGTGACCGTCGGTGTGGAGAGGCAGGGAGGGAAGAATAAAGGTTGTAAGGAATGGTGAATAAGGGTGACGGTGAGGGTGGGCAATGGGGCTATTTTTGTAATAAAAAAACTACTGGTTAAAATGAAAAAAAAAAAATCTATGTGGGGCGTTTTAGTCAAGTCGTGTCTATCAAGGATCATTCAACAAGGGTATTGGTAAAAAAACCTCCATCATATGACATGTGTGTATGAATGTCAACCCACACAACACACACACCCACACACACGAATGTGTTTATTTTAGATCACCTTTCAACAAACCACAATGACAGTCTGTGTCTAAATTGGAAAGATTAGACTTGATTAAAAAACACAAAATCATAGGGCCAATATTGTATGAAACATTTGCCTTTCGAGGGAGTGTTATTTTCCCGATAAAATCATACTCTTTAATCTAATAAAATAAATTTTTTTGAACTACCTACAAATTAGTACACTATAAAATAAAAAATAAATTAATAATGTTATTACTAGGTTATATGATGAAGAGTTATTTCATGATAATTTTTGAAATGGTATTGATAAATAAACCCCTTCTGATATGACATGTGTGTGGAAGTCAACCCACACAACACACATACCCACACACATGGAGGGGGTTTATTTAAGATTACCCTTTTTGAAATTACCTTCGTTTACACATATATATACTACATAGTAAACCAATAGTTTTAGGGACACGTATGACCATATTTTGTCCCCTTGTTTGTGAAGGTTTAGTCAATTTATGTCTATCAAGGATCATTCAAATGACAACAACAAACTAAAATGACGGTCCATATCTAAATCCGAAAGATCTACTTGATTAAAAAACACAAAACCACAAGAGCCATTATTGTAATTTACTCTTTAATCTAGTAAAAATAAATAATTTTAAACTACCTAAACATTAGTACATTATAAAATAAAAAATAAATTAATAATGTTATTAGTAGGTTATATGATGAAGAGTTATTTCAAAGATATTACCTTTCATTTACACATATATACTATGTAACAAATCAATAATTTTGGGGACACGTATCACCATATTGTGTCCCCAATTTTTTTTCTGGCCTAAACATGTATATCTACAACATAATTAAAGCAATTCTATTACATTCAATTTGATAGAGTGCTACTATTTATACCTCTGTTTACTAACTTTATCCATTATTTATGACTTTATTAGTAGGAATGACATCATCATGACTTAAAATTTTCAACTTTCTAATGCCTCTCATTGTTATCTCTTATTTTTGTATTCATAATAAGTATCCACAAAAGAATAAATATTTTTTTGTTGTTTTTATTACTTACTAGATTTATAAATTATATATTATCCTCTAAAGTTTTAAAATCTATTTTTGATTTTATTATTAAATTTTGAATTTGCCAAAATAGCTTTCCGTCTTAAAAAGCTAAAGATTTATAATTCTTTCACGATTAAATATTTTAAGTTACATAAATAAATGAAATGTGTTAAGATATAAGTGTAAACAACTAAACATTTAACTAGATTTTTAAATTTAATTATACTTTTTGGGAAGCTTCTAGGCAATTAGACCCTTATTTAATTCTTATACTTGTTTGTGTGTGTGTGTGTATATATATATATATATATATATATATATATATATATATATATATATATATATATATATATATATATATATATATATATATATATATATATATATATATATATATATATATATATATATATATATATATAGATGTAGGTTCAAATGCGGATGCTAATTATTGTGCGATCGTAGGTCTTAATCACGTTCCTTCATTCTTCAAGGTTACGATCGGTAATTTAACGAGACAAGAAATTTTGAAATTAAATAAAATTAACTACAATTAATATGTTACGTGTAAATTGTAACCGCTTATGAGATTGGAATCAATTCGAAATTGATAACAGAATCAATTCTAAAACAATCGAATCCTTATCAAAATTGATTTGAGAATCGAATCCTTCGTTGATAAATATCGATGTTGTGGTTATCGTCAAAATCGATCATAAATTCACAGTGATTGGTCAAGTTTTCGTAGAGATTGAATTGGAATTCGACACAGGTAATATTTTTGTTAACGATGTTCGTGATTTCGACAATTATGTTGTGCGAATGTTATAATTGAGTGAATTTCGATTATGCGAATGATATAATTGAGCTAATTATGTTCTGATTGTATGTGATTACTGTTAATTCTGATGCGATCTATATATTTTCCTGAATTGTGTTTCTACGTTATTTGATATTTAGATCATTCTTTGAGAATGGTGTTAATTTTGGTTAGTTAAAGTCTATTCTAAGAGAATGTGCTTCTATATTTGTTAATTGTGTTTGTACGCCAGGGGATATGTACATCATTCTAGGAGAATTGTGTTAATTTTTGTTAGTTAAAGTGTATTCTAAGAGAATGTGCTATTTGTTTACTAGTTTTTTGACATTCTAAGAGAGTTAACTAATTTTTTAATTAATCAAATGTTGTTTTTCAGGAGAATATGTCTATTTGGATAGGTGTATGCGTTTTGATGATTGTAAGATTGGAACTGTCAAGGGAATTTTTTTTGATGATGATGTTTACAAGATGGAAGACTTTAGCAGTTATAATAGGAGATTTTGCAAAATATATAATAAGTTAGCTGATCATGATAGTAGAAATTGCCCTTTTAGATCCTTTTAGTTTCATAACTTTTGGTTAAGAATAACAGATATTGAAAAAAAATGTAATAAGGAGAATGATGGTTCGAGTTGTATTTCTAATTGGTTGTGGGGGTTTATAGTTTTTTTCCAGAATTGTGTTCACTTTTATGTTTCTTTAACCTTAGAGATTTTTTGCAAATCTTAATTGATGTTACTCCATTCTCAGAGAATTCATTGTATTTTTTTCGTTTTACAGATTACTGTAATCTGTTGTGTTGTATTTAGGCATTGTTATAGTATGTGGGTTTAAGCCATTCTCAGAGAATTGATAGCATTTATTTTCGTTTGATGTTATTCTCAGGGAATGATATAAAGTTGTTTTGTTTTTACATATTCCTGTTAACTGTTATCTTGGTTTTACCCATTCTTAGAGAATGTGGGTTTAAACAAGTTTAATTTAAAGATAACCAACCATTTGTATATATAATCCATTTATTTGTTTGAATATTTTGGTTTAGATAACCAAAACCAAAAACCATAGTTTCACAGATTTGGATTTTTAGAATTCGATGAATATATTCATCTTCGTCTAGAGCATTTGGTTTGGGTTTGATTTTGATCTTCAAAGACTCCATGACATAGACATATACATGTACAGTAAAATCGAAACATTTGCATTTCTTTTAAGTATATGATAATAATAAAATAATAGCAGAGAAATAATAACAAAATCAAAAACAAATTATTTTACGAATAAAATAGTTATTTTAGATTAAACCCATAATCGAAACACAGGGATCAAATTCAAAATAGCTGCCCACTTTTTAGGACGAAATGATTAGAGAAAAATAAAGTTAGATATGGAGTGCAACTTTTAACAACTACATGAACCATTTTTGTAGTTTAGTCTAACAAATAGTAACAATAATAATAAATATTTTACTTGGAAGAAATAAAATGTTCTTTATTACTTTGGGAGTGACAATATCGTGATCAACTTGTGTGTTGAGAAGGTCACATGGAGGGCACGTGATGGAAACATATTATTTATTTGGAATGTACATTTCGTTTTACATATTACTGTAATATGTTGTGTTGTATTTAGGCATTGTTATAGTATGTGGGTTTAAGTCATTCTCAGAGAATTGATATCATTTATTTTCGTTTGATGTTATTCTCAGGGAATGATATAAAGTTGTTATGTTTTTACATATTCATGTTAACTGTTATCTTGGTTTTACCCATTCTTAGAGAATGTGGGTTTAGGACATTCTTAGAGAATGTACATTTAAATGGTTCCACGAAATCATCCAAGTTATCCACTGTAATTGGGTTAACGGCTGTGTTCTTGAATTGAGTTTTATCTCTTTGTCGCGAGCTGCTTCTTCTTTGTTCCATAATTTCCTCTCCGATTATCGTCTTCAATTAGGTTTTCAATTAGGGTTTTTCGTATGCGAATGGTGGGTTTTCTGCTGCTGGATTCTAGGTTTTCTCGATATGTTATGATTCTCTGAACATATAACCGTCTACATGATGTAGAACCGTGTCGCGTGATAGTAGCAATATTCAGTTCTGTTTTCCTAATTCAATTTGAACGATTTGCCCTTTGTCGTTTGAATCTCATTAAACATGCGTACATTGTTTATCTTTCTTACAAAATGTCATTCTGATCACAGCCTTTGATTTTTTCAATTTGATGGTCCAGATTAAGTCTTACATTTGCACAATATATAATAATTTCATTTAATACTAACTATATATATATATATATATATATATATATATATATATATATATATATATATATATATATATATATAGAGAGAGAGAGAGAGAGAGTAAAGATCAAATGAGAACCAAGGAACCAAATATGAACCACAAGATCAAAAAATTGAAAGGCTATGATCAAAAGTGGCATTCTTGTAATTATTAATAAAACCGAATCTATATTTGGTATTTATAAAAAGCTGGAGGGGTATTATAGGAACCAAAAATTTGACATTAAATAAAATCCAATCAGCTACTTTAATTAAAAACCACATTCTCTCTCCCAATTTCTCTCTCTCCCGAATTTCTCATCGGCACATTCTCTCCATCGTCTCCTCCATTGTGCCCTAGCCGTCTCCTCCCCGCCACCTCCTGGCCTCCATTGATCATCTATTTTATTCTCCAGGAATATCGAGGTCGGCAAACGAATCGAGGTCGGAAACGAATCTGGTGGATGGAGAACCGGAAAACGAATCGAGGTCAGAAACGAATCTTTTTTATTCTCCAGGAATTTCTCATCGGCACAAGTGAACCCGCTTCAGATGGAGAACCGGTACCGCCGCCGGTCGAAGAATTACCAACCGCCGCCGGTCGAAGAATTACCGATGATTCAGACAGCCATAGAAGAACCTCAAAGAAAGGTGATTCGGGATGAGAATCTGGTAGTGACCTCCATCGATCATCGATTTTATTCCCCAGCCGATTTTATTTGTTGCGATAATGCCATTCTTCGGATTGGATTCCTAGGTGCGTGTTTAAACTCTAAATTTTGAATTTATACAGATTATACCTCTTCTCCTATAGTTCAATAATGTTGATTTTTTACGCAGATAAAGCTAGGGTATGCGAGTGGCTTGCTCCTGACAATGCTATCTTCGATGTATGTTGGATAAAGGTATATAAAACTCAAACCACTACATCTTTCCATATCATTTAGATTTAGTAACACATTAGCCAAAATGTAACTTCGTGTTTTGTGATTGAATATTTGCAGGACGATACTAACAGGTTGTGGTGATCATAGTGTAAGTAACAATTACTAAACTTCCAACATTACAATTTACACCACATTATATGCTTGTACAATCTTTTAATGCACATGTCATTATAGTTACAGTGCTTGGATTAAAATTCAGTAGCTTGTATCTTGAAATTGGTATGGATAAAGGCAAGCAATAACATGTGCTTGAAACTTTGGGTATTTTGGAATGCATAAGAGGTGTTCGATCGAATGCCTCGAAGACTAAAAAGTCTAACTTATAAATTGTACTTATGGATTTCTTTTTCTTTTTAAGACAAGTATATAAGTGCATATGTGCACATGTATTTGTGCATATGTGCACATATTCACATATGTGTATTTGCATATGTGCGTATTTGTGCATATTTGCATTTGTGCGTATTTGTATATATGCATACATGCAAATATGCATACATATATATGCATATGTGTGAGTTATAGCATTGTGCTTATGGATTTCTTTTTCTATTTGTTTGTGTACATGTGGGTGTATTTGCATATATGCATACATATATGTGCATATGTGTATATGCATGTGTATATGTGCACATGCATACATATATGTGCATGTACGTGCATATGTGTATATGCATGTGTATATGTGCACATATGTGCATATGTCTATTCAAACGTATGTGCACATATACATATGTATATCAATTTGTTCATATACACATGTGTGCGTATTGGTTCATATGTGTATATACATGTATGTATTTATTTTAATGTTTTTGAATATACATTTATATTAGTTTTTATTAATGTTTTACAGATTTTGAAGAATTTATCAATCAAATTGAAGAATTGAAGAGTGACAAACTAAAAAAATGAAGATAACATGAATTTTTGTTGTTTTTTTATATTTTTTGTATGTATTGTCATTAATTTTAATAAAGTTTTATGTATCGTTCAAAACAGATGTATATTATCATTTTTAATAAATCGATTTTTTGTTGTTTGCATTATATATGAATTTCGAAAATATGCATATATGCACCTGCGAATATGTATATATGCACCTGCAAATAAATAAATTTATGTGCATATATGCACCTGCGAAAACATGCATATATGCACCTGTGAAAATTTGAAAACAAAAATTTGATTTATAAAAACGAAAATTTGATTTTTTTTTTGAAATTTGAATATTCAAATCTAATAGGCATAATTTTAGGGGATGGTTATTGTTGTTGCCAAAAATAAAAAAAATCAGTATTAAATGAGATTTGTTAAATGACTATCATGCCCTTTTATGATTCAACCAATCAGAAAGAGTTCTCTGGTTCTCATGAAAATATTGGTTCTCATTTGATCCTGACCCTATATATATATAATTATATATATATATATATATATATATATATATATATATATATATATATATATATATATATATATATATATATATATATATATATATATAGTTTATTTGTGTTGGTATATAGGCCATGCCAAATATTTTTTTATAATTGTTATGTTTCATGTATGGGTATCAGAGTACATAAATTGTCAAATCGGCTTTTCAAACCAACATCCAACCCACCAAAACCTACGACCATTGACTTTCGACATATAGCCTTAGGCTACCGGCATTCAAACCCCCAAAACCTTCAGTCATTGACTATTGACATCGAACCCACCAAAATCTCTGACCACCAAAATTTGTGGTTGTATTTGACTAGAGAACATGAATATATTTGGTTTTTCGTAAATGTATTTTATTATTATAAATATGTACATAAACCTACATTTATATTATATTTATATAAATAATAATTGTATATAAAAATTATAATTAATATTAGTTGTATATAATGATAAGAGATGATCTGTACATTACAAAAACAATTATTTTGAAGGACAAGCAAAAATTTGTATTAGAAAGCTAACGAGCCGCTAGTTAAAAGGAGTATAGTGTCTGATACATCAAGAACCATGGAACCAAAAAGAATACATCATAAACAACAAGAATATACAAAGAGCGTCCAAAACATATCAATAATCGAAGAAGAGAGTGACCGTTGAAAACAGTGTGAGCCAGATTTGGAGAAGAGGGAGACCTTTCAAAGCGAAAACTACCCACCACCAATTCTGACATGAGAAACCTTAACGTAAGGAGTTACACAAAGTCTTCCAGAAGGTCAGCCACCTCAAAGCTCTATAAGATAGGTATACAATATGTATGTCCAAGGTATAAATCCATGCAGGACAAGCATGCACAAAACTTGCTATGGAGGAACGAGAAAAACAAGGTCGATCCTGAGTGGGGACGGTATGACATGATCAAAGGAAGCATCCATTCTAGTATATGGAGAAACCAAGCAACTATAGTAGAAGCACACCCATCATCAAGATACATTTTTGTCAAAGTATTAGCCCTTACACCTACCATATAAGAGGAGGACCAGCCTGCCAAAATGCAACTCCTTATGTCAATGGGGGTGGAGAGTTACTCAGTGGTCATCACGCCAACGAATATGAGGCAAACCAAGCTACCAAGAATACAACACCCCACGTGAATGAAGTAGGGTGATAGAACAATCAATGGCACTCAGGTCAAGAAGAATAGGAGGAGGACTCGTGTGACAAGTGCAACACCCTATGTGAATGGGTGAAGAGAAACAATATATATCAATCTCAAAACCATAGGGCCTCATATCTGTTTAATAGAAGAATGACTGGACTGCCTAAAATACGGTTCCCCACATGATTGGGGAATAAGAATAGAAGGCATTCCAAAGTCAAATGCTCATGGCCCTCATACGGATTCGCTTGCTTCAAATGCAGCACCCCACATGAATGGGAGAGGATGATACTAAAACTTTCTCAATCAACATTCTTGTTCCTCACACCAAGATGAATAGGAGGAGGAACATCTTGCCAAATTGCAGCACCCCATATAATCAGGGAAATACCCAAGTAGATAATTCCAAGATTCTAGTTATCCAATCTCGGGATGGTGAGATATGTCACACCATTGAAAGATCGATTTATAGATTGTCCGTATGTAATTAGTTGGTCAAGTGAGTTTGGTGCAACATCGGAACAACGAGTCCAAGATTTGATTTTATCCCACACTTCATGACACGCACAAATCGTAAAAAAAAATTATTATTGCTTAATAACTTTATAATTATTATAGGTAAAAATTAAGTTATTGTGTAACGTAATTTAAAGAAAAAATATACAATAATAAAAAGCAAGTTTAAAAATTAAAAAGGTCATCAATAGTCAACGCAAATTTGATAACTACACGTCCCTTAAAATCAACAAAAAAATCATTGAAAAATCATCAACCACATCAGATTGACCAAGGCTTCATAGACTTTGTATATACCTCGAACGCAAAGTGAATTTTTAGTCTCATTGGATCATTCGGAGGCATGTAAAGAAGTGTAGCGACTATTGAAAGAGGCAGTTGTGTAATGATTGAAGCTAAACATTGAAGTCATTTTAGGTACTTATCTTCCTTTGTTCACCTTTAATTTTACATTTCTTCAAGTAATACCCTTTCCATGGTCCTTCAGTTGACCACAAGGAGCTTCCATCTTCTTCAAATTTTGTGAAGGCTATGTAATGGTAACGTGTCCGAATCTTGAAACCATCCATTGTTGGTCCAATTTATCATCTAGTTTAAATAGGGAAAGTCGATTTAGAAGATGGAGATAAAGGGACTTTCTCTTTGTATGATTTCGATCCCCAACATTGGTTTCTATGTTTCTTTGTTTAGGTTTATCATTAACTGCGAAATTCATCTTGAATTGTTACCATACCTAACTGTCAACTGTTAGTATGTATGGTAAGCTGTTAGTTAGTCTTTCTGTTATTCGTTAGTTAGTTAGTTAGAGGGGTAATTTAGTCATTTGCTTATTTAATCAGTTAGATCTTTTGTATATATAGTTTTCTGATTGTACTCTGTAATTCATTGAATGGAAATAATCTGTTCTCTCGATTAATTCTTTTATCCAAGCTCACATTAACATGGTATCAGATTTGTAAGTCGATCCGATTTCATTTCTTTTCCGCAATTCATCCTGTTCATTTCGTTCAATCTTCTTCTTTCTTTGTTCAATCATGTCTGCATCTTCAAGTTCTACGTCTCATTCTGCATCAATTGACATATCCAATCCGCTTTACATTGGATCTTCCGATAATCCAAATAACTCACTTGTTTCTAATGTTTTTACTGGTATTGGTTTCTTCGCTTGGAAAAAATCCATGGTGATTGCTTTATCCGCCAAAAACAAGCTCTGTTTTGTTGACGGTACTTCAACCAAGCCTGCTGCAGATTCTCCTCTTCTTGCAAATTGGTCACAAGTCAATTCTATGGTTACTAGCTGGTTACTTAACTCATTAGGTCGAAACATTGCTGAGAGCTTGATCTTCTTGCCAACGGCTCATGAGATCTGGAAAGAGCTTAACAATCGATATGAGCTTGCCGATGGTGCTCTTCTTTACCAGATCCAACAGCAACTGTATTCCATCTCTCAAGGTACTGATGATTTTTCGACTTATTTCACTAAACTCAGCAAAGTTTGGGATGAAATTCGAATTGTTCAGAACATTCCTGCATGCACCTGCACTGCTGCTATCTCTCTTACCAAATTTTTGGATGATCAACGCGTCATACAACTTCTTATGGGATTAAATGACACATATAAGATTCTCCGAGGTCAAATCGTTATGATGAAGCCACTTCCTTCCATTTCAACTGTGTATTCTATGGTGATTCAAGAAGAAAGGCAGCGAGAGATCAATGTTCCATCCGTGATGACTCCTGATACAATTGCTATGAATGTTTCCAACACTTCTCAGTCTTATTCGAAGAAATCACTTGTCTGTGCGCATTGCAAAAAATCAGGACATTCCAAATCCCAATGCTATCGCTTAATTGGCTTCCCAACCAATTTCAAATTTACCAAAATGAAGAAGGATGAACCTAAATCTACTGTTCAAGCTGTTACAACTGATTCTTCTCCTGCTATCTCTCAGGATCAGTACAATCAACTTCTTCATCTCCTCTCACAAACCAACAATCCATCTCCAAGTCAAGCTAATTCCTCGCTTTTTGACGGCTCCATGCAAACAGAGGGTAATAAATTTTCCTTCTCTCACTTTGTAGCCAATGTTCAACTCTCTTCCAAATTTCTTACTCCACATCTTTCATTCATCATCGACACAGGTGCTACTGACCACATGTGTTCTAATCATGAATTGTTCTTATTTTTGATTGAATTTTCTCAGCCTCATTCAATTGGGCTTCCTAATGGCCACACTCTTTATGTCACTCATTATGGTGATGTTCAGATTCATTCGTCCATTATATTGAAAAATGTTTTGTATGTTCCCTCTTTTCAATATAATATTGTGTCAGTCTCTAAACTAACTTCACAATTACAAACTTTTGTAATTTTCACTGATGAGACTTGTCTCATGCAGGACCCATTGTTGAAGACTAAGTTTTCTCTTGGAGCTATTGGAAAGAGAATCAATAATCTGTATGTGTTTGAGTATCATGATCTCAAACAACATTTCTCTTATAGCTTTTCTGTGTTTGATTCTGTTTTTATGTCTCAAACATTTAATTCCACATCTGTTGATAATTCAAATGTATTGCTATGGCATAAACGTATGGGTCATATTCCTTTAGCCAAATTAAAATCATTCTTACATCTACCCTCTCAATATAAGAATGATAATATAGATTCTTGTTTTGTTTGTGCTCAATCTAAACAAACTCGTCTTCCTTTCCCTACTAGTACAACTATATCTGCAGCTCCTTTTGATCTCATCCATGTAGATGTTTGGGGTCCTCACAAACATTCTACTCATTCTGGTCATCGGTATTTCATTACCATTGTTGATGATTTTACTAGACATACCTGGATACACCTTTTAACACATAAAAGTTATGCTTTTCCAACAATTCAAGGGTTTATTTCTCTCATTAAAACTCAATTTCATATTACTGTTAAGTGTATACGAAGTGACAATGCAAAAGAACTTGGTTCTAGCAATGAAGGAATCGCGTATTTCAAGACACATGGAATTGTTCACCAAACTTCCACTTCACATACACCTCAGCAAAATGGTCTAGTAGAGAGAAAACACAGACATATTCTAGAAGTTGCACGTTCCTTGTATTTTCAATCTGGCATTGGAACTTCTTACTGGGGTGAATGTGCTATGACAGCTGTACATTTAATCAATCGGACTCCTTCTCATGTTCTTAAAAACTTGACTCCTTTTGAAAAACTTTACAACAAACAACCAGCTCTTGAAACTTTGAAAGCTTTTGGATGCTTATGTTACATTTCTTCATCACCTGTATCAAGGGACAAATTTATGCCCCGAGCTCACCCTTGTGTCTTCATAGGTTATCCCTCTAATCAAAAAGCTTACAAAGTGTTGAATCTTGTAACAAAACAAATTCATATTTCTAGAGACATCAAGTTTTTTGAACAATTCTTCCCTTTACATGCTTTAAAATCACACATACTTACCCCTTCTTCTTCTTTTTGTCCAAATCTTCCTATAACCTCTGAATTACCTGAAATTCCCCAACATACCCCTATAAATATACCATCAGAACCTTTGCCAAATCCTCCTCTTCCATTGAATAACCCTTTCCCACCTCCTCCTCCTTTAAGAAGAACCACTAGAGTAATTCAACCACCAGCCCACTTACAAGATTATCACTGCAATTCCTCCATTCATGAATCCTCTAGTTGTTTTCACACCATCACCAATCTTTGCATTCCCTCATCTTCACTTTCTCCACCTTTGATTTCTTTGGACTCCATTGCTTTCCATGTTAACAACGTGCCATTTGAACCTGCATTTTATCATCAAGCTAAAGGAATTCCACATTGGGAAAATGCAATGCAACAAGAGTTAAATGCTTTAACTGACAATGGCACTTGGGACTTGGTTAAACTTCCAAAGGGTAAACGACCCATAGCCTGTCGTTGGGTTTACAAAATCAAACAACGCTCAGATGGATCTATTGAACGGTACAAGGCACGCCTTGTAGCAAAAGGATTCACTCAGAAACTAGGAATTGATTTTCATGAAACTTTTTCTCCCGTTGTAAAATTCACTACAGTACGCTCTCTTGTTGCGATTGCAGTTAAAAGGAAATGGAACATTCATCAATTTGACGTAAACAACGCCTTCTTGCACGGCGATTTGCATGAAGAAGTTTACATGCGTCTACCTCCCGGTCATTCAGCTCCATCTTCATTAGTTTGCAAATTAAAGAAATCCCTTTATGGATTACGCCAGGCCTCTCGACAATGGTATGAGAAATTGTCTACAGCTCTTAGAAGCAAAGGTTTCTCTCATTCTCATAACGACCATTCACTCTTCTTGAAGAAATCGTCCATATCCATCACAATCGTTGCCATATACGTTGATGATATTTTGGTTACTGGCGATAATTTGGATGAAATTACTTCTTTAAAAGAATTTTTACATGAGAAGTTCAAGATTAAAGACTTAGGTTTTTTGCATTTTTTTCTGGGTATTGAGTTCACTAAAATTGACAAAGGAATGGTTATCCATCAGACAAAGTTTATTCGTCAACTTCTTCATGATTATGATATGATGGATTCCTCTATTGCTACTACACCTCTTCCTTCCCAGCTCAAATTGTTTCCAAAGATGGACGATCCTATGCCAGATCCTACAATTTACAGACAACTCATTGGGAAATTGAATTTCCTTTTACATACACGACCTGACTTGGCATTCACTATTCAATACCTGAGTCAGTTTAACCAAACACCATCTCAAGCTCATTATTCAGCTGCGATTCATGTTCTAAAATATCTCAAAGGCACCACAACTCAAGCTTTATTTTTTAATGATATGGATGATTTCAAGATGCAAGCTTTTTGTGATTCTGACTGGGCAGCTTGCCCAGTCACTCGAAAATCTGTTAGTGGTTTTTACATTTTGTTTGGAGGATCACCAATCTCTTGGAAATCTAAAAAACAGGTTACCCTTTCCTTATCATCTGCAGAAGCAGAGTATAGATCAATGAGAAGAGTTACAGCTGAACTTTCCTGGTTAAGTCGGTTACTTGATGAACTAGGAATTTCCAATATTACCCCCATACCTCTCAAGTGCGATAATTTAGCTGCAATATACATTGCTACGAATCCAGTTTTCCACGAGAGAACGAAACATATCGAAATAGACTGCCATTTCGTTAGAGAGCAACTTCAAGCTGGTCTTATACACTTGTCACATGTTGATACTACTAATCAGTTAGCAGATATTCTTACGAAGTCTCTTCCTCGTAAAAGACATTCAGAAGCAGTTAGCAAGCATGGTCTACATAATTGCCCACCAGCTTGAGGGGGGCTGTTACCATACCTAACTGTCAACTGTTAGTATGTATGGTAAGCTGTTAGTTAGTCTTTCTGTTATTCGTTAGTTAGTTAGTTAGAGGGGTAATTTAGTCATTTGCTTATTTAATCAGTTAGATCTTTTGTATATATAGTTTTCTGATTGTACTCTGTAATTCATTGAATGGAAATAATCTGTTCTCTCGATTAATTCTTTTATCCAAGCTCACATTAACATGAATTGTGTGGATTAGGTTAATTTGATTCAAATTATATGAGTTCCAGATAGTTTTATTTTTGAAGTTTGATGGCCAAATGTACTGAAATAAAAGAAACGCTGATTCATGTGTATATGTGGTTAGCATATTATTATCAAGCGGTGGAAAAAAAATTACACGAAGTTAGTAGATTTAAATTGAAATCACAAACTACAAATAGTCGAGCATTCATATAGGAAAGAAACACAAAAGAAGAAAAAAGTAACAATAAACAGGCTTTCGCATAAGACATATTAAAATAGAAAAAAACATCAAATAATTTCATTACATATGTGAGTGGCTAAGTTCCTGGATTAATAGATCAAATTGTAGAATTTGTTCGGAACAAGAGAATTCCTTATATGAAATTTATCGGATTAACACAGGTAAACATGTAAAGAACTGAAAAGCTTTTCAAAATTAATTCACGCAATGACTAAGAATTGAAATAATTTGGACTCAATTTCGATTTTGATTCATAAGAGGCAGGACTTTCGAGACGCCAGTAATCTCCCAAAAGGAATTGACTCCTTGAATAACAAAAAAGATACCTCCACTATCCATTCCTACCACTATAAATAACAACTCATAATTTAAATGACTTAATTACCCTCTAACCAACTAGAATGAATATTTATTTTCTTGGACCACCCTGGACCTCTTGGCTATTGACCCTTTTGCCCCTTCTTTCATACGTAAACTGAAGTGGAGGCTTAACATTACTCCCTCCCCAAAAGGCCACCTTGTACTCAAGGTGGAACATTGGAAACAACAATTCGATGGTATTCTTGTTCTCCCACGTGGCGTCTGAAGCCGGCCAATCCTTCCATTTAATCAAAACTTCTTGATACGGTTCCTCCTCTTCGGTATTGAGGCGGACACTTAAGAGGAGCTCGGGTTCCACTGACGGTTGGAGTACGTCATCAATAGCTAACGGCAGTTCCAATCGACGATTCGGGTGTCTAATAGCTCGTTTTAATTGAGAAACGTGAAATACGGGATCCGGCGGGAAGGTCCAAACGATAAGCAACTGACCCGATTCTTTGCTCCACAGTGTAGGGACCATAAAAACATGGCGATAATTTCTCACAAGGACGACGGGATACCGACTGTTGACGATAGGGTTGAAGCTTTACAAACACTTTGTCACCGACTGCAAAAGCAAGGTCAGATCTGTTACGATCTGCCATACTCTTCATTCTCTGTTGTGCCCGGAGTAAATTGAATTTCAATTCATCAAGAATGGCGTCCCTCTCCAACAGTTGATCTTCTAACGTCGCCACCTGGGTCGATCCCGGCTCGTACCAAATTAAGCGCGGAGGGTCTCGACCGTAAACTCCCTTGAAAGGGGTACAAAGAGTGGAAGCATGAAACGAAGTATTGTACCAAAATTCGGCCCAAGATAACCATTGTGACCAGCTCTTCGGTTTTCCGTGAATAAAACAGCGTAAATACGTTTCCACAGCCTTGTTAACTATCTCTGATTGACCATCCGTTTGCGGGTGGTAAGATGTACTCCGTTTCAAAACCGTCCCCTGGAGCCGAAAAAGTTCTCTCCAAAACTTACTCAAAAATATCCGGTCACGGTCAGACACAATAGAGGAGGGAAACCCATGTAAACGAATGACCTCCCGAGCGAACACTTTCGCCACCGTTTCGGCTGTGAACTGATGACGTAAGCTTAAGAAATGTGCATACTTGGTTAATCGATCCACCACCACTAGAATTGTGTCAAACCCTTGGGAACGGGGTAATGCCTCGATAAAATCCATCGTTACGTCTTCCCAAATCTGATCCGATAAATTTAATGGTTGTAACAAACCCGAAGGCCGGGTAGTAGTGTGCTTTTGCTGCTGACACGTAGCGCATTCTTGAACATACTTCTTTACGGTTACGCGCATTCCTTTCCAATACCATTCCCGTGCAAGACGTTGATAAGTTTTAAGTTCTCCCGAGTGGCCTTCGATCACCGAATCGTGACGCTCCCGTAACAATTTGGGAATAACCCCGGAATATGCTGGAATGACTAGCCAATCTTTAAAGAATAAACGGTTGTTACTAATAGTAAATCCCGCTGGTCCAGGTGTTGACTGACGGATCTGAACCAACAATTGCTGAATCCACGGGTCCTTGTCAATCTCCGAGTACACCTCGTCAAGTAGGAAAACACTTGTTGAGGAGATTGAATGTAAGTGTACTTCCTGTTCATCTTTTCTGGAAAGAGCATCAGCAATAGTATTACTAGTCCCTTTTTTGTAACGGATCTCAAAATCATAGCCCATTAATTTACAAACCCACTTCTGGTACTGTTGTCCCACCTCCCGTTGTTCTAACAAGAACTTTAAACTTTTTTGATCGGTCCGAATCGTAAAATGATGACCCATTAAATAATGTTTCCATTTTTGTACCGCCCACACAATAGCGATCAGTTCCTTTTCATAGACGGGTTTAACCCGATTTCGAATTCCCAAGACTTGACTGTAATAAGCAATCAGATGGCCGTGTTGTAACAAAACTGCACCGATCCCGTATCCGGAAGCATCGGTCTCCACCACAAAAGGTTGGGTAAAGTCGGGCATCGCTAAGATAGGGGCTTTCGTTAACACCTTCTTAAGAGCTTCGAAAGATTTTTCTACTGTCGTATTCCAATCGAACGAACCCTTTTTTAATAGATCCGTCAATGGCGCTGCTATCGATGCAAATCCGGCGATAAACTTCCGATAGTAGCCGGCAAGGCCTAAGAAACCCCTTAATTCGCGAACCGTGCGAGGTGGCACCCAACTCATAATCGTGCGTATCTTTTCTTGATCAACTGCCACTCCCTCTTTTGAAATCACATGTCCGAGATAAGCTACCATTGATTGTCCGAACTCACACTTCACATAATTCACGTACAAACTCTTCTCTTGAAGAATGACTAATACTTGTCGCACATGATCTAAATGCTGTTCTTCCGTCCGGCTATAAACTAAAATATCATCAAAAAAGACTAAAACAAATTTTCGCAGAAATGGTCGTAGAATGTCGTTCATAAGTGACTGGAAGGTGGCGGGGGCGTTGGTAAGGCCGAATGGCATCACCAAAAATTCGTAGTGACCCTCATACGTACGGAATGCAGTCTTTGGTACATCTTCCTCACGAACTCGTATTTGGTGATAACCGGATTTCAAATCTAACTTGGTAAACACACTTGATCCGTGTAACTCATCTAGCAACTCATCAATAACCGGGATCGGATACTTATCGGCCACCGTCACTTTATTTAGCGCACGATAATCTACACAAAACCGCCATGCTCCATTCTTCTTGCGGACTAAGAGAACTGGACTAGCGAAAGGACTCACGGAAGGTTGAATTATACCCGCTTCTAGCATCTCGGTTGTGAGTTTACTAATTTCCTCCTTTTGGGAATGAGGATATCGATAAGGTCTTACACTTACTGGACCCGAACCATCTTGCAATCTAATGGCGTGTTCCCGACCTCGACACAGTGGTAACCCCGCTGGCATATCAAAGACACCTTTAAATTCTTCCAGTAATGATATTAAAAATGCAGGAATGTTAACTTCACTTTGCTTTGTTTCCTTCTGCTTCACCTGATTAAGCTGTACCAAATACCCTTCTTTTGCTGTTTTCAAACATCTAACTAAATTCTTTAGGGTTACTTTCGAACATTCCAAACACGGGTCGCCTTGCAAGACTGTTGTAACTCCGTTTTGAGTAAACTGCATTTTCTGAGTTTTCCAATTAGTGGTAATTGGTCCCAACTTCTCCAACCGTTCAACCCCCAATATAACATCCGAATTACCAAGAGTTAAGGGCAGAAAATCTTCTTCAATAATGACTCCAGGAAGTTGCAAACTCAATCCCTTACAAACCCCTTTTCCTTGAATAGTTGCCCCTGTACCCAAGGTTACCCCAAAACTGCCGGTATCGGACACGGGTAAATTAAGCTTTTCAACCATCTTAAGGGACACAAAATTGTGGGTTGCCCCTGGATCAATCATGACAACAACATCCGATTTCCCAATCAACCCTTTCATTTTTAAAGTCTTAGGTTTAATAAGCCCTAAAACCGAATTCAAACATACATCAGGAGGATCATCATGAATTAGTTCTTCTGGCTTTGATTCCTCTTCGATCTCATCCTCCTCCAATGCTAGAATAATGCTAAGTTCTTTACGGCGAAATTGGTGCCCCACCTGCCACTTCTCATTGCATTTGAAGCAGAGCCCTTTTGATTTCTTATCTAACAAATCCTTTTCCGACAATCGGCGTATTTCTTTGATTGGCGCATGTACCCCTTGACCAGTCCCTGCTCGATTTCCTCCGTAATTTATACCCCCAGTCGTCGATGGTAAAATTGTGGTGCGAATTCCTGAATTGGATGTTCCGCTCACGTTACGGGTGAAATTGGTCTTGGGTGGAACTGGGCTAATTTTCTCTTCAATCTTAAGAGCTAGATCCATAGCTTGATCCAAGCTCCTTGGGCCTAATACACGTACTTCAGCCCGTAAATCCTTCCTGAGCCCATTAATAAAGTGACCCAACGCCACTTCCTCCTGTACATCGCTCAACGGGGCTGATAGTTCGATGAAGGATCGTTGATAATCAGAAACGGATCCCGTCTGACTGAGTGCGAGCCATTGTTCATATAACGATCCTGCCTTACGCGATCGGAATTGACGGAGGATTACCAATTTGAATTCATCCCACGTTCTAATTGGGCGTCTTCGATTTTCCCATTGAAACCATAACAGAGCATCGCCCTCAAGAGCGACCACTGCCGCCTCAACCTTATCATCTTCATTAAGGCGGTAAAAAGAGAAATACCTCTCCGCTTTCAGAATCCACCCGTCCGGATTGGTGCCATCGAACAAGGGCATATCCAATTTTCTGAATCGCCAATTACTCCTGCTCGCAAACTGCTCGGTTCCGTGATTTTCTCTTTCAAACCCAGGTGGAGGCCGATCAGATCCATTCCCTGAAGACCCTGGTGTTCTTTGAGATCCCATCTCTGCTAGTTTCTCTGTAAGTATTGTCATCTGAGTGGTTATTTGTTGCTGCATCTCAGTGATCGATAGCCTTACTCCTTCTAATCCTTCTTCCATGGCCTCCATTCTCTGAGCATTAGTCCCTTGGACCATTGCTCTGATACCACTTTGTAAAGAACTGAAAAGCTTTTCAAAATTAATTCACGCAATGACTAAGAATTGAAACAATTTGGACTCAATTTCGATTTTGATTCATAAGAGGCTGGACTTTCGAGACGCCAGTAATCTCCCAAAAGGAATTGACTCCTTGAATAACAAAAAAGATACCTCCACTATCCATTCCTGCCACTATAAATAACAACTCATAATTTGAATGACTTAATTACCCTCTAACCAACTAGAAGGAATATTTATTTGCTTGGACCACCCTGGACCTCTTGGCTATTGACCCTTTTGCTCGTTCTTTCATACGTAAACTGAAGTGGAGGCTTAACAAAACATTTGCCAAAAAAAATAATAAATAAATAAAAAATCAACACATAATCTATAAGAACTTGAAAAAAAAAAGAATCTTATCTTCGTTAGAACCTCCTAGCATTGCAATTTCGATATAAAGAATAAAGTTTCTCTCTAGATACATATCCATCATAATGAGCAAGTGGGTTGGGGCCAATATGAGATGTAGATTATTTGATTAAACATAGTAATTAGTTCTCACTATTGTAGATTGAAAACAATATTTAGTATGATAAAATAGCAAAAATATCGTAACTCTTTGAACCTAATAGGATGTATTATAGACACACGATTGATGATTTATCTAATGTAAGATTTTCTTTGATTATTCATTTATAGTTTATATTGGCTTGCATATTTGAAATTTAATTAATGAAATATGTCTTATAGTTGAAGTTTAGATAGACACATATAGAGGTGATAATTTAAACTCATTTTTTTTTTATATAAATGACTTTGTTTGGGCTTAATTTCATTTTTCAATGGATTAAATATGTAAAAGTAAAATAACCGAGTTATAGAGGAAATATGGCAAAAGTTTGTTTGGGGTGCATTACAATGGAAAAAATCTAAGGACATTGGACGTTGGAACAAAACTTAGTTATAGATGACATAAATTTGTAGTTTTCCATTAGGCCATTGGGAGTGGGTATCACGGAAGGACCGTGATGGCCACATCACTACCCCATCACGGCGTGCACACCGCCCCGGGTGCTCCGTGATGGGCGTGATCGTGATAGGAAGTGATGGAGATCACGGCTCATCACACCCAATAGGGTTTTTCCCCCATTTTTTTCTTTTTTTTAATTCCCACTCAACCAATTAGAAGCTTGGATTTTTTATTTTTATGGAATTATTTTTATTTGGAAAAGATGATGTGGTATGATGAAAATGTGATGGGTATAAAGGGGGTAATGTGATGGAGTGTGATGGGATAAAATCCTATGTGGCGATGACGTGGCGCCCATCACATTTGGGCAATGTGATGGGTACTCCCATCAGCCTTAGAAAAAGCGGATGTAGATTTTCAAAGCACCTGGTTCTCTATGCCGCCCCCAAAATGGATTTTTCGCCTTGTTGCTATCCATGTTTGGCTTTAAAGCAGATCCTTAAATTTACAATATGTAAACTAAAAAAATTTAAGAAGATTTAGACTACTAAAACAAAATAAATAACTTTATATATTTACTCTTTATAAACAAAACGTATCAGAACAACACTTGATCAGTAAGATTTAAAATAGATCAACAAGCTCTAGTACAAAGATTACAATGTGTAAACTCTTAAAGATGAAACCCTAATAAGACGTAACTATTTCTATAAGTATATTTGTTATTGTAAGAACCAAATTTGTGTGAGTAATTGGGCTTGCATAATTGGAATAATGCTAATGAAGTAAATTTGACCATAAGGGCAATTTGGTCATTTTGAACGAAAATTATACAATTTCCATATTTCCTGGTAGTTGTGCTATAATATGTGTTTGGACTATGGTGTGTAAGTTTGACGGCTTGAAGCCAAATATTGGAGAAGTTAAACATTTTAATTGGGACATAATGTTTTTTTGTCAATTTTATGCGACGCATCGATTGTGAGATCGCGACACGTTCCATAAGTATATTGCTATTGTAGAAGTTGAATTTGAAAGTAAATTGTTGCGGTAGGATTGCGACACATTGAGCTTTAGTGAGGTGACACGACGACTAAAGGATAGCTATACGACCACATGTCTGATGCGACGTGTAGGTCGCACAGACCAGTAGCGATTTAAAGCCATAACTCGATCATTTGGCTCATTTTTCACCCAATCCTCCAAAGAACAACAGAGGGGATCGGTCCCCTGAGTCCATAAGAGCCTAAATCGATAGGAAACAATGTGGATTTTAAGGATTTAACTCCAAATACTCGACTGTGGAAGGTAATCTCCTAACCCTCTTGACGAAATTGTGTCTAGGAGCTGAAATGTGTTGAGGGTTTCAAACCCTAGCTTCTAAAGTAATGAAATCCGTATGATATGTTTGATGTATGAGGGAAGGAAGAAGTATATAACCGCCCTTAGATAGTTGGATTGGTCATTCTGATTGTTGGATGAAATTGCGAATTTTTTGCTCAAAACCCTAGATTTTGGTGAATGCTCTTTTGGTTGCAATCGATTTTTACCCCTTGATGATGTGGTTAATACTTGTGATTGAGCCATGACTAGAAGGTTGTAGTTACAAGTTGTTAGTGAAGGAAATTTCCTTATGATGAAAGGTATGCAAATGTCTTAATGTATTAAGACATAGGCTTTTTTAAGCCAAGAAGTAGAGTTGGATGAGTGTGGTTGAATATTATAGACCTAATGGAAGCATTAAGTTGAGTGTGTAAACAATGACTGATACTTGAGTCGTTATACTAAAAAACTTCATGCAGTTTTTATATATTCTAAGGCAAGAGAAGAAGCAGGATGGTTAGCTTGGACTTGTGACGTCTACAACATCGCTAAGGTGAGTACATGCTAAAATATTGCTGTGTTGATGGTGATATAATGTTATGTTGTAGTTTGTATGTCGAATCATATCGTTTTAGATCGGAACCTAGATTTCCTAGGTTAATAGTAAACGAGAACAACACATCGTTAGGTTGGGTTGAGAGTAAGTGTAGACCTATATTCCTTGTAGAGATGGGACACGAGCTGGCCCCGAATCCATGACAAGGACCTGCCTTGGTGGATTGCGAACGTGAGTAGTACGTGGTAGTGATAGAACACGAGGTAGTGTATAAAATGTTGAATGTCATTAAATTGAATTTGGAACTTAGCTCCTGGGTTCATAACGATTGAGATTTGTGTGTAGATGAGTCGAGTCTAAAAGTGCTATTAGGTAGATCTCCCCTGCGGGGATAGCACATGACACACACTTGTATTCATCACGGGGGTCGACCTCGGTGGATTGGAACGAAACTTCCATTAAAGACTATTAAGAGTGAAGGTATGGCCTTAGATCTCCCTTGCGGGGATGGGGCTCTTGACGCCCAGAAATCCACGACAAAGGGCCTGCATTGGTGGATCGAGATTGGACTCATAATAAATTCCCTGAAGGGTGAAGGGCTGGCCTTACCTAGTGACATTGTTGTTAGATCTCCCTTATGAGGATGGGGCTCGTGACGCCCATATATCCATGACAAGGGCTTGCCTTGATATATCAAGATTGGACCCCCATTAAAGATCATTGAGGGTGAAGGACTGACCTTACCCGATGAAAAATATTCCAGTTCGTGGTTTGAGAATAACGATTTCCCGTGCCTAATAGT
The DNA here is from genome assembly GCA_023525715.1 of Cichorium intybus. NCBI lineage: Eukaryota > Viridiplantae > Streptophyta > Magnoliopsida > Asterales > Asteraceae > Cichorium > Cichorium intybus. The sequence goes on along the minus strand of CM042017.1, from coordinate 33,478,023 downwards.
TGGAAAGGAAAGGAAGATCAAATTTTCTCGGAGAGTGTACTCTCCATACTTGTTAAACGATAGTAAATAGATAGTCAATTACCCCATTTACGAGTAAAGGATAGACCTGAACATAGACATTAACTTGGTCCGATTAGGGATGAGACCATAAAGACCATATGGAAAGGCCCAACCCAACCCAAATGGCATGCGACTGACGTGTGGCTAAACAAGGGAACATGCTTCCCATACTGGAAAAATACTGATGTGTGGTATGATCAACGAATGTGCTTCCCCTAATTGATAGATGTTGATGTATAGTGTGATCAGGGGAATCTGCTTCCCATACTTATAAAACATTATCGTGTTGATGTTGTTTAATGTACGCACAAGATGCTAGTCTTACTTCTTTGTGTGTTTTGATTATGACATGTTTCTAGGAGGCACTAACAAAGGATAGTCTGAAAACTCGAGTGGGTCGTTGCTGCTAGGAGACTCTCTAGCATCTTAGAGACCTGGAGAACCGTGTAGCTGATAGATTCGTATAATGTTGCTTCTTTTACTATGACTCTTTTATATCCGCTATGACATCTAATTATACACCAAACCATGTATGTTCAAAAAGAAAAATGGGATAATTTTCCGCTAAATTCTGATTTTATCATAAATATAAATGGTGTATGAATTGGGCAGTTGCAGTGTTGAACAAAAAAATGTGTGAACGGTGAAATAACTCCATTGTATGCTTTATTATATACTAGTCTAGAATTCATACGCCCAACTTCAATCCTTCGACTTTTGCATAACTTCACTTCTAGTCCTCTAGCTTTAGGACTTTTCCCTTTTATCCAAGCCTATAACAACAATACATCCACAACTACAATCCCTCATTCTTACCACACATTAAATGTTACCTGCACCTACACATATCAAGTTAGCAAAATACAACTACAATAATTGTTTGTACATTCCATTGTTAAGATTGTCAAGAATGCATGATTTTGCAATACACTAACTTACTTAACCTTGGAAGGGATCAAACGTTTTAATATTTTACACAAATAATTGTGTTGAAAACCATTTAAGGATTTAGTAAAGATATGTGCAACCTACTATTCTAAAACAATTTTTAGCGCTTTAATAACACCATTTAATATTTTTTCCTTACTAGACACACATCAATTCAAATGTCGGTAGTTCTTTCATGCTAATTAATATTTAAAGACAACTAAATTCCAGATCTATTATCACATTATGTAACACCCGGCTTTTAAAACAAAAACACCCCTAAAAATTTTTTATTTAAAACATAGGTTTCAGTACATAAAACCATAACAAAGGGGTATATTTTTAATAAAAACGGGTACAAGTGTATCAAGGAGTATACAAATATAATAACCTCCTTATAAGCCGGGCTGCTACTGACAGCATCTACAAGTCCACTCCTTGAGTCACGGACTTTATCCTTACCCTTATCAGGGTTATGCTAACCTGCAGGGACATTTAACAAACGGTATGAGCTACAAAGCTCAGTGAGTAATCGTATCTGCAAATAACATGTATCAATATATTCGTATATCTATCTGGATATCGAATCCAAACTCATAGCCTTACTGGCTGACCATATATCTCTTAGGATTTCACATCATAATTTTGTAGCCTTACAGGCTACATCATTACAACCTGCAATTATCAAACCACATCAGTTATTTGCACAGATAATCATATCTATCATTTCTGTCCCATGTTTCTTAGTCACAATGGACTACATCATATGTCATGGCTATATAAGCCGCATCATGTCATTTTCAATATACAAGTCATAGCCCACTGGCTGTACCAGCTGGGCTCAATAACCCGGTATCATAGTCAAAGGACCGCACCATTTGGACTTAAAGTCAAATATCCAAAATCAATTATGGCTCACGAGTTTGTCCCGCTTTTGCCTAGACTCACGGCTCCGTTCTTGTCATCGCAATGACTCACGGCTTATCCGGTCTTGCCTTATTAAAGTGGACTCACAGCTCCGTTCTTGTCTATTGCAGACTCACGACTTATCTGGTATTGTCGTATCGTGGTTTATCTGTTTATTGACTCACAGCTCCGTTCTTGTCTTTATTAGACTCACGGCTTATCTGGTATTGTCATGTCATTGACTCACAACTCCGTTCTTGTCTTTATCAGACTCACGGCTTATCTGGTATTGTCGTATCTTTTCAACGCATCTGTCAACTGTCCATTTTTGTCCCCCAAAGCAGTTTCAATCTGTAACAATTCAATCATCATATATCATATATGATATCAGTGAGATTACTCACCTGGATGCTAGCTGCATTTGATTCCGACTATTTCTTGCTTTTGCGTGCACCACAACCATTTATCCCGTACCTATATATTCATTTATATACGAAATGATAATAGGTTAATAACCATTTCAGTTGACTCTACTACACAAGAGTCCTATACAATACAATTGGGGACCATTTCCAGGCATTTCCAATCAATAACCATCGTTATAAAAATTTAATACACTTCCCGAAATATGCGTATTCTACTACAGTACTTTCGGGAGGTCGTATACGTATTCCGATAATTTTCCATGAAGTTTCACAACATATTAGACCTATGTTTAAAATTTCAGGTCAATCGGACAAGCCTAGCATCAAAATGAAACTTGGAAAATTCACAAAATTTTAACAGAGGCTGAAATGGTTTCTGCCCAGGGGTCGAGTCGCGACCGACCCTATGGTCGGGTCGCGAAGACCCTTCTTTGGGTCGCGACCAACCCTCTGGTCGGGTCGCGAGCGCTGAACAGAAGTGCAGAAACTCCGATTTTGTGCTAGAAATTTCCATTTTTCCATTTTTAAGCACTTATTGCTCGACTTAATCATTTGGGGTTTATTCCTAGGCTAAAACCTTCTATTAATACAAGATTTTCAACCCTCAAAACCCACTCAATCAATCATATGAAGAATTAGAGTTCTTAGTTCCAAAAACCCCAAAACTTCAAATTCATCATAAATAGAAATCTACTTCCATTATCTTGAATTAAGCCCTTATTAGCATGACTTAATGGAAGTATTAAGCTATTTTAAACACATAATCATAACTGAAATTATAGATTTCAGTTTCTATAAAATTCATCAAGAACAACCAAGCTATAACTTGAATTTCTAACCTTTAAAGCTTTCAATTCTTCAATTCAAAGCCTAGAACTCGAAATCCAAGCTTCAATCTTCAAGAAATCTCCAAGTATTGCAGAATTCGTGCAGAGAAACCCTCTCCTGTAGCTTCACGAAAATCTGCACATGTGGGAGAACTATTCCACTATTTATACTTCCAGAATTTACAAATTTAGTCCCTAAGTTCCATTTCTTGAACTTTTGGCACTTTCATCACATATAACTTTCATTTCTTATATTTTTGCCACAAGCAAACAATATTTTTACATAATTGGTCCTTCACATGGTCAAATGACCAAATTACCCTTTTTATGGTAAAATGACCAATTTGCCCTTTTTAGCCTTTTTACTACAATTATCTTACCAACAAGGTTTTCTAACAAAACCAATACTTATAACACCATATTAAATCATAATTATACTATGATTCACGTATAAATACTTAATAAAAGTATCGTGGTGTTACACATTAAACATCAATATACAACTGATTGTTAAATTAAAATCCCTCAAATGCTTAATTATCTATAAAACCTCACACATAACAGAAGTTGGTCCTTGGTTTTCAGATTTAGCGAATGGCCTAGAGATAGTTTCCTATTTCTTGCTTTTCTAGAAGATTAAAGAATCTCCTAGAAAAAAAAAAGAAACATGTAAATGATTGTGTAGTGCTTACACATTTTCTCGAGTTAACATCCACATGAGCAACCATTTTTCATTACATGACATGTTAATCCTAATTCCCTTTCTAGGACCGTATTCCAATACCTTAAAATCCTAGTGTTTAGATGTGACTTACATAGAACATACATAAATTGACTTAGAATTTAACAACCGATTTCTGATATCTAGTAAACTCACTTAGTAGACAATCATTAATGTCTAAACTTCATTACTAACAACAATCATCATATCAAATGGCATGTTAACATGTTTGCACCTAAGCATTCCATACCCATTCAATAATTCCATTGTGTACTTCCTTTGACACATGCACACCCTATTATCAATGTGAATTCCGAGGGTTATTTTAAAATGCCTAAATATTTATGAAAACCTTAGTTTTTATAAAATATTTTTTCTGTTCACATCATCTAGAATTTCCTATTCATATAATGTCATCTATATACACAAGCAGAGCAATAAAACAATTATATTTTATCAACGTAAACAATAAATGATCAAATTTTTTAATTTGCCAAAACCAAATTCAGTTAAAAAAGATGTCAAATTTTCCATTTGGGGGTTTGTTCAAGCCCATACTAGGATCTTATTAAAGTGTGAAAGAAGTGACCACTACTAAACCACTATCTGAGGAACCTCCGGTCCGATGGTGTGCAAGGATTTAGAGAAAGCTCTGATGGTGTGTGAGGATCTAGAGATGAGGCAACGAACGTATATTGTAGGGTGTATTTAATTTAGGAAACAAGATACAAAGACATCTTTTTCAATTATACTATGCTCACAAAATTGTAATTCTATAATACATCTTTTTTACATTGTTGTCTCCTTAGTTCCCTACCACCCTTCATTATAAATAGGTGATCAACGCTTATTTGTAAACATGCCCATTATCATTTTTTATCATATAGCAATGATTATCTCTCATTATCATTTTGATATAGTTGTTTAAATATTGTTCATGTGTTCTTATGTTTTTACGATATGTTATTTACTATTCGTGTTTACTAATTTTATTGAACATGACCTCCCTTATCAATTGATATCAGAGCTATAGTAAGTTTTTTTCTTCCAACTTTCAGTATTTACTTATGATTTATTTTGGTTTTCATATTACTAAATGTTAAATAGTGAATTGGGAATTAAAACCCGTATGAATTGTAAACACGCGTGCCGCGGCCCATTAAGTGTCCGCGTCTCGTGGGCCGTGAACAGCTAGGGTACGGCTAGGGTTTCTTGTAATTCCTATAAATATAAAGGCTGGTCATTAGGGTTTAGTGCCGTCGGGGTTGTCAAGTCTGAAGTCAGTAGTCAGAAGAGGCCGATTTACTAGCAATCTAGGTACGCTCTGTAACACCTGTATTTAGGTGTTACATTTAGCTCTGGAATAAAGAATACTCTCTCCTGCCCGTGGACGTAGGTCATCTTGGACCGAACCACGTAAATCTCTGTATCGATACTTTGTGTTTATATTTCCGCATTTATATTCTCGTTATTATTCCTAGGCAATAGGCTATAGATTTAGGTCTATTTCCTAACAAGTGGTATCAGAGCCGCGGTTTCAGATCTGTAGTGTTATAGATCTGTGGTTATTTGCGGTTTTAAGTCTGCATGATTTAGATCTGGTTGTAGTTCTGGTTGATTGAAGTCGGTAGTAAATCTAGGGTTTACGGCTGCCGCGTCGCGTCTGTTGAAAGACCGTGTCGCGCTTGTTGAAGGATCGCGTCTGTTGGACCACGTCTGTTCAATACCGCGTCGTGCCCTGTTGGAGTCCGCGCCGCGACGACGACGAACAGTAAGCAGTTTCGGATTTACTTGTTTATCAAAGACTACAAGGATCGGTTGATTGAAGATGTCATCTCACAAGTTCGATTTGGAGAAGTTCAATGGCTCGAATGATTTCACTTTGTGGAAGGTTAAGATGAAGGCTCTTCTGGTTCAACAAGGATGCGCAGTTGCAGTGGAAGGAGAATATGCAAAGGACACAACAGATGTTGTGAAGAAGGAGATCGAGGGGAAAGCACATAGTGCTATTCTTTTAAGCTTGACGGATGAGGTGTAGAGGGAAGTTGTTGATTAACCCACTGTTGCCGGTATTTGGAAGAAGCTCTGTGATATGTATCAGAACAGTTCTTTGACATATAGGCTGTATCAAAAGCAACGGTTGTACACTTTCCGGATGGCAGAAGGTACCCAAGTAAAAGACCATCTTGATTCTTTCAATCGTATTATTCTAGATCTTCAAGGAGTAGGAGTAAAGATTGATGATGAAGATCAAGCCCTTATTTTGTTATGTTCACTGCCGAATTCACATGAGAATTTTGTTGATACTTTATTGTATGGAAGAACAACAATTACTGTGAATGATGTGAAGGATTCTCTGCTGTCCAAGGAACTCAAACGTAGAGTTTCTGGGAATGAGGAGACATCCGGTTCAGGTCTGTTCGTTGGCAGAGGAAGGACATCGGATAAGAAAGATGGTGGAAATCGGAGTAATTCACGTTCAAAATCGAAAGTTTATGCAAAAGTCAAGTGCTATAACTGCAAAGAGAAGGGTAACTTCAAGAGAAATTGTCCATTGCTGAAAGGGGGGAAGGGAGAAAATAGCAACAATGGCAGTGCGGCTATTGTTCAGTATGGTTCTGAAGAAGAAGACATAGGTGATGTGTTGACTGTTTATACATCATGTTATGTTGATGCTTGGGTCTTGGATACTGGGGCATCTTATCATATGACTTTCCATCGTGACTGGTTCGAATCTTTTAGAGACTTGAAAGGAACAGTGAAGTTGGGAGATGATTGGGTTGCTCAGGTCAAAAGAAGTGGTACGGTACAGATTATGATGCACGATGGTATGGTCAGAAAGCTTGATTCCTGGTATGTTCCGGATCTTCGTAAGAACTTAATTTCTCTTACTACTTTAGCAAAGAATGGGTTGAAATACTCTGGTGAAGATGACTGGCTGAAGGTCACCAAGGGCTCTCTAGTAGTTATGAAAGGAAATGTGCAGAAAAGTGGGGTTCCTGTCTTAGAAGGAAATTCGGTTAGGGGAACAGTGGCGATTACTCAATCCTTAGAGAGTAGTAATGATAAGATAGAGTTGTGGCATAGAAGGTTGGGACATATGAGTGAGAAGGGTATGTCAATTCTGAGTAAACAGGGGTTGTTTGGTGGTGAGCTAACGGGAAAACTCAAGTTTTATGAAGCTTGTGTCAAAGGCAAGCAACGCAGGGTGACGTTTAGTTCGGGTAAACACACAAGCAAGGAAATCCTGGAGTACATTCATTCAGATTTGTGGGGTCCCTCTCCGGTCGAGTCTCATAAAGGTCATCGATACTTTGTGACTTTCATTGATGACTACTCAAGGAAGGTTTGGATATATTTTCTGAAGACTAAAGACGAGGTGTTTGGGAAGTTCAAGGAGTGGAAGACGATGATTGAAAAACGGACCGGAAAATCTGTCAAGACACTCAGAACTTACAATGGGTTGGAGTTCTGCAATGCCCCGTTTGACAACTTTTGCAAGGCAGAAGGTATAGTGAGGCATCACACTATACGTCACACACCACAGCAGAACGGAGTGGCAGAACGGATGAACCAAACAATGTTAGCGTGTGCTAGAAGCATGCGGTTATATGCTGATTTATCGAAGAAATTCTGGGCGGAAGCTGTTAATACTGCTTGCTATCTGGTGAACAGATCACCATCAACTGCAATCGACTTTAAGACTCCTCAAGAGGTATGGTCTGGAAAACCCTCTGATTATTCTGGTTTACGTATATTTGGTTGTCCGGCTTATGCTCATGTTAATGATGGTAAACTTAAGGCGAGGGCAATGAAGTGCATATTTCTAGGGTATGCACATGGAGTGAAAGGTTATCGTCTGTGGTGTACAGAAGAAGGGAGAACTCTAAAATTTATTAATAGCAGAGATGTGACCTTTAATGAATCTGCTATGGTGAACCAAAGAGGAGGTGATACAAGCCATGTAGGGAAAGATCAGGGTGCCAACCAGAAGGTGGAGTTTGTCACACAAATTTCAGGCAGAATGGTGATAAATGAAGAACAACATGTCAGTGATGATCAGCATAGACGTGATGAAACTCATGAACAGCCCAATGAGGATCAGTCTGGTGATGTTGAGGCCGATGGTGAGAACGATGAGGATGAATCTATAGCAAGGAGAAGAGAGAAAAGGAACACGAAGAAACCAGCTAGATATGCTGCATGTGTCACCAATGGTGATATTGGTTCTGTTGCATATGCACTAGCTGTTGGTGAAAACATTGGTACTGATGAGCCTCGGTCCTACAAAGAGGCGGTGGCAAGTAAAGAAGGATCAAGCTAGTTGATGGCAATGAATGAAGAGATGCAATCTCTTGAGAAGAATGAAACGTGGGATCTTGTTCCATTACAGAAAGGAGTCAAACCGGTTGGATGCAAATGGGTCTTTAAGAAGAAGGAAGGAATTCCAGGGGTTGAACCCGCAAGGTTCAAGGCAAGGTTAGTGGCGAAAGGTTTTTCTCAAAAGTAAGGAATCGACTATCACGAGGTTTTCTCACCGGTCGTGAAGCACAAGTCAATTCGGGTTCTTTTGGCTATGGTGAGTGCGTTTAATCTGGAGCTTGAGCAGCTCGATGTCAAAACTGCATTTCTTCATGGAAGCTTGGAGGAGAAGATATATATATGTCACAGCCTGAGGGTTTTCCGGGTTCGAATAAGGATCATGTGTGTCTGTTGAAGAAGTCTCTTTATGGTTTGAAGCAGTCTCCTAGACAGTGGTACAAGAGATTTGATTCGTTTATGACTTCGCATGGCTATATACGGAATCAGTTTGATAATTGTGTCTACTTGAAGCAGTTGTCCAATGGGTCCTTTGTTTATCTGTTGCTATATGTTGATGATATGCTCATTGCAACCAAGGAGATGGCTGAAATTAATAACTTGAAGAAGCTTTTGGCAAGTGAGTTTGAAATGAAGGATTTGGGTGCAGCAAAGAAGATATTGGGGATGGAGATTCAGAGAGACAGGAAAGCGGGGTTGTTATATGTTTCTCAGCAGAAATATATTGAGAAAGTCTTGCAGTCTTTCGGTATTGATCAGTCAAAACCAGTTGGAACCCCTTTGGCAGCGCATTTTAAATTAAACAGAAGTACTATACCAACTACAGATGAGGAAAAAGACTATATGAGTAGAGTTCCGTACTCAAGTGCAGTTGGAAGCCTTATGTATGCTATGGTCTGTACTAGACCTGATTTAGCACATGCAATTAGTGTGGTTAGTAGGTTTATGAGTAATCCTGTGAAAGATCACTGGGAAGCGGTCAAGTGGATCCTGCGATACTTGAAGGGGACTAAGGATGTTTGTTTGGTCTATGGTGGTAAAACTCATAGTAACTTGGTGGGATATGCAGACTCAGACTATGGTGGCGACTTGGTGAAAAGGAGATCGCTCACGTGTTATATTTTCACTTTGTTTGGATGTGCAGTCAGTTGGAAGTCAACTTTACAATCTATAGTTGCCTTTTCTACAACTGAAGCGGAATACATATCAATGACTGAAGGTATAAAGGAGTGTATCTGGCTACATGGTTTGGTGGAGAGTCTGGGGTTGAAGGTGGAGAAGCATGTCTTGAACTGTGATAGTAAAAGCGCTTTGTGTCTAGCAAGGAATCCGGTTTATCGTGAAAAGACAAAGCATATTGATATCCGGTTAAATTTCATTCGTGACATTGTTGAAGAAGGCAAGTTCTCAATCTTGAAGATCGATACCAAGGTGAATCCAGCAGATATGTTGACGAAGTCGTTACCCAAGGAGAAGTTCGAGCTATGCTTGAACTTGGTTGATGTTCGCAGGAGGTAAGTCCCTACGGGGCAAGCTGGCAGGAGACGAGAGGAAGTTTTTTTGGTTTCTAGAGCGAGGTGGAGCTATGTTGAATTCGTAATTCAAGGTGGAGATTGTTAAATAGTGAATTGGGAATTAAAACCCGTATGAATTGTAAACACGCGTACCGCGGCCCATTAAGTGTCCGCGTCGCGTGGGCCGTGAACACCTAGGATACGGCTAGGGTTTCTTGTAATGCCTATAAATATAAAGGCTGGTCATTAGGGTTTAGTGCCGTCGGGGTTGTCAAGTCTGAAGTCAGTAGTCAGAAGAGGCCGATTTACTAGCAATCTAGGTACGCTCTGTAACACCTGTATTTAGCTCTGGAATAAAGAATACTCTCTCCTGCCCGTGGACGTAGGTCATCTTGGACCGAACCACGTAAATCTCTGTGTCGATACTTTGTGTTTATATTTCCTCATTTATATTCTCGTTATTATTCCTGGACAATAGGCTATAGATTTAGGTCTATTTCCTAATACTAAATAACAAGGAAAGAATACTTTATATATCATTGTGCCGACTCTTCTTAAAATTGGCTAGACAGATTGTACGATCTTTATACACAATGAACATAGCAAATACACTACTAGAGAAATGAGTATTTAGCCACGAAAAATAGCCACGCAAAGTTTGCGTGGCTAAATAGACACGCAATTTCAACGCATAAACTACACAACCTAAGACCCCAATTTTAGACACGCACTTGTGACGGAACTTCAACGCATCAAAAATTTGTTGTTGTTGCGTGGCAAAAGTATATACTATTGGTGCTTCTAACTGAGCTCCATACTAGCCACTTAATAATACACCCAATGGACAACATTTATAAGAATATACCTGAAAAGATTATGAAAAGATGTTTGAAGGTCTATCATTTCAATAATATCTAACCAGCGGATGTATGCTCGAGTAAAATTAAATATATTTTTATTGTTATTATTTATTTTTATTGTTATGTTTAATTAATCGATACAGTTGCTCAATGTCGATGACGATACAAAACCCGATTCTGGCGACCTCTTTGTTCCCGTTTTACGTTTTCGACCTAATCAACATAGCAAATGGTTGACGGTGTGGGAATAAAGGGGATCAGGGGTGTGGGGTGGGTCTTATTTATATTAAATTTTTTTTAATAAAAATTAAAAAACAATAAAAAGAAATGTTCAAAAAATCATAAAGGGTATAACAATATTTTTGTATCTGTCTAGGGACTAATGTTGTAAGTTGTAACATAATAATATCGTAGATACCGTCCGAGTGAAAAAAATAGAGAGAAAACTCCCACAAAAGCGATTGGTGGAAATTATTCTAAATATAATTAAGTTACTTCAACATATATTAACATCACATGTAATATATGCTCATCATTTCCTCATACAGTTAATTTGTATTTAATAGAAATGGCATGAAAACAAAAGATAGATAGCATGCCAACACAAGCTTTTTATGTCCCTGAAGGCAATAATACCATTGTGAGGGAACGAATATTGGTTTTTATTACTATATATATTCATTTAGATAATAATACAAACAGGAAGATATAGAAACCATGTGATGATCCTGGATATATATGGATTTAATGACACAAGGTTGCAAAACAATACAGCTATGGAGACCATTTTACATATCGACGTTAAATAGATAATATTCTGTTTAGATATCCAGGCTCTAAAAGACATTATAATTTTATATGACCTAATTAACTGAGTATTAGGAATACTGATTGTCATTTTTATCCCATTCAAATACAAGTAAGCGTAACAAGATAGATATAAGAAACAGAAGAGACCGGATCTTACGAAAATCAGCCAGTTGCGGACCCTAAATCTCACTCACAGGTGGCCACCAAACAATTCTTCCTATAAAAACCAAAGCTCATAGCACCATTCTTTCACATTAATTAATTATCCGTCTTCCCCTTCACAATAGTACTGTTATGGCCACAAACCCTCTTGTTCTCGTCATTGCCTTTATTCTTTCTGTTAGATTATCACAGTGGATGAATGTTGCGGCACATAATTCCCCTCTTTTCGCGTGCGATATCGATAAAGATCCAAGTTTGAAGAACTTTGCTTTCTGTGATGATTCATTGGATGTAAAAACGAGGGTCGATGATCTTGTAAAGAGGTTGACATTGGAAGAGAAAACAGGAAACTTGGTCAACAAGGCTAGCAGTGTTGAGCGTCTTGGGATTCCGGCCTATGGGTGGTGGTCGGAGGCTTTGCATGGTGTTTCTAAAACCGGACCTGCAACCTACTTCTCTAGTTTGGTCCCTGGAGCCACCAGCTTCCCTCAAGTTATCCTCACCGCAGCCTCATTCAATGAAACTTTGTTCAAAACCATTGGACAGGTGATATTATATTCCTAATTGTATGAAAAAAAATCGAATTTATTTATCTTAATGACCATTCTTTGATCCATAGGTGGTTTCTACTGAAGCACGAGCAATGTACAATGTGGGTTTAGCAGGGTTAACGTTTTGGTCACCGAATGTAAACATCTTTCGAGACCCAAGATGGGGAAGAGGACAAGAAACGCCAGGAGAAGACCCCACTTTAACAAGCAAATACGCAGTGGCTTATGTTCAAGGTTTACAAGAAAGAGATGATGGAGATAAAAATCGGCTCAAAGTTGGAGCTTGTTGTAAGCATTACACGGCGTATGATGTTGATAATTGGAAAGGCATCGATCGATACCATTTCAATGCTTTGGTACATTTCTTTTTTCGAAAATAAAACCATGTTATAAAGTTTTAATTGTAGTTCTCTATCAAGATTTTAGAGGGTTTTCTTTTGTTTATTTTGTTTTTAAGGTTACAAAGCAAGACATGGAGGATACGTTTCAACCTCCATTCAAAAGTTGTGTTTTGGATGGAAATGTTGCGAGTGTGATGTGTTCTTACAACAAGGTGAACGGGAAGCCGACGTGCGGTGATTCGGATCTTTTGAAAGGGGTGATCCGAGGACAATGGAAGTTAAATGGGTAAACTTTAAACTTTAAACTTTCAGTATTTTATTTGTCTCTCATAAATGCTATTTTGAAAACAAAAACAAGGACCGACGTATCTAACCTGGTTATGTGATTAACTTAAATTATTTTTTTCGTAGATACGTAAGTTCTGACTGCGATTCATTAGACGTCATGCTAAAGTCACAACACTGGGAAAAAACACCAGAAGAAGTCGCGGCAGATGCTTTAAACGCAGGTAATGAAATTTTACATGTATATATTACACGTAAAGGAATGTACCATGTCATGTGTATCGAATTTCTTTGCAGGGGTGGACCTAAACTGTGGCGATTCACTAAGATTCCACACAGGAGGTGCTATAAAAGCTGGACTAGTTAAGGAATCGGTGGTTGATGAAGCTGTTTCCAACAATTTTGAGACGCTTATGAGACTTGGGTTTTTCGATGGTAACCCTAGCAAGCAATTGTATGGGAATTTAGGTCCGAAAGACGTGTGCACCCCGGCTAACCAGGAGCTAGCTCGCGAAGCTGCTAGACAAGGAATTGTGTTGCTCAAAAACACGGCTGGATCATTGCCACTCGTGCCAACAGCCATCAAGTGTCTAGCCGTAATTGGTCCCAATGCTAATGCCACAGAAACTATGATCGGCAACTATGCAGGTATAAACGAAATTATCAAATTAGCAAATGCATAAAATTTTCATGTTTATTAAAAATACAATATATTTAAAAAGGTTAAAAAGTTCAATGAATATTTTCTTGACAGTCCGTTTATATCTTAAACATACTTTAAATGAATATATGGTACTCTTATATATATGCAATAATGCAATTAATTAACCGTAGTCTGAAATTAGTTTATTTACATTAAATGGCATTTATCTTTATTTATCAAGTCAATTAAGTTCACATGCTTTTTCGTATATACCCACATAATTAACATCTTTGAAAGATCATTTTCATTTTATGAATCAACTAGACATGGTAATAGAATACACCACATAAAATGTTTGATTTTTTGAATGACGATATACATTGAGAATATGCTTTTCTGTTCTTACTAAAAATTCATAACATTGATCGATCCAGGGGTTCCATGCCAATATACAACTCCTCTACAAGGGTTATCAGCATCGGCTAAAACCATATACGAACCAGGTTGTCTGAACCTGAAATGCAACAATATTGTTCGGCTCCACAAGGCTAAGGAAGCAGCTGCTGCAGCCGATGCGGTGGTTCTTGTAATGGGTTCAGATCTCTCTATAGAGGCTGAATCTTTAGATAGAATTGACATAACCCTTCCTGGACGGCAAAACTTTCTTATATCAGAGGTTGCATCTGCAGCTAGAGGCCCTGTTATTCTTGTGATAATGTCGGGAGGGGGAATGGATATCCAGTTTGCAAAGGAAAACCCGAAAATCACCAGCATTTTATGGGTCGGGTATCCTGGTGAAGCCGGTGGTGCTGCTTTAGCTGACATTGTCTTCGGACGATTCAATCCAAGTAAGAATTGTCATCTTTGATCATTCACATATGTCGAATTAGATGAACCCCTTTATGCTCGAAATTTTAGAGGTTTTGCATGTATTTACAGGTGGAAGATTACCCATGACATGGTACCCGCAATCTTTTGCTGAGAAGGTGGCCATGACCAACATGAACATGAGACCAGACGTAACAACAGGCCACCCTGGTTATACCTACAGGTTCTACAAAGGGGAGACAGTTTATCCATTCGGCTATGGGTTAAGCTATTCTCCACATGTTCACCATCTAGTTAAAGCACCAACGTTTATGTCAATCCCTGTAGATGAAGATGACATTTGTCGGTCATCTGAATGTAAATCGATTGATGTAGTAGAGCATGCTTGTAGAAATTTGATATTTGATGTTAAGATTAGGGTTATGAATGTGGGGAAAATGGAGGGAAGCCATACGGTGTTCTTGTTCTCGTCTCCTCCAAAGATCCATAATACACCCCAGAAGCAGCTACTGGATTTTCAAAAGATACTTTTGGCTTCACGACAACACAAGGTGGTTAGTTTCAAGGTTGATGTATGCAACCATCTAAGTGTGGTTGATGAAGATGGCAATAAGAAGGTTGCTCTAGGAGAACATGTTCTTCATGTTGGAGATCTTCAACACTCTCTAAATCTCAGGATTTGATGTGGGTGTTTTAGTTTTTATGATTTATGATAAGAAACTAGAATTAGAGCAAGAGAGGATTTGAGAGAAAATATTGTAATGATGTACTGCATTGAAGGAATGCATTACAAATGCAACATTGTATCTATTCTAAGTTAAAGTTGGTAAAGCTATAACGAGTTAACTAACTAATAACCACCAAGGGATGAACTGGAGGCGGACTAACTTCGTCCGGCCATACGCACTAAAGCAGGTAAACTCCAGTACAGGCGCCAAGCTTGGATCATAGTTGCTGAAAGCGAGAGGTTCAAATACCCTTCTTTGTTATATGTGCAATCTAAGTTGTCTCATTACATAACAAATGATAAATATGTTTGGTTATTAGACGAACCAAGGGGTCAAGACAACCTTCACCCTGGTAATCCCTTTATTTTTATTAAAGCCACTCATGAGTCACGTCATTGTTGTGATCGAAGATATGAACTAATGAAATGATTTCAGCAAGAAGTGATTAACTTTTCATTCAAGAAATTGAATTACATATATACAACTATCTGAGAGCTGAAAATAACTAATATCTAACTAGCCTCTAACAACCTTTAGAAACAAAAGACTAAACTACACTTGTAACTGAAATAACAGAAAACGGTATACGTTGTCACCCCCTCAAGCTGGAGGGAATGGATTGAGATGCAACTTGGAAATGGCTTCTTGATGCTGAAAAGGTTGAAGTGGTTTTATAAATACGTCTGCAGTCTAATCAAGAGTTGAAACATGTGAAATAGAGATGAAGCCTTCTTGCAACTTTTCTCGAACAAAATGGCAATCAAGCTCGATATGTTTTGTATGTTAATGAAACACCGGATTACTTGCTATGTATATTGTAGCTATGTTATCACATTTTAAAGGTATTGGAGTAATGCTTGGGACTTGGAATTCATGCAATAATCGTGGAAGCCAAGCTAGTTCAGCACAAACTCTTCGCATCGATCAATATTCTGCCTCTACCGATGATACAGAAACGGTCACTTGTTTCTTTGATTTCCAAGAAATGGGACTGCCACCAAATAAGATAAAGAAGCCACTTACGTCGACGAGTAACAGGGCAAGCTGCCCAGTCAGAATCGCAATAAGCTTCAACTCCAAAGGTTGGTTTTTTATTGAAGAATAAACCATGGGAAATAGTCCCTTTGATATATTGTAAAACATGTAAGGATGTGTCATAATGTGCTTAACATGGAGTTTTGTTGAATTGACTTAAAAATTGATCGATAAAGGCGAGATCTGGTCTTGTATGTACAAGAAAGTTCAGTTTACCAATGAGTTGTCGATAAACAGTCTTAGAATCATGCATAGAATAAAGAGTGAGAAACTCATTAGCAAAGCGTTGTTGATGAACTACCAATCCATGAGCAGTGTGATCAAACTAAATACCAAGAAAATAGTTAACAAGACCCAAATCTTTTATATGAAACCGATTATGAAGAAAATCTTTTAAAGTGGAAATTTCTTGGGAATTATCACCGGTAACTAGAATGTCATCAACGTAGATGGCGACAATAACAATAGAATTATCAAACTTTTTTGATGAACAAGGAATAATCATTCAATGAAGCAACATAACCTTGTACTTGTAAAGAGTGGGATAATTTGGCATACCATTGTCTAGACGCCTGTTTTAATCCGTATAAGGATTTTCGAAGTCTACATACAATATTGGGAGAAGAAGATGGAACAAAATATATCGGAGGTAGGCGCATATAGACTTCCTCGTATAAATCATCGTGAAGGAACGTGTTGTTCACATCTAATTGTTAAATACTCCAACCATGTGACAACTAAATAAACAAGACACCGTATCATATTGAACTTTACAACAAGAGAAAAGGTATCATGGTAATCGATACCCTCTTTTGTGTAAATCCCTTAGCCATTATGCAGGCTTTATACAGATCAATTGTCCCATCATCTTTATACTTTAATTTGTATACCGAGTGACATGAAATTAGTTTCTTACATTTTGGTAACTTAACAATGTCCCAAGTATGGTTGTCATTTAAGACATCAATTTCAAGTTTCGTTGCTTCTTCCCAATAAGTGTTACCTTTGGCTTCATGATAAAAGGCGGGTCCCACCATTTGAGCTGTAGCATTGAATGCAAATCTATGAGATGAAGGTGTATAAGTGTCATTTCTTGAAAGATCAAGACACAAATTGGTAATGGTGTGACAACATATATATGATCTGAAGTAGAGACATTGTTACATACGTAATATTGTAAATAAGAAGTAGGATTACGAATACGAGATGGCAGAGTAGAATTGGTGGGAACAGATGAAGTTGGAACAGGTGGAGAAGGGGTAGGATTGGGATTTACTGAAGAATCAGGAGAGTTAACTGGAAAATAAGAAGTGGAATTTGGAAAAGATTTATGAGATAAGGAATGTAAAGGAAAGATGTCTTCAAAAAACTTGATGTCTCGAGTAACTTGGAATGCCTTAGTAACAAAATTTAAAACTCAATATGCTTTTTGACCAATTGGATAACCAAGAAGTACACAAAGATGAGCTCGAGGCATAAATTTATCACGTCCTATAGAGGAAGACATGATAAAACATACGCAACCAAAAGTACGTAAATGAGACAAATACAGAGACTTGTTATATAAAAGTTGAAATGGTGTCTTGTTTTGAAGTTGTTGTAAGGGAGTTCGGTTGATCAAGTAAACTGCAGTCTTGACACATTCGTTCCAATAAATGTTTTCCAAGCTGGATTGAAAGTAAAGAGCTCTACCCACTTTTAAAATATGTCTATGTTTTCTTTCGACAGTGCCATTTTGTTGTGCGTGAACGGGGTAGACTTCTGATGAACAATACCAAAACGTTTAAAGAAATCTACTCCTCCATTACTTGAACCCATTTCATATGCATTGTCGGTACGAATCACTTTGATATTTTTAGTAAATTGAGTAGAAACAAAAGTAACGAATTGTTTGATAACGGTGAATTCATAACCTTTATGAGAAAGCATGTGAACCCGAGTATATTTACTGTAATCATCAACAATAGTGACAAAGAATCAACTACCATCATGTGAAACATGTTTGTACGAGCCCCAAACATCTACGTGAATTAATTCAAAAGATGAAGTAGAAACAGATGTGCTCGTAGGAAATGGTAAACGATGATGTTTGGCTTGAAAACAAATGAGACATGAATTAACATCAGAATCATGGGAATTAGAAGGTACAATAATAATTGTTGGAATTTGTTAATAGGAATATGTCCAAATCGTCTATGTCATAACATGGACTTAGACACTTTAGGTGAAACGATGGAATTATTACAAAAAGCTTTAAAAGTTGTCAAACAAAAGAAAGAGAGTTATTGATTGATCGATGATTAAAGACATATAAATCGTTCACTCTTGTCCTAAAGGTGCCAAGTGCGAGTTTATTCTTTGAGGAAGGGTCCTGTAGAAGAAAAGCATCAGCAGTAAAGATGAAGAAAGTTGGAAGTTCAGAATTTAGTTTAGAGATGGAAACAAGATTGTATTTGAAGGATGGTACGTATAAAACTCCATGAAAAATGACAGAATCATGAAGTTTTTATACTACCGATATAAGAAACAAATGTATCGTGTCAATCAGGTAAAGCAATGGACTAATGTTGATCCATCTTTGTAAATGAGAAGAAAATAGATTTATTCAAACACATGTGGTTTGTGGCTCCGGAATCCACGATCAACGAAAAATGAGTATGTAATTGTGATGAAGATTTGTAGACATTTGATACAAGCCGTTTGAAAGAAATTTACATTCAGGATTCATTAAATCAGTTGTGATAGAGGAGAGATTGACTTGATTTGAAGAATAAATGTTGTAATTGTTGAGAAGTTGAATAAAATATTCATACTATTCTTGAGAAATGGAAAGAGAAGAACTGGTAGTAACATTTTGTACAGAAGATTTGGGATCTTCACGTTTGGATTTCGTGAATTTGAAATTAGCTAGAGAACCATGAAGACGATAGCACTGTGCTTTTGTGTGACCAGGTTTCTTGCAGTGATTACAAACTAGATGCTTCTTAGAAGAATTTGAAGTTTCAGTGGCAATATGCATAGCAATTGTATCAGTATTGAGGTTTGATGAAGTAGAAATACCTCGCTGACGTTCTTCTTGTATAATAAGAGAGTAAGTTGTTGAAAAAGAGGGTAGGGGTTTCATCGTTAACAATTAACCTCGGATGGACTTGTAGGAATCATCTAAGCCCATCAAAAGTTGAATTAAGCGTTAACCTCAAGGAATTTATGAAGCCGAGTAGAGGCACCAAAAGAACATGGAGGCATAGCTTGTATTTGACGAAGTTCATCCCAAATTTGAGTTAACTTGGTAAAGTACGTAGAGAAATCATCCGCATGTTGTGAAACGGAATATAATTGTCATTGGATCTGATAGATCAATGCTCCATCAGATTGATCGAAGCATTGATGAAGTTCGTCCCAAATTTCTTTGACAGTGGAAAGAAAAAGAACGCTATCAACAATTGTTTTTGACAATGAATTCAGTATCCATCTTATAACGAGTGAATTGGCACGAAACCAAGTGGAATATGAAGAGAACGTAAGAGAAGGAGCAATAATTGTTCCATCAACAAAGCCAAGTTTGTTCTTAGCAGATAGAGAAATCACCATAGATCGTTTCCAAGAAGAAAAGCCAATACCATTGGATACGTTGGATACGAGAATTGAGTTAGGATTGTCAGAAGAACCAATATAATACAGACTGGAAAAAACAGGTATGTGATCTAATTCAGGAGAAGTGGTTGTGGAATCCATGGATGATGAAGAATTGAAGATCGAAAAACCTTAATCTAATACCATGTTGTGATCGAAGATATAAACTAATGAAATGATTTTAGCAAGAAGTGATTAACTTTTCATTCAAGAAATTGAATTACATATATACAATTAACTAAGAGTTGAAAATAATTAATATCTAACTAACCTCTAACAACCTTCAGAAATAAAAGACTAAACTACCCTTGTAATTGAAATAACAGAAAATGGTATACGTTGACAGTCATCAATTCTCTTCCAACTCTCCTAAATCTAGGAAATGGACACTCCTCACTTTTTTAAATTAATAAATCACAAATATAGATAATTAATTGTATAACAAATATAAAATAAAAAACAAAAATTTCATTAATTTAAAGCAAATAATAAAAATTAAAAATGACAACTAAAACGAAAAATTAAACATTTAAATAATTAACTACAGACTTTACTCCTCCAAATCATCCGAATTGTAGTCTATATTCTCTTCCAACTCGTTTTCCAAATACTCGTCGGATTCCTCATCCGATGGGTTGTACAAATCCTCATCCATATTTCGATGTTATGTATATCATTTCCGTAAATATGCTTCACCAAATCAACTCAAAGATTGTGATGTGTATCTTAGTTACGTAGTGCCATTCTGTTAGGTGTATTTTTAGGCATGTATTCATACCTTTAGAACCCCCTCTAACCTTGCATTTAGTTCTAATTCATGCATATTTTTATGTTTTTCAGGATTTTATAAAGAGCAGTCTACTTTCACATTTTATGGTTGTTTTCAGGAGCATTTGGAGATTGGATCATGCATAAGAGATCATTTGGAGGCTACACGACAAATTTTAGAAGAATCAGAGCATAAACGAAGAAGTTAGCAAGAAGGAGCCAAAAACCATCACAGACAGTTACACAGTCGTTTAACATTTTGCCTTGAAGTTACACGACCGCGTAACATTTCCTACCACGTGGATGCCATGTCATCTTGAAGAAAACCCAGGATGCCACGTATGATTACACAACCGTGTAATATTTGCACTAGAAATTACACGGTCGTGTAATATCAAAAAGTGAAAAGCAACTTTTCTTTTTCTCCACTTTGATTAGTTTATTCCAGTGGTACAACCACTCCTTCCTGGACGACCTAATCATGAACTCACCTGATTTTGGGACCATGTAGTGGCTTTACTAACCACCTCCTTAACATAAGAAAAAGCGAGCATCAGAAAAATTAGAATTAAACTAAACAGAATAAAAATATTTTAGGGGGTGTTTGGGATTGAGTTCTAAAATGACTTATTAACTTTTCAAAAAGCTAATAAGTTAAAAAGCTAGTAAGGGATACCTGACTTTTTGAAACAACTTTTGGCTTTTTAATATAAAAAGACCATATTACCCCTCAGTTAATAAACTTAACCCTCTTTTTGAAACAACTTTTAGCTTTTTGGTCATTTTACACAAGTCAGTAAGCATTTTTGCCAAAAAGATAAATCAAAACACTTTTTTTTTAAACTCATTTTGCCACCAACATAAGTCAATAAGCACTTTTGCCAAAAAAAAAACACTTTTTGAATTCAAAAAGCAATCCCAAACACTTTCTAAATACATAGTTACACAATTTTGTGTCAATCTATGAGTCTGTTAAGAATCCGTGTCAAGAAAACTGAATAAAGAACACATACATAGTTACTGAAATATATACATACATACTCTGAACTATAAATTTGAAATATAGAATAAAAAATATGTGAACCTGAATAAAGAATACATACACATATGACCGAATAAAGAATACATACATAGATACTTAAATAAAGAATAAAGAATCTATGAATCCGTGTCAAGAAATCTGAGATACATACATACTCTAAAATCTTAATACATACACTTTGAGATTTTGAAATACATACATACTTTGAAAATCTGATAGTCTAACGGGGCATTTGGTTCTTGGGTATTCATTGGATTTGCCCAAAATTAAAACTTAATTCCCGTGAATTCATGCGTTTGGATGGAAAAATAGAGGGAATAAAATTCCCATGAAAAGTGACATTGGAAGTGAATGAAAAAAGCTTCCAATTTCATAGTGAATCAAATTCCCAAACACCGAGTCTAATACAATTTCTATTTGTACCCTCCCTTGATATGTTTTTTGTCTCCTTCATTCACAACTTGTACTCTCATACCTACACCCTCAATTCCATCACTCTCTTCATCAAAGTTGATCCCACCAGTCACCCACATACCACTTGACAGAGACCCAAACACCGATTAGGAGTCTCTATCGCCTCTTACGCCTTGCCTACTCTATAATGGTTTTCCTTTTTCTACTCTCACCTCCGCCACATGTAACAATTTTGTGTCAAACAATCTTCTAGTGAAAGGAAACAAAATTGCAGTCTCCTTGCATTCACAGTAACTAAAGCTAAAATTGTTGATTTACTTTATAAAAGTTTGAATTTTTTGAATCGAAGTCATATAATGCTTTCCTCGCACACTAGAAATTATGACAACGCACACCGTGTTAGGTTTTGGTACTTATATTACGCAATTACACTTTGTATTAGCATGTTTCACTTTGTATTAAGGCATTGTTATTTGTGTCAAGATCTTGTATTTTCAATTAAAATGTTATATTTGTTCGAGATGTTAAATTTTTGTTGGTTTTTATATTATGAATCAATTTAGGATTGAACTTGAAACATGTAAAAATGGTAGTGAACAAATCGAATAAGAATTTTCTTGTTTTTAGTAGAAATAACTACAAAAATAGAGATACAAATTCTGACCTTAGAACTTACAAAAAGGCAGTGTTGCAAAACTCGGCCAACTCGGCCGAGTACTCGGACTCGGCTAGGTACCTTGGCGATTTTTCAAGAATCGGTCTAATAAATCGGACTAGCTATTACTCGGAATTCCTCGGAAATTCCTCGGATTTCCTCGGAAATTCCTCGGTCAAACCTTATACTCGGTTTGTTGACTGAAAAAAATGAAAAAAACCCCTAAATTAATTGATATTCATCTATTTTGTTATAAATCTAATGAACTTATAATATTTGTCATATATATAATTTACCAAAAGTTAATTTCTTTATAATTTACGTTATCCGAGTACTCGTCCGAGTACTCCCCGCCTAGTTGAGTAATCACTACTCGCTAGTCCACCGACCTGGGAGCGCCTAGCGTCTTTTGCAACACTGCAAAAAGGTAAAACATATGTATCAATTTAGGATTGAACTTAAAACATGTAAAAATGGCAGGAAGCAAATCGAATAAGATTTGGCTTGTTTTTAGTAGAAATAACTACAAATATAGAGATACATATTACGATGTTAAAACGTACAAAAAGGTAAGACATATGTATTGTGATGTGTTAGCGACAAACTATCAGAGTTGGCCCAAAAGACCGAATATATTGTCACTATCAGCCATGCAAATTACTGCACTATATTATCAAAAAATTTCTTTTATAATTAGATGTTGAATACTAAGATTTTAATCAAGTAGCATTGGTTATACTTTTATTGAAACACTGTTGCTAAAATCTATGGAACATGTCGTTAAAAGAAATAACGAGTCTTATTTAATCGAACAAAAATGAGTCTGTTGTTGTCGCTGATCTGTTTCTAACAGCCATCAACAATAAAGTAACTATAGTTTTGACCATCATTGATGCATTTAAAGTAATACAAACTAGAGGTGATGCTGTGCGTTCTAGCGGATTTATTATCCCTATATTTTTGACTGAATAAAGTAATACAAAAAGATATTTCCTTAAGATGTAAGGATACATAGACCATTTAAGTAATTGCAGTATTAAACAAGGAAAAATTATGTAATTTTATTTTACACTATTTCATAGGAGCCATTTTTTTAATTTTTGCAAAACTAAAAACACAGGACCAATTATGTCATTTGGTCATACTATTACACAAAGACCATTTCGGTAATTCTGCAAATTAAAAACCTAAGAACCATTTCTATAAATTTTCAAAAAATTAAAAACACTGAGACTACTTCTATCATTTTATCATATTATTACACATGGACCATTTCTCTAATTCAATAATTTCTCATATACGAATCTCGAGAGTGGATGGTTGATCGCCGCCTCCTTATGCAAATATGAACAACACGAAGTAAGCCAGGAGGAAGTTCTTACCTGTGGATTGAACTTCTGACTCGCAAGCGCAGCAAGGCGGTGTCCGGACAGCAGCCGATCCGTAATTACAACTCATAAAGACTAGTCGATGTCCGGGCAGCAGCCAGTCCGTAACTACAAAGGGCTACACATCTTCCATTTTCATTTTAATGTTCCTGGTTGATGACGACATGGACTATAACCTTTGGGTTTGATTTAATGCTAATGATATGTACATAATCGAGATCTACGTTTTAATTGAATAATGGCCATCTTGTTAGAGAGAGAAAGGGCATATTAGTCATCTTAGGAGCATGTAACCACCAACCTTAACGGTGCAAAACTAACGTAGTGACTCGTAAGGACCATTCGTACGATATTTATCAAACTTAAAGACCATCCATACAATAAAATCCTCATAAACACCATCTATGGTATTTTTGTAAAAGAACAAGGACCATTTATGAAAATTTGTCTTCTATCTTATAGCTAAAGATAACGTGTCAGATCCCGTGGAGCTTGAAACTGATTTCCTCGAGACTCTTGTCCAACTCAGCTTCTGACATGGCATTTCCAAATTAAAAGAAAACAAATAATCAACAAATTTCTTCCAACCAAGATTTCCCTCCACACATTCAATCCTCACCTTATCTCCCAATTTGTCCCATTCCTCAATTCCTTTCCCAAAATAAACACCCCGAAATGTTTTCAATTTGCAGTACGTCTTCTCCACTGCACCACCATCACGGCCGCCGGCGACGATGGCCTCCAAATTGGGTTTCGCCATAACATCTACTCGTTTCTTCGCTGCTCCTATTCGAAGACCCTCTGTTGGACTTGGATTGTCTCCATCTGGTTCTTATCGCTTGGCTGCGTCGAAGGTTCCGTCGATCCAGTTGATCGGAAGAGTGCTTGCTAATCGACGGAGACTGATTATTATTTCCCCAAAGGCTACCACTGATCAGCCTGGTTAGGGTTTTGTTTTGTGTATTGTTGTTGCTTTTGGACTTCAATTATGCCATTAAAGTATTAAACTATGCTCTGGTACTATAGATTAGACCTGCAAGCATTTTGTAAGCATAATCATGAATATTAAAAAAAATTATGTAGATTTTTAAAGTTAATTTTTAGGTTGCTGCCGGTGTTTTACTATGGCTACCGATAATTGCAATTAGAGCAATATTCATGGAACATTCAAATTTCCCTGGATAAATGGATCTATTTGTATTATCATATGGAACATCATTCTACTTCAACATAACTTCATTTTTGGAGTGCTGTGTTTCTTTCAGGTCAAGTTAAAGAAGATGAAGTTGTCGACAGCAACATTATGCCTTATTGCAGCTTAGATAAACAACAGAAAAAGACAATAGGAGAAATGGAACAAGAATTTCTTCAAGCATTACAAGTAAACAATCCCTTTTGTTCTCTCTTTTCCTTTTTTTGCTGAATTTTCACATGAGTTCCTCCATCTTCATCTACCATAACCAAAATCTCATGTGCTTTACTAATTCTTCTCTTCTGTTTCTTCTATAGTCATTCTATTATGAAGGAAAAGCTATCATGTCAAATGAAGAATTCGATAACCTCAAAGAAGAACTAATGTGGGAAGGAAGCAGTGTTGTAATGCTAAGTATGGATAGCTTGTAATCATTTTTTAACTTTTCAGCTAATGTTCTTTGTTTATGATGGATTTGTGTTTCATACACGTTACAGGCTCTGATGAACAGAAGTTTCTAGAGGCTTCAATGGCTTATGTATCTGGTAACCCCATAATGACCGATAAAGAGTATGACCAATTGAAGATGCAATTAAAGGTACTTGCTTTAAATTGTTCTATTCTTTTTTTATAATTTTTTTTTCTCTTAACATACAAATTCAACTTCATATCTTCAATAATTTTCTTTCAGAAAGATGGAAGTGACATAGTGGCTGAAGGTCCACGATGCAGTCTTCGTAGTAGAAAGGTATAAATTACAAATTTAGAATCTTTTTTGTCTCTTGTAGTTTTTTATTTCAAATTACATAATTGTCACTAAGTTTTTGAATCATTGTCTTTGTTTGTAGGTTTACAGTGATTTGACCGTTGATTATCTCAAAATGTTCCTCATAAATGTCCCTGCTGCTGTTGTTGCATTAGGATTGTAAGTCACACTTCACCTTTTTTCCTACATTTTATTTTATAATCAATGAATTTATATAGTAAAACTCTTGACTTTCATTTGTAGTTACTTTAAATATGTTTGTATGACAGATTCTTCTTCCTGGATGACATTACTGGATTTGAAATAACATATCTTTTGGAGGTAACTGTTGTTATTGTTATGTGACTTATGTCATCTTTTACTCGTTGTAAAGTGGTCTAATTAATTTCTAATAAATTAATAATTATAAATATTTATGATGTCAGCTTCCAGAGCCATTTAGTTTCATCTTCACGTGGTTTGCTGCAATACCCTTCATATTATGGTTATCCTTTACACTTACAAATGTCATTGTCAAAGACTTCTTGATATTGAAGGTTAGCATCATCATCATCATCATTATATTATTATTATTATTATTATAGGTGTAACAATTAAGGTTAAATGTAGAAAATAGCAACGTACTTTCATTGATTTGTTTATTATATCATCCTACTTTCATTCCTTCCTATTACAACATTGTTCTTTGAAAAATCTACCATTTATAGTAATGTCATCCAAATACAACACAATTTCCACTATTACGGTTTGGTATATTTTTCAAAGTAAAATGTCTTCATAAGAAAAAAAAATTGAAATTTAATGGTACAAAAAAGTACAATGCTGTAATAGAAAGAAATGAAAGTAGGATGTGATGATACACAAATAAATGAATACGCATTACTATTTCTTACATTTATCCCTACAAAATAAAAATATTCTTTTTGATAATAATTTAAATTCTAACTTTTAATTTTTAGGGTCTTTGTCCAAACTGCGGTACCGAGAATACTTCATTTTTTGGAACAATATTGTCAATTTCGAGTGGGGGTACCACCAACACTGTCAAATGCACAAAGTAAGTTCCATAATTTTTACACTGTGAGAATTAAATCCAAATATAATCGCGGGTCCCATTTATTTTACAATAAACATTAATCTTAAAAATTCACCCTTTTAATTTCAGCTGTCAAACCCCACTAGTGTTTGATCAAGATACTCGTTTGATAACATTGCCCGAAGGAAGTGAAGCTTGATTTGAGGTACATATATATATATATTATTATTATCAGCAAAATAAATAAATAAATAAAACAAAAGTATGTTGTTATTATGAGTAATGACTAAAGTACAATGTCTATATAAATAAATGCAGGATTCATGGAAGATGGTACTGTAAATGTAACTAGGTTTTTTATTTTATTTTATTTGATAGGGGTGGAGGGACTTTTTTTAGGAAGTGTTGCATAAGCGTGCATTCGCATTGAATCATAGATGATGTATGTTCATGTGTATAACATGGTAACATGGATTATGTATGTTCATATATGTATATTTGATATATTGGGTGATGATGACTCTGTTTGTTAAAAGGCAGAGTGTTTTAAGTAATAACATCCCATTTTATAAAAATGTATATTTAGTTGTAAAAATAATGATTATTTGTTGGATGCAAGGCCAATGTTATACTTGAACTCAAATATGGACCAAATGGTGATGGAAGTATAGAATATGGGTTAAAGGGTAAATTTAGAACGGGAAATGAGAAGGGGTTGAATGCAATTTCTTCGAACTAGCAGGACTTGTTTTATAAATATTTGGATGTTTAGGATTCATGTAGAAAGTATACATGATTTGTAACCCTACTTTAACAAAATTAGCACCTTAAGCTCAAAAGAGTTCTCACTCTTGGTAATTTTATTTATGGTATTTCATATTTTAGCAAGAGACCAAGAATTGACTTAAATGTTGGAACATATAATGAGTTACTAATATATTTGTTGTTTGTACATGGAACCATCTTTTGGAACCTTAGATCAAATTAGGGTGATAAGGGTATGATGTTAAAATAACATTTTTTCTAAAAAAGGAAATAATAATTTAATAATTGTATTATGAATTTGCAGCAATTATGTTCATAAATGAACATTGACATTCATAAACTATTTATTAAGACACTTGAATATTAAATTCTGGTTACATTTATCCAAATTAACATCTATAACTAATTAACGTTTAAAAATGATATTGATGAACATTGATGAACTATACAAACATACACACATGTTCATAAATGAATATTGACGAACACCGATGGACATTGATGAATTATAGTAATAAACATGTTCAAAAATGAATGTTGAGAAACATTGATGAAATATACGAACATACACACATGTTAAGAAATGAATATTGATGATTATTGACGAAATATAGTAACATACAACATGTTCATAAATGAACATTGACGAACATTGATGAAATATACGATCATACACACAAGTTCAGAAATAAACATTCATAACCAATTAATGTTTAAAAATCAACATTGACAGATATTGATGAAATATACGAACATTGACACATGTTCATAGGTGAACATATGTTCATGGATGGACATTTTCTTCAAAATCCTAGAAATTGGTCATGTTCATCATTGTTCATAAATGAACATGTATGAGTGTTATGATGAGACACAAATAACAACTATATGCATTTTCTAATGTTCAGTTGTAAACATATGTTCATAGATGAACATTGTTTTCAAAAACACATAAATTAGTTACTTGCGAACATATGTTCATGGATGAACCATATAAACAATCATACCATATTATTGTTCATAAATGAACACTGTAGAATATATGAAAATCCTTACATGTTCATGTTCAGTATTGAACATGTATCAACATTCATAATAGATCATTGTTAACAGATGAACATAGTGAAATATAAAAA
Organism: Cichorium intybus; assembly: GCA_023525715.1. Lineage (NCBI taxonomy): Eukaryota > Viridiplantae > Streptophyta > Magnoliopsida > Asterales > Asteraceae > Cichorium > Cichorium intybus. The sequence goes on along the minus strand of CM042017.1, from coordinate 33,449,285 downwards.
GAAAGGCATATAAAAGTGATTCATTAAAAAATAAATGATAAAAATCTATTAAATCCCATGAAAATTGGGATTCATCAAACCTAATTAATACTTATCTAAAATATCAAAAACTTACCAAATTTATATAAATCAAATCCCCAAATTATAGAAGTTTCCTAAATTACACGTACATGTTCATTAATATATGTATATGTTCATTTCTGATCATACATATATGTTCATTTTTTAACACACATGTATGTTCATTTGTGAGCATTACATATATTTAGCTATCTGGTCATTCTACTTTCAAAATACGTATTTGGTCATGTATATATGAATAAATAATGTTGAGTTGCGCACATGAAATATTTTTTAAAAACACAGTAAGGTCCAGTTATAAACATTATGACGATGGCTATTTAGACATTATACTTCACATTATTTGACTATTTAGCATTATAGTTTTAAACAATAAATATTGTTCATAACCGAACATACACATGTTCCTAACTAAAGAATATATTACATAAGTATGTTCATTTATAAACATGCACATATGTTCACTTTCGACCATAAAAACATTTATAACATATATCTCTTTCATGTTCACACACGTTTAATACTGGACATGTATGAATGTTCAAATATGTTCATAACTATTCAGTAGTGAACATGTATGAATGTTCATATATGTTCATAACTATTTATACAATTTCAACCATCGTTTACAATAATAAAACTAAATCTTTATTCATGGTTCCATCGGTTTTCCAACATCAGATTAAATATCTAAACAACTTTAAAAATACATTCGAGCAACTATAAACAAAAAGAATTAATGGAAAAACTAACTGATTTTGGACCTGACAACACACCAATCTTCCTATTCCCTGCATTCAAATAGTTTGCATGATCGACGATTTCACCAGATGATTAATTGTGGTTGATGAACAAGATCTGCGGGCGGTGGTGATGAGCTCTCGATTATAGGCATCGACCATCAAATGATGATGAAAAGAACTTCAATAAATGAGATCTTGATGATGATGATGACAAGAGCTCTAGTTTGCATGATCGGCGACTTCACTAGATGATTGATGGTGGTTGACGAACAAGATTTGCAGGCGGTGGTGATGAGCTCCCGATTATAGGCATCGGCCATTTCTTGATAATGAAAAGAACTCCAGTAAATGAGATATTGATTGCAGCCGACGGAGGAGATGAGCTCTCGATTCTAGCCGGTGGTGGTGACAACCATTGGCGATGCTGATGAGCTTCTGAGTCTAGCTGACGGTGGATGGGCTACTGATTTCAGCCATCTGCATTTGGTGAGAAACGTGAAAATGATTTAGGGTTAGGTGGAGAGATAAAAGAGTATTTTAAATTAGATAGCCTAATTTTTAGAAGCTAGATATTATCTATACCAAAATTACCCTCAACCATTTTCTAATTGATTTCTTTTAATAATATATTAGGCTTTTATTTTTGTCCATTGATTACTTGATCCAAGGGTTAAAATGTTAACTTTTTTGGTTCTATATGGATCCCTTTTCCCTTATATATATATATATATATATATATATATATATATATATATATATATATATATATATATATATATATATATATATATATATATATATATATATGTATATATATATATATACATGTGTATATATATATGTATATATGTGTATATATATACATATATATATATATATATATACATATATATATATATATATATATATATATATATATATACATATATACATATATATATATATATATATATATATATATATATATATATATATATATATATTTATTTATTTATTTATATAGGGAGATTTTAAAATGAGAAGATTTAAAAGGTTGAGAATGTGAGATTGATTCTGGACCAATCATTTTATAGGGATATTATAGTAATTTTACAATATGACTAATTAATTAAAAATATAAAATAATTATGTTTTCCTATAATCATGGGATTAATTTATTCAGTTTCCATGATTATAGAGATTACGATTGTTGTTACCTAAAATAAATGAATTAATTGATTTTTTTTGTTATTTTATTAATTGAAAAAAAAATATATTTTTATCAATTCTTTTTTCAAAATTCGAAATTTTAATAGTTTGTTTATTCTTTTTTATGGTTTCAATCATGGATGAATATAGAAAAAATATTTTTATAATTTTAGTGAATTAATTTTTAACAGTATTTTTATAGAGATTATACAAAATTACGTTGTAATCATCAATGAATAAAATATACATAAAAATGAACTATTTGAGAATTACTGAATATGCATCTAATCATAAATAAATAAACCTGTAATTAAATATGAATAAGCATGCAATGATATGTAAATATACATATGATCGTAAGTGAATACACATCTAATCATAAAATGAATACATATTTAATCATACGCGAATACATCATTGTTCTTAAATAAATACACATTTAATCATAAAATGAATTCGCCGATGTTGTAGTTTTGATCGTTATTCTTGTTGGTACCATCATACATAAAAACAAAGATGGGGCACCCATGAATATGATCATTCTTGTTTTTGTATTCACACCTGCAAAATAAAGTTCAAAGATGTAAAACAATGATTATGCCCATGATAAAGCAATCTAGAGTTATAATCACAAATGATTGTATTTATAATAATCAATGATCACATTATAATCATCAGTGATTACAGTTATAATCATCGATGATTACAGTTAGAATCAATTATCAGTTGTAATATAATCATCCATGATTAACATGTGCTAATCATTTCTCTGTACCATACATGAATAACATGTGTTTATCATCAATGATTGGTTGTAATATAATCACTCATGATTAACATATGTTAATCATAAACGATTAAAATGTGCTAAACCTACTGTGGTCAAGTGAAGTGAGCTACACCTTTGGTCAAAGCATATAGAATGCCGCTGGACTCTAAATACTTTGTAAAGCTTTCATCTTTGCATATTACACCTGCAAACAAACAAACAAGACCAGGGATTGAACAGTTATAAATATGTACAGTGGATGTGCTCCTAAGAATTAAAAAAAATTGTTCTAGTTATAAGTTAAATTAACACCAAGTAGTAAATGAATACTATTTGTTGGGTCATGTCTGTCGTTTCGAAGAATTGCCACCACACCCCAAATTCATGCATTTATGATCTAAAATTAAAGTGGTACAGAAACTTCAAAAAGCAAGTCACGATGGATTTTAGCTTACAATAAAAAAAAATCTCACAGAAATCAAAATTGAGCCCAAACAACATCGAAATCATGACAACTGGTAAACCCTAACATAATACTTCAAACAATTTAAGAGTCAACGATATTAGTTCTGTACCTGGCCTTAAAGATGAGGGCCGAAGAATTATGTTATCACTGTTAAGTGTTGATCCTCGCTAGATCCGACAAGTTCAATGAAAGATTAGTGGCAATGGTGGGTTAAACCTACTGTTAAGTTGCCGTTGATTGCTTGGTCGCGTAAAGCATCACATGGAGAACACCATCGGGGTGGTGAAGCATGGCAGGGTCGGCGGCTGGTAGTCGTCATCGAAATATAAATATAGGGTGGTGCATAGTGGCGGCTAGGGCAGATTGGGGGTTGAAGAGGGAGTCCAAGCGTTGTTAAAGGCGGCCGGAGGATGGAATCGCCGGAGCAAGTTGAGTGCAGATGATGAGGTGCTACAGGAGGAAAATCCTGCTGCCGGAGATAGACGCTTGGCCGGAGAAGAAGGCTGGGCGGACATGGGAACGTAGGTTCAAGAGGCGTCGATTAGGGATTTTTGTGAAAGAGAGAGGGGAAGAGAATAAGAGGTATACGTATGGTGAGAGAGAGCTATAATTTAGGCATTTGAAAGTTATTTTCGTAATTTGATGGATATCAATATTACCTATATACCCTTTTTGTATTTAAAAATATTATTAATCAATTTAATTGATTTAAATTATCATAAATAACGGATTAATATAAGCCATAGATTTTATTATTTGGAAGGCCCAGATTCTTTCTCATTTTCTCAACCTTTTCACCCATCTCATTTTATCTTTTATATATATATATATATATATATATATATATATATATATATATATATATATATATATATATATATATATATATATATATATATATATATATATATATATATATATATATATATATATATATATATATATATATATATATATGTATATATATATATGTATATATATATATATATATATATATATATATATATATATATATATAGGTATATATATATATATATATATATATATATATATATATATATATATATATATATATATATATATATATATATATATATATATATGTATATATATATATATATATATATATATATATATATATATATATGTATATATATATATATATATATATATATATGTATATATATATATATATATATATATATATATATATATATATATATATATATATATATATATATATATATATATATATATATATATATAGGGATGGGTTCAATGCAGAACCAAATTAAATCACCTAACTGCAGAACCAGGGGTACGATTGTCCAATTGAAATCCCAACATCGACACCACTGATCATCATCTAACACCACGCCATCTACATATGCGACTCCATCATAACCAATTTTCATAATAGAGAAAGAAACACATAAACGAAAAAAGTAAGGGATTTCTTTGGAGATAAATTTTAATCCGATTCGAAGGAATAATAGATTCTCGTTGATGCAAACAATGTTCATCAATGAACATATGTTCATCAATGAACATAACTTCATATTTGTAGAGTCGAACATAAGAAACAGATACAGGAAAACATAGTTGATCAACATTACCATGAACATAAGTTCATATTTGCAGAGCCAAAAATAATAACGACAAGATGAAAAGATAACAGAGCCAAAAATAATAACGAAATACAAAAAGACAAAGCAGATTCATAATTATGTTTATATATGAACATATGTTTATAAATGAACATATGTTCATAAATGAACATATGTTCATTAGTGAACATAAAATCTTATTTACAGAGTTTTCTTCTCCACGTCTTGTTGCTTTCTCAATCCATCTCTAGATGCAAATTTTTGGTTTTGGTTCATTGTTTTAGGATTGTGATTCTTGGTTTTGATTACAAAAATAAAACAATTAGAACCTTTTACTGAAAACCCTAATCGTGAAATTATATTTGTGTTTGTGGGTTTCTTACAGGTATACAAGTGAAGAAGATGATTTCCTTTGATTGCTCGATGAGTATAACCAGGATGGATTGAACGCTGAAAATAGAATTTGATTTCATGGATTTTTTCAATGATGAGGTTGAGCTTGGAAAACGAACGTGATTTGAAATCGGTTTTGATGGAGATTAGAAAGAACACAGATTGGTGGTTATAAGATTGGTTCCGATGTTGTAAAATTTTCTTGTTCCGACTATGCCATTGACTGTATGCGACTCCTTTTAATTTGCTTGTTTAATCTTATCCGTTGATTTATTGATCTGATGGTTATAAAATTGGTTCTGCAGTTAGGTGATTTAATTTGGTTCTGCTTTGCGCCAAGAGCTTAATATTGCGGGTCCGGATGTGGGGGAGGGCAGTTCGTCCTCCAGCTATGCTCATGAAGTGAATGATGCCATGGAAGAGTTCGCGACGTTGGATTACGCTGGGTTACTTCGTTTGGGTCAGTTGAGTGTTGGAGAGTTGAAGGAGCTGTTGCGAGTCGAAGCTGATGAGTAGGGTATGTTTGTTTGGTTTTGTTCGAATGATGTTTACTGTTTGGACAATATTTCGTACATTTTGTTGTCTTTGTCTGTGTGTTTGTTCGTAGATGGTGTTTATGTTGCTTTTCTTCGTTGGACTCTAGCAGGGTGTTGTTGCTTGTGGTTTGTAGGACAATTGGCTGGGTGTTTTTGTCTTGAAATGTTCGGTATGAGAGTTGGGCATAAGCATCTTTATTTGACTGTTATGATATTTTGGTGACTGTGTATCTCTCTTTGTAGCAAACATATTGTTTGACTTTGTAAATTTTTGCAGTGGTAATTACTACTTTTTTTGCCATGATTTTGGTTTTGACTGGTGTGGTGCTCGGCCACTATCGTTGAATTTTGACTTAATCGGTGTGGTGCTCGGCCACAATGTGAAGTTTCGACTTAATGGGTGTGGTGCTCGGCCACTAACATTGAATTTTGACTTAATCGGTGTGGTGCTCGGCCACAATGTTAAGTTTCGACTTAATCGGTGTGGTGCTCGGCCACAATGTGAAGTTTCGACTTAATGGGTGTGGTGCTCGGCCCCTAACATTGAATTTTGACTTAATCGGTGTGGTGCTCGGCCACAATGTTAAGTTTCGACTTAATCGGTGTGGTGCTCGGCCACAATGTTAAGTTTCGACTTAATGGGTGTGGTGCTCGGCCACAATGTTAAGTTTCGACTTAATAGGTGTGGTGCTCGGCCACTAACATTGAATTTTAGCTTAATCATTGTTTGCGGGTTGGATGATCAGTCCAACCCATCTGGCGTTTGTTTAGGAGGCACTCGTTGAAATAGAAAGTGCGTTTGCTTTGAAATAAAGACATATTTTAATTTTCGGAGACTAGCTCCTTGCAAGAATTTGGTCATACATATTCAGTAGCTTTCAGATTGTAATTGGTTGAATGCGATGTTTTTAGAAAAAGAATTTCCTTAGATGTTGAGCATTCCATGTCCTTGGTATCGTTCTTCCATCAGTGGTTTCTAGCACATAGGACCCATTTCGGTGTGCTTCTTGTACTTTGTAAGGGCCCTCCCATGTCGGTCCTAGTTTGCCTCTTGGTTGCGCATGACTAATCTCGTTCCTTCTCAGAAAAAAGTCTCCTACCTTGAAAGCTTTGGACTGTACACGCTTATTATAGTACCTTTCTGTGTTGGATTTGTACGCTGCCTGTCGTAGGTTGGCAAGCTCCCTTTTTTCATCTAGTAAATCCAAATTGTGTCGCAAGTCTTTTTCAACTTTCTCTGGTGTAAAAGTGGAAATTCTAAGGGATGTTATCATTAACTCCGGGGGAAGCACAGCTTCCGTGCCGTATGTTAAACTGAATGGAGTTTCTCGCGTGCCCGCTCGGGGAGTTGTTCAGTAAGACCACAATACGCTTGGGAGTTCCTCCACCCAGTTACCTTTAGCTTTTCCCAATCTCTTCTTGATTCCGTTGACAATGGTCCGGTTAGTTACTTCCGTTTGTCCATTCGCTTGCGGATGTGCCACTGATGTGAATTGCTGTCGAATGTTTTTGTCTTCGCACCAACCTCTGAACGGATTTTCTGCAAACTGTAATCCGTTATCGCTGATCAACACCCTAGGCGTGCCAAACCTTGTCAGTATGCTCTTCCACATAAACTTTATGATGGTCCTTCATGAGATAGAGGCTAGTGGCTCAGCTTCCACCCATTTTGTGAAATAGTCAATAGCGACTACTAGGAATTTCACTCTCCCAGGAGCCTCGGGAAACGGTCCTACAATATCGATTCCCCACTGGTAAAATGGCCAGGGGCTGCTAATACTCGTCATAGTGTTGGAAGGCAAGTTTTGTACTGGGGCAAAGGTTTGGCACTCGGGGCATGTTCGCGTCATTTCTGTCGCGTCGTGGTGTATATCTGGCCAGAAGACTCCCATTCGCAATATTTTACCAGTTAGAGCACGTGCCCCCTCATGAGCTCCCGCAAATCCCGAGTGTGTCTCTTCCAGTATCTGTCGTCCTTCTTGCTTGGTTATGCACTTCAACCATGGCGTAAGGTATCCCTTTTTGTATAATATTCCCTCCATTATAACGAAATTTGGGGCTTTGACCCTTATCTTTCGCGCGCTTGCGTCTTCTTCTGGTAGTGTGCCGCGTTGGAGGTATTCTACATAAGGTGTCATCCACGTTACTTCTGCGTGTCTCGTTTCACAAATTTGTTTGTCGTCTATACTTCTTGCTGGTAAAACTTCGACCAATACTTGCTTTGTCAAGTGATCAAAAGAAGTTGAAGCGAGCTTACTCAGGGCATCCGCTCTCCTGTTTTCTGATCTTGGGATTTGTTTGATAGTGAACTTGTCGAAAGATTTGGTTAATTTGTGAACTGCGTCCATGTATCCTTGCATTCTTTTGTTTCTTGCTTCATACCGGCCATTGACTTGGTTTGCTACCAGCATTGAATCGCTCAAAGCTGCAACTTGTTTTGCTCCATTTGCGATTGCTAGCCTTAAGCCTACTAACAGAGCTTCGTATTCCGCTTCGTTGTTAGACGTCTTGAAATCAAACCGTAATGCGTATGTAATCTCCTCCCCATGTGGGCTTTTCAAAATTAGGCCTGCGCCTGATCCCTCTTTGCTCGCTGCTCCGTCAGTAAAAAGGGTCCATTCACATTGTTGCTTATCTGTAGGTTTCGGCTGGCTGTCTGGTACTGTCACTTGCATCTGTTCTGGAATTTCAATAAGGAAATCCGCCAAAGCTTGGCCTTTGATGCCTGATCGCGGTCGATATTCAATATGATGCTCTCCCAACTCTATCGCCCATTTTGCTAGTCGACCAGAGTTTTCCGGTTTCAAGAGTATTTGTTTTAGTGGTTGGCTGGTGAGGACCTCAATGTGGTGCGCTTGGAAATATTGTCGGAGTCGCCTGGCGGCATATACGAGTGCCAAGACGAGTTTCTCCAATATAGGGTAATTGACTTCTGGGCCTTGAAGTGCCCGGCTTATGAAATACACTGGTAGCTGCATGGTGTTCCTTTCTACGACTAAAACTGCTGAAATCGCCTCTTGTGCCGCTGACAGGTATACGAATAGAGTTTCCCCAGGAATTGGGCTGGCGAGTGTTGGCAGTTGGCTAAGCGTTTCTTTGAGTTTCTGCCATGCTTCGTCGGCTGCAGGCGTCCATTTGAATCCTACTTTACTTACCTCGCCTTTCAGTGTATTAAAGAGTGGTAATGCTTTTTCAGCTGACTTGGCTATGAAACGGCCTAAGGCAGTTAATTTCCCATTGAGGCCTTGCATTTCCTTCACTGTGGTAGGTATTTTAGTTTCGATAGCATCTTGAAGCTTCGCTGGATTGGGGAGAACACCTTGGTTTGTCACATAGTATCCCAGGAACTGGCCTTCCTCCACCCCGAAGACACATTTCGATGGATTTAATTTCATCTTCGCCTCTTCCAACGTTTTGAAGGTTTCTTCGATGTCTGCCGTTAGTGCTAGTGTTTCTTGACTTTTAATGACCATATCATCGACGTAAACTTCTATGTTTCTTCCGATTTGATTGCGAAACATTCGGTCGACCAAGCGTTGGTAAGTTGCTCTTGTGTTTTTCAATCCAAATGGCATTTTTTTATAGCAAAATGTTCCTCTGTCAGTATAAAATGCAGTCTTTTCTTCGTCTTCTTTCTTCATCTGAATTTGGTGGTACCCCATATACGCGTCCAAGAAACACTTCCAACGAAAACCTTGAAGTGACTCTACTTTTTGGTCGATTTCTGGCAATGGATAACAATCTTTGGGGCATGCCTTGTTTAAATATGTATAGTCTATACACATGCGCCAACTGCCATCGTGTTTCTTGACCATTACTGAGTTGGCTATCCAATCGGGGAAAATTGCTTCGCGCAGAATTCCGGCAGCCACTAGCTTAGATACCTCAGTGTTGATTGCAGCATTACGTTCGCCGGCCTGGCTTCGCTTCTTCTGTTTTATAGCACTACTTCCCATTTTAACATTCAAGCTATGCTATATGACATCTCTGTCTACCCCCACCATGTCAGACGGTTGCCACGCAAACACGTGTTTGTATTTTCGGAGTAAGGTAATGATTGCGTCTTTTACATCAACGGGGAGTGTGTTACCTATTTTGACAAGCTGCTCAGGATAGGTTGGGTTCACGATTGCTTTGTCACCGGACTTTTCTGAGAGCACTTTCTTGGTGGGGCGGACGATATCTGTGGGTTGCATTACTTGGTAACATCTCAATTGTTGAGGATTTGTGGCGAGAACGCACGCAGTGCCGCCAAGTGTCTTGAATTTGAGTGTGCCATGGACTGTAGATGGTACTGCGCCGAACTTCAAGAGTCCTGGTCGCCCCAATATCATGTTGTGCTCCGATGGTGCCCGTACTACTACAAATTCGAGGAGAACAGTTTTGTAGAGTTTTTCATCGAAGCTTCGTAGGGTAAAAGGCAAATGTATTGTCCCGACTGGCCAGATGTTGTGCCCCGTGAACCCTACCAATTGGCGTGTGGCTGGCTGCAGGGTAGCTTTAATTTCTTGAGGAAGTAAATTGAAACAATGCTCGTGAATAATGTCTGCCGCACTTCCGGTGTCGATATACACTCTGTGAATCTTGATATTTTTGACATACCCAACGATGATTAGGGGGTCGTCTCCCTGCTAGTTATCTGGTCGGGGATCGTCTATGGAAAAATCCAGGTTTAAAATCTTTTTTGGGGGGCACGCGGCCTCCTCTCTGGCGCTTGATATTCGTTTGTGGCACGCGCGGATAGCTAATATCTCAAGGCCTCGTCCAGTTTCTTGCTCGTCCTTCTTGTTTCTTCCCAAGTTCCGTTTTGCTTCGTATTGTTCTCGTAACTTCTTTGCCGTTTCTACGAGATTTCCTTTAAGTTGTTTTTCTCCCATTTCTCTTTTGAGCATGGCGCAGTATGCCGTGTCGTGGGCCCTACTTTTGTGGTATTCGCAGTACCGGTTTCTGTTATCTTGGGTTTTATCAATGTTCTCTTTCACCACGTAAATGTCTGCGGTTTTGTGTCGTTGTTCTTCTCTAGGAAATGGGTTGTATCGTCGTGGTGGTCGACCTCCTCTGAAGGAGGAGGTAGAATAATTAGTTCGTCGGCTGTGGTGTTGATATCGATTATGGCGCTTACGATACTGGTCTGAAGTTGCTTTGATGTATGATTGTTTTTCGACAGTTCCGTCTTCTTGACGAAGGAAACGCTCTACTCGCTCCTTGAGTTCGTGACGTGTTTGGGGTGGTTTTCCCAGAAACTTTCTGGAGAGCGGTCCAGGAAGAAGTCCCTAGGTAAAGGCTCCCGTTACCATTCGATCGTCTTGTCCTGGGACATCTAATGTTGCTTTGTTGAAACGACGAAAGTATTCTTTCACAGACTCTCCTTCACGTTGTTTACATCCCATGATGGCGTGGTTATCGCCTCTGTACTTTCGGAGTTGCATGAAATTTGTTAGGAAAAGTTGTTTTAGTTGCTCAAAATTGTAGATGCTGTTCGGTGCTAAGCTTTTAAACCACGCGCCTGCGTTTCCGTCTAGAGTTGTTGGGAAGTACGTGCACCAGAATCGCTGATCTAATTTCAGGGACGTCATATGCCATTCATATGTATCAATGTGGCTATCGGGGCATGTGGTGCCATTATACACTTTCAACGTTGGTAGCTTAGCCGTACTTGGAATCTCGTAGTCCAGCAACTCTTTGACGAAAGGGGAACGATTGGGTGTTATTGTCGGGATGAGAGTGGGTGGATATTGCTGAAAAGGTGGATGAAGCGGTACAAAAGTGTTTGGTGGCGTTATATAGGGTGGCGTATAACTACTGTCGTAATATGGCGGTAGTCCGAGAGATGTGTGGGGAGTTGGTATTCCGGTAAACATTGGATAAGGGACAGCTGAGACTGGTATAGAATTTGATGAAAGGGTAGTGGTTAACGGCGATGAGGAAGAGAATCCCAGGGAAAAGGAGGGATTCAGCGCCGTCCCTGATTGAAGGAAATTGAAGGAAAGGAGGAGGAGGAAACAGCGATGCACCCGACGCCGTGGGTGTTGGTGTTTGTGATGCAAGTTGTAGTGGAGTTAGCGATGTTCCGGCTTGAAGGAAAGGACTAAAGTATGGTACTGGCGATGTTGTGGAAGTTGGCAGTGGCGGCTGCCATGGTGGTATGATAATGGCTGGGGAAGACGTAGTAAGTACATTTACCGGTGTTTGTGGTGTAGCAGCGTCCAGAGATGCCATCGGTCGGATTGGGCTTGGCGTAACGTTGCTTTGCGGATTCTCCGGTGGTGTAGCCATTCAGTATTAGAGAATATGATCCTTGCGTCGTCACACAACGGATGGCGCCAATGATGAGAACTCTCTGTTTCGTGTTCGCCGTGTAACCGGATTGAAGGCCTGAGTTCACAATAACAGGAAAACGGTCAGTCGCACTCCAGGAGGCGATCCCGGAAGGGCGCTCCGATGGTCTAGTTAGTACGGTGATCGGAAAGTTTAGAGAGAACGTGATGACGAAGAGTGAGTATGAGAGTGACCATGATGATCTCCCCATGGGGTCGATCATCATATACCGTTGTACCTTTGGGGACCACACGATCGTTAGGATCGTGGGCCTTCTCTGATTGGCAGATCCTTTGTGCTCGTCTGTGATTGGTGCGTTAGTCTGACCAGGTAGTGGATCGCATATTAACTGAATCGTCTGTTGGTGAATCGTGCACAGGACTCTCATGAGGAGAGCTGTCATTTTCTTATTGGTTTGCGAGATTCCTGAATATTCGTGGTTGTTGGCAAGCGTGTCGTCCAGCCTGGCGGGTCGCGCGGCCCCTAGCGGCTGGCTGGACGTTGCTTGCTGTCGTGCTGGCGGGCTGGCGAGTACGTCGCCCATGGTATATCATATATATATATATATATATATATATATATATATATATATATATATATATATATATATATACAGGGGCGGTTCCAGTATAGGGCAAGGGGGGCTGTGCACCGGCTCAACTTTTGCGGGCCTTTGTAAAAAAAAAAATTTCTAGTACGTTGCACCCCCTCGGAAAAAAAAATGACATCTACTAATTAACTTAAACCTTGGATTTTGATCAATTACCCACAAAAGTGCACCCTTTTTTCTATAAGTGCACCCTTTACATTCCGGGAAAATTTTTTTTGCTCACCCTAGTGATAATTCCTGGATCCGTCACTATATATATATATATATATATATATATATATATATATATATATATATATATATATATATATATATATATATATATATATATATATATAAATTTGCAAGATTATATAAATAACAATTATGTAATAGTAGAATCACAAAAAATTGTCTATGTAACAATAGGATATGAAAATTATAGAAATAATCCCTATTTAAAAATACATAATGGCCGCAGGGTAATAATGTAAAATTAAATTACAAAATGGTTCATGTGTCGACAAAATGCAAATATTCCAGAAATGGTCTCCGTGTTTTGAATTTGCAAAATTATAGAAATGATTCAGGTGTAATAATATATCTATAGAAATGCTCTCTATGTAATTGTGTAATATATGAAAATTACCAAATTGGTTGTTGTGTAATATTAAAGTTACATCATTTATGTTTGTGTTATTTGTATGTATTGTTATCAATTTGTACTAACCATAATTATTGGTATCCAAAGTTGCTGGTACCAAGTATTGTTGGGACGGTAGTGGTAGCTACATCTGTATACGAATTATAGTTGATATGGTACATAGATAAAGAAAAAATCGTTGTTATCGCACTATGTCCACTCTTATAATAAAGCATGAGGTGGTGTTGTTTAATAGTAAATAAAATTATAAAAATGGTTACTGTGTCGACATAATGCAAATATTCCAGAAATAGTTCATGTGTTTTTTATTTACAAAATTATAGTAATGGTGCATGTATAGTAGTACATATTTAGAAAAGGTTCCTGTGGGAGTAGGAATTGTGAAAATTACAAAGGGTAAATGTCATAAAAACCCTTACATTTGTCACAAATGTTCGGATTTACCCTTTAATGTAATTTTTGTACAATAAAACCTAGAATTTGTATTAGTTTGTGTGATTATGGCTTTTAGCCGGTAACCAAGTTAGTAGCCAGTAAGGTCTCGAAATCTGACCATTACCACCACCTATCTAATGAAATCCAAACCACAGGAAAACAAAATCTGACCATCACCATGCCAAATCGAACCCTAAACATCGTGGATCTTGAGCGATGAGCATCCTGCTGCTGGTACGATCGAGTTTCTGAAGGGAGACGAGAGAGGCGATGAGCATCCGACGACGATAAATCCCCTCCCCAGTCCCCCACCGCCACTACAGACCAATTCCATCTTCATATTCGATTCTTCTACCATCTCTTTAGAGTTATCCATCCTTAATGATGCCTGCGTTACATTTGAACTGAACCTAAAACTTTCCACCACGTTTTCTTCCTGACAACTTGCATACTGTTCGCTCTGTTTCTTGATATCCTTCATCACAAGAATTATGCAACATATCGAGCTGTTGGCGTAAATCTCGAAAATCATGCTCATCGATGTTCAATTCTTCTTTCAAATCAGTGTCGATTTTGCAACATATCGAGCTGTTGGCATCTGATTTTGCCCTAATTAGCTCTTCCTGAAATCAACAAATCGAATTCAAACAATCAAGCTCACTCGCCAGTCAAAGCAACATGGCGGAAGAGGTGGAGTGATCGACGGCAACTGGGATGGAAGGAGACGATAGACTCGAAGCCATTGAAGCATCTCAGACCCAACAATTTTCCAGTCAGATACTTCTAGAAATTGAATTCGATCTGATGTTCACAGTGGCTCCGACAGCACCATGACTCGGTCAAAAAAATCAAAATATTCGACCAAGGTTTTTGGGTTGTTGAATAAATATGAGTGAGGAACATGGAAGATATAGAGAAAATATGATCGAGGATATTGGAGGAAGGAGGGGCGGTGAGATTCCCAAACCCATCTTCACCGTCTTGTTAGCTGAAATTGGAGGTTCGGTGATGGAAGTTCTGCATCGGTTTACAAGCAATTGAGAGGGGCGGGGAGTGTAGCAGGCGGCAGAGGATAGGCGGAGTGGAGTGGAGGTTGGTCCGATGTGGGGATGGATCTGAGATGGGAGGACGGCGGTGAGATCGCGTGAGGAGAGAAGCGGCGGAGGGTAGTAGCGTCCGCCGCCGTCCACCACAACGCTACTACCCTCCGCCGCTTCTCTCCTCACGCGATCTCACCGCCGTCCTCCCATCCCAGATCCATCCCCACATCGGACCAACCTCCACTCCACTCCGCCTATCCTCTGCCGCCTGCTACACTCTCCGCCCCTCTCAATTGCTTGTAAACCGATGCAGAACTTCCATCACCGAACCTCCAATTTCAGCTAATAAGACGGTGAAGATGGGTTTGGGAATCTCACCGCCCCTCCTTCCTCCAATATCCTCGATCATATTTTCTCTATATCTTCCATGTTCCTCACTCATATTTATTCAACAACCCAAAAACCTTGGTCGAATATTTTGATTTTTTTGACCGAGTCATGGTGCTGTCGGAGCCACTGTGAACATCAGATCGAATTCAATTTCTAGAAGTATCTGACTGGAAAATTGTTGGGTCTGAGATGCTTCAATGGCTTCAAGTCTATCGTCTCCTTCCATCCCAGTTGCCGTCGATCACTCCACCTCTTCCGCCATGTTGCTTTGACTGGCGAGTGAGCTTGATTGTTTGAATTCGATTTGTTGATTTCAGGAAGAGCTAATTAGGGCAAAATCAGATGCCAACAGCTCGATATGTTGCAAAATCGACACTGATTTGAAAGAAGAATTGAACATCGATGAGCATGATTTTCGAGATTTACGCCAACAGCTCGATATGTTGCATAATTCTTGTGATGAAGGATATCAAGAAACAGAGCGAACAGTATGCAAGTTGTCAGGAAGAAAACGTGGTGGAAAGTTTTAGGTTCAGTTCAAATGTAACGTAGGCATCATTAAGGATGGATAACTCTAAAGAGATGGTAGAAGAATCGAATATGAAGATGGAATTGGTCTGTAGTGGCGGTGGGGGACTGGGGAGGGGATTTATCGTCGTCGGATGCTCATCGCCTCTCTCGTCTCCCTTCAGAAACTCGATCGTACCAGCAGCAGGATGCTCATCGCTCAAGATCCACGATGTTTAGGGTTCGATTTGGCGTGGTGATGGTCAGATTTTGTTTTCCTGTGGTTTGGATTTCATTAGATAGGTGGTGGTAATGGTCAGATTTCGAGACCTTACTGGCTACTAACTTGGTTACCGGCTAAAAGCCATAATCACACAAACTAATATAAATTCTAGGTTTTATTGTACAAAAATTACATTAAAGGGTAAATCCGAACATTTGTGACAAATGTAAGGGCTTTTATGACATTTACCCTACAATATTCTAAACAAAAAGCACAAAGTAAGAAAGAATCAAAAATAAATTGGGTAAACAATTTTCACATTTGTGTACTTTATGTAAGTACATACTACAATTACCTATAGTTAATGATAATATGTCATTCAATGCTTTTATCATTTCATGTATGATGTTTATATGTATGTTTCATGTTAAATTAATAAGTATATAAAAGAAAGAAAACGAAAAATATAATCTGGGTTACGGATCTCGGATACCCGAAATATTCTAAAATTTATATAATCACTATCCAAATTAGAAAATTCGGATATCCGAAAATCTTGGTATCCGAAATTTTGGTCCGGATTTGCTGATACTCGAATCGGATATTCGGATTCGTATATTTAGAACACCCATAGTTTTCGAAGGAATTAAATCTCTTAAAAGAATTAGAATCTAAAGTAATTTAAATCTATGATGTGTTTGGTTAGCAAAATATAAGATGGAAATCTAAATTCCGATTGCTAATGGTGGTGGTCGGCCCTGCATAGAAAACTAATCGAACTAATAGAATTCATTAGTTAACACTTGATTCTACGAACTCAACTTATCAGTTTGACTTATTTACATATCATTTTGATCATGTAACCTCAATAATGCGAAAAATAATCCCAATATCTCAAGAAGTTCGAGGCTAAAGATAACCAGACGTGGAACAGAAAATCTTTCAACAACTAAACGTGCAATTAAAAAGATTCTTAAATCCGTGGATAAACGTCGTTATAGCGGTTCTAGATTAGGCCTTGAGCTTATATATGATAATCAAGTTTTAGTAATTTCATCTGATCTCTAAGCATACAACCTGCTCGCACGTTGTCATCGAATTTCATGGGATTTCATTCATACACATTAAAATATTGCTGTACCAATAATCCAATATCCTCACTAAATTTTTTATTTTTATTTTTTTAATTAGCAACCCTTGAATATCTTAACAAGGCAATAACTGTATATTTTTATATTTCTTGTTACCAAATTTTTTAGTCACTTGGAGTTACGTTAATTTTGTATAAAAGAAAGTTTTAGCGTGGTGTATGCTAAGATGAACTTGAAAATATTAAAGTACCGTAATAAAGGTTGACTTACGAATGTCAACCTTCGTGAGGGTCACAAATGCCACACATTTCGGACATTTTGTGCCTGGTTTTTGCGTCCTATATATAAATAGCTCTTGATGCTGAACTCAGTAAGCAGCAGCTGTAAGTTCACAACATCTTCCAAGTTCAAGATTTCAAACACAATGGCTTCACTTCATCATTCAGGGAGATTTTGCTTCCTTCTAAGCATCATCTCACTTGTCTTCTCCTTGTTTGTAAACCGTGGTGGAGCTGTCTACCATGGGTATGTGCCGAGTCCATGGACCCTCGCCCATGCGACATTTTATGGGGATGAGACTGCATCTGAAACCATGGGTAAATAAAAGGGCTTAAAATATCGTCTGACCACCTAATAGCGGTTTTACTTCGAAGTATATATAACATTTTTTAATATTTCAGGAGGTGCTTGTGGGTATGGAAACTTGATCACTAATGGATATGGGACGGATACAGCCGCATTAAGCTCTACAATCTTTAGTGACGGATATGCATGTGGGCAGTGTTACCAAATACGGTGCGTCCAGTCTCCATGGTGCTACACAGGATATACAACCGTTACCGCCACCAACCTCTGTCCACCTAACTGGTCTCAGGATTCAAATAATGGCGGATGGTGTAATCCTCCAAGAACCCACTTCGACATGGCCAAGCCTGCGTTCATGAAAATTGCTCAATGGAAGGCAGGCATTGTCCCTGTTATGTACCGCAGGTGCACATCTTTTCCTTTGCTAGAGAGCGTCAAACTCTTCTACAAGTTGTAACCATAATTTAGATGCTACAAACTACAAAGCCATAATATATATGATCTTTGGTAACATTGTTTTTTCCCTGGTGGTTTAGGGTACCATGCAATGCCATTAGGAAAGGTGGCATCAGATTCTCTTTTCAAGGAAATGGGTATTGGCTGTTGGTGTATGTGATGAATGTTGCTGGTGCCGGTGACATCAACCGGATGTGGGTGAAAGGGACCAAGACAGGTTGGATCAGCATGAGCCATAACTGGGGTGCTTCGTATCAAGCTTTTGCAACTCTTCAGGGTCAAGCCCTCTCCTTCAGGCTAACTTCATACACCACCAAACAGACTATCACGGCCTACAATGTCGCCCCTTCTAACTGGAATCTAGGGTTAACATACCAAGCTCAGGTCAACTTCCATTAGTGCACCAGTGTTCAATCCGAAGGATTCAACAGATCTTAAACTCATTGCAATCAGAAATCAATTGAGAGGGTTTGATCCAGTTGAGCTAAATATGTATCATTTGAGTATTTATCATTTTTCATTCCCCGTCCATCCCATTAAAATTAAGATGCTTTAATGGGTTAGCGATGGCTTTAGCCTATTATAATAGAGATAGCAACATACTTTTTGGATGTTTTATAGAAATAGCAATGTACTTTCAAAATTCATATAGAAATGTCAACATACTTTTTTAAATTTTCTAAAAATGTCAATATTGTAATATCTAGAAATTTTATAAGAATAGCTACGTACTTTCTAAAAATTTCTTGAAATAACAATGTCAAGATTGACAATTGCACACACACACAAATATATCAAAATAGCTCTTTGATTATACCCGGGAAATATCACTCAAAAACCCGGATCTATGTGTTTCTCACAATCTGTATGTTGTTAATTGCCTAGACTAGTGTATTTATACACATCTAAATAAACATACATGTTCCTAGCTATGATGGAGAAGGTGGTATCCACTACCATTTGTTTCCCATTAACATTTTGTGTGGTCCCCATGACTTAGGATTCCAACAATCACCCCCGAATCTCTAAGTCCTTCTAGAGACGCCTTCGTGATTTTTTTTCGGATCTTTTTTCGCGTTTTGATTTGGGTCCGAATTTAAATTGGAATTATTTTGGGCTTATTTTTAAAGGAATTGGACTTGTTTTGGACCAAGATCCACTCCCGGATCCGGATCCGTCTGACCCGAACCCGCCGACCCGCCCGACCCGGATTCCTTTTCTTTTAACCCATCTCCTTCCTCTTCTCTCCCAGTTCGTGTCTTCCCTTTCTGCTTCTCTCGATCGGACTCGGAGGAACTCACCCCACTGCCTCCTTGCGATCCGTATCCTCCGCCGGAATACGAGCTGCCACCGCCGGCAGCCTTCACGATCCGTTCGATCCTCCGCCATCTCGTTCTCTTTGCTGCATCGACTGGGAACGTGAACCAGACCCAGCAGAAACCGACGAAGCCGACCCCCTTTGCAATCCGTAAGCTCCAGTCAAACCTCCGCCACCGCCGGATCCTTTGCCGCCGTTCGAGCCACCATCGCCGCCTCTGCTTCTGTCGCAATCGGAAGACCTCCCCCCGCCTCCTCCTTGCGATCCGTAAGCTCCACCGGCTTTCAGCCCTCCGCCGCCGGTGGTTCGGATTAGCATGGCCCTCGCCATCGTGCCATCTCCGGTAACCTCCGTCGGCAACAACCGATCGGGAGGTATTCCATTCGCCCTCTCGATTCAATCCGCCACCGCCGCCTTGCGATGCGCCACCCGATCTTCCGCCGGCTCCCCTGCTCGAGCCTCCAGCGTTCCCGGCCAAACCACCGCGTGCATCTCCTCTCGAGATTACGACAGTTCCGACCTCCTTGAGATTTACCGGAGCACCACCAGTACTTCCGCTTGGATCATCCACATCTGACAGCTTCAGATCTGATACCAATTTCTCAGGTATGTAATCAAGCTCACACAACTCTGTGATTGATTACAGGATTCGAATTTCAATTTTCACAGCTCCGATCTTGAGCTCTGATACCAATTCAAGATTGACAATTGCACACACACACAAATATATCAAAATAGCTCTTTGATTATACCCGGGAAATATCACTCAAAAACCCGGATCTATGTGTTTCTCACAATCTGTATGTTGTTAATTGCCTAGACTAGTGTATTTATACACATCTAAATAAACATACATGTTCCTAGCTATGATGGAGAAGGTGGTATCCACTACCATTTGTTTCCCATTAACATTTTGTGTGGTCCCCATGACTTAGGATTCCAACACAATGTACTTTCTAGAAGTTTAATAGAGTTAACTTAGAAGGTTTACGATACTGCCCATAGTAGTTTATTAATGCGACATGTTTGAATTTTGTTTTTGGATACATTTGCTCTAATTCCAGGAATTCAATTAGCAGATGCATTAGATCCAATGCAGTAAGTTTTGAAAGTATTCTAGATTTTCCCACCGTTGTTAAACTTTTTAAGATTTAATTATTTTCCATTTTGCCTTTAGACAAAATCTGTAAAAATAGTATACCACGAGTGAATTGGAATTTTGTACTAAGAAAGGAATGCCTCCTAGATGTTGGTAGGATATTTTATTTAATTGGCTACGAGGTAGTGCTTGCCCTTTTTTTTTATATAATATATAGTATTGTTGTCATCATGCAAAACATCCCTTCAACGATTGGCTGCACTCAAATGGTTCTTTGTGTATTTTATTCTTTGCTAACAAGTTTGTATTCCAAGTGTACGCTTGTGATATAAAGTAGTGAAGGGTGTATGTGCATATGAGGAAGTGATCAGGAGTCTCTAATGCTCACGAAGAGATTAACATGACTTTAAGAAAAATGGAACCATTAGAAGTGGTGAAATCTGATTTTTGACTGTAGTACTTTGTGAGTACCCGAACAAACAAATGTAATCTTTTGAATGAAGATTCACTTATACCTTGATTGCCTTTTCTAGAAGCTTGAATATACAGATTGTTTGCGACTTTGAGTTTCTATTTGGTAATTTGTGTTATTTAAACTCCACTGAGTGTATATAGTATATTACATTGGTGTTTTACATATTCATGAAGCATTTTATTAGATATTTGCATTGTTATTTTTAATCCGTTGAAATTACAAAAGATATGAATAAACTTTTTATTTGAAAAAAAGAAGACAATAATAACATAAATTTGTATTTAGTTTTAAATAGATTCATTTTAATATACACGAATCCAATGTTGGACAATGAATTGGTTCTATATTCATCTATATTGAAGAATTTAATCAAATTAATCAAAGACCTAACTCGGAACCTACACTAAAAAAGTGCCCAAATTTATCATACTTTATTCTTGAACAACATTTTCAAAATCGGCCATATTCCTCACAAGAATTACAATACACCTAATTAAATAAGATTTTGGTTGGTTAGAATATTGAGGTCCATACAATACTTTAAATCATAAGAGCTCCATATTAACATTAGTTGGATCTGGTCAAATAGCAACAAAATGTTACCATTTTTACAAAAGTAAGTTGTGTGTTTTATTTTTACTACTAATACCAAATATTTATATTTTACCGTCTTAAATTTTTATACTCAGTTATATCCATCAATTTAAATATAATATTACAACAAATCATTTTTTCTTAGTTTAACTTTTCATTATCAGTAGATTATATAAGTAAAAATCACATGACATCACTGCCACTTACACCATCAATGACGACCATAGTCCATATCAGCTAGAAAGTTTCTAATGTAAAACCATTACTAATTGCGATCATATTATAAATATGTTGTGCTTTCCAAGGAAAATTGTAGACTCATCTCGTTTGTTTATGATATCTATATTTATATAATTATTGAACATCCTTTAGCATACAAGGTAAGAAGTTGTATTGGTTTTTCATTGTTGGATTATAATAAAGTTTATACTCAATAAATTAGATGGAGTGACATCAAGTTCTGAAAATGAGTATTGCATTTCATCATATGAGTCGACATTAAATCAAAGACTGAGTACATTCTTAAATAATCAGCCCCTAACTTTCTCGCATAACCATTCCACATTAACTTCAAAACCAAATTAAACCTCTACAGTCGTGAAAAAACTCCGTCCCATTTAATAATCACTACATGATGGACAAGACCATGTCAGCTTGTGTGAATCAACCATCATGAGGCATAAATCTTGGAAACCACCATTTTATTCACCAAGATCATGGAATATCGAGCACTCTACTTTTCTCTGCTTCGCCTCTATACATTCTCCCCTGCTCCCCTCATGTATGATTAAAGATGGCTGAAATGTTTATTTTATTCAATTTTTCATTATTTTGTTGTGATGAAACTGAATATGGAAAATCTTATCAATTTAATGGCGTGGTATTTTGTATCTATAAATCGAGACTACATTTTAGGCCAATTTAATGCTTATCATTTATATGATACCTTGGAAAATAAATTAGATTTATATTATTTGTTTTTATCTTCCCCAACAAGCAAATCCTTTAAATACCATGTACCTTTGATCTTTACTAAAAAGTAAATTATATCCTGCTGCTTCCCATATATATTCTAATTATAAAATATTAATGATTATCCTTATCTATTAACACCACACATGCTGAATGATAATTAGATACCGTATAGAACTGATGTTATAATTAAAATTTGCGTCCCGCTACATTGCATGGATACACAACTAGTGTGTATGTATATGTTTTCCTGAGTCTTGACATCTTCAATTTTCTTTTTTATTTTTTATTTGTATATTTATACATCCTTTATTGTTTAGTTATCTTATTATTGGTTTAAGTAGACATAATAAAATATATTGTAATTAATAACATATTTTGAAAAAATAAATCCCATAATGAATAAAAGTTATTTTCAAAATTAAAAAACTAAAATTAGTTTATAATAATTAAACCTGGATTTTCAATGTTATTTAATTTAAACTTCATAAACCTAATTGGTAATAGTTAAAAAAACACATTTCCAAACAAAAGGTATAAGGGTTTCCTTAGAACAACAAATTTATAAATAAAAAATATATAAGAGGTCGTTTGGTTCGTCAGAATTCAAAAGAATTTCACGTAATTAAAATCCAATTCCTTCGAATTTTTGCGTTTGGTTCAACTTTTCTCTGAAGGAATTGAATTTCAATTCTATTGAAATCGAAAGAATGAATTTCTTTGATGGTTGGATGCAAGTCGTCTCCTTGGAAGAGGGAATGTGCAATATTACCGTTATACCATTCTATTACATTTCATATTGAAACCTCTAACACCATCACCACCACCACCACACACTGCCACCACCTACCGCCACCAACCACCAACGCCACCGCCACCGACCACCACCGCCACAGCCAGTGCCACCACCACCCATCACCATCGTCACCCACCACCGCTACTACTCACCATCAGCACCGCCACCACCCCGATACCCACCACCACCACCACTACCACCACCTCCACCACCCTCATCCTCTACCACCACGCATATCCATCACAACCGCCATCACCCACCGCCGCCATCACTACCCACCATCACTGACGCCACTCCAGACATTTCAAATTAGTTATATGATTTTGTTTTTGAAGTTTTGGTTTTGCCCCCGTATTGCTAATGGTGGTGCTCAGCCCTTCACCTAATAGAATTCATTAGTTAACACTTGATACTACGAACTCTACTTATCACTTTGACTTATTTACAAGCCATTTTGATCATGTAACCTCAATAATTAATCCGATAAATAATCCCAATATCTCAAGAAGTCCACGGCTAAGGATAACCAGACGTGGAACAAAAAATCTTTCAACAACTATTAGCAAAAGTATGCAATTAATTAAGAAGATTCTTATGTCCTGGATAACGTCAAACGGTTCTAGATTAGGCATTGAACTTATATGATAATCAAGTTTTAATAATTTCATCTCTAAGCATACAACCTGCTCGCACGTTGTCATTGAATTTCATGGGATTTCAGTCGTACACATTAAATATTGCTGTACCAATATCCTCATTAAATTTTTTATTTTTATGTTTATTTTTTTAATTAGCAACCCTTGATTATCTTAACAAGCCAATAACTGTATATTTTTATATTTCTTGTTACTGATGTTGTCGTCACTTGGAGTTACGTTAATTTTGTATAAAAGAAAGTTTTATGGTGGTGTATACTAAGATGAACTTGAAAATATTAAAATACCGTAATAAAGGTTGACTTATGAATGTCAACCTTCGTGAGGGTCACAAATGCCACACATTTCGGACATTTGGTCCCTGGTTTTTGCGTCCTATAAATAGCTCTTGATGCTGAACTCAATAAGCAGCAGCTGTAAGTTCACAACATCTTCCAAGTTCAAGATTTCAAACACAATGGCTTCACTTCATCACTCAGGGAGATTTTGCTTCCTTCTAAGCATCATCTCACTTGTCTTCTCCTTGTTTGTAAACCGTAGTGGAGCTGTCTACCATGGGTATGTGCCGAGTCCATGGACCCTCGCCCATGCGACATTTTATGGGGATGAGACTGCATCTGAAACCATGGGTAAATAAAAGGGCTTAAAATATCGTCTGACCACCTAATAGCGGTTTTACTTCGAAGTATATATAACATTTTTTAATATTTCAGGAGGTGCTTGTGGGTATGGAAACTTGATCACTAATGGATATGGGACGGATACAGCCGCATTGAGCTCTACAATCTTTAGTGACGGATATGCATGTGGGCAGTGTTACCAAATACGGTGCGTCCAGTCTCCATGGTGCTACACAGGTTATACAACCGTTACCGCTACCAACCTCTGTCCACCTAACTGGTCTCAGGATTCAAATAATGGCGGATGGTGTAATCCTCCAAGAACCCACTTCGACATGGCCAAGCCTGCGTTCATGAAAATTGCTCAATGGAAGGCAGGCATTGTCCCTGTTATGTACCGCAGGTGCACATCTTTTCCTTTGCTAGAAAGCGTCAAACTCTTCTACAAGTTGTAACCATAATTTAGATGCTACAAATCACAAAGCCATAATATATATGATCTTTGGTAACATTGTTTCTTCTCTGGTGGTTTAGGGTACCATGCAATGCCATTAGGAAAGGTGGCATCAGATTCTCTTTTCAAGGAAATGGGTACTGGCTGTTGGTGTATGTGATGAATGTTGCTGGTGCCGGTGACATCAACCAGATGTGGGTGAAAGGGACCAAGACAGGTTGGATCAGCATGAGCCATAACTGGGGTGCTTCGTATCAAGCTTTTGCAACCCTTCAGGGTCAAGCCCTCTCCTTCAGGCTAACTTCATACACCACCAAACAGACTATCACGGCCTACAATGTCGCCCCGGCTAACTGGAATCTAGGGTTGACATACCAAGCCCAGGTCAACTTCCATTAGTGCACCGGTGTTCAATCCGAAGGTTCAAGAAAATCTTAAACTTATTGCAATCCAAAATCAATTGAAAGGGTTTGGTCCAGTTGCACAAATTATGTATCATTTTGTATATTCCCCGTCCATCCCATTAAAATTAAGTTGTTTTAATGGGTTAGCGATGGATTTAGCCTATTATAATAAAATAGCAACATACATTTTGGAAGTTTTATAGAAATAGTAACGTACTTTCAAAATCTATATAGAAATGTCAATGTACTTTTTTAAATTTTCTAAAAATGTCAATGTAATATCTAGAAATTTTATAAGAATAGCTACGTACTTTCTGAAAATTTGTTGAAATAACAATGTACTTTCAAAAAGTTTAATAGAGTTAACTTAGAAGGTTTCCGGTATTACCCATAGTAGTTTATTAAAGCGACATATTTGAATTTTGTTTTTGGATACATTTGGTTTAATTGCAGTAATTCAATTAGCAGATGCATTAGATCCAATGCAGTAAGTTTTGAAAGTATTCTAGATTTTCCCACCGTTGTTAAACTTTTCAAGATTTAATTATTCTCCATTTTGCCTTTATACCAAACCTGTAAAAATAGTATACGACGAGTGAATTGGAATTTTGTACTAAGAAAGGAATGCCTCCTAGATGTTGGTAGGATATTTTATTTTGTTGGCTACGAGGCAGTGCTGCCATTTTTTATATAATATATAATATAGTCGTCATCATGCAAAACATACATTCACCGATTGGGTGCACTCAAAGGGTTTTTGTGTATTTTATTCTTTGCTACCAAGTTTGTATTCCATGTGTTCGCTTGTGATATAAAGCAGTGAAGGGTGTATGTGCATCTGAGGAAGTGATCAGGAGTCTCTAATGCTTATGAAGAGTTTATCATGACTTTAAGAAGAATGGAACCATTAGAAGTGGTGAATTCTGATTTTTTACTGTAGTACTTTGTGAGTACCCGAACTAACAAATGTAGTCTTTTGAATGAAGATTCACTTATACCTTGATTCTGTTTTCTAGAAGCTTGAATGTACAAATTGTTTTCGACTTTGAGTTTCTATTTGGTAATTTGTGTTGTTTAAATTCTACTGAGTAGATACAGTATATTACATTGGTGTTTTACATATTAATGAACCATTTTATTAGATATTTGCATTGTTTTATATTTTTAATCAAAAGATATGATTAGACTTTTTATTTGAAAAAAGAAGAAGAGAATAATAACATATGTTTGTATTTAGTTTTAGATGGATTCATTTTAATATACACGAATCCAAAGTTGGACAATAAATTGGTTTTATATTCATCTATATCGAAGAATTTAATCAAATTAATCAAAGACCTAAGTCGGCTACCTACACTAAAAAAGTGCCCAAAATAATGATACTTTATTCGTGAACAACATTTTCAAAATTGGCCATATTCCTCAAAAGAATTACAATGCACCTAATTAAATAAGATTTTGTTGGTTAGAATATTCAGGTCCATAGAATACTTTAAATCATAAAAGCTCCATATTAACATTAGTTGGATCCGGTCAAATAGCAACAAAATGTTACCATTTTTACAAAAATAAGTTGTGTGTTTTATCTTTACTACTAACGAGTGGGACCCCGTGCTCCGCACGGGTCCGTTTGTTTCTCGTTTGAAAAGCCGCCTTACTAATCCGTTTTGCCTTCAGCATCTTCTCCCGGTTTCCATAAAAGCTTAAATCATCTAACAAAGATGTTTTTGCAGAATAGCTCTTGAAAATTTCAAGCATTTCCGAACCTTGTTTTAAACCAACCTAAAAAAACCCATAATTTATTAATTCAATATTAAAGCAATAACAAAAAATCACCAATAAATACAAAGTTAAAAAAAAAAAAAAAAGAGAAAAGAGGATACCTCTTGAGTGTCTATTATTGGTAAAGAAAGTAAGTACGTTGCTATTATGGGTAAAAAACAAAGTATGTTGGCTATATTGGTAAAATGAGTGAAGTATATTGATACTTCAAGTAATTTTTACTCTTCTGTTAATTAAGTTGCCCAAAGTACCTGAATGTAAATTGCAGCCTTAGTTTGTTTTCGAAGTCTAAATTCGTCTCTAGCAGTAATTGCTCTCAACCCCGTTTGCAAAATGACAGCGGATGCCCTTAGGGTTACATAAGATTTGCTAGCAACAAAATACCTGAAGTCCTTCTAAATCATGACTATTTAAGTCTCTCGACGGCGGGAATGGGAGATTACCGGTAAGCCAGATGCTTCGCGAACCATATTCTTAAGGCATTTCGTTGCACTGCCACGACTTCCTAAACTTCCAGGTTTATATACAACCAAAATTTAGTAAAATATCTCGAATATTAAGAGAACGATTTGTTAAAGTTGACATTTTTTAAAATAAAACCTGAAACCTTGTCCAATCTGGATTGACTGTACCAGTGGCAGTCCCTGAAGCATGCTCCTGAACAAAGTATAAAGGATAATTTTATATTATTACATAAAATTTTTATACAACAATGACTCTATAAACCTAAACCTTGAAAACGAATAAGAAATTCACTTGGGAATTTGGTGTTTGGCTCCTTCGTGGAGTCTTTTGCCTCATTGACGGGTTTATCAATCTCACTGCTTCTAATTACCTAAACATCAAAGTCTTTTAGCCAATTTTGCCAAGAAAAACAATCACACTCAACATTTCACGATTTTTATACTAAAAGCAACTGGTCAACATTTTTACCGTTTTTATACGTTAAAAAGATAATAATCCAAATTTATAGTCGTTTTTACAATAAAAGAGATTACCAAAGTCGATATTTTTGACCAATTTTCACCTCAAAAATTGATCGAATTTAATATTCTTTTTACTACGTTCGTCACTAAAATGAAAAATGTTGCGGTTTTTATCATTAAAAACAATCAAAATCTTTATGCTCACCTTGTCACAATTTGGTACAAGATTCTGAAGAAGCTTCATTCTTTCACTGATCTTCTCTCTTGTAACCTGACAATCATACACAAATTTACAGATTTATTAGCACCAATCGCCAAAATCCGCCATTGTTGAATAAAAGAAGCTTTCCAGAAAAAAAAAACTTACTCTCTTCTAAACTATGGCTATCGGTAGCTTGCCCTCTTCTTGCTCTAACATGAATATAATCCTTTGGTGCCTCTACTTGCTTTGTGTCTCCAATCATCCTTGAATCTTGCAACTAAAATGATATAGTCTTAATGATGATAACCAAATACAAAAGATTAAAATAAACAAAAAAGCATACCATTTCAGAGATTGTTAGCGGCAAATTGCACCTGTGAGAAGTGAAGTTCTACCAATCATGCTTGAAATAGTTCCACAATCAATCCATTCCCGTTCACTGTTTATGTTTTCCTCTGCCAAACATGAAACCCAAAAGCCGGAACATGAGATATAAGAAATTAGGAAAAGATATAAGAACTTCAAACCCAATGCTTCTGTTTGCAATTCCAGTTCCACTTCCATGAAAAAACGAAGGGGAATCGCCTGAAATCTTTTTCCATTTTCGTACACATAATGAGACATAGAAGGAGAAAGACAAAGAGAAAGAGAAGTGGAAGAAGCAAAGCAACTCCAACGACTGCTCCATCACGGCAACAATTATCGGTTCTACTTGCTCGACTGTCAAATCAGGAATAAAATATTACATATATACATATATCACTTGAACAATCACACGAAGCACAACTTGATAATCAAACCGAAATCAAAACATATATGTCGTAAACTCATAATAAAAGAAGTACCAGAAATGGATCCGGTTGAAGAGACAATGGTGTATGCTACGGATGTAACGGCTTGAATCGGAGCCTGGTCCCAGTGGTGTAGCCCTAATTTTCCATCACTGTTGATTTGAACGCCTTGTTTAAGGATCATTTAAGGATCAAATCCAACCGTTTTTCACTCACCGTCTTCATCATCATCATCCTGCAAAATATTAAACAAAATGTGTTCTTAATAATTACCGATTAACATATGAATTATGAGAGATTTGAAACGGATTTGGAGAAGATGAATTACATCTGCACTATCATCATCTTCTTCATCGTTATGGACTTCTGATTTTGACTTGTCAGATTCCTCCTCTTCCTCTTCTTCAGCGGCGTCCTTTCCCTCGGTCTACGATTTTAAGATCATAGAGTTTGAGATTTTATAATCTGATAATTTTTGATTCATAGTATCGTATGCATTTGGAATTACCAATTTCTTGTTGTAGGCATGGAGTGTTTTTCCGTATGGACTTCCCCTTCTCTGCTTTAGCCACGTATGGAGCTTTTTACTGATTGATGATACAAATTAGGAATCAATTCAGGTTGAATTGAAGAAATTAGAACTTAAAGAGTTTAATTGATTTAGACGTAAATTATACTTACAGCTGTGGTCAGTCATTTCCATTTGTCACCACCAGCTTTACCGACCTATTGAATTACGAACATATAAAAAGTTACGAAACCGATGGAAACATAAAAGTCAAAAGTCAACGGCGGAGCAATACTCACAACGGACACGGATTTGTTGTTAGGATGCTTTTCTTTGAACTGTTTCCGGAAATCCTCCCTGTTACAATCAAATTCCAACGGATCAGCAAAAAGAACGTATCCGACGTCACCGAAATAATGAATTAGCTATGGATCTCCCAAAATTTAGGGCTAATAACATACATGAAGATGAGGAAAGCACTGGCAGGCCTTTTCGGATCCTTTGCCTCCTTAGCTTTCTTCGCCGGCGCTTTCCTCTGAGCAGGCGCTGCTTTCTTCTGCACCGCAAGCCTAATTACGAATCACAGATAAAAACAACGAATTAATCACAGCTTTACAACAGAAAAAACAGACCAAAACATATAAAATTACAGATCTTAAGCAGAAAATAGACGGAAATTCACCTGCTATCGGCTTTTTTGGTGTCGGACTTGGATTTGCCTCCTTTCATGACCAGGGGAAGACGGCTCATCAAATGCTTTTATGTGTTCTCCTGGTTGAGAGCATGCGTTTGTAGAGAGATGAGATTGGGAACGAAAAGCAAGAGACGGTGCAGTATATTATTCAAACGACAGCTATGGCGAAAGAAAGAAACGTGGCAAGGGAGAGAAGAAAGTCACCTGTTTTATTTTCGTATTAATTGTCCAAGGACACGAAAAAAACCCCACGCACAAAAAACGTACACAAACATCCCAAAAAGACGGGATTTAATATATAGATAAATAGCAAAACATTCATATTTTACCATCTTAAATTTTTATATTCAGTTTAAACATAATAATACAACTAATCATTTTTTCTCGGTTTAACTTTTCATTATCAGAAGATTATATAAGTAAAAATCACTTGACATCACTGCCGCTTACACCATCAATGACGACTGTAGTCCATATCAGCTAGAAAGTTTCTAGCGTAAAACCATTACTAATTGCATGCGATCATATTATAAATATGTTATGCTTTCAAAGGAAAATTATAGACTCATCTCGTTTGTTTATCGTATCTATATTTATATAATTATTGAACATCCTTTAGCATACAAGGTAAGAAGTTGTATTGGTTTTTCAATGTTGGATTATAATAAAGTATATACTCAATAAATTACATGGAGGGACATCAAATTCTAAAAATGAGTATTGCATTTCGTCATACGAGTCGACATTAAATCAAAGACTAAGTACATTCTTAAATAATCGGCCCGTAACTTTCTCGCATAACCTTTCCACATTAACTTCAAAACGAAATTAAACCTCTACGGTCGTGAAAAAACTACGTCCCATTTAATAATTACTAAATGACGGACAAGACCATGTCAGCTTGTGTGAATCAACCATTATGAGGCATAAATCTTGAAAACCGCCATTTTATTTACCAAGATCATGGAATATCGAGCACTATACTTTTCACTGCTTCACCCATATACCTTCTCCCCTGCTCCCCTCGTGTATGATTAATTGATTATAGATGGCAGAAATGTTTGTTATATTCAATTTTTCATTTTTTTTGCTGTAATGAAACTGGATATGACAAATCTTTATCAATTTAATCGCGTGGTATTTTTTTTTCCATAAACGGAGACTATATTTTAGGCCAATTTAATGCTTATCATTTATATGATACATTGGAAAATAAATTAGATTTATATTATTCGTTTTTATCTTCCCCAGCAAGCAGATCCTTTTAATACAATGTGCCTTTGATCTTTACTAAAAAGTAAATTATATCCTACTGCTTCCTATATATATATATATATATATATATATATATATATATATATATATATATATATATATATATATATATATATATATATATATATATATATATTCCGATTATAAAATATTAATGATTATCCTTAATAATTATCACCACACATGCCTAATGATAATTAGATACCATATAGAGCTGATGTTATAATTAAAATTTGTGTCCCGCTATATTGCATGGATATATACACAACTTTTGTGTGTGTGTGTGTCTATATATATATATATATATATATATATATATATATATATATATATATATATATATATATATATATATATATATATATATATATATATATATATATATATATATATATGTTTTCTTGAGTCTTGACATCTTCCTGAATTGTTGAACGATGTCATTTAATTGTTCTTTTTTATTTGTATAATTATACATGATTTATTGTCTAGTTATCTTATTATTGGTTTAATTAGACATAATGAAATATATTGTAATTAATAACAGATTTTGAAAAAATAAATCCCATAATGAATAAAAGTCATTTTCAAAATTAGAAAACTAACATTAGTTTAGAAGAATTAAACCTATATTTTCAATGTTATTTAATTTAAACATCATAAACCTAATTGGTAATCGTTACAAAAAACAGATTTATAAACAAAAGGTATAAGGGTTTCCTTAGAACAACAAATTTATAAATAAAAAAGGTATAAGAGGCCGTTTGGTTCGTCAAAATTCGAAAGAATTTGAGGGAATTAAAATCCAATTCCTTCGAATTTTTGCGTTTGGTTCAACTTTTCTCTGAAGGAATTGAATTTCAATTCTATTGAAATCGTGGGAATAAATTTCTTTGATGGTTGGATGGAAGTCATCTCCTTGGAAGAGGGAATGTGCACTATTACCGTTATACCTTTCTATTAAATTTCATATTGAAATCTCTAACACCATCACCACCACCACCACACACCGCCACCAAGCACCAACGCCACTGCCCTCTACCACCACCGCCATCACCACCCATCACTATCGTCACCCACAATCACCACCGCCACCACTGATATTGAACATGTTCTCCGAGGGTTCCTTTGGTGTAGTGGTGAGATGAAAAGAGGCAAAGTCATACCGGCGTGGAAGGATTTGTACTTTCCTAAAAGTCAATGGGGGTTGGGGCTTCGAAACTTATGCAAGTGGAATATCACTTCTACTTACAATGCATGTCTGGAAAATTATTTCAGTTAACGGCTGCTTATTGGTGAGGTGGGTTCACGCAAAGCATCTAAAAGGTACAAACTTTTGGGATGCTCAAAGGAAATCGAATGAATGTTGGGGATGGAGAAAGTTTTTATCCACAAGAAGCGTTTTAAGAAACAATTTCATTTCGTGTGTTGGAAATGGGTATAGTACCTCTACATGGTTGTTTGACAATTGGCACCCGTCTGGACCTCTAGAAACTAAAATCTTCAAAAGAATGATCATTGTCGAAGGTTTTACTAGTACCGATTGTGTTGCTAAGTTATTTAGCAACGAGAGGTGGAGATGGCCGATGCAATGGATTTGTGATTTCCCTGATCTTGAGTACTACGAGAAGGCTTCTCCTTGGAGGGACGGTTTATCACCTGTGGAGGGAAAGAAACATGAGACTTTTCATGCAAAAAGCGAGAAGTGAAGCCGAGGTGATCAAGGATATTGTTGACGAGATTCAGATGAAATTAGTCTCTTTAATGTCACCAACGTTTTACCCGTGCACTAGTATTAATTTCATGTGGAACCTGTCCAAAATTCGGGAGGAAGAAAGTGTGAAGGGGAACCATAAGAATAAAGATTTGAATAGGGGAACGAAATCTTTTGATGTTCTTGTTGGTTTGGATCCAGGTCGTGATTCATGTTTTGTTATCTTATCTGAATCGGAAAACTAATAGCATGTTATTTCACTTTTGGGTTTTTTGTGAATTTTCTTGATAGGGACAGGATTAGATGGGCTTCCCGTGTTTGCGGTGCGAAAGGGGCCGCCTTTTTTGCTCCTGGAATGTTCTTTGAAGGTATTTTGAATAGTGGGCTCGGAGAATTTTAATTTTAAACTACATGTGGTATATTTGTGATGTGTCCCTATGAAAGTACATTTTTGGTAGCTGAGTATAACAGTTTTTCGATTTTGGTCCCAAAAAGTTCTCTAGCAATTTTAGTCCTTATTTGAGATTCTTATAACGACATTAGCCCCTATTCCAAGTAACATGACTATTAGGGAGGGCAATAGCAAAAATGAGCTATATTCAAGGACCAAAAAAAATCATTTTATTTAGAACAAGGACACAAAACGTTACAAGAACCTCAAATAAGGACCAAAGATGCTACAATCAGCTATACTCAAGGACCAGAAAGTAAATTAGAAAGTGAGACATGAGACAAAAAAACCTTTCATATCGCGTGTATGCATGTACTATAGGAAAGCATATCCTCTTGGTTCTTTTCTCTCTTTATCAGCAACCAACCGAACCTAAACCTCTTTAAAATTAGACAAAAAGCCATCACACGTGCATAAAAATCATATTTTTTGAACAGACATAACTAAAACCATTCAACTTAAGTTAGCAAATTACAATTTATAAAATCCTAATGCACGTCAAACGAGCGACTAGAATACCCAAATTACCCAGATTCATGATTTTACCCAATCATTATAAAATCCTAATGCACTCCTTGAATATTTTACCCAATCATTGATAGCCTCCATTTCTTGCATCATTTCATCTGTCTGAAGTAGGATATGATATGACACAATTTCCCTTACCATATATGATGGCTATAAGCTTACTAGAATACCCAAATTACCCAGATTCTTGATTTGTGATTTGAACAGAAATAGGAAGGAGGGGAAAGAAACTGATAGGGTGGTAGTAGGATGGGTAGGCATTAATACCTGAGGAACATTTACCATATAAAAGTGATGCTTATATAAAATATATGGAAGTATACTACATGAGTATAAGTCTAGAAGGTTAAAGGAATCAAGATTTAGATGGTAATATACCTTTACAAACTCTACATCAAAACCGTAACTTTATCCATAACTTTTTCTTCTAATTTGGAAGACAAAATGCTTAAATAACCATGTTTTCCCACAAATTTACAAACCAAACAGAATCATACACTTAACTTTACTTATATGGTCCGACAACATAATCATTTAAAAGAAAAGATTAAGTTTGTTTTCAACCAAAATCCGAAACATACAAGTAAAAAGTTCAAAATCAGAAACAGAATTCGAGAAATACGTTTGTGGGAGACTGTCGACTGTGCTCTGGACTTTTAACGGACCGACCATCGCCAACCGAACCAATGGTGACTGCGTGCCGTGAAGGAGAGGGTAGAGGGAATTAGCGTCTATTGGAGCAAGGCGGACGAGGGCAACGAACCCTAAACGATTTGATTAGGGCAGAATTTGAAGCCATCGATGCAACCCTAGAAGATGGGAAGAGCGAGAAGCTCAGAATTTGAAGCCATCGATTGAACAATATTAGGATTGAAACACATATACCAGACCGAAACCCTAGTTATCGCTTCCACCTATCAATTTCGTGAGAAGCGAGAATGGTGAGGACGCAACGAGGCCCTAAAAACGGTACCAATGAAAACCCTAGCTTCCAACTTGGCGTACGAACTATAACACACTAATATTACCATACACAAAACTGCATGTCATAAAACAAATGTCATTTTTTCTAAAATCTGAAGATTATATGACATACATAATTGTATGTCATAAATATATGACATCTATTTAACATATTTATGACACACAAAAATGTATGTCTAGGGTAATGTCATAATTAAACAAATTTAAAAACATGGAGGATGCTTGTTATTTTTTGAATGTCATCAAATGATTAAGAGTGTTGTGTTTTAATTATCCCAAATATTTATGGATTCTTGTATATCCCTTCACATTTTTCGTTATTCAAAACTCAATACTAGGGGTGTGCATGGGTCGGTTTTGACCCTAAAACCGAACCCAAACCGATATACTCGGTTTTTAAATATTTGAAACCGAACCCAAACCCAAACCGATCGGTTCGGGGTCTCGGTTTTCGGTTTTTCTTCGGGTCGGCTTCGGGTCCGTCGGTTTCAAACCCAAGCTGTTTACCCAACTTACATCACCATCCTTGGACTTTCTTATATAGAGCATGAGGACGTCCAACTTTATGTTCCACCACCGATGTGGGACGCTTCCCATATTCCAGCAAAATAAAACTACCACATCGCTAAAAATGCTTCATAGAAGCCTCGAACCTGAGACCTTTTATTTGGATGTACAGCGCCTTAACCAGTGCACCAACACGCTACTTATATTAAATATGCACAGACTTCATTTATATCTAGATGCATAACGTATATTTTTAATTATTACATATAAATCGGTTCGGTTCGGTTTTTTTCGGTTTTTGCGCAACAATAATAGTAAACAAAATCTTTTGCGCAACAATAATAGTAAGGTCATATATTATGGCTCTGATACCAATTGTTGAAAATAAGTTAGATAAAATCCAAAATCTTTTGCGCAACAATAATAGTAAACAAGATAAATACGAAAATATTTAATTGACTGAAGTAACAGAATATGTAGCTGCAAGATTCTTAGATAAAATACTAGAAATGTAAGGCAAGAGTATAATGGAATGAAGTTCTGTATTAGATATAACATTGGATTGTTTACAAATTGAAGTTTCAAAACCATAACTAGAAATGAACATTAATCTCCATTTTATAACAAAAAGGAAGACCATTGAGTAAAGATCGAAGGACAGAAGAAAGTACAGATGAACCTTCTTCTACCAGAATTCTTGTAGACAAGTATGAACTAGATATAAAATAATACAATTTTAGACTAAGGCGGCCCATACGAGATTTTAATAATATAATCATGAGTACACTGAACATGATTATAAGGGAACACACCTAAACTAGTATTAATCATAGTCTTCATCTTTTGTGTTTCGGTGCACTTTGAAGTCTCTGAGTCTTGCTTCGGTGTAGCCATAACAACTACTGTGCACGCTTCATTTGATGTCTGACCAACTCTACTTTCTGTAACTCTACTTTCTGTATGTTTTGTACTTTCGGTTCACGTCTTGTCTCGGACTTCTTCACTTTCGGATTTGGCTTTACTTTCTGAGTATACTTTTATTTCGGATTGTTCATTCACTTTCGGTTCAGTTATTAGTTATGTGATCTTGGAAACTTCTCTTGTTTTTAACTTCACTTTTGGTTAAATGAGTGAGATCATTGAAGATAGTCTACACAAAAGTTATTCATTGAGAGATCATTTGATAACAATATAAAGTACATTGTAGTCATTCTGAACAACACAAATTTAAGAAAAGGAATTCTAACACCTAAACAACAAAAGATAGCATCAACTGAACACGACAAGCAATTAGGTTCGTCAATGATCCCCAACAAGATACCAAGGAAAATTATTGAAGATTTCTCTTATACAAAATTATCTTTATCATTTTCTATTATAAGTTCGATCATATAAGGCCAAACTTTTTCTTTGTTCTTCGTTTTTCCGATATGGATGGAAATATATGTTGGTTATATGCCCATCGTTATAACAATTTGGTAATATTATTATAAATAGTAGGGTTCTTTTGGGTTACACACAAGAGACGATTTAGCTAAAAGAGATCGAAAATAAACTTGAGGGGTTAAGTTTATTAATATACCAAAGTAAAGGTATATTAATTAGAAACTTAATGGTTAAGTTTATTAATATACCAAAGTAAAAGTATATTAATTAGAAACTTAATAAGGATAAATGACTAAAGTGAAATATCCACAAAGGAGGGGATAAGGATGAGGAGCACTATAAATACAACCCTAGATCTGAGTTGTGAGTGCTGCCAAAACCCTAATTTTCGTCACTCTCCTCTCACCCCTCGGTATACGGCCGATTTCTTTCAAAACCCTAAGTATTACGTGCTAAAACTTCAAGCAAATGTATATACTACATCAACGGGTGCTGGATCGTTGTCTTGGGTGCGATTACATTAGAAGAGTTCTACTTTGGGCTCTCGTCATCCTAACAAAATCAGATCTGAAATTTAAAAGGTATGTCTTGAACCCTCTTGATTTTACAGTTACAAAAGTGTGCATGATTCTGTGATCCTGGTTGAATAAGATTTTGTTTTAAGTTTCTGCTGCGTTTGTTTTATGTTATCGTATTCCAACAGTGGTATCAGAGCCACTTTATCATGATTTTGTACTGTTTTGATTCGATTAAAATTGTTAAAAATCGTTTTTTTTTTTCTGATTTAT
Source organism: Cichorium intybus (assembly GCA_023525715.1). Classification (NCBI taxonomy): domain Eukaryota; kingdom Viridiplantae; phylum Streptophyta; class Magnoliopsida; order Asterales; family Asteraceae; genus Cichorium; species Cichorium intybus. The sequence goes on along the minus strand of CM042017.1, from coordinate 33,411,283 downwards.
CGAATCTGATCGATGTCCGCGCCGCGGTACTTGAAATATCGCGTCGCGGGTTTTTCTAAAGTTACGATCATTAGGATTTTGTCGCGTCGCGTTTCCTAGTGTTCCGCGCCGCGTCGTTCTTGTCATGATCGGTTTCTTTTGATTACCGCGTCGCGTTTTCTCGTGATCCGTGTCGCGACGGTCGTGACGTTTTATTTTCTGAAATCAGATTTCTTGTTATAAAATTATGATTTTAGTATTGTATGATTGTTTAGATTAATGATTGACATAGAATGCTTGCGTGCTCAATAGGATTAATAGCTAAACACAAAGTTTAAAATGCTTCAAAATTTAATGGATGATTGTTTAAATTAATTATTAACACTGCATCCTTGCGTGTTTAATAGAATTAATAGTTAAACATAACTTTCAAAGAATACTTAAAATTTTAAATGATATATATATTAGAATTGTATCTATATGTATAACTTAAAATAAAAACATTGGTCAGACCGTGACTAGGCTCGCCTACTCTAAATGTGTAGAAGGTTTAAGGAGGTCTTTTTGATTCCTAATGAGGTCGGTTTTTAAACAGCATTCACTGCTTACCACCCTCGCCGCCTGTCGAATTTTATTGAGTGGAGTTACCGAAAGGGTTTGATAGGACAGTGTTTCAAGATAAAAGTATTACTGAAAATACACAAGTAAGAAAATTTTGTTAAAAGTTAGTAGAATTTTTCAAAAGTCAAATTGGCAATTTCAAACCGGTTTTAAAAGTTTAAATTGACCCTTATGCCAATTAAAAGGTTAAAATGTTTTAACAAAAACGAAACAAAATCCCGTTTTATGAAAATGTAAATCTCATGCTACCCACAAAGAACCACACATTTAACCGGGCCCTTCCGGCGTGAGAAGTGCTATAGCCAACGCGTCGGATTGGACTCGGCCAAAATGATGTGATACTCGCGATAACTCATGAATCATGGGCCGGGTGTCACGTGGGTCCTTCGTGGTCGATTTACCATCCAAACCCGTGATCCGCGGCATACCCGTCACGGGAGAGAGGATGAGCATGATGGGACTAAACATGCCAATGATTAGATTCAATGAATCCCGAAAGATCTAGAAGCTTCATAGAGATTGAAGTTGGCAAAGAGTATTGCCTACCTAAATAACTTTTGGGGGTGACTACGGCATACCTCTTCACCACCAGAAGTGAAATATGGATTCTAGCCTTAAGTAAAATTATTGTTTTGGGTAATTAATTTTTTAAGGATTAATCAAACTAATTAAATCTACTTTTCATATAGATGGCTCCAAACACAAATGCAAATTCGAATTCGGCTACAAATATCTCACTAATGCAACTCCTCTCTAAGGATAAGCTGACCGGATCCAACTACTTGGACTGGATGCGTTCCCTTCGGATCGCCCTCCGGTATGATAAGAAAGAATGGGTCCTGGACACAGCTCTTCCTGAGGCTCCAGATGATGATGCAACTAGAGCTGTTAGGGATGCTTGGCAAAAGCATAAAGATCAGTCGGATGAGGTTGCTTGTCTCATGTTGGCGACCATGGTTCCGGAACTCCAAAAGAGTTTCGAGACCGCTGGGGCGTTCGACATGGCCGACCAGCTCAAGGAAATGTTCCAAGAGCATGCTAGACAGGAACGATATGACACTATGATCTCCCTACTAGATTGCAAGCAGCAGGAGGGAACCGCTGTCAGTGCACACGTGCTTAAGATGAAAGCGTACGTTGACAGATTGGAGCGACTTGGATTTCCGATCGCTCAGCAATTGGTTACGGATATCATCCTCCACTCGCTGAGCAGTACATTCAGTCAGTTCACACTGAATTTTAATATGAATGGATTAGAAAAGACCATAATAGAGTTACACGGCATGCTAAAAACTGCCGAGGCAAATATGTCTAAATCTAAGAACTCCAGCTCCACGGCTCCGGTATTGGCAATCAGGGAAGGGGCAATCAAGAAAAGGAAAGCCAAGAAGCCTAAAGGCAAAGGGAAGGGTCAAGTTGGTAACCCCAACTCCAACCCTAGCAACAAAGGCAAGGCTGGTTCTATGATAGTGCCGACACCAAACCCTGATGAGGCCATTTGTTTCCACTGCGGAGAAAAGGGACACTGGAAGCGAACCTGCCCTAAATACCTGGAGGAGATCAAGAAGATCAAGCCCAAAGTGTCTGGTACCTCAGGTATATACATGATAGAACTCCATAATACTTCTACTACTAATTCATGGGTCCTAGATACAGGATGTGGTACTCACATTTGTTCTGATGTGCAGGGACTAAGAAGAAGTAAGAAGTTAAGGCATGGGGAGCTTGACCTGATCATGGGCAACAGACATACGGCTGCTGTCAAAAGGATTGGGGATTACGAGCTCGTGCTTTCTACTTTATTTTCTATTAATTTATTAGATTGTTGCTATTCGCCAGAAATGGCTAGAAACATTATTTCTTTTAGTGCTTTGTATCGAGACGGTTTTGATTTTGGTTTTGATAATGGAAATATTTTAGTTTTCAAAAATGATTGTCTTTACTTTAAAGCATGTCCTACAAATGGTATTTATGAAACTATCGTGAGCATTAGAAGAAATAATAGCTTAATCTTAAATGTTGATTCAGATACATCCAAAAGTGTATTGGATAAATCATGTCTATGGCATTGTCGACTTGGCCATATAAACAAGAAACGCATCGCCAAACTCCAAGAGGATGGGATTTTGGAATCATTCGACCTCAAGTCTGATGATGTATGTGAGTCTTGTTTATTAGGCAAGATGACAAAAGCGCCATTCACAGGGAACTTTGAAAGAGGCAAGGATCTGTTGGACCTCATACACACTGATGTGTGTGGACCATTCAGATCAGCCACAAGACATGGAGAAAGGTACTTCGTCACATTTACTGATGACTTCAGCAGATATGGGTATGTTTATTTGATTAAACATAAGTCTGAAACCTTCGAGGTGTTCAAAAGGTTTCAGAACGAAGTAGAGAATCAATGGGGCAAAAGGATTAAGATCCTCCGATCCGACAGGGGTGGAGAATATCTTAGTCAAGAATTCTACGATCATCTGGGGAACTGTGGAATTGTTTCACAGCTGACTCCTCCCGGAACACCACAACATAATGGTGTAGCTGAGAGGAGGAACCGAATATTACTTGATATGGTTCGGTCCATGATGAGTCGTGCTACGCTTCCAATCAGTTTCTGGGGCTATGCCTTGGAGACTGCAGTAAAAGTCCTGAACCTTGTACCAACTAAGAAGGTCAGCAAGACACCCTCTGAAATATGGAATGGGACTAAACCCTCATTAGCGCATTTGAAAGTCTGGGGTTGTGAGGCTTACGTCCGTCGTGAAGCCATCGACAAACTAGAACCCAGATCAGAGAGGTGTTACTTTATTGGTTATTTACTAGTTCTTTTAGGTATTTGTTTTACAAACCTTCTGAAAACAAGGTGATTGTTGCACGAAGGGCAGTCTTCCGAGAGAGGGAGCTGATACACCAAGAGGCCAGTGGGAGCCAAATTGATCTTGAGGAGATTCAAGAACCAACCAATAAAGGACCTAATGTTGGCACTATCTCTCAATCAGAGGTTGAAAAACCTGTTGAGCCTCAGCCAAGTACAGCTGGGGAATCTGACATACCTCCACCTCCTGTCCGGAGATCTGATAGAGTACGTCATGCACCTGAATTTTATGGTTTACATATTACTGAAGGTGATGAGTCAATGGTAGGTGACGATGAACCTACCAGCTATCAGGAAGCAATGGCAGGCCCAGATGCTGCCAAATGGAAGGAGGCTATGGAGAGCGAGATGAAATCCATGTATGATAACCAAGTTTAGAACTTGGTTGATCAAACACCTGGCCTTAAAATAGTTGGGTGTAAATGGGTCTTCAAGAAGAAGACAGACATGGATGGAAAAGTACACACATATAAATCCAGACTGGTGGCAAAGGGTTATACTCAAACCCAAGGGATTGATTATGAGGAAACTTTTTCACCAGTGGCAATGATTAAATCTATCAGGATATTGTTTGCCATCGCAGCATTTTATGACTACGAAATATGGCAAATGGATGTAAAAACCGCTTTCCTTAACGGAAAACTTTCAGAGGATGTGTATATGACACAACCAAAGGGTTTTGTACAGTCCAAATATCTCAATAGAGTGTGCAAACTTGTGAAGTCGATTTATGGACTCAAACATGCATCTCGCAGCTGGAATCTCTGCTTCAATGAGAAAATCAAAGAGTTTGGATTTTCGAGAAGTGAAGATGAGCCATGTGTATATGTCAGAGCTAGTGGGAGCGCTGTTGTCTTCCTTGTGTTGTATGTTGATGACATACTACTCATAGGAAACAATATCCCAATGTTGCAAAGTGTTAAAACTTGGCTTGGGGATTGTTTCGCTATGAAAGACTTGGGAGAAGCGGCATACATACTTGGTATAAAGATCTATAGAGATAGATCTAGGCGACTCATTGGTTTAAGCCAGAGTACATACATAGACAAAATCTTGAAAAGGTTCAAGATGCAGGATTCCAAGAAAGGATTCGTGCCTATGCAACGTGGTATGACATTGAGTAGAGACCAATGTCCTAGTTCTAGTGATGAACGAGAAAGAATGAGTCGAATCCCATATGCTTCAGCAATGGGATCGATCATGTATGCCATGTTATGTACAAGGCCTGACGTCTCTTGTGCCTTGAGTATGACGAGTCGTTATCAGGCCAATCCTGGTGAAAATCATTGGACCGCAGTCAAGAACATTCTTAAGTATCTTCGAAGGACGAAGGAAGTGTTCTTGGTCTATGGCGGCATGGAAGAACTCACTATAAGTGGTTATAGTGATGCTAGCTTCCAAACCGATAGAGACGACTCCTGTTCGCAGTCAGGATTCGTGTTCTTACTGAATGGTGGGGCAGTAACTTGGAAGAGTACCAAGCAAGAAACAGTAGTTGATTCGACAACGGAGGTTGAGTATATTGCAGTTAATGAAGCTGCAAAGGAAGCCATGTGGATGAAGAAGTTCATCAGGGATCTCGGTGTTGTTCCTAGCATTGATGGTCCAGTTGAGATCTTCTGTGACAATGAGAGTGCAGTCGCCTTGACGAAAGAACCCAGGGATCACAAGCGCACAAGGCATATACACCGGAAGTACCATTATATCCGGAGGCTCGTTGAAGAAGGAGACATCACGATTAGTAGAGTTACATCAGAAGATAATCTTGCTGATCCATTCACTAAACCATTATCAGGCAAAGCATGATTCTCATACTAGGTCGATGGGCATTAGATTTGCAAATGAGTTGGTTTGAGTGTATTTAATTCAGTTTGATTTGTGTTGGGAACTTAAGCAATGTAAAACTCTATTTGTTTTGAAGATTATTATGTGGAGAACTTAATATATGCATGAAGGCAGTCTTTTCATTAGTTTATCATTGTGTTCCAATTTTGCATGTTTTATTGACTTCCTGAATAATTATTTTATTATTCAAAACGTCCACAGTCGGTCATACTTTTGGGAGTAAGTATTGATTCAAGGCTGACATGAGGAATTAGTAAATTGTCCATAGAGATGGACATAGCATAGAGATGCGCTAATTCTCATGTGTACTTAATAGGGATTAAGTATTGGAGTAACATGTACTTAGAGATTACTTCATGGAATATGTCACGAGTAAATCTAAGATGGTAATATCTTATATTCTTCAAGCGGAGATGCATTGATTCTTAGTCCCGCAGTCTGTTATGTCTTGGTTTTCTCCAACATTGTCCGTAACTGGCAGCCATACAGGGAATGTCCAGATATGACATGTTGAGTGGGCGAGATCCATGTAGTCAAAGTTTATTTGTTCCTTCTGCCCTAATAGGAGAAGCGATATCTGTGGGCCCCTCGATGATTTGGTGTTGACATCAAATGTACGGCCGTACTCGAACTGAATTGATATAGAATCAATAAGTGCAGTTTGTTGTGGTCATCACAAATCTCTATCGGGAAACATAATCTTGAATGTTTGAGACTGACAGAATTCCATGTCAGACGTTCATATGGATATCTTGTAGAACAAATGAATATTTGATCACTTGCCTAAGGGCTGTTTCATTAGATGAACACGTCATTTGTCTAGGATGACATACACCTTACTAGGTTAAGGAATATTAGACCATACAGTTGTTATAACAAGTGCAAGTGGGAGACTGTTGGTTATATGCCCATCGTTATAACAAGTTGGTAATATTATTATAAATAGTAGGGTCCTTTTGGGTTACACGCAAGAGACGATTTAGCTAAAAGAGATCGAAAATAAACTTGAGGGGTTAAGTTTATTAATATACCAAAGTAAAGGTATATTAATTAGAAATTTAATGGTTAAGTTTATTAATATACCAAAGTAAAGGTATATTAATTAGAAACTTAATAAGGATAAAGAACTAAAGTGAAATATCCACAAAGGAGGGGATAAGGATGAGGAGCACTATAAATACAACCCTAGATCTGAGTTGTAAGTGCTGCCAAAACCCTAATTTTCGTCACTCTCCTCCCACCCCTCGGTATACGGCCGATTTCTTTCAAAACCCTAAGTATTACGTGCTAAAACTTCAAGCAAATGTATATACTACATCAACGGGTGCTGGATCGTTGTCTTGGGTGCGATTACATTAGAGGAGTTCTACTTTGGGCTCTCGTCATCCTAACAAAATCAGATCTGAAATTTAAAAGGTATGTCTTGAACCCTCTTGATTTTACAGTTACAAAAGTGTGCATGATTCTGTGATCCTGGTTGAATACGATTTTGTTTTAAGTTTCCGCTGCGTTTGTTTTATGTTATCGTATTCCAACAATATACGCAATACTAGATCTTTTAATTTTACTTAACATAAAAAATAAGATTTATATTGTAAAAGATCAATATCTATCTTAAATTATATTTAACTAGGCGAATCCCTGCGCGTTGCGCATGAATAAAATTATATAGTTAAAATAATAATACATATGTTTTGTTATTGTTATCTACTATGTACTAACAATTGTATATAAGAAACAAAAAGTTGATGTATCACTAATGAATTATCTTATATCAAGATATTCGTTCTAAAAAATCAAAAAATAAAGAAAGAACTAGTTAAATAATATCATTATAAATAAACAATAAGAAATTTCAGGATAATTGTTAAAAAAATCATAGTATAGCTGGAATCTATACTGTGAATTTTTTTAAACTTATTGCTAATGAACAAACATATTTTTATTGTCAACACCGAAACAACTAAATCCTAATGTTTAAATAAAATAAACTATCTTAATTAATGTGATAATATCATTATAATATCTACTTTGTCATAATATTTACGATTACAAACTAATGATAACGTTCATATTGATTTAATAAACACATTAAAAGCGTGTTTTTACGTACTTTTAATTTTAAAAATTACATATACAATAAAATTAAAATCATGTTTCATCATCTATTTTAAACAATTAAAAACTAATATTTATTTAAAATGAATCACCATGATTCAAATGATAATATCGTTATAGTATATAATTTATCGTAATATGTTGATTATAAACTAACGTTAACATTATTATTAAAAAGAACATGAAAATGTACTTATATATTAGCAAAATTATAATATGTAGGTAATTGTAAAATATACTTATATATTAGCAAAATTCATTTCTTAGAAAATAATTCTAATATATGATGAACTAAGTATTTTGTAAAAAGCTATTCAATTTAATCAAATTTAAGTATTGATTATATGTATAATTTACTAAGTATTTTGTAAAATCATTCATTTCGATCAAATTAAATTATTAACTATATTTTTATTAGAAATGCAAGAACAATTATTTATTGATCTACTTGCTTTATTTTTTTCAATAATCTCTTCAAGTATTCATGTGTTTTTTTTTATAAATTTCCTCAATGTCCGCTTAAATATAAATTCTAAAATATAATATCTATTTAACTAATTATGTATAAAGTTTTTTAAAAATACTAAACACCCAAATATATAAATAAGATTTTATTTTATAAATCACAAACATAGCACATGATAATAAAATATCAAAGCTTGTATTACATGAAGATGTATACTATTCTAATTGATGAACTAAGAATACCAAAAATCTCAAATAAGAATCGAAATCATCAACTAATTACATAAACTTAAGTTTGAGTTACAAAAGAAGCATAAAACATAGTAAAATGTAACAACTTCATTGCGAAATGTGTTTCATACACACACTTTTTCTTCGTCGATAATGTTTGTATGATCATTGTAATATGGCTCGAAATATATATAAAAATAACTCAAGCCAACAGAAATATCTTTAAACCTTGACATTCTTCTTTTATATGATTTTTCTCACTTTGTATGTGATTTGTATTAGTATGTTACTCATATGATTGTCCTATTTTATAGTAAAAAAAAAAGACTATTCAACTACAATTCATTTGATACTCATAAATTATATCATTATTAGTTTAAATACTTAGTAATTATAATATATGAGTTAAAAAAACTCTTGAGTGGTTTTTAATAATTAGTTGAAAGATTAAGAGGTGGAGGTTTCAAATGAATATGGTGCAAGAATGAAACCTATCTTGAATCATATTCATTTGGATGGCACGATTACAAACTAATGATAACGTTCATATTGATTTAATAAACACATTAAAAGCGTGTTTTTACGTACTTTTAATTCTAAAAATTACATATACAATAAAATTAAAATCATGTTTCATCATCTATTTTAAACAATTAAAAACTAATATTTATTTAAAATGAATCACCATGATTCAAATGATAATATCGTTATAGTATATAATTTATCGTAATATGTTGATTATAAACTAACGTTAACATTATTATTAAAAAGAACATGAAAATGTACTTATATATTAGCAAAATTATAATATGTAGGTAATTGTAAAATATACTTATATATTAGCAAAATTCATTTCTTAGAAAATAATTCTAATATATGATGAACTAAGTATTTTGTAAAAAGCTATTCAATTTAATCAAATTTAAGTATTGATTATATGTATAATTTACTAAGTATTTTGTAAAATCATTCATTTCGATCAAATTAAATTATTAACTATATTTTTATTAGAAATGCAAGAACAATTATTTATTGATCTACTTGCTTTGTTTTTTTCAATAATCTCTTCAAGTATTCATGTGTTTTTTTTATAAATTTCCTCAATGTCCGTTTAAATATAAATTCTAAAATATAATATCTATTTAACTAATTATGTATAAAGTTCTTTAAAAATACTAAACACCCAAATATATAAATAAGATTTTATTTTATAAATCACAAACATAGCACATGATAATAAAATATCAAAGCTTGTATTACATGAAGATGTATACTATTCTAATTGATGAAATAAGAATACCAAAAATCTCAAATAAGAATCGAAATCATCAACTAGTTACATAAACTTAAGTTTGAGTTACAAAAGAAGCATAAAACATAGTAAAATGTAACAACTTCATTGCGAAATGTGTTTCATACACACACTTTTTTTTCGTCGATAATGGTTGTATGATCATTGTAATATGGCTCGAAATATATATAAAAATAACTCAAGCCAACAGAATATCTTTAAACCTTGGCATTCTTCTTTTATATGATTTTTCTCACTTTGTATGTGATTTGTATTAGTATGTTACTCATATGATTGTCCTATTTTATAGTAAAAAAAAAGACTATTCAACTACAATTCATTTGATACTCATAAATTATATCATTATTAGTTTAAATACTTAGTAATTATAATATATGAGTTAAAAAAACTCTTGAGTGGTTTTTAATAATTAGTTGAAAGATTAAGAGGTGGAGGTTTCAAATGAATATGGTGCAAGAATGAAACCTATCTTGAATCATATTCACTGGCGGATTCAATATAGAGCATTGGGGGGGCGGTGCACCTGCTAAAAATCGTGTACGGAGTGGAAATTTTTTTTTTATTATTTATTTTCTATTAGGTGCAACGGTACGAAAAAAATTGTGCACCCGCTTAAATAATAAAATGTCACCCACCCACTATTGTGCACCCGCTACTGATAAATCCTGTATCCGCCCCTGATCATATTCATTTGGATGATCTCTATTATAATAGTTATATAGATATAGATATAGATAGATAGATAAATAATATTTGTTATAAGACGCATGGATCGATATGTGACTAGGAAATGTTTTACTATCTTAAATCATGAAAAGATCCAATTAATGAATCATGGTATACTAATCTATTCGAATTCATTGTTGCTGATTTCCTAATACTCTAATTTCTTATTTGGCAATCAAACATATTGTTCCAATTAACCCGAATAAATAGTGAAAGAATTGTTTAGTGATTCTTGTACATGGATTAATTCACTATAAAAGTTCTTATTCATAGACGTGGCTACTTTTTTTAACAACAAAGAATTTATTAAAAAACACACAGCCAGCAGGAGGCTCGAAAAGAAGATACAAGGTTCAATTGGGATACAAGAAAGCATACAATCTGAGCAAATTAATATACAAGATGTGGCTACATGTACTAGGTGTAGTAGCACAATATTTTATTGTGCCAGTACTTTTTCTTTAGCTTCTTGCTAGTTTTATGCATCCGCCGTTCTAAAAGAAAAGTAGCGCAATATTCGTGGGGTAGAAAATTATGGTAATTCCAATATTTGGGGAAGAGACTATACACATAACATAACCTCAACAAGCAATCAATTATAATAAATGCAAGAATAATTACATCCATAAAGGTGTATCTTGTGCACTTGACCAGAAAACATATGACATATACTCCTTTAAATTGCATCGGTTATTTTGCTCACTACTTCATGAAACGAGATGATGTGCAGTGCCAATGAGATTGCGTTTGACTAAAACAAGTGCCATTCTTTTTATTTTGAGGGAATACAATATTTCTAGTATATTGATGCTAAAGTTATAAAAACCTAATGTTGAAAAAAAAAGGTTTAAGGAATGAGAAGGCCAAGGAGAAAGATAAGGGCAGTGGTAATCAACATTAGAAGGAGGATAACAGAAAGAAAAATTGGAGCAGAAGGAGGAATAGCAAGAGAAAGGATGAAAAGAACCCCTTGAGCAATCAAGAGGAGAAGGATGAGGACGAGGTCCATGATCATGAGAAAAGTTTTCAAAATCCGAAGGAATCCGATTCCCATTTTTCAAAGACGTAGTGTTTTCTCATTTTCCAAAGAGTTATTAAACTGCTAGGATACGTAAAACATATTCTTTGTTTTCTCATCAATTTTTCATGTCATAAATAGTCGACATGTTTGCCAATCAGAGTTTTAAAAACATTTCTTTCGTAGCATTTTTAAGTTGGTGTTTTGTTGATGGATATATAAAGAATAAAATGTATTTTGTGTGGTGTCTATATAAAATGTCAAATGCATGACAGTGACATTTAAAAGAGGTCCAAAGTTTTGTCGCTTAAATGTGCCAATGTGGCATTCAGTTCCCTTTAAACAAAGCGTTATTGAACTCAATTACTCATAAAATATGTCATATAACTAGGGTTGGATCTCCGTATGAAATAGTGGTGACATTTGAAAAATACAATCCATCAAATATATAGAAAGCAATCAAAAAATTAAAAAATTAATTGTAAAAACGAAAAACTCTTTCGATTACATGTTTACATACAAATATGTAAAATTGAGTATTTTTACAGAAAATGATGCTTAAAGAACTAGGTTGGAAATTAAGATGTAAAAAATGTGAAAATAAAGTAATATTAAAAAACTATATTCATAAAACCAAATAAGAAAGATATTAAAAGTTTGGCAAAAATAGTTAGAATAAAAATTCGGTTTGTAAAAAATAAAACTTGGGGGAAAATTATAATAACAAAAGTTACGATAGACAAATAAATTATTACTAAAGTTGAATGGGTAATATGACAAATTCAATCAAGTGACAAAGGTTATGGGGTATATGGGGACATCCCCCATGATACTAAAAGTATCACTACCTCTTTTTTTAGAAATGTCGTTAGATTCGAGCTTTGTGATGGGTTTTCAACCGTCCCTTATTGTTTGACACTTCAAAACCTCGAACCACACTCCCACAGGAAAATCCTCCACAGGAGCTCAGAACCGGGATCGAACCCGGGACCTCGCCCCACATGGGTATATAACCCCACGCCTCTTCCCAGCTAGGCTGGGAGTCATTGGCGAAGTATCACTACCTCGTCGGGACATTTCAAGAAATTACACAATTAAATGATGACCACTCTAGGACTCCTTTAATTTTCGTATGATCATTTAATTTATATTTTTAATTAAAATAAAAACATTACATTAACTTAAAAAACGTTACATTAAAATTAAAAAAAAACATTACATTAATTAAAAAAATTACAATAAAAACTTTACAAAACATCCCATAAGATATAAATAAAGACTAATCTAAATATTTTTGACGAATTCTTCCTTCACCGATTCGAGTGCCTCGAGGTCTTAGCCGGTTAATCTGCCGGTTCGTGAACGTAGAAGTTGCCAATCATGATACATTTGTTGCTCGCGCTTTAAAGCCATGTTTTCTTGTTGTATATAATATGCCGGTCAAATATTTTGATTAAAAATATCCATCTTGTCGGCCATTTTTTCTTGTTTTAACTCGGACAAAGCGGCTTGCTTAGCTTTATCGCAGCCCATCGGCCGGAAAGTGGTTCTTTCGATGGAAATTTATCGCCTTAGTTATTAAGGTCAGTTGGGTGTTGAACGTCGGAAACGTAGTTGTATGATTCCATCGTCCTAGCTCGTTTGAACCCCGAACCGGAACCATATGTAGCTGATGGATTAAGTACCCATTTTTTTGCCCTTTCTACAAACCTCCCACGCTTTCAAGTGCACAAAAGGTTTGCCAGTCTCTTGAGCTAATTGTTCTAGAGCGATATTAAAAACGTTAAATTGACTTTTGTCGGTTTACCAAGTTGTTGTAGATGTCATTCAATGTTATACACGTCGCTCGCAACTTTCTCCATTTTCCGGTTAACACATCGTTATTCTGGTAAACTCTCCGACCCATTGCTTGGTGAAATGGGCCAAAATTGTTTTCCACAAGGTGCCAAAACTTTAGCTATTTCCTTTACGGGCATCCTCAAAAATTGTTATCCATGCTTTCGTTAAAGCAACTTCTTCATCGGGTGACCATACTTTAGGACCTTTTTTGGTCGTTGTTGTATTATTCGAGGAAATTTTCTTCCTCCTCGACGGTTCTGGTGGTTGCGTTTTCAATAACACATCGTCGGAAGAATTTTTTTTATAGACATTGCGTTGGTGGTGATTGAATTGGTTGAAGGGTGGTGATAGTGGAAATGAGTTTTATAGTGGAAATGGTTGATATTGGTAAGGTAGTAGAATTTTTATGATGGTGGGTATTGCTTTGGTTATGAGTATTGGGTTGGTTGTGGGTATTAGATTGGTTGTGGTGAGCCGGTTAGTAAGCTACTAAGCTGGTAAATATACAAATCGGTGAATAATTAAGATTACATTCACCGAATTGTAGTGGGGTGGTGTTTAATTGAAAATGATTTTGATTTCTTTTTAGAGGTATTGAAAGTGTGATAAAAGTATAGAATGGAGTGTAAAATATGTGTATATAAGTGTGGTATTTATAGATTAGTAAAAAGTATTTTTGGTAATTAAGTTTTCTAAAAATGGATCAAAATCCAAACACCCGTCCATCCAACCAACACACCAAAACTAATAAACATCAAACCCACCACATTAACCCAATAATATTATTAATATTCAACTAGATTACTAAAAAATATATATAATAAACATTAATGCCAATACAATAAAAGTATCAAATACAAATAACAAATGTTTAATTAAGTGTTAAGAAAAAGAAAACAAATAATTGGTTGGTGGATTATCGGGTGAGTTGAATCGACGCATAAATGCGACCAGTTGTTCAAGTTGAGCATGATGTAAATCCAACCGAGTTTGATATTTTTGTATTTGCAACTCTTTTCAGCTTTGTTGTCATTGCATTTAGTTTTGGAACTCAAGTTAACTTTGTTGGAAGCTTTTTTCCATGTTTTCATTTGTTCTCATAATCTTTGTACCTAAAAATGGTAAGGCAAACATATATAGTTAGTAAATAAACTTTACTTTTAAATCATAATAACAAACTTTACTTCGGTACTCCCCACGGCTGCGCAACTATTGCAGGTGGTCCACATGAATTAGGTAGTTGTTGAATTACAGGCTGAACTGGTGGTGGAATGGACACAGGGGCTGAAACTGTGTTGCCACCACTAGTGCTCGTGGAAGCTCCAGTGGTATTTACCGGAACTGGGGGCACAATCGACTATCCCCTATTACCTCGCTATGTAGCTAATAGGTAACATCCTCAATCGAAACCTCGTCAGAACGCATGTCGAATAATCTTTTACGAACACGGTTTCTGCGTGTAGTTCTTTCGATCTCCGAATCAAATAAAAGAGGTGACATTTGTTCACCTCGACGCGTGTGCATGCACATAATGCAAGCAACCATCAAAAACAATTAACCTAATCAAATAAAAGTAAACAACTGACTGACACAATGTGTCAAGCATACAACTCCCCGGCAACGGCGCCAAAATTTGACACGTCGCCGTCGTTGATGTGGTCAAAAATACAAAATTTTACCTTACGGCTCACTAGCTAGCGGCAAGTAAGGGTCGAACCAATGAGTTCGTGGTTGGCATTTTGTGTCAAATATGACCGGTCTATAGTGTCACTCTATAGACGGTTTCCATTTATACACTTGATCCCGAAAAAAGCGAAAACTGCAAACCAAATCAATCTATCTATACCGAAACAATAGATCTCAATTACTCGAACTAATCTAATTTGATTTCGAGATCGAACTCAGGAAATCAGAACCGAACCAAAGTCGAAACGATAAACTAAAGAACATGATTGTACCGAAACGTAAAATTGCAATAAAATGAACTTAAACACAAACTTGCATTAAACTGAATCCAATCAGAGCCAAATGCTTCTGATTATAGATATAAAACCAATCCGAGTGGTCGATGGTGTTGTAAGACCCTGTGCCCGAAATGCCCAAGATTTAAGTAAAAGAATAAAGATTTTGGAAAATGAAGAGATAGCGCCCCTATCTTTGGAAGATAGCGGCTCCATCTTTAATAGCGCACCTATCTTTGGAAAATAGCGGCTCTATCCAGGTGTTGATCATGGGGTTGCACGATGAAGAGATAGTGACACTATCTTACGAGCTAGCGCCGCTATCTTCACTGTTTGGACCAGAACCCTAGATTTTCATGCTTGGGTCCTATTTAAAGGTGTTATAACCCTAGGGCAGCCGTATTTTCATGTTTTCAGCCCCTAAAACGCCATTTTTCCCTCTCTAGACGTCTTGGATGAGTTTTTGGTGTTTTTAGGCTCTTTGGGTGGATTTTTGAAGCCTTGATGATGCTTGAAGGATGGTAGTGTTGCTATAAGTTGTTTCTCTTCGGTGAAGCTTCGACCATTGTGAGTATATTTTCCACCTTTATGATTTGTTAAGGTTCTTATGATGTCTCTAGTGGGATTTTATGGTTTAAAATGATGTAATGGTCCATGTTGATGATTATACGTGGTTGGAAAGGATAAAGTTTGGAACTTTATGCCGTAAGGTCTGATTTAGAACCATTTGATTGGTTTAGAGAGTAAGTCAAACTCTCTTCGGTGGTTTAGTTGAAGTTTTGGATCATTTTGGACTCGGATCTTGTTATTAGGCTAGCATGGTTATGTTTGGATGTTAAAGTTAGAATTTTTATGGACTTATGTTTGGAAGGTTCCTGGAAGGATTAAGACCTTGGCTGAATGGATTAAGAACTTAATGGACATTTCTGAACTTTTCATAGTTAGCTATGCTAACTTGAGGAGTTAGCGGCGCTAACTGTGTCTGTTGACTTTTGTTGACTTTGACCTTTGACCGTTTACTTTTTTACCAGTTTGACTTTTGGTCAAACTTGAGGGTTTTAGATTCCGGTCTTATAGGATTATCCTGTTTGGGATTTAGAAAGTTCTAAGTTGAGTCTATCCTTGTTAGGAAGTGCGTAATGTCGGGATCCGAGTGCACTCGCGTGGAGTGCTTTCTAGCTTGAGGTCATGGATCAGGTGAGTCTTCTCACTATACTATGGGTGATGTTACATGCATAGATAGCCTTTATTACTTCGTGTAATAATGTGATTGCTTGTGCTTTACGTGTTTGCCGACGAAAGTCGATAACTGCTAGTCTATAGGCCGACAGTGCCGGCTCGAGAGCCGATGATGATGTTTGCCTACAAAAGTCGATGACGATGTTTGACGACGGAAGTCGATGCCGATGTTTGTCGACGAATGTCGATGATGATGTTTATGTGATGGATCGTGTGGTATTTTGGGGAACTCACTAAGCTTTGTGCATAGTCTTTCACCTTAACTGTTTTTCAGGTATTTGTTGGCTTGAGCTTGGAGCACAGCACGACTGTACCACATCTGAGGTTTTGATTATTAAGTCTTCCGTTGGATAATGTTTATAAATGTTTTTGATAAATACAATTTTTAATGTTTGAATAACAAGTTTTAATTTGGATGGTTTATTTGGTAATCTGTTTTATGTATTTGAACTGTTTTTAAACGAAAAATTTTATTACTCGATTTAGGACGTTACAGGATTTGGTAATCCGTTTTATGTATTTGAACCCTCGATCCCACACAAGAAACAATAATCGAAAAAAGAATAAAAATATCAAAAAGTAGCCAACTAGCAAATCTACTATCAAAGCTACTAAAATGTGAGTCAAAGAAGCCTGAGTGTCTCTCAAAGGTTCAATCTTCGCTCTCGAATCACGAAGTGGAAGCCTCTATTTATAGTTGCGGATTTAGCCTATACATGTCGTGGGATAGCCTTCGACGCAGTGTGGGTCAATCTTAAACCCCGTTGTTCGCATTTTGAATTTAGAATCTTCACCCGGGTTAGACACTTGTCCACGTCGCATCTTTTATTGGTACGTGTTGCGTGTGTCACTTCGACTTGAATTCAACATTGATTCCAACTTTGCCAATTTGTACACTTTTTACCCTGTATTTACAATAAAACGCAACACAAGCCCTTGGCACAAAAGTGACTAATATCGATAGTATTAGGAATGTAATTATGCTAAATCCCGACTCAATAACGACTATAATGCTTGACATTACTAGGCGTTATCAAACATCCCACACTTGTGCTTTGTTTGTCCCCAAGCAAGTAGAGTTTTTAACAAATTCTAACAAAGACTCAAACATTTTTTAACATCTTTAGTTTCAAAGTTTATTGCATTCGAAAAGTTAGATGAAAATGATTTTTGGAAAAAATGACCAAAATACCCTTTGGGAATCACGACTTTCTAAGGAATCGTTGATTATAAATTTTCGATTCACAGCTGTGTAAACTTACTCATTCAGATTCTAAAGGTCGTTAAGGAATTCTCCATGACTTTCGATGTTCTTTGTGTAACAAGCTTTCGAAAACACTATCCCAAACGATCTTAGGTAGTGAGGTGCATAAATGCCCTACGGGCCACCCTTTTCGATCATACCGGCTCAAACAACAAAGGTCACTGATTGACAATTCCCTCCTGAATCCCAATCCAAAGATACTCTAAGTCCAGAAATTTTTCTAACTTCCTAAATACTCAACTTGTTTTAACTAAAACTAGTATGCTAAGATGTTCAAATTCCTCAGTGGGTTCAAGATCTTCATTATCAATAAGTTCATCATTATATTTGGATGTCAGATTGAGAATAGGAGCAATAACCAGGGGTATTTGAGGGTTATCATATTTGGTGAGGTTTGCAAGGAAATAAGAAATAAGGTTTATAGTTATAATTAGAAAGATATTAAAAGCTTTGGAAGAGGCTATAACATAAGTATTAAAGGATGAATCATGGTAGGAATGTTCAGGCTGGGTAAGAAAGGCTTTGGGTGGTGAACATATAGTAGTTTCTTTGGGTATTTCCTTTATCTTTTTGATTTTTTTTCTTGCTTGCCAAGCAATAAAGATAATGAATGATAAGTCATTTAAGAAATTGTTTGTGGTTTGAAAGAACTTCGAATAAAAGGTACTAATGATAATCTCCAAGGGTCATCGTAAAAGGTCGGCATCTATTTTGTTTATGCTGGCATTCATGGCCGAGGAGCTGTGACTATAAGGATATCACTTCATCTATGGTAAGAGCAAATCTTTGCAATTCGAATTAGCTCATTATAATGATGTTTTAATTTAACATGTACTTCAGTAATCAAATATTCAAGTGTCTTGCCCTTTGAAAACATAGCTTATGTTGTTTTGGAGAATTTGTTAGGATCTAGGTGAGAACCTTATTTTGAGCAACAACATTTCACTAGCCAATTTAGTTTGGCTTAAGCAATACTGACATAGGCTGTTACCCTAGTGGACATGATTTGCTATAAATTCTTGATTCTTCCTTCATGTTTAATGCGTTGCTCAGAATTTTTGGATTACTGGAGGAAACTCAATATTAAGGTATTCACGCAAGAATTAATGGGAGTTAGAGGTTGTTGGATGTTTTGTTCTTTATGGAGGATGTATAATGCTTTTAATGCTATGGCGGAAGCTTTGAGGGTTGGATAAGCTTACAAGGATAAGGATCTGGTTTGGGGCGCCTTTTTATAAAGAATATAGTAGTCAAATTTTTTTGATGGTTCACCAAGGAGTCATACTGAAGTGTCACATGATTCATAACACTATTTCAATCTCTCTTGCGACTTGGTATGTTTCTTTGACCTATCTTCAACATACATGACCATAAATGTTTCATCTGAGCAATCTATGCAATTACAAACATCATACTACCAATGGTCAGTTTGTTGTACCAATGAATGAGGGCTTGTTGGTTCTACCATGTGAATGGTATGGAGATATTTTTTCCAAGGTGGTTCCTGGAAGAAAACTTTATTTCTATAAGGCCATTTTCCCCGTGAGCGAAATTTGGGTCTGTGTGTTTCTTTGGACGAGCCTAATGTTTTGTTCGTAGTTTGTTATCCATTTTTCAGGAAGAAGTTTGAGCAGTTATTCTCTAGATAATATCTAGGAACACATGTGTATGTTGGTGTTGCACTAGAATCAACATCAAGGAATAGATCATCTCTTGAGTTTTCATGTCCTAGGACCATAATGTCCAATGAGAAGTTTTAAACTCGATTGCCATTTAGTAGTAGAAAGCTTCCTAGAAGGTTTTGACCTAAGGAGTTTCGCCTATTTGGATCTGGGATTTTAGGGCTATAAACAACAAAGGATCATTGAGGAGCATGTTGAAGTCTGTGTAGAAGGTGACAAAAAATTGTACAACATTTGGGTTGTTTTTATTATGCCAATACAAGCATGTTGGTATTCAACAAACCTTGTACAACAAGGGCAATCCGATAGTCGGTTGGAAGGCCTTTCCTTCCATGAAAAGTAAGGGATAATTATCGCTACACAATGAATATGGGTATATAACCCTGGCTAAAGTAGTTTCGGGGGAGATATTGGCAGAGAGAGAGAGAGTGTGTGTGTGTGTGTGCGCGCGTACGCGCGCACGCACGCACGTGTGTATATGTGTGTGTGTGTGTGTGCGCGCGCACGTGTGTATATGTGTGTGTGTGTGTGAGAAATCAAATTAACTGATAAGATTGTAGGAAGTTGATGGGAATCAAACTTTGAAGTTTGGACGTATCATTTAGCTTGTTGGTTTGAAGTAGATCCATGCATTTAGACGTATCATGTGGAACAAAAGCTATTTCATAACTAATCAATTTTTTATATAGAAGATTGTTTAAAGGTGATGAAGGTCGGGAAAATGGTCCATGAATACGGCTGAGTTTGGCATCAATAAACACGGAAATCTTTACCAGTTTATCTTTATAATTTTATAAAGGTATCTTAAAGATCATTTTCCAAAGGTAACTTAAAGATCATTAAAATATCCAAAGCTGGAAAACATGCGTCTTTGATAATTGAAACATTTTCTAAAAGTATTTTAAAGATTATATTATTTTTGCGTGTTAAGTTTATCACCCTTAGCTAGTCAATATTTTGAGTTTAACTGTGTTGTTTCAATTTATAGAAGATGTAGCTAAAATTTGAGCATTATTTCATGATACTCCAAAGTTCAAAATCTCAAATTCTATATGTGGGAGCATAGTAAAATATTACAATGAATATATTAATAAACGAACGACATCGCATTCCTTGTTTGGAACGTAGTTTTTGGATACCTCATATAACATAATTAAATCATTGATGTTATAAATTTTGAAAAAACGAAAAATATTAACTTAAATATGCGGAACATGCTGATCAAAACCACACAATATATATATGATTGCATATGGGAGCCATTGTCAAATCCCTAAGCACGCCATGCCAACCCCTTTTTCAACAAACCAAATCACAATCATTAGACTCCCACAACCTCCCCTTCATCAAATCATTCTTCCAACCTCATCTCATCACTTTGGCCTGTATTTTAAATTTCAAAATCATGAGCGAATGTAAAGAAAAAACATAAAGCATGTGATTTTTTGTTACCCATATGGATTCTTTTGTTCAGGTTTTTGTACATTTGATTGGTTCTGAGATTAAATGCTGTATTTTAGGTTGTTTTAGTAAATTTTATAGATGCGTTCTGATAAGAATATAATGTTAAAAGATGTTTTAAATTTAGAAAGAATAATGTTTTTATAAAATTTAGTAGTCTTGAACTTCTATGTTTAATAAATATTGTACAGTGCTTATAAAAGATCGAAAATTTTCTTAATCCAAAAATATAGTAAAAGCTACGTTCATATATTAGCGAGCGAAGAAAACTGTTTTAAGTCCTACTATACACCAACTTCTTTTCAATTGATAATCGATATATTAATTTATAAAGTCGTTTTATATTTATAAATAATTCACGACGTTCTAAAAAAAAGTGATTCAAGCTAGTATAATAATACTGGCAATATTCAAGAACCGTATTCTTATTCAAAAATTTTAGGTAATTAATACGAACATGTTAAATATAATAAACCCAAAAAAATTGAAATACGCCGGATTCAATCTTCAATCACTTTTTCTGAAGTTGTTTATCACCGTAACTTATAACACACTAACACATTTACAACTGTCACTCCATGCAAACAAGTCTTTAGTTGACCACCGCACCACCTCACCCCACCACCACACACCCTTCAAAAGCAACCAGCTTTTTGACAAACAATAATCAGTATTACAACCCCACAATACCCCTGTATCTCAACACACCTATAGTCCTATGATGATCTATAACCCTTTTTAGATCTTTTAACATTATAAAAGTTCCTTAGACAAACACTACTTTCCTCTTTTCAACTTAACAGAAAGCAATAGCCTATCAAGATATGCACATCTGCAAACAAACACATTCACGTCCTCAAGTTAATGGGCTCTAATAATCTTTCTTTGACATGGGTTCTTCTAGTTTTCTTGGCATTACCCACAAAGTTTGTGATCCAAGCTCATGGAATCAAGTCCACAAGACTCCTCGACCTTGTGATTCGATATTACACGTTCAAGTCATACAAGAGCTTCAAAACCGGCACGTCATACAACGTCCATTTGCCATCAAATCTCACAGGAATTAACGTTAGCACCGTCAAGTATCGTTGTGGAAGCCTCAAGAGGTATGGTGCAAGTATCAACGAATTTCACTTGGGAGTTGGTGTCGATGTTCATCCATATGTAGAAAGAGTTCTTGTAGTAACACAAAACCTAGGAAACAATTGGTCCAATATTTACTACGATAATTATAATGATTTAGTAGGTTATAAGCTCGTGTCTCCTGTCTTAGGATTACTAGCATATAACGCTGGCGACGATACAAAATTTAACGTGCAATTTGAGGTCAAAATTCAGTCACCAGACGTAAATGGAATCAGAATAGATTTTAGTAATTACACAATGAAGAACAACACGTTCCATGGTAAGATAAAAATGTGTGCAACATTTGGAGACGATGGTAAGGTGACACTGGAAAAAGAGGTTGCACCTAACATTTGTGCGACCACGAGCCAAGGCCATTTTGGGATGGTGGTACAATCACCATTGTTGCCGGAGAGGAAGAAGATAAAGCGGTGGAAGGTGGTCTTTGGAAGCTCATTCGGGGCGGCGATTGGGGCTTTCCTTTTGGGACTGCTTTTGGTCGCCATGTTTGTGAAAGTAAAGAAGAAAGCTAGATTGGAGGAGCTGGAAAGAAGGGCTTATGAAGAGGAAGCACTTCAAGTTTCCATGGCTGGACATGTGATTCGAGCTAATAACGTTTAGTTCTTTGTTTGTACTTTGTATCAATAGATTCTTACTTGTAATATTATTCATTTCGAAATACCATTTTAAACCTATTAATTCTAATTACATTTATGTTTGTTAAATCAACAATTCTGTTTCCGTGAGCACTAAAAGGATGAGGCAAAACTTGTAAACAAGGAATATTTTATATTAAGTTTTGCATATAAACGTTAGATAATGTAGATTTAAAAGTTCAGCAATAGAAAACTGTTTTAGCTTTCGAATCGATAGAAGGATACATGAAGCTTTATACAATCATGTTGCATCATATATACGGATTGTGATCGACTTTAGTTGTTTGAAACTATAATCTTGGGATTGTTTTATACATAGTGGGTAAAGTCAAAGTTGACTTTCCCTGGTTTCCCAGTTATGTTCTCATTCATCATAGTCCTACACATACAATTTTATAAGAGTTTAACTCGTCGCATTCAACTTCTATACAAATTTTCTTTTAAATCTTTTTAATACATATAATCCTACAAAATTTGATAGATTTCTTCCTGGATACAACTTTTTTTAAACCTCTTAAATACATACTACTTTATGAAATTCAATGGATTTCCGATCCTATTTTTAATATATCTCACATAGTTTTAATTTGTTAATAATTTTATAAATTACAAAACTAAAAATACAAAATAAAAAAATAGAAAACTACATAAAATAAATTATAGAATAATTTTGAAACCACCAAACTGAAAACACATTAATTAAAAAAGTACAAAAACTACAAATACTGAATCAAAAAGTATGAAACTAAAAATACATTAATTAAAAACTACAAAACCGAAAAATTACATAACTTAAAATCACAATAACTAAAACCCAGGATACTTATAAGTTATATTTTATTTTGATCTTTTCACATAGTTTTGCCTTTTGTTGCTTTCTTGGGTGCCCTGATGATGTGGTCTTAGCGGCTTTACCTTCTGCCGCTTTCTTGGCTTCATTCATACTTTGAACAATATATCACGTTTAACCATGTTCTAAATATGTTTGTGACCGTGGTTAGCAGAAACTCGCGTTTGAGGGTATTCGCGATTTGATCCTTGATGAAGACTTTCGTAAAAGGAATACAGGGGAGTGCTCTAGCGGTCAACCGAGCACAAAAGAACGAGGAAGAACGGCCAACTGAAGATAAGGTTGTATATTTCTTAACTGGACGCGCATGTAGCGGATAACAAAAAAAAAACTCACTTTGTTTTTTTATTTTCTATTTTTAGAACTTATTTTTTATTGAAATAAAAAATCAAATATATCAGAATTCATAATTTTTTATGCTCTTACCTGAGGATCCGTGGCTAATGGTGTAGATGAAGGAGGTACTATTGATACTTGTGAAGTCATGGAGATCGAATATGTGATAGGAAAAGTAGACATGGTTTCAAAGATGATTTTAAGGGCTAGAATTCGGTAGAAAAATAACACCACGGCCCCACGATGGGCGCCAAATTGTTTTGGTCAAAAAAACAAACGCAGAATAGAATTTGACCAATTTAGTCAAGGTCATGTTGTTGTGATCAAGATACACTGCAAGAAGCTGAAAGCAAAACACATTATTTACGAGGAAAGCCCTTGATCTTGGCTAAGATCTTTGTCATAAAACCTCGAGAGTTGGAAATATCTGAGCTGCCTTTGTTAATTTTATTGATGAATCGAAACGAGTACAAGTTTTACAATGTTGTTAAGAATATGAGAATTAGAACAAAGTGTTCATGTGTGTGTATTTTTCGTAATACAGTCACTTATTTATACATGACAATCCTAACTAAATTCAGAGAATCTCGGCATGATCGTCTGATCCGGGATCTTGGAAGACATAGGTTGTGTTTGCCAGCATCTGAATGATTCAGATCTGAAGGATTCAGAAGCCTGAATCATTCATTCAGACGCTTTGAATGAATCTGCCTCTGAATAAAAGTATGTCGTTTAGTTGGCCATCTGAATGGTTTTGCTGAATGAAGGAAATGACCATTTTGCTCATTCGATTTAAAATATTAATATATACCATTATAAAGCAAAATACATATAAATTATAATTTTTAACAATCAAAACATAGAACTTTGAGTTCTTTTCTCTAATTTATTTGTTCATTAGAGAAAAGCCAAAAGCCACAAACATTTTGAACATCATCAGGTCAACTTGTTCAAAGCTCTGTAAAATTACGATTGGTTAAAAAGATTGCATACACAACAATATAACATGAACTTTCTCCACATGAAAAAGTCACAGAACATCAATGAATCTCTAATCTTCAGCAGTCAAAGTAGGTCTCGTGAATTGATTCCTCCAAAACAAACTCTTTAACGACAAAGGTAGGTCTCGTGAATTGAATCTGAACTAAATTTGCCAAGAAATTGGCAATTTTGAGGCAACAACTCAAAGCCCAAGTTGCACAAATTTCTAGCCAGATTAGCATCGATTCAATCAAATTATATAAGAAAGAAAAAACATATCAATCTAATAGGGAGATGAAGGATTGTGATTAACCTGCAAGTGTGAATGGATATCTAATCTTGGACGACGCCAGGAAAATTGCCCTTCCGTCAAGCTAGTCATGGAACTACGGGATGACCGAAGTCTGTAGACGACGACAAAGGATAGAGGAGGGCGGCGTCGAGATGAGGATGGCGAGTTGGCGACAAAGGGAAGAGTGGGAATCACTGGTGGCGATGGAGGCCGTGTTGGTGTCGATTCGAGAAAGCGGCGATGAGAATGGGGAGGCAAGGAAACAGTGCTACGATCCCATGATTATAGGAATAAATCCAATTTCATTTATTAATTAAGTTAAATGTCGAATTACACTTATGCCCTTATAAATATAATTAAAGTATCTTTTTTTAACCATATGGAAAACTTTAATTATTATTCAACATTCTAATTGAATACACAAAATAGCAACCGTTTTGGTTTTTATCAACTTTTTTTTTTTTCAAACTTCAAAAGTTTCTTTATCATATCAAACTTTAAGATCAAATTTAGAATAGAACAAAATAACTCGAAATTCTTTGCAATCGTCCATGTTAAAAATGGTAAATGGAATATAAAAAAAGTATCGAATGTTATTTTAGGAATAAATATTTTCAAATCAATATTAAGAACTTGTGTTTTTGAATTATAATAAAATAAGATCTTTGATATCTGTCACAAACATGCTTTGTTCAATTATCTAGTGTAGAAACAACAAAATATAACGTTGTCCCATTTGATACTGGATGTTGCTGGCATTTTCCACAGCATTCATAACAATGTCGAAGCATAGCGGGAATGTGAACCAAACTGTTTTTGCAGTGATGGAGTCCTTCGTGAGTCGTGACCCCACAATTTGCTGACGGCTATGGAGTTTTCAAATTGCATCAATGAAAAAGGGACATTGAGCTTTATTTTGGCTTAAATTGTTAAATTAACGCGAACTCATATATTTAATGATTTTGAGGTTACTGGTTGCATGATTTACTCCCACTTAAAAACGACGTTGCATATTCTTACAAAAGTAACATCATTGCATTAAATTGCGAAAAACACGAAACATTATCAAATAAACAAGTAACTAACCCCTATTAAAAAACACCCAATATTTATATTTATATACCCATATATTTCGTCGACATACAAACAAAAAGAGTTACTACACAAATTTTATTACCATAAAAACAAAACGAAAGCATTTATTGCGTCGTTCTATATAAACGAAACCTCAGCAACACTTACATTTACGTCCACAAAATGACTTCCGCTACATTGAAAACACAAATAAACGCAGTGGTTCTAGCAGTGTTGCTCTTGATTGTCGTATGTACCGGTAAGTTTCTTATATGTTACGAAAATACATTGATTCCATTGAATAATATGATTTACAAATGTCTCACATGGATGCTAACGTTTGTATATTGTGTTTATAAAAAGTGGCACAAGAGGAGAACAAAACCCGTTTTTGTTATGACCTGATCGACAAGGAACCAGATTGCCTGCCACAAAGATGTAATGATGATTGCATAGCACTGAATTACATTAGAGGCCTTTGTAAACTAGTGTACCGAGATAACCCTAATACGTTTTGCGTTTGTACGAGGTATTGTGCTTCTAATGCAGAAATAAATGGGGACAGTATTGCCCCAAATTGATGTTTGGTATCATGTATCTTACTACTTTATAATTGAATAAATGATAAATCAGTTTTCTTATATTGTAAGTTCCTACGTTGTTTGTTGTTATGGTTATGGAAATTGCTAATGTTAGACGTCTTCTATGTTGTTCACTCTTTTGACTGTTTTATGAAATTTGAAACATTTGAATATAATTTGATAACGTAAGATATATTTTAGTCAACTTGAAACAATCCTTAGCGTTACCAGTGACACGCAAATAATTTAGGTAAATTGAGCATTGATGGATAAATAATACTTAATTTTAGGTGAGATCTTAACTATGAATTTACCAAAAATTTGAGTTTGGTGACAGATAAATTCGGAAACGGTTTCCAAAATCATCATTACTGTTATTAACTCAAACCGTCAAGAGCCAAGGAATTACCCATTTGAATGAATCTTTCTTCCAGAATCAACAAAGCTCTCAAAATCATCTTTACACCCAAATAGATTCAGAATGAATAACAAAATCATAGTATTATGTATTAAAAAGGCTTCGGCATATGCAATACGCCACGACATGCAGTTAGCGTTTGATTGTTGTATTTGTTTTTGTGGGATTTTTTTAATTTGTCAAAGAATATGGTTTCATCAGATAGATTTAAATGAGATTGTGTGATTGGCGGGTAAAAATTTTGAGAATTAAGATTCATTCTTTTTAGTTTTTACAATATTGTTTGGTTTTCAAAGGTTTTGAAATGTATTTATGTCAAATGACATAAATACCTTTATTTAACTTTCTAATAGAAATTGTTTTTTATAAATAATCTATAATAATAATAGTGGAGCATGTTTAGGGATGTCAAAAAAAACTGTAACCGATGGGGAAAACCGAAAACCGAAATAAATGGTCCGGGTTCGGGGATGATAAACGGGGATGGGGACGGGGACACGGGGAAAAACCGAAAAATTATATGGGGGACGGGGATGGGGATGGTATTAGTATCCTTCCCCGATTATCCGGCCCGAATACCCGATTAACCGTCTCGGTATAGTATAATAGTATATAACTTTTTTAGGTTTTACTTAGCTCATTACCCATTTATATATTTATGTCGATTTCAGTCCAAAAAATATTGTGAATTGTGATTTGGATTTGATTATGTAATGTGTTGTATTTTGGATGCATTTGAATTTTGGACTTTAAAACTTTAGTTTTCTTTCTGTTGACATTACCCATTTAATTAATCGTTTAAGTTAAACGGAGATACCGATTACCCACAGTTTTACCCGATTACCCGATATGGATCCCCGATTAAATCCCCGCGGTTTTTTAAGCGGGGACGGGGATGGTTTTTTTAAACGGGGACGGGGACAGTATGACCAAAAACCGGCCCAAAACCGGCCCGTTGCCATCCCTAAGCATGTTGATGTAAATACGGTAATCACTGTCATGAGAGCAACATTGTGGCTGATTAGTGGAGATAATTGGGGATGAAATCAAAACAAAGTCAACCTAATGACAAAACTCGGTCAACCACCAAACTAGATACTCGAACTAACGCACCAGGACAAAAAATCTTGCCAAGATGGGTATTATTCGACCCCAAAAAATCTGGTGTACAAGGTAAAACTCCGAACTGTGACATAATTTGTGAGTGGAAAAGGTGGACTCCTATGAAACGAGTCAAAGAAAAATAGGGCAAACATAGTATAATAGAGAGGGAAGGGACCTGATCTATAGGGGTAACAAAGTGTCTATAAGTTGAAATATCGATGTCGCAAGTTGGTCTGAATCTTCTGTAAAGAAAATGTTTATATGCGCTCTTTACAACTACGTTTTGGGTGATGTGGATGTTCTAGAATGAAATGTTTATATGCGCTCTTTAACCAAAAAGTCTACTACTTTAGATCTCGTTGTCACAGTTTTTTTTTCTGGTTGTCTAACAGATGTAGTAAGCTGAGTATTAATTTGGTTGGATGCCTTCAAAGCCCTCTCGGTGTGACAAACTAGTTTGTTCTCCATGTCTAATGCCTTGCTAGGCTTTTTATATATTTCTGTCATTCCAAAAGACAAAACAAAGTAAATTTTACTGAAGTTCATCTCAAATGGTTTTGTATTTTGAAAATGAGCAATAGATGAGATGTGAAAACCCGCAAAAAAAATTGTAAAAAGGATAAAATGGTCTTTTGTCACATCATAGACCATGATGTAAAATAATTTCATGCTTATGGAATAAGAATGGAAGAAATAAAAGTTTATGTAAAAATTTGGAATTTTATCGCATGAATAGTGAAATTTGGCCAACAAGGGCAAAACGGTCATTTGACATGAAAATGATCATTTTGTTAAAGAAAATGTAATGTGGGGTTAAGTTGGTAACTAATGAAACTTCATGAAATAAAATTTGCTTTTTAGTGCCAAAATAAAAGAAGTGGAACTTGAGGGTTAGAAATGAAAATATAAGAAATATAAATATGAGAAAATATCATACTTCTCATTTACTGGAAACTGGGAGCAAGTTCTAGAGCTCTGGAGAAGGAGCATGAGGAGTTGTAAAAATCAAGTTCCAAAATTGAAGATTTAAGCTTCAAAAGGTAATAAATTCCATGTTTTAAGTTCATCCTACCTAAGTTCTTGAACGGGAATCCTATTCTTGATTTCTGATTTTCCAGAAATCATGATTTCCAGTGAAGTCATACAAATCATCTTGCTCAAAATCATCAAGTAAACATGTTCTAGTTGTTGAATATGTTGAAAAATCAAGAAAAGATGATTTGGGTTCAAGAACCCTAAATCACGGGTTTGTATGATCAAGTAATTTTCAATGGGTTTTGATGAGTCTAATATGTTAGAAAAGATGAAAGAAACTAGTAGTAGTTATTAATTTGATGGAATTGAAGTTTTGATGCAAAAGTGGTGAAACGGGTTTTTAGCTCAAGAACCCTAGAAATGGGTTTGTGAGATGAAACTGATTTCAAAAGGTTTCTATGGTTTTGTTAAGTCAAATATGTCATAAAAGATGTAAAAAAATCAGTTCATATGCTTAAAAATTCAATAAATGAGTTTTTGGTGAAAAATAGTTATTTCGGAAGGATTTTCAAGTAAATGAAGAAAATTTGATGATTTTATGGTTTAAAATGAAATGTGAGTTGGTATTTAGGGCCTAGAAATGACCCTAAAGTGATTAAGTCATGTATTAAGAGCTTAATGCAGGGAATAGTGAACCTGCAGTTTGGAAAATCGTCAAAAATAGCAACCTACTCAGCGATCGCGACGCAACGTCCATAGGGTCGCGACGCGACATCGCGGGTACTGTAGCAGTCAGTAGCCAATTTTCAAGTTAAGGTTTTTATGCTTTGATTTTGGAACTTGGGGTTAGGCTTATCCGTTTGACCTCAAATTTTAAACATAAGTCCATTATAGTCTAAAACTTCATAGAAAACTGTCGGAATGGAAATACGACCTCCCGAGGGTACTGTAGCAAAATACGCGTATTTCGGGAAAGAATTATAAATTGAAGAAAGTTAGTTGTTAAGGGTAGTAGCCTAGTTATGACCCTTAATTGTATAACATGAGACTTTTATATTGTGGAGTCAGTTGTAATATGTAAATAAGTGTTAATCAAGTATGTGTATTAAATGCATATTTAGGTGGTGGTTCTAATACGGTGAACCAAGCGAAGGAAAAAGGAATTCAAGGAGCTAAATAACTCCTAAGTGACTTAAGGTGAGTATGTGTGGATTTTCCTAGTACGTAGCAAACTAATGTTTTTCAGAAAATGAGATTTCCAAATTACTTCAAATGTTAAAGTTTGGAAACAGTTTTGAAAGTAGCTCTATATATGAGCTAAGTGTTTTAAAGCAGAATTTTAAAGAAATTCAGTTTATAAAGCTATTTTGAAAGAAGCTCCATATGTGAGCTTAAGATGTTGAGATTAGCATTTAAAGAGATTTTGAGTATGAGTCAAAAAGTTTATA
Organism: Cichorium intybus; assembly: GCA_023525715.1. NCBI lineage: Eukaryota > Viridiplantae > Streptophyta > Magnoliopsida > Asterales > Asteraceae > Cichorium > Cichorium intybus. The sequence continues at coordinate 33,380,804 of CM042017.1, read as the reverse complement.
AGTTTGAGTTTCATATGAGTTGTGTTTTTATGCTTGACCAATTTGAGATGAAGTGAAGAAAGTAATGAAATAAGAACTAAAGCAAAGAAAGAGATAAAGAGTCAGTTGTCCGGACTAGGATCACCCACATAATCGGGAGATCTGAAGATACTACTGGGATGGTACCTCCCGTCGCGAAGTAGTTGTCTAGCTTAGCACAACCTTATGGTTGGATTTGATCCAAGCCATAAAGGGGAGACAGAAATAGCACAACCTTGCGGGTGGATCTGTTCTGTCCCGCGAAGAGGAGTTAGTAATATGAATTAAACTAATTCATGAGTTTCAGTTGGTCTTGAGAAATGAGGAAAAGCAGTTTTGAGATTTATTATGAAAAGCAGTTTTGAGTAGTTTTGAGTTTTAGATTTATTATGAAAAGCAGTTTTGAGTAGTTTTGAGATTTATTATGAAAAGCAGTTTTGAGATTTATTATGAACATCAGTTTTGAGTAGTTTTGAGATTTATTATGAAAAGCAGATTTGAGTAGTTTTGAGATTTATTATGAACAGCAGTTTTGAGTAGTTTTGAGATTTTTTATGAACAACGGTTTTGAGTAGTTTTGAGATTTGTTATGAAAAGCAGTTTTGAGATTTATTAAGAGAATCAGTTTTAAGCAGTTTTGAGATTTACTATGAAAACCAGTTTTAGGTATTTTACTTGTTTTATATTACAAGTTTTGAGCAAAAGAGTTTTGGGTCTAAAACCCATATTACTCACGAGACTTTATGTCTTACGTATTATTTGTTTTAAAATGCTATGTACTTAGGTGAGAAGAGCAGAAGCTGAAGTTGGGGCCAATGTAAAATACAGATAAGTTTAAATTGTGGCTTTTGAATGCAGTCTGTAATACCCCTTATGAATAAGTTTGAAAAAAAAAATTTAAGTGACTTTTTGATAGTCACGTATTGTAAAATAGTTGTATTATAAAACTGTATCAAATTATGGTTTTGAGAAAGGGGTGTTACAGTTTTGGTATCAGAGCCATAGTTTAAGCGAACTATGTGTCAATACTTGAACCTAGACTTAAACTGTGTAGGAGTTAAGTAAGGTACATACTTAACTATGAGGTTGTAAGTAAGGAGAAGTGGGAGTAAACCCAAAACAGTGGAACATGAGCCCTGGTGGTAAAGCTGGAACCAAATATGTATAGGTGGTTATAATAATATGGGCCCGTACTATCATAATAACAGGATATATGTTTGAGTTTGGCGGAACCACACAGGAATCATGTGAATTTGTAAGGGATGAGTGTAGGAGGTTTAAGGAGTATAGATTGGGTATACTTATGTAATTAAACTAAGTATGACTGAAGATGTTAAAGTATGAGGTATGTGGTGGGGAAAACATCATACCCTATATGAGAATTATCATAAAATATGAATGATGATGATTGAAAATAAGATAATGAGTGGGTGAAAGGAAATAAGGAAAATAATGTAACGTATATGTAATTGAAACTTGAGAGAATAGTAAAAGAGAAATGAAAAGAAAATGTGTAGCTGAAAAAAATTCCGTTGTCTAACGGAACGAAGTATGATTTTGGAATAAGAATAGAGGTAATGTCACTACAGTGACCAAAGAAAGAAAGATTGGAAAAGAATATGAATACATATATATATATATATATATATATATATATATATATATATATATATATATATATATATATATGAATAAAACTCATATAAGAAAGAATAATGAAAACACTTAACCGGGGAAAAGTAAAAGGAAATGAGATGGGTTTGTAATTGTAGACAAACCCAATGGTGGTATGAAAAGGGTAAAGAATAAATATTGAGAAGTAGTATGATGCGTCTCCCATGGACAACCAGGGGATTAAAGTATGTATACTAAAAGTTGTGAGTAAATATGTTAATATAAAATGAAAGCAAAATACTTAACCAAGTATTAGATAGGGAATCAAGGATAGAAATGAAAGTGTAAGAAATGGGAAATCGTGACTTCCAAACTTGAAAGTAATATGACAAGTAAAGACGTCTAATGGTTGGAGCAAATAACTAAGTCATAAGTGTAATGCTATAATGAGTAACATAACAAAGTAAGTTACCTGAATGAAAAGGAAATGAAAAATGGAAAATTGTTAAAGACTATGAGTATGTTGCATAATTATAATGCGATTATAAGAAAATGAATTGAGAAATGGAGATTGAGTGCCTAATCAAGTGTTAGGCGGGAAGTTAAAGATAAGACAGACGATGAGGATAATGAGAAGAATATAAAGAAAGTTATCAAATAGAATGATGACTGAGAGTCATAAATAATATGAAGTAAGGAATAAAAGTAAATGTCTAGATAAGTAATAGACAAAGAGTCAAAGATGATATAAGAACTAAAATAAACAGACAGAAAGTTACTACCTCCAAATGGGAGTGACGGGTAAAAGTATCCAAGGATTGTGAGAAATGGTTAGTACATAACTAGTAATTATGAAATTGTAAGAATATGTATATATGTGCTAATAGATATAAAAGAATGAGTAAGTTTTAGGACTTATACAATGTATAAAAGTATAAAGGGGATTATAAAATAGGTATTCTAATTAGAATACTATAAAGTAAGAAGCAAAGGAGTGAAATAATATATTTGGTGTATAGTCTCAAAACACAAAAGAATGAAAGATAATGAGAAAATGAATAGCTGTTGTGTATCACCTAAAGATACATAAGAAGTAAGTCTTATATGAAATATAGAGTGTAAAGAAGTGGAGTTTAAATGAAAGAACAATGTAATGTGTTAGGCATGTAGCCTTATAACACATAGAAAAGATGGTAAAAGATATAATGGAAGAAAATTTGGGCCTACAGCCTAAAAAGTTATAAGTAAAAGTATGTGAGATAAAGTTTTTAATGTCTACAAAAAAAAAAAGGGAGAAGAACACAAGATGAAATTAAGAAATTGAACATCAGATTGAAAATCTTTAAATGTATGTTAGTAAGAAGATCGAAAGAATGAAAATTTATCAACAAGTGATATTGTAAATTGAGTATTGAGATAGGTAAGTGTCATGGGACAAAAATGGATGAAGTATTTAATTTGAGTTCTTAAACCAAAAGAGAATCAAGTATATATGTATGTGCATGTTATACAATTAAGAACTTGTAAGTATGTGTTAAGAAGTTATTTGAGACAATGAGTTATATCTCATTGTCAAGTTAGAATCATATTATGACTAAAAGCATATAAAGTTGGTAATTAAATTCTTTCCAGCTTTGACTTTTTTATAAGAGTCAAACTTAGAATGTAATCATGAAACTACTTGAAGTATGTATAAGGTATATTGAAACTGAGTTTGGAATTATGAAATATTATATGTAATAAACTAGAAACATAAAAAAACCAACATAGTAGAGTCGGGTTACCAAGTAGTAATCAAGAGGTAAAAGAAAGACAAAATTTATTTGTAAAAGTCTAAAGTGGGACAAGAGTTCGAGAATTGATATATGTGATCAAGAAGTTAATAAATATGATTTGTGAAACCCAATTACACCGCAAGATGATAATATCATAAAAAGTGTAATAAGATGAGAATGGTACATGGGGTACCTCAGAAGATAAGAAGTGTACTCATAGGAGTACTGTAAGAAAGCTGAGAAATGAAAAAGATATGATTATATTAGTAAGTTTAATGAGTAAATGAGACTGAAATCTCATAAATAATAAAGGAAGATGAAAGAAGTATCTAGATTGCTAATATGTCGAAATGTGAAAATAACACAAGTAAAGGGTGATATAATACATGTATTAATGAAAGTAATACATATAATGTATAGGAAATGAGTAAGAAGTATGTGAAAGTGAAATTTCATAAATTATGAAATAACAAGAAAAGTGATAATTGAATCATAAATAAAAGTCAAGATGTGGAAGTAATATATGTACAGGACAAAATAAGACATGTATTTATAGATAGTAATACATGTATATTATAGAGTAGAAAATATAATAATCTATGGTGAGCATATGGAAACTAGTAAGGAGTAAAAAGAAGTATATAATTAATCATATAAATGTCAAGGGTAGAGAAGAAGGAAGTTGACAGAAATAATAGGTCAACTTCAATAGCAAAACTGTACAAATCTACAAGGTTAAACATTGTGTATTATATATAGAAAGAAAGCTAATGATGTCTAGTTCCTAAAATAAAAAGCGGTACGTCGCTTCAACACTTTTAGAGTGAGATATGCAGATTCTCGTGAAAGATATACTGTTTCGACAGATCTGTCCCAAACAGAAAAGTGAGGAAGTAAAGTGTAACGAAAGGAAGAGAATGTAATCCTTATAAATGGTAATGAACCGGGAGCCGTTAGTAGAGATAAAGAAGAATAAACATGAAGTTTAAAAGACTTAAAGAAAAAATTATTCAAAAGATAAAGAGTAGTAAAACTTCTGAAAAGAAAGAATAAAAGTAAATTATCTATGTAATAACGATGAGCAAAGGAATAAAAAAGAAAGAGAAAGGTGATAATGAATAAGTAATATTATAAGAGAAGAACGAGAGGAGAGGGGAGGTATTAAAAAAAAGAATAAGTTATGCTTAAGTAAAATGCCCGTTAAGGGACAAGATTTTTGTTTAAAGAAAGATATTGTGTATTTATAAATTTTGTATAAATACAAATTTCGTTTAATTGTATTTGGAAAAAGTTTTATAAGTAAAGAATATGATTAGTATAATCTCATTAGTTTTTGGTAAAGATATGAGAAGAATTACAAAGTAGACTGCTATTTGTGATAAAAGTATGAAAGTATGAAACCACTTTGTAAAATAAGTTTTACTAAGAGATTTGCATATGAATGAAATGAGGTAAAAAGGAATGTAACTAGAACATAGAGTATGAAGTATGAGCAAGCAACTAAAAGTTGAGGAAACGGATAAAAATGACTGAAATGGTATTTTGGTCATTTAGTAAAAGTATTAAATATGTTATAATTATTTTGAAATATTATAGAGAAAGTAGAGTAAAATTACCAAAAAGGTATTTCGGTTATTTAAGCAAATGTAAGGTTTTAAAGAGATACTTGTATATCTCTTATAAGGAAGAAGTCTAGAAGAGGGATAACCTCTAAGAGTATAAACTTCTAGAAATGTAATTAAAAGATTGAAAGTTGAGGGAAATGAAAGATCAATCCTCTAAGGATAAAAAGTATACGTAAAGAAAATATATACATACCATGTATAGTACGAAAAGATTCCGAGGACGGAATCCGCTTAAGGAGGGGTGACTGTGAGAACCCGCAAAAAAAATTGTAAAAAGGGTAAAATGGTCTTTTGTCACATCATAGACCATGATGTAAAATAATTTGATGCTTATGGAATAAGAATGGAAGAAATAAAAGTTTATGTAAAAATTTGGAATTTTATCGCGTAAATAGTGAAATTTGGCCAATAAGGGCAAAACGATCATTTGACATGAAAATGATCATTTTGTTAAAGAAAATGTAATGTGGGGTTAAGTTGGTAACTAATGAAACTTCATGAAATAAAATTTGCTTTTTAGTGCCAAAATAAAAGAAGTGGAACTTGAGGGTTAGAAATGAAAATATGAGAAATATAAATATGAGAAAATATCATACTTCTCATTTACTGGAAACTGGAGCAAGTTCTAGAGCTCTGGAGAAGGAGCACGAGGAGTTGTAAAAATCAAGTTCCAAAATTGAAGATTTAAGCTTCAAAAGGTAATAAATTCCATGTTTTAAGTTCATCCTACCTAAGTTCTTGAACGGGAATCCTATTCTTGATTTCTGATTTTCCAGAAATCATGATTTCCAGTGAAGTCATACAAATCATCTTGCTCAAAATCATCAAGTAAACATGTTCTAGTTGTTGAATATGTTGAAAAATCAAGAAAAGATGATTTGGGTTCAAGAACCCTAAATCACGGGTTTGTATGATCAAGTAATTTTCAATGGGTTTTGATGAGTCTAATATGTTAGAAAAGATGAAAGAAACTAGTAGTAGTTATTAATTTGATGGAATTGAAGTTTTGATGCAAAAGTGGTGAAACGGGTTTTTAGCTCAAGAACCCTAGAAATGGGTTTGTGAGATGAAACTGATTTCAAAAGGTTTCTATGGTTTTGTTAAGTCAAATATGTCATAAAAGATGTAAAAAAATCAGTTCATATGCTTAAAAATTCAATAAATGAGTTTTTGGTGAAAAATAGTTATTTCGGAAGGATTTTCAAGTAAATGAAGAAAATTTGATGATTTTATGGTTTAAAATGAAATGTGAGTTGGTATTTAGGGCCTAGAAATGACCCTAAAGTGATTAAGTCATGTATTAAGAGCTTAATGCAGGGAATAGTGAACCTGCAGTTTGGAAAATCGTCAAAAATAGCAACCTACTCAGCGATCGCGACGCAACGTCCATAGGGTCGCGACGCGACATCGCGGGTACTGTAGCAGTCAGTAGCCAATTTTCAAGTTAAGGTTTTTATGCTTTGATTTTGGAACTTGGGGTTAGGCTTATCCGTTTGACCTCAAATTTTAAACATAAGTCCATTATAGTCTAAAACTTCATAGAAAACTGTCGGAATGGAAATACGACCTCCCGAGGGTACTGTAGCAAAATACGCGTATTTCGGGAAAGAATTATAAATTGAAGAAAGTTAGTTGTTAAGGGTAGTAGCCTAGTTATGACCCTTAATTGTATAACATGAGACTTTTATATTGTGGAGTCAGTTGTAATATGTAAATAAGTGTTAATCAAGTATGTGTATTAAATGCATATTTAGGTGGTGGTTCTAATACGGTGAACCAAGCGAAGGAAAAAGGAATTCAAGGAGCTAAATAACTCCTAAGTGACTTAAGGTGAGTATGTGTGGATTTTCCTAGTACGTAGCAAACTAATGTTTTTCAGAAAATGAGATTTCCAAATTACTTCAAATGTTAAAGTTTGGAAACAGTTTTGAAAGTAGCTCTATATATGAGCTAAGTGTTTTAAAGCAGAATTTTAAAGAAATTCAGTTTATAAAGCTATTTTGAAAGAAGCTCCATATGTGAGCTTAAGATGTTGAGATTAGCATTTAAAGAGATTTTGAGTATGAGTCAAAAAGTTTATAAGTTTGAGTTTCATATGAGTTGTGTTTTTATGCTTGACCAATTTGAGATGAAGTGAAGAAAGTAATGAAATAAGAACTAAAGCAAAGAAAGAGATAAATAGTCAGTTGTCCGGACTAGGATCACCCACATAATCGGGAGATCTGAAGACACTACTGGGATGGTACCTCCCGTCGCGAAGTAGTTGTCTAGCTTAGCACAACCTTATGGTTGGATTGTTCCAAGCCATAAAGGGGAGACAGAAATAGCACAACCTTGCGGGTGGATCTGTTCTGTCCCGCGAAGGGGAGTTAGTAATATGAATTAAACTAATTCATGTGTTTCAGTTGGTCTTGAGAAATGAGGAAAAGCAGTTTTGAGTAGTTTTGAGATTTATTATGAAAAGCAGTTTTGAGTAGTTTTGAGATTTATTATGAACAGTAGTTTTGAGTAGTTTTGAGATTTATTATGAAAAGCAGTTTTGAGTAGTTTTGAGATTTATTATGAACAGCAGTTTTGTGTAGTTTTGAGATTTGTTATGAAAAGCAGTTTTGAGATTTATTAAGAGAATCAGTTTTAAGCAGTTTTGAGATTTACTATGAAAACCAGTTTTAAGTATTTTACTTGTTTTATATTACAAGTTTTGAGCAAAAGAGTTTTGGGTCTAAAACTCATATTACTCACGAGACTTTATGTCTTACGTATTATTTGTTTTAAAATGTTATGTACTTAGGTGATAAGAGCAGAAGCTGAAGTTGAGGCCAATGTAAAATACAGATAAGTTTAAATTGTGGCTTTTGAATGCAGTCTGTAATACCTCTTATGAATAAGTTTGAAATAAAAATTTTAAGTGACTTTTTGATAGTCACGTATTGTAAAATAGTTGTATTATAAAACTGTATCAAATTATGGTTTTGAGAAAGGGGTGTTACATGTGACATGTATATATGTGGGGTCTACTATCATGTGAGTGAGATGAGAGTCCATTTAAAATCATCATTTGAAAAAAAATGGGAGAACGAGCTCTATGAATGAGACAAACTTGGGCTTTTTTTTCTTCTATGGATTTTATAGATGTATCAGGGGTGGAACCCTTAAGGGGCCTAGAGGGGCCATCCCCCCCCCCCCCCCCCCCCCCCCCCGTTTTTTCTGCTAAGAATGTATAATATGATCTATAATCGAGAAATAAATTAGAAATATTAGTCGAAGAATCTAGCCGGCAAAGGTACGAACCCAAATCGATTGGACTAAGAAACCTATCATTTTGAATGGTAAGCGAAATTCTGGTTCATCTTTTCCGCCATTACAGTGCTTAGGGGATTATTACTTGGTGTTCATTTGATTTTTTTAATAGATTGATATAAGGAATGTTTGCCAGTGTCTTTGATTTTTGTTTAGTGTTTCAATTTTGTTTACTTGATCATCTAGGGTTCATATGATTATACAATTGCTTGGGGTGTATGTTTGTTCGAAGTCTTCTGCAAATTTACTTCCGATAAAGCCACTTTGGTGGCTGATTCCTTGAAGGGATGCCCATAAGCACGAAACGATATCCTATTTTAAATACTCAAATTTATTCCACCATAGTGCAATGTTGTTTAGTGCTTGGTGCATTTTGTACTTGGTGCATTTTGCACTTTATGATATGACATGGAGTTTTGAAGTTGTCAAGATAAATTTCGTTTCCTTATAACAGGCATTTAGACTATCAATTCTTACATCGAGGCCAAAACAAAATGAATTTTCTCAATCCTAAGCCATTTATAATTGTAAGCCTTCTTCTTTCTCATAATATGCATATGCGGCATATGTTATGCTTGTATTTTTTTGTATTGAAGATCTGGTTTCGGCCCCCTTGTTTCATTTGCCCACGTTCCGCCCCTGAGATCTATCTATTTTTCAAACCAACAATACATTTGTAGTATTTTAAAATCAAATCCATTCACATTCTTCTAAATACCCCAAACCAAATGCACATATTTCATGGTCGCATCCTTATTTATTATCCACCAACATGACTTTGTATCTATTTTAGAGTCTTTTTCGCGGGAATTGGATGCTTTAGGGCAACACCTACAATAATACTTCACCTAAAATAATACTTTTAAAATATTAATTTCATATTTATATATCACACTTTAAATTTTAATTATCATAGTATCTTTTCAAAATTATGGGCCGTGTTGTAAAACTCGACATACTCGGTCGAGTACTCGGAATCGATCATATGTCGATGTACTTTTTCTAGAAATCGGTCAAAAACTCGAATTGGTCAAAGTCGATCAAACTCAAAGTAAATCAGTCTTAACTCGACCAACTCAGCCAAGTTAGGCAATCGGTAAAATTCGGAAATTTTGATTTTTTTAAAGTAGATAATTAGAATTGCTAAATATATATTTAACATATATATTGTATTTATTTGTTTATTAAACACATTGTTGTTTAATTTTAATTTTTTAGTTAAATTCAAATTTGATGTAATTACGACTATATTCAATATTTTAGTGTGTATAGACTGTTAGGATCGCTACTAGCCCAACCATGCTATCACATATAAGAACAATGAGGTTCCTTTTTCTAAAACCAATTGGCAATAGAAGGGATTACCCATTGCCTTATATGTTAGCATTTAGTTTCTATTTTGACCGATGTGGGATTGGGTTTGCTCCCAACAATCCTCCCCTCAAACCCAAGTTCCGTCATATTCCGCTTTCTGACCTTGGCCTCCCCTCTAACGACTGTTTATCAGATCCAATCCTTTTTCATACCGCCGATCTACTCTCGGGACACGCTCAACCTGACCGGGCCATCAGGGAGACTTTCGATATAAGGGTTTCCAGGATCAACTTCGTCGGACTGAGGATTACCGGGGATCGCGCCACCTGCGCCGACCACATCATCCGGGCTACAACCATAGCTCTGATACCACTTGTTAGGATCGCTACTAGCCCAACCATGCTATCACATATAAGAACAATGAGGTTCCTTTTTCTAAAACCAATTGGCAATAGAAGGGATTACCCATTGCCTTATATGTTAGCATTTAGTTTCTATTTTGACCGATGTGGGATTGGGTTTGCTCCCAACATAGACATAATTCATTCAAAATATTAATTTCATATTTGAAAATAATACATTATTGCCTAAATATGTAGGTTGTTACATAGTCAAAACTAACTATGTTAAAGTGAGACCAAACACTAAACAAAACCTGACAATAAATATCTTTCTTGAAAAAAGATTCATGTGTGCACTCAACTTAGCAAAACAAACATACATCATTAACCATTAGAGGTTTACGACTGAATGACCATATCCATAACAAAAAACAAAAAAAAACAAAAAAAAAACAAAAAATCCACAATGACTAGCTGTAATCGAAAGTCAGTCTAAACCTTTAATTTTCACTATACCACATAAGCAATTTTTGTAATTTACTCGTAGAAATATATTACGTTATAATCTAGAAAAAAAACGCTTAATAATCAAATCATGAGTAAATTATAAATCTAGTTCGTGTTATATTTTTTTTTTTGGTTAAAGAGGACGGCACTTCAGACAAATTTTATTAATAAAAAGAATAAATACAATAGAAGGCTGAGGACTCCCCACCAAAGAAACAACAAAGACCATTGGGACAGGCCCCAAAGGACAACAAGGCTAAACTAGGAACCAAAACAAGATTTGGAACCAGGAATCATAACAGGAACAAAACCAAAAAACCTGCAAAAAGAAAACAAACCAAACAAGCATACAGAAAAGCAAAGCAGAGGATAAAGGAAAGAAAAAGGACCAAAGTGCATAGAACAATGGCTTTAGGGAATGTACCAGATCCTTTTAGCCAAATTTACATTAGGACAATGTTTCATAGAAAGACTCACCAATCTACATCGCACATCATCAATAACATTATTCCTAACAGCATGATAGGTTAATTTTTTATTTTTGAAAATCCGATAATTTCTTTCCTTCCAAATGTGGTAAATAGCAGCAGCAAACACAAGTCTTCGAATGATGGACCAAATGGTCTTACTCTTAGATTTGGGCTTTAGAAGATTAATAATATCGGACCAGCTATCAGTAGGGAAGGAGAGATTCATGACATGCTGAAGGTCATGTCAAACCATAGAAGGGAAAGAACATTCAAAGAAGAGATGAGGAAGGGAATCAGAACAATCACCACAAAAGGCACAGATGAGATTGGAGTTATGGTTCCAAGTTTTAAGTTTATCATGAGTATTGAGACGATTTTTAAGAGCAACCCAGAGAATGAAAGCATGTCTAGGGATATTCTGAGAAAACCATACCAGATGATACCAATCGACAGGATGATTATAGGGGCGGATAGAGTGCCAGACAGAACGAACAGAAAAAGGAGAGAGATGACCGTCTCTAGATCGCCAAAGGATTTTATCAGGAATGCACGTAGATAGCGAAGGAGGGTTTTGAGAGAACAAATTAACGTGTGAGTCCCTCCAGCGTTGGGGGCGATCCCAGCAGCCGTTAACGACAAGGTCAGCGACCTTAGAATCAGGATTGAAACCCGCAGCATGGATGTCACGGGCTGAAAGGAAATGAGACAGAGGACCATTAGGATGCCAGTTATCGAACCAAGCTGACGTATTGCAGCCATTACCAACTTGGGTGACTATATACTCCCGTATCTTACCCCGCATGTCTAGGATGTTACGCCAGGCATAGCCCGTACCGTATTTTTTGGGCGCATCCCAGAAGTTACGGCCACAAAGACGGTACGAGTGGATCCACTTGACCCATAGAGAATCTTTATTAGAAAGGATTCTCCAAACATGGGAAGCCATAAGGGCAACATTCCAGACAGCCAGGTTACGAATACCAAGCCCACCATGAGCCTTAGGGAGACACACAGTTTTCCAGGAGACTTTAGCTTTTCCCCGTTTCAAGTCACCATGGCACCAGAGGAAACCCCTCATCAGCTTCTCAATCTCGTTAGAGATAGATTTTGGAAGGATAAAAAACAGAAGCCCAATAGATTTGCATCGAAGAAAGAACAGAAAGGATGAGTTGGAGACGACCAGCGAATGAGAGAGATTTGTTTTTCCAGTCATTAATTCTGCATTTGACTTTATCAAGAAGCCCTTTACAATCCTTGTGGGCGAGACGAGTGGTGATCAGAGGGACGCCAAGGTATCGGACAGGGAAAGATCCCTCAGGAAACCTAACAATATGATCAATTGCCACCCTGGTCCTATTACCAACATTGCAGTAGAAAGCTTCGCTTTTCGCTACATTAGGATGTAGACCAGAGACCCCAGAGAATTCAGTAAGAGAATCGCAGATGATACTAACAGAAGAGCTATCGCCATGACAGAAAAGAAGAAGGTCATCAGCAAAGCAGAGATGGGTGATACTTTGTTCGTCACAATGCCTGTGGAATTTAAAAGAATCGGAAACAGATATGTTTCTCTTGATCATAAGGTTGAGAACCTCCATGACAAGAGTGAAGAGATAGGGAGAGAGAGGGTCACCCTGACGGAGGCCCCTTTTGCCGTCAAAAAATCCGTGTGTGTTTCCATTGATACTCACAGAGTAAGCAGGCGTGGAAACACAGGTCATAATCTAGTCAATCATACGATTAGGGAACCCAAAGCCTACCAAGATGGTTCGAAGAAAAAACCAGTCCACCGTATCATATGCTTTTTGAATATCGACTTTAAATGCACACCTTGGTGGACCACGTTGACGATGATAATCACGCATTAGCTCGTGGACAAGAAGAACGTTGTCGGTGATCAAACGACCAGGGATGAACGCAGACTGGTTTTCATCAACCAGATAGTTAAGATGGTTCTTGATACGATCCGCAATAATCTTGCTGATACATTTGTAAACAACATTACAGCAGGCTATAGGACGGAAATCAGTGACTTTGGACGGGGAGTCAACTTTAGGAATGAGATCAAGCACAGTGTTGTTGAAAGACTTAAGAAGTTTTCCAGAATAGAAGAATTCCTTAACCGCCAAACAGACATCCGGACCCACAATATCCCAAGCTGACTTGAAGAACTTAGCCGTGAAACCATCAGGGCCAGGGGCTTTATCATCCCCCATCTAGAACAAGACACTCTTAACCTCCTCATTTGTAACATCAGCGAGCATGGTGGCAGACTGGAGTTGGGAGAGCTTATTGGTGAAGAGGGTAAAAGGTTCACGAATCGCAATGGTGGTGTTGTCATATCCCAAGAAGGATTGAAAATGGGAGACAAAAAGATTAGGGAGGTCATAGCCAGTGATCCAGTTGCCCTGAGCATCCTGGATAGAATCGATACGATTGCGAGACTTACTGCTCTTAACCGACTTGTGGAAAAAAGCTGAATTTTTATCGCCTTCACGCAGCCAGTCAACCTTAGCCTTTTGTTTCAGGAATCTCTCTTCATCAAGGCTAGCCTCGTTATACGCCAGGAGATACATGCATTGTTCTTCATGCAGATCACTATTAAAAGGATCCCTGTCAAGATCAATCTGAATTCTGTCAAGATCCATACGAAGGGAGATAACCTTAGAGAAGATGTTGCCTTGGCTGCGCAGCAGATGACGGATGGGTTTTTTCAAATTTTTAAGATTTTGGAAAACCTTGTACATCTGATAGCCAGGGATATTGGGATTCCAAGAAAATGCAACAGTTTGCTTGAAATCGGGCTTATAGGTCAGGAAATTAGGGAATTTGAAAGGTTTAGGCTTGTAAGGAAGTCGGTGGGGGAGAGAGAGCATAGCAGGGGTATGGTCAGACGAACGGTAAGGGAGAAAAGTGACAGAAGCAGAGGGGAAAGAAGCAATGAAGTGCGGATTACCCATGACACGGTCAATCTTCTTGAGGAGCCCACTGGACCTATTAGGAGACTTAGTCCATGTATAGAAAAGACCTTTATAATTAATGTCCTCCATCTCCATCCGATTAACACAGGCCCTGAAGTCTTCCATTGGACGAGAAATACCCGAAGACCCGGCAGTGCTATCTTTAATGTCAAGAGTAACATTGAAATCACCCAAAATGATCCAAGGGGCATCTTTAACCACATTCTTATGGGCGCAAAGAGAATACTGTAATACCTTAATTTTAAATTATGGTATAATTATGTTAAATATATATTTATACGAGATTAGATGATTTAAAAACGTGAGTTAAAACGAAAAGATGAAATTGACCCTTAAAGGTCGTGTTGGCCAACCCGGGTCGTGTAAGTGCCTTGGAATATCAACGAAGTGGAAATAAACCAAACCAAACCAAACCCGGGGCGGGTTTTGAAACCCGGATCGAGTTTTTAGGGTCGGGTCGGGTTTCGTCAGGAAAAAGAAAAGGGTTTAGCGTAAACCCGGGTCGGGCTGTCAAACCAGGGTCGGGCTGCGGGGCTGAGCCCAGGTCGGGCTGTCGGACACGGGTCGGGTTTCGTGCCGACCCCACCCCTTTTATATCGCGATTTCACGCATTTGTTGGGTTATTTCCGAGCCAAAACTTCTCTCTAACCCTAGATACATTCCTCTTTCGTTCTTGGATCAAATTGGAAGGCCAAATCGAGTTGGATTAACATGATTTTCGATATTTAGCTTATTGAAGGTAAGGTATTCACTTTCATCCTTTTTGAAAGATTGATTTTGGTCATTTGAGTTGGGTTTCGAGTTGTGGTAGAGAACCACCTAAGAATGGTTGGAATTTGAACATATATACTTGGTTAGATGTGTTGAATGATTCTAAGTTCTTGATTTTAAGGTTAATGAGTTTGATTTCTAAGGTTTCAAACCCTAGATACTAAAGTCCGAGAATATACTTTGAATTAGCTATATATATATTGATAGTAGATTGTTACTATAAGCATTATGGAGTCATTAATGTGATTGTTGTGAAGTTTTAACGGTTGGTTTGTTCAAACACCGCAAGTATTGGAATTCTTGAAATCATAGCATATGATGTTCATAGTTTGTAATCCTTATTAGCTATGGTTCTTGATCTAATGAGTTAGATGTGGTTAAATTGTTTGAGAATGTTGAAGTTTGATATGTAATGTCGTTTTGAGCAGATACACACAGGAGGGAAAGAGATACACGAGGCACGGGTGGACCACAGACTGAACAAACATCAGGTGAGTAGTTATAATTCTTTATAACTGATTTGATTATAACTAAGTTAAGACTATTGCACGTCTTAAATGGTTGAGATAACCAATTTACATGAGTTAAACAGGGTTGAGAATCCCTTGTTTGATATGGTACTTGATATGATTGAGTATGCTAAATGACTGAGATAGTCATTTAACTTGAGATTTGTAATTTGATTGTGGAGATCTTGGTAATTGTTAAAATGATTTCTGAAATTGACAATTTTACTCACTGAGCTAATTTAGCTCATAAAAATAGTTGTATGTTGTATTATAGGTGACAGGGGTAAGAAGATTGCTGAGGGATGATTGCATGGATTTGGGACATGACTTTTGACTGTTGTAAATCAGAATACACTTTTGTATAGTTTTGTAAACGGTCTTTTGTAAACTAGTTTTTGGGACATGTTGTTTAAAAGTACTTGTTCTTTGATTTCTACTTGTACTTTTGTTGCTTAAATCTTGATTATACCATGATCACTGTGTTTATTTTGAGTGATTATGATGTAATCCAGAGATAAGAAACTGGGTGTTACAAGTTGGTATCAGAGCAAGGGTTTGAGTGAATTAGACTTTAAAGAGTAAACTCTAAACTCAAACTATTAAAGAGAAGTCCCGTTTTGTCCCTATGCAATCATTCTTTAAAACACACATTATGAGTATGTGTGTTATTCCGAGAATTTTGATGAGATACGAGATACAAAAAGAGTATTGAGATAAACGAGATTATAACGAGTTAAATTTCTTTTCAGCCTCATTATGAGTTCTGGAAAGGAGAAAGAGGGAGGTGATCACCGAGATAAGCATTCGGGATCACAAGATCAAAGACTGGGGCGCCAGTCTGAAGGCGAGAGACCGCCTGAGGTAACAACATCACTACAAGAGTTGATTGCTGCAGAGGTAGCAAAAGCAGTTAAAAGTTTATTGCCTACTTTAGTGAGACCTCAGACGGAGGTGACGGATAGAGATGATCGAGACAGACCTCCTATCACACCTGTGGTTGGGAGGGGGCAGAGAGAGCCGGTTACTATACATACTGAAGTTGGAGGATCGGGTGAACCAAAAGGTTGTAGTTATGAGACGTTCCGCAAGTGTAAACCGAATGATTTCTTTGGTACTGATGATCCTATTATTGCACGAAATTGGCTGACACATATCGAGAAAGTCTTCCGTACGAGCAAGTGTGCGGAAAAAGATAAAGTTGAGTTTGCTACAAACTGTCTGCACAAAGATGCTCAATTCTGGTGGGAGAATATAAACCTTGATATAGAGAAAGGATTGGAACCAGAACCAACTTGGGAGGAGTTCAAAATGAAGTTTATGAAGGAGTATTGTTCAAATACTGCAATGAAAAGTTTAGAAGAAGATTTTCTGAGATTACAGCAGGGAACGCGGTCAGTACAAGAGTATACGACAGAGTTCAATGAAAAAGCCAGATTTGCTGCTCATCAGGTAGATACTGAAGAAAGAAAGATTGATAGGTATCTGTGGGGATTGAGGACCCAGATACGAGAATTCTTACAGAGTTCTAGCTTTACAAATTATCAGCAGATTGTCGAGGCAGCCAAATCTCGAGAAAAAGAACTGCGGAGGCAAGATAGTGAAAGGAAGGGGGACCAAGGAAGTGGAGGCCAGAAGAGGAAATGGGAAGGAAGACCTGAGGGTAGTTCTCAAAAGCAGCCAGTTCCGAGTTATCAATATCGAGGTGATCCAAGAAAAACTGAGAACAAGTGGTGTGATAAATGTCGTCGAAAACATGCTGGAAGTTGTGATACGAGCACCCCGTCTCTTATGTGTTATCAATGTGGGAAGACAGGGCATATGGCTCGAGATTGTTTGGAGAAAAATCGTGTGTGTTTCAATTGTGGGGAAAGTGGTCATATTCGCCCGGATTGCCCAAAGCCGAGAACTGATTCACGTCGTGAGACTCCGAGAGCGGGACGAGGTGATAATCGGGGAGATAGACGAGATAGAGGCGGTGGAAATGTTAGAACTCGAGCTTTTCAGATGACCGTGGAAGAGGCTAGAGAGCGACCAGATGTGATTACAGGTATTTTTAGCCTGAATTCTCTTCGAGCTCGTATGGTGTTTGATTCTGGTGCATCAATTTCTTTCATATCTGTACCTTTCGCGTCTCGAATTAATGTACCGGTGTCTAAAATGAGTGAGAGCTTAATAGTTGATATTGCTGACGGGAGAGATGTTATAGTAAATACTGAGTATATAAATTGTCGGCTTGAAATCAATGGGATTTCTTTCCTTATTGATTTGAAGCCGATGAGTACTCGTGCATTTGATGTGATAGTTGGAATGGACTGGTTAGATAATAATAGGGCAAATATGGATTGTCACGGAAAGATTATTTCTGTGAGAACTCCAAGCGGATCTCAGACGTTAATACGAGGCGAACGTCGCTTTCAACATATTCCGGTTGTATCTTTCGCGAGAGCGCGAAGGTATACCGAAAGAGGTGCTCTTTTGTTTATGGCACATGTTGCCCCAATTAAAACCGAACATTCCACTGTGAAGGATGTTGAGATAGTAAGAGATTTTGCTGATGTTTTTCCTGATGATCTTCCGGGTTTACCGCCAAATCGTCAATTGGAGTTTGTTATCGAATTAGTTCCTAGAGCGAAACCGATAGCTCGAGCACCCTATCGATTGGCGCCATCTGAGATGGAGGAGTTAAAGAAACAACTACAAGAACTTTTAGATCGCGGTTTTATTCGTCCGAGTTCGTCTCCGTGGGGTGCGCCGATACTGTTTGTTCGAAAGAAGGATGGTTCTATGCGTATGTGCATAGACTATCGCGAGTTAAACAAGATTACTGTGAAGAATCGTTATCCCTTACCGAGAATAGACGATTTGTTCGATCAATTGGAGGGAGCGGTATATTTTTCAAAAATTGATTTGAGATCGGGATATCATCAGCTAAGAGTAAGAGAATCTGACGTCCCGAAGACAGCATTTCGCACCCGGTACGGTCATTATGAGTTTTTAGTAATGCCGTTCGGTTTGACGAATGCCCCAGCGGCTTTTATGGATCTGATGAATCGAGCTTGTCATCCATTTTTAGACAAGTTCGTAATAGTGTTTATTGACGATATTTTGATTTATTCCAAGAGTTGGGAGGAGCACAAACAACATTTACAGTTGATTTTAAATCTTCTTCGTAAAGAAAAATTGTATGCAAAATTTTCGAAGTGCGAGTTTTGGATGCAAGAAATCCAGTTTCTTGGTCATGTGATAAATAGAGAAGGAGTTAAAGTGGACCCTGCTAAGATAGAAGCAGTGATGAGTTGGGCACCACCCAAAAATCTGACTGAGGTTCGGAGCTTTTTGGGATTAGCTGGCTATTACCGACGATTTATTGAGAAATTTTCGAGTATTGCCTTGCCCTTAACAAAGCTGACCAGAAAGACAGAGAAGTTTATCTGGGCTGAAGCACAACAAGAAGCTATTGAAAAACTGAGACAGGCGTTATGCGAAGCTCCGGTGTTAGCTTTACCTCAAGGTGTGGAAGACTTTGTCCTTTTTACCGATGCTTCACTGATCGGTCTTGGATGTGTATTAATGCAAAGGGGACGAGTAATTGCGTATTCGTCTCGACAGCTGAAGCCTCATGAGCAAACTTATCCAGTACACGATTTGGAGTTAGCCGCCATTGTTTTTGCACTAAAAATCTGGCGACATTACCTTTATGGTGTGAAGTTTCAGATATATTCAGATCATAAGAGTTTAAAATATCTATTTGATCAAAAAGAGCTGAATATGAGACAACGAAGATGGATAGATCTTTTGAAAGATTATGAGTGTGAAATACTTTACCATCCTGGTAAAGCAAATGTAGTGGCAGATGCGTTAAGCCGAAAAGAACCACCTATTCGAGTTGTTTCAGCTCGGATGGGAGTGGTGAGTAAATTGCCAGAAATGATTCAACGTGCCCAGAGGGAAGCCAATGACATGAAGAGTGAGAGAATGGTTGGCTATGTAGATAAACTAGTTGAAAATGCACAAGGAGTGAAGACTTTTCAATGACGAGTGTGGGTTCCAAAATACGGAGAAACGAGACTGCTGTTACTTGAAGATGCACATTGTACACGGTATTCAATCCATCCAGGTAGTACAAAGATGTATAGAAGTTTAAAACCGTTTTACTGGTGGCCGGGAATGAAACGTGATGTTGGGAGATATGTGGAGAAGTGTCTGACTTGTTTACAAGTCAAGGCAAATCATCAGAGACCATACGGGTTAGTTCAACCACTACCTGTACCGAAGAAAAAGTGGGATGAGATTTCTATGGACTTTATCACCAAATTACCCCGAACTCCACGAGGGTTCGATTCAATATGGGTAATAGTTGATAGATTGACTAAATCAGCGCAGTTTATTCCTATACGAGAAGATTACCAAGCGTCCAAATTAGCAGAGATCTATGTTAGAGAGGTGATGAAACGACACGGAGTACCTACCTCTATAGTCTCTGATCGTGACAGTCGTTTTACTTCTCATTTTTGGCAAAGTTTTCAAAAACATTTGGGAACTAAAACCTTAATGAGTACGGCTTATCATCCGCAGACTGATGGTCAAACCGAGAGAACTATTCAGACATTAGAAGATATGCTTAGAGCTTCGGTGATTGATTTTGGAGGTAGTTGGGACGATCATCTACCTCTAGCCGAATTTACATATAACAACACCTATCATTCCAGCATACAGATGGCACCTTTTGAAGCTTTATATGGTGCACCGTGTCGAACACCAACTTGCTGGACAGAGATGGGAGAAAAACCATTGGCGGGACCAGAAATTTTAGCTGAAACTGAAGAAAAGATACAAAGCATTCGTGAGCATATGCGAGTAGCTCAAAACCGCCAAAAACAATATGCAGACAAGAGAAGAAAGCCATTAGAGTTCCAAGTTGGAGACATGGTGATGTTAAAAGTGTCCCCGTGGAAAGGAGTAATTCGTTTTGGTAAAAAAGGGAAGTTGAGCCCGAGATTTATCGGACCCTTTCAAATCTTGGAAAGGATTGGAGCAGTTGCATACAAACTTGAACTTCCTGATGAGTTACGAGGTATTCACAATGTGTTCCACGTGTCACACCTTAGAAAAACACTACATGATAAAGCTATACAAATACCTTTGACCGGAGTTCAGTTAGACGAGAAATTGAGATATCAAGAGATGCCGGAAAGAATTTTAGACAAAAAGATCAAAAAGTTGCGAAATAAAGAAATTGGCGTAGTCAAGGTACAATGGCGACATCATAGAGGAACAGATGTCACTTGGGAAGCCGAAGAAGAGATGCGGTCAAAGTATCCCTTTCTGTTTTAAGAGATTCCGAGGACGGAATCTTCTGAAGGGGGTAAGAATTTGTAATACCTTAATTTTAAATTATGGTATAATTATGTTAAATATATATTTATACGAGATTAGATTATTTAAAAACGTGAGTTAAAACGAAAAGATGAAATTGACCCTTAAATGTCGTGTTGGCCAACCCGGGTCGTGTAAGTGCCTTGGAATATCAACGAAGTGGAAATAAACCAAACCAAACCAAACCCGGGGCGGGTTTTGAAACCCGGGTCGAGTTAGGCTGAAACCCGGATCGAGTTTTTAGGGCCGGGTCGGGTTTCGTCAGGAAAAAGAAAAGGGTTTAGCGTAAACCCGGGTCGGGCTGTCAAACCAGGGTCGGGCTGCGGGGCTGAGCCCAGGTCGGGCTGTCGGACACGGGTCGGGTTTCGTGCCGACCCCACCCCTTTTATATCGCGATTTCACGCATTTGTTGGGTTATTTCCGAGCCAAAACTTCTCTCTAACCCTAGATACATTCCTCTTTCGTTCTTGGATCAAATTGGAAGGCCAAATCGAGTTGGATTAACATGATTTTCGATATTTAGCTTATTGAAGGTAAGGTATTCACTTTCATCCTTTTTGAAAGATTGATTTTGGTCATTTGAGTTGGGTTTCGAGTTGTGGTAGAGAACCACCTAAGAATGGTTGGAATTTGAACATATATACTTGGTTAGATGTGTTGAATGATTCTAAGTTCTTGATTTTAAGGTTAATGAGTTTGATTTCTAAGGTTTCAAACCCTAGATACTCAAATCCGAGAATATACTTTGAATTAGCTATATATATATTGATAGTAGATTGTTACTATAAGCATTATGGAGTCATTAATGTGATTGTTGTGAAGTTTTAACGGTTGGTTTGTTCAAACACCGCAAGTATTGGAATTCTTGAAATCATAGCATATGATGTTCATAGTTTGTAATCCTTATTAGCTATGGTTCTTGATCTAATGAGTTAGATGTGGTTAAATTGTTTGAGAATGTTGAAGTTTGATATGTAATGTCGTTTTGAGCAGATACACACAGGAGGGAAAGAGATACACGAGGCACGGGTGGACCACAGACTGAACAAACATCAGGTGAGTAGTTATAATTCTTTATAACTGATTTGATTATAACTAAGTTAAGACTATTGCACGTCTTAAATGGTTGAGATAACCAATTTACATGAGTTAAACAGGGTTGAGAATCCCTTGTTTGATATGGTACTTGATATGATTGAGTATGCTAAATGACTGAGATAGTCATTTAACTTGAGATTTGTAATTTGATTGTGGAGATCTTGGTAATTGTTAAAATGATTTCTGAAATTGACAGTTTTACTCACTGAGCTAATTTAGCTCATAAAAATAGTTGTATGTTGTATTATAGGTGACAGGGGTAAGAAGATTGCTGAGGGATGATTGCATGGATTTGGGACATGACTTTTGACTGTTGTAAATCAGAATACACTTTTGTATAGTTTTGTAAACGGTCTTTTGTAAACTAGTTTTTGGGACATGTTGTTTAAAAGTACTTGTTCTTTGATTTCTACTTGTACTTTTGTTGCTTAAATCTTGATTATACCATGATCACTGTGTTTATTTTGAGTGATTATGATGTAATCCAGAGATAAAAAACTGGGTGTTACAAATACCAAAGAGAGCGACGCAGCATATGGTTATTATGAGCATAGATGAAAGAGCAGAAGAAGGATTTATTAGAGGCACGAATTTTCACTTTGAAATGCATAACCTGATCATTTAAGTCAAGAAGCATCATATCCACAGCCAGTGGATCCCAAGCTACCACAATTCTAGTCCCCCGAGGGCAAAAAAGACCGTTGGACGACCACGACCAGGAGCCAAAAGCACGGCTACATATATGAGGAAGATTGGAGAAAGACGCTCGGGTCTCGAGGGAAGCACAAATATGAAGATTTTGATCGCGAATAAGATTTTTCAAAGCAATCTGATGAGAAATCTTACATAGACCGCGAGTATTCTAAGAAGCGATGTGCATCATATGGAAACCTGGCTGTTGGTGACATCCATCTGCTCGGACGTCTGAGCTATTCTAATATAGTCATTAGGTGATTCAAAATCATCATCAATAAACTTGGTAGTGTCACCATCATCAGATTCAACCTCAATGAATTCATCCTCATCGGAAGGGTCAACAGAATTCGGTTCAAAATCATCAGGAATAAGAGGGCATGGGACATTAGTAGGGGGAAGAAGGGAAGAGGAAGCGGGGAGATCCGTAATATCGTTGGAACAAGACTCAAGAACGGAAAAAGCGTTGAAAATAGGAGTTGGGAGCTTAGATTTTTTTTGGAGGTGTAGAGGATGAGAGGCGTAGGATGGGGCTAGGGAAACCAATAACATCTATAGTATCATTGTGTGAGGGATTACTAGAATGATGGGTAATGGGAGGGCGGTTCTTGTTAGAGACAGGGTGAGTGGTAGGATAATTTTTTTTTAGGGACATGGTGAATCTGGGTTCGCAATTTATTTTTACTATTATTATTTTTATTATAAGCTTTGTTTTTAGAAATATCTTTTGCCGATACAACACTTCGGGTATAGCTGTTAGAATTGCTTTGTGACTTATCATTAGTTTTCTTTTCATTTTTTGAACCTTGTGTAGATGAAGATTTGGTATTTCTATTCGAATTACTTAGCAACATATCATTAGATTTATTTTCATTTTTGGAGTTTTGTTTAGAAACATTTTTCTTTTTAGAGACAACCGTAAAACCATCATTTTGTTCCATAGGAGTAGAAGCTTGCACTTGATCAATAGAACTTTTATCTTTTAGCTTATCTTCATTAGTCTTAGAAATGACATGCAAACAAGTGTTAGTTTCATGACCGTAAACCATGCAATGAGTGCACATAGGAGGTTTCCATTCATACTCGATACTTAGACTGTGAGTAGATAACTCAAAAGTATCGGGATCAGGGATACGAACCATCACTTTATCCACCCATGAAGATCGAGTGGGGACCTCAAGAAGGACACGGGCATACACGGCTTTGCCCGCCGCATAAGTGCACATATTAGCCGTATAGGAGTCAATGGCAATGGGCTTTCCAATTTTGGAAGCTATGTGGCTAAGACCGTCATCACTCCAAGCCTCATAGGGAATATCATGGATTTTGATCCAAAGCGGTAGTTTGTCATGCTTGTTCTTATGGATACTAAGTCCAGGTCTCCACTTTTGAATTACAATCGGGGTACCTTTAAACGTCCATGGTCCGTGAGTGATTACATGTTGAAGGCCTTGATCATCACTAAATTTGAAAAGGTAAACACCGTTACCGTTTAACAAAACGTCCATAAGGCCATGTTGGGACCACATATTGGAAGCAAGATAACGGACGTCCGAATACCACATATTTGTACCAACAAAATAACCGCAAATAGTCCTAGAGTGGGTAGCACAGACTTTATTAACGGCCGCCATAGGAATATCCACCGGAACATTAATATAATTGCTAAGGTTCGGGATAAGACGAAAATTAGCGCTAGTGTGTTTGTGAGAACCTCTAATAATGTTTGCTTGAGAATTAACAAGTAAAGGTAATTTTTTTGACCAAGCATTGGCATTTTTATTTTTGAAATCATCAATTTTCAATTTATCCGAAAGATTAGCAATGGTCTCATTAACAGAAGGAATACATTTTGAGGAGTCACGACTGATCACATGTGGATTCATAGGGGCATTAAAAGTCACATGTGTTTGCTTTGAGTGACCACGAATATCATTTTCGTGTTATATTATTTTCTTCAGTTTTGGTTCAAAGTGTCAAATGATCATCTAATAATTAACAATTGAGTAGTTAGTTTTAAGGACTCATGGATATTGTACTCAACAAAATGAAATCACGAGGACACATATTACATAAAAATTGAAACTTTTACTAAACATGTAATCTCCGTTATACCACAAGTACCAAATTTGTAATTTACTCCAACTTTGATATATTCAAATAAAACTAAATATATGGAAAAATTAATTTTAATAAAATTAATCATAAATAAAAGTTGATGTGAGTATCAATATCAGTCATAAATTATTTGACATTAATACAATAAAATTAAAATTCAATGACATATTAAATATAATCATTTGATTAATAACTTGAATGTCAAAATAACAAATCGATAACTAAAGTAAGAATGACAGCGACTAAGTAGGGCCTTGTTAGACCTTCTTTTGTGGTGCGAGCAATGGTGCGGGGCTTGCGTTTTTGTTGAGGGGTACACCACCGCTTACTGAGGGGTGCTCTCACTTTTCTCCCCACAGGGGGAAATGGCATCATGCGAGCTGTGTATCTCAAAGCAATGTGACTTGTACATTAAGCTTGTTTAATAATACCAAAACCATGGGAAGTTAGAGTTAACCATTTCCAATGGTGAGGAGAGGAGTGAAGGGTGCTGACTGAACGTTGATGTGACAGAAAAAAAGTAAGAGTTGATGAGAGCTCACACTGCTAGGCTAAGCCTCTTCCTCGAAATCCCTCGTTTCCCATTATCCTTGAGATCCCACATTGCCCTTAAAATCCCTAGTTACTCATGTTCTCTTATTTACCTTGTGTCCATGAAATACTTTTGTTCACCTCGAAATCCCCTGATGACCCTTTTGTAACAATTTTACCATCATTTATTTTGTTTAACATTACATATTGCATACTTATTCAAATACATGACATATATTACACTAGGATTACATTATGTTTAATATCTCTATTTTATAGATAAATATAATTAAATATAAGGTTATATTCGGGGGCGAAGGGTTTCCTTATGAGGCTTATTTTGCCCATACAACCACCCTTATCCATATCCCCGAAAAATTAGAAAGGGTAAAACTCACACTTGTCTGACCCTAAAACTAAAAGTTTGCAAAATATCCATGTTTAAGTTTGGATCCTACGTGATCAGAGTCCGGTAGACAGTATGGCTCGGGAACCTGATCATCTCTCACCTTTCCAACAGCTACAACCCACACTCAATGGGTATTCATTTAAAGTTTCAATTTAAAAAATATATATAAATAACATTTTCAATATTCCCTAATTTTTCACAAAAAACTAATCAATTATTTTCCAATTTTCTACCGTAAAACAATGGATTCATTACCATGTCTTGAGTATGCACCAAACACATATGTCATGACACTTACATTTTATCTTCAATTTTCTACCATAAAACAATGGATTCATTACCATGTCTTGAGTGTTCATCTAAGGCATGTAACACTCATGTTATGTCAAACAATTCCAAATTCAAAGAGAACTATTCCTACAAATAGTTGATGATATTGAGAGACAATGTTCATGGTTTAGATTAACACTGGATGCTAGAAACCAAACAAGTTTTAATACATTACAGAAGTACACATCTACAGCACGTCAGTTGGTGTACGTAACAATGACATGTATGGTGAGTACTAATGTCTAAAATAACTTCACATGGAAGTCTTAAATATTTTTAGTGAAAATATTATTGAGTTGTATGGAAAAAAATATTTGGGTAAACCGAATTTAACTTATTGTACGTGCAATACTTCCTAGAAAAACTAGGAAAATAATGTACATTTGTATAATATTATACAATATGGTTTTAAAAGACAATCGTGCAATGATATATTTATGGAATCGATCATTCAACTGATCAATAAGTAAATGAAGACATTCTTCATATCGCGTTGCCGAATATCTCACTACAACATTCAATCGAATATTTTGAAACCTATCGCAAACTTCTACATACCCTACATCAACAACTAATTGTTTCTTTAATTTATGATTTTATTACATGATTATGCTTTATTATTGTTTATCCTTGCATTATTTTTAATTAAATGTTATTATATTTATGTTTTATATTTTTTTATTTAGTTATGTATTTTAACTAGTTTTTTTATTTAACTATTTTATTAAAAATATGTAACAACCTAATTTTTTAAATAATTAATGAGTTTTTTTATTAATTTTTAAAACCAAATTAGAGTACATTAACAAGTTTAACTATATGCAAAATATGGAAGTCTCAATATAGGTTACAAAATCATAGTGCCATAAGTAAAAAATCTACACTAAGGAATGTGAATGTCGTCAGTAGTTATGCAGGATTCTTATCCGTGTCCACACTAGAGGGTCCTAAAATGCTAATAAACAATTGTAAACAAAAGTTAGTGAGCACACAACAACTACACATACCACCATACGTCATGCAAGCATATAACATGTAAACATTAAATCTGATACTACATTGCTCCTCCTTCTAGAAATAAGGCATATAGTTTGAACGACTGATGCCCCATGCTCCCCCTTTTGGGAGTCATAGATTTTGGTGCCTCATCGTCCCCTCTTATGGGAACGAGAGTTACAAAGTTTGAATAAGCATATAAATGAGCATACACCATATAAGCATATAATAATACACATATAAGGAGGTGTAACTCACCTGATAGCAAAATGTCTGAACAATACAACCGAGAAATACAACTGGTGTGAGATAAGATGAACTTCTACCACTGATCAACCTACATACATTACCGATAGTCACTACCTATATCACACTTCAAACTCTTACTTACTAATACTTGTATAACATTTACTTTCAGCTTTACTTTTGGTATAATAGTCTGTTCATGGACTGATTGCCCCTATACTCATACTTTTAATAATATTATTACATATTATTAAAATACGTTCTTTTAGATTCTAAGGATATAAGATACACACTCATAGGATCTTTGGTTGATTTATGATAAATTTTACAAGTTGACTATTAAAATCAGTCAACTCTATTGACCAATATGAAAAGATTGTAACGTTCACTATACTTATGTTTGGAATTAATATAAGTACTTTGAATGAAAGAAACTAGACGTCTAAATAAAGCTACAGGACTTGACCTCATTTCATTTTGAGTTTTCTAGAATTATTTATAAATTTTACAAGTTAAGTATTTTAATCTGTCGATTTTCCAGACCAGGCAGTAAATATGGTAACTTTCATCCAACTTGGGATTGGAATTAGGTCATGGACTTTGGATGAAAGAAGCTAGACTTCCAGTCCTCGAAAGTTTTTTTTCTTTTTAGAATTTATGGTGATTTTTACAAAACCTGGACAATTTATAAGAGTTTGTAACATTCTTTATTTTTAAGTTCCTTTTTAGCCTAAGCCTTAAGCACTTAATAATATGCACTTAACCCATTATTTTAGTGAAATATAGGTTCTAAACAAGGGTGTCAAATTTCCATTAAAATTCTCTTAATAGATTAAAATCAAGCTTAACTAATAATGTCATGAAACTAGAATATTTTCACATAAAATTATAGTTTTTCATTAGGGTTCAAGCTTGCAACTTAACACACCAAGATCATTCATTTACATAAGTTTATAGCTTTACAAAACATGTTATTATATGTATATTTTTTAGTTTATATTGGTTTGTAGTATTAAGGACTTAAGAATGTAACTCTATAAATTTTCTAGATTACGGCCTTTTTGACCATTGTCTAGTGTTTTGACCATATCTTTTTATCAGTAACTTTAAATGAGATGAGCCAAGTATTTCTAGAAACTAGACTCAATTTTCCATGACTTCTATCTTTGGTGATTTTCTCTAATTCGACTTATATTTTGCACAAACCAATCTTCAAGTCCCCAACATATTGTTGTGATGAATTTTAGCATATCTTTTCTAACTTTTTAATGTGTTATCAAGTTAGACAATGGTTCCAACAATACTAAGAGACCAAAAACTGGTTGTTTTTGGATCTTTAAACACAACTGTAACCCACGGTGATGCCGTGGTGGTTTCCCAGTGATGCTAGATGGCCAAGAAGCAAGGAATAGGAAAGAGAAATAAGAAAGAAGTTGTAGGGAAACGCTACCTTAGCCTCATAGTGATTAACAAACAGACCTTGAAGCCCCCATCGTCTTCCAAAAACTTACACAAAATCAGTCCGTTATCATCTATTTTCTGCCACGCCAACTAAATCTCGCTGCCATTAACCGCATTCCCCGCTAAACTTCATTCTCCTTTTCAGTTCTCTCATCCCTTTCTATTTGTATGTGTTTTTTTCAAATCGAATTGATCTAAATGTGTGGTTGAATGTGTTTTTGAATCAACATTACAATATGTTTTCTATGTCGGGCATTAGTGCGTATTCCGGTGGGCTTCGGGTGGCAGCATTGCAGGCGAGAGAGAAAGGGGAGTTCGTCTGGAAAGAAGTTCTTGCCTCGTCTTTGAGCATCGAATAACACCTCAAGAAAGCCGGTCAACCCCCTAAATTTTCTCTAACCGAGATCCTAACTGTCGCTAGAAAAGATGAAAGGACGCCGAAGAAAATGAGAGTGGGTGGGTTGCTGAGAGAGAGAGAGAGAGAGAGAGAGAGAGAGAGAGAGAGAGAGAGAGAGAGAGAGAGAGAGAGAGAGAGAGAGAGAGAGAACAATGGTGGAAGGGGTGGGTTATTTTTAAATTATAATAAAAAATAGTAAAAAATAAATTAAAAGGGTAAAATAGTATTTTTCAAATCTATCAGGGACCAAAACCACGAGAAATTCTTTATTTTGGACGTCTCATGCAACTTAGAAACTTTTCGTATCCCATCCATAATTTTTGACAAACTACAGGGACTAATTTTGTAGTTTTGTCTTATTATAATTATTAAAAGTTATAATAATTAAACCATTGATTTTTTTAAAAATAGAATTAAAATAAATAAACAAAGTAAATAAATAATTAAACAAGCACAATACAAAATATAATTTATAAAAAAAATATAATTACTTTCATGTGATTTAAGGATGAAAGGGAAAAATAAAAAGTGATAATAAAAACTGACATGACACTGAGATCTAACAATGATACAATGAATACAACCAATAATGGATGAGGTTTTTTGATACGCATTCAAAGGGGGTGTTTGGGATTGCTACTCAAAGGGCATATTAGTTTATATTAGTTTGACATCGATAATAAATAATTTTAAGTGCTTAAGTTGTAAAAAAAAATGCTTATTCCTATGTGATACCATAATAAGCACTTTTTATGCTCTAGCTTATTAGAATAAGAGTGGAAACAAATTACATTTTGACCTTTAATTTACAAAATATAATAATATGTAAAATGTCATTTTCCGGTCATTTTATATGTATAAACAAAGTTTGTTAAATACTAAAAAAACAATTTATCAATCTATTACGTTTTAATACAGAATACACTAATCCAAACAAAATTTTCAAACAACTATATTTTTACATCAGATAAATTAATAAACTCTTAAAAAGCAAACAATAATAAATTAATAATCTTTCTTGATTCTTGAATCAATTTTCCCTAACATTTAATGAAAATCCCACACACCAGAAAAAAGAAAAAATCCAATAAATTATTATTTTCCGCGGCAAAGCCCTATCCTGGCATTCCCGGTAAATAATCGATACCCCCGTTGAAGAAATCGATTCCGTCCTCCATGGACAATCCCCCAATCTCCAAGATGAACAGTCAACCGTCATCTTCTCCATCTCACAACCCTCCATCAAAATCCCAAGAACCCTCAACCCCATCATCTCTAAATTATTACCACCCATCTCCTTCTCGCACCATCTACAGCGATCGCTTCATCCCTTGCCGATCCGCCTCCAATTTCGCTCTCTTCGACATCTCTCCTCCACCTCCGCCTCCGCAGTCTGATACTGCCCGCGGTGAAGATAATTCTTCCTCATCCGCCGCCTACACTGCTCTTTTGAGAACCGCATTGTTCGGGTCGGATCTGGGGTTTGTTGTTCCTCCTGGTACGCCTGATAAGAAGAGTTTTTCCGTCAATACTTCTCCGGCAAGCCAGAATATTTTCCGGTTCAAGAGTGAGACTAGACAGTCTTTGCATTCATTGTCTCCGCTTGGGTTCGATGATCACTCGCCTGGGGTTAGTCATAGCCCTGTCAAAGCTCCAAGAAAAGTTCCCAGATCTCCTTACAAGGTTCACATTTCCCACAACTTTTTGTTAATTCTATGACACGCTTTTGATCATTCAGTATTCTATTGAGTACTGCATGGCCTAATTTTATATTGCGGTTGAAAATTCTCGGTATTTTTGGGTAAAAAATGGCTTGATTTTTATGGGTTTTTGGTTTTATCTTAGGTTTTGGATGCACCAGCATTGCAAGATGATTTCTATCTGAATCTTGTTGATTGGTCTTCTCACAATGTGTTGGCTGTGGGGTTAGGAAACTGTGTTTATTTATGGAATGCTTGTAGCAGTAAGGTAAATTTCCGACTCTTAAACTCAAAATTCTATTCATCTTTGTCGTTTTAAATTGAATTTTCATTTGCTTTTGTCACATTCTTGTTTGATGATCGAAGTTTAATCCAAATACAGGTAACAAAATTATGCGATTTGGGAATTGATGATAGTGTGTGTTCAGTTGGGTGGGCACAAAGGGGGACTAGTCTTGCTGTCGGTACTAGTAATGGAAAAGTACAGGTACAATTTCTAATTTAATTGTATTTTTCTGTTTATATTCTTAAAAACATGGTACATGAATATTAGCAGAATCAATTATTCATGGTGAAAAACAGTATTTCCATATATCTTTTATATAAGTCGGTGCCCATGTAACATCTGTCTTAGTTGTAAATGGTTTTTCATGTTTTCAATCGTTTTCTTTTTTAAGCGATAAAATTACTTTATGTACACTTTTTCGTAGCAAGAAACGGTTCCTTTGTTCCCAACAACCACACACGAATAATATTTGTGAAATTAAAGAAAAAGGGTAGAGAATTTTCAAGAAAAGAAGAAAGTGTAAAAGAAAACATTTCCAAAATCCAAATAACAATTCTTGACTATTAATGCAATTTTCAAGAATTCAAAAGCATTACC
This sequence comes from Cichorium intybus, assembly GCA_023525715.1. NCBI lineage: Eukaryota > Viridiplantae > Streptophyta > Magnoliopsida > Asterales > Asteraceae > Cichorium > Cichorium intybus. The sequence continues at coordinate 33,349,341 of CM042017.1, read as the reverse complement.
CTTTAAGCATAAAGTTACTTTCACAATGTTTATAGAATCTTCCAAAAATATATGAAATCCGATTCCAAATATTTCCCCAATTGGTTTCTCTAAAAAGCGATATTTACAAAAGGTAAAGTGATATTTATTCTTCCCAAATTATAATTTCAAGATTTGCAAAAGTCAACACTTCCTTTTATTCTAGGGAAAAATGCAGAAAAGTCCAATCTATTATCAGGTGATATGCAAAAAAACCCTCCAATAATTTTATATTTAGAAAAACCCAATCTAAAATTTTTTAGCTTTTGGAATAAACCATTTTACCGGTTCTTAAAACAAATGACCGGCAAATTTAGTGACGTGGACTGAAATATATTAATTTCTGCATACGTGTACTAATAATAACTATTCTCTTCGTCTTCATATGCCATACTCTTACGATTTTCTTGGCTTGGAGAATGGAGACATCACCCACTTCCTTCCAAACTAATATTTCATGGCAACATTCCTACCTCACAAAGACCAGCCATCGGTTACCAATACCTACAATATTCTACTTCATTCCCGTTTCTCAGCAACCACCACTACCACCTCCGCCACCGGCAACCTGTTTCTCAGCAACCACCACTAACGGACCCATCAACTTGTTCTCTACTTGTCTGTAATTTGACCAACAACACATATAGTCAATAAACACTACTATTTACAATATCTACCAGTAATGAAACCATAAAACTGACATGATTATCAATTTCTCGAGGCTACTCATATCCGGGATCAGCCCATTGATTTTAATCTCTTTTTATAGTTTAATAATTATCACACAGTCACTTCTTGCAAATCTTTGATACCGTCGGCAATTTCACCTTCCCGAGCTTGGCAATCGATACATATTTACCGATTTCAATCGCATTCAAGAGTGTTTTTCTAAAAGAAAACGAGAACACAAAAGGCAGCGTAATGTTCATATAACTAGTGCAGTTGCCGGAATATCTTCTAAGTTCAATGTGTAACTAAGAGTCACTTTAGTTCCTACAAGCGCAGAGCTCCATTTGCATCACTTTCACCAGTGGATACTATCTTGTATTTCTGTTTATCTCCTGCGTAGTGTTAATCCTCACAGTACCAAGCGCCACCCCCACCAGAAAATTCTGCGTTTTGCTAATATTCGATCGTACGAAACATCTCTGTCACGTGCCTCATCATCATCATCTCTGCAATACCGACTTCCATAATATCCCAGAAATCTTGAGATCTTAAGACATAAAGGGTGTTCCAAACCGGTGTTAACTACTGATGCAATCTTTGCTTGAACCCAAACCTGTGCTCGACTGATGCAAGATCCGGTATTTCTCTTCCAGTTATTGAACCCAAACGTCTGTTCGACTGATGCAATCTTTGCTTGAATCCAAACATGTGTTCGACTGAAATTGCCTTATTTTCCCGTGTTTCTCTTTATTTGAAAACCTGTGTTCGACTGATGCATGATTTCGGTACTGGGGATCGGGAGCTTCGATCCTTCTCCTCCGATATCGCCTCAAACAAATACCCAACGAAAGGTAGGCGTAACTGATATCTATATAAACCTAATTACAAGTCCACGTTTAATTCCATATATGAAAAATATATAAAAAGATGCCACGTAATCTCCTCTACCGGTTAAAAAGAGTCAAAATCGGTCAAATGGTTTAAAGTGATAGGTAAAAATAAATAAAAGGGTTTTTTTGAAGCAAAATATAAATGAAGGGTTTTTTTGAATATAACTAATAAAAGGAAGTGCTTTTCTGTATTTAACCCTTTATTCTACAAAGAACTTGATTAGTTTTATAAAAATCTCATCAAAACTTAAATTAAACCAACTTTGTTACAATTTTAAATTTAGATTTGGGATGCATCTCGTTGTAAAAGAGTAAGAACAATGGAAGGACATAGATTACGTGTCGGTGCACTTGCATGGAGTTCTTCAATGTTGTCTTCAGGAAGCCGCGATAAAAGTATTCTTCAAAGAGATACTCGCGCACAACAAGATTTTGTTAGTAAGCTAAATGGTCATAAATCCGAGGCAAGTATTTATTTTTCCCCAAAATCCAATTTATTAATCATCACACATGTCTTTATTAATCATAGAAATATTGACTTGTGAATTGTAGGTATGTGGACTCAAATGGTCCTACGATAATCGCGAATTAGCATCCGGCGGAAATGACAACAGGGTATGTAATTTATTTAGTCCCCAGTGTTTGTTACATAAGACAGATCAGGTTATACTGTGTTTGACATGCATTGGCGAATGTACCAACACTAATATCAATAGGACAAAAATAGCAGCGTTTTTGTCCTATTCAAAGGACAAAAAAGCTGCAACATAGGACAAAATAGGTTCTACTATGTTTGGCATGCATTGCAATTGTACCAACACTGATATCAATAGGACAAAAATAGCAACTTTTTTGTCCTATTCAAATGACAAAAATAGCAACTTTTTTGTCCTATTCAAAGGACAAAAATAGCAACTTTTTTGTCCTATTCAAAGGACACTATCTTCTATTTGATCCACATGTGGACTAGATAGACCAAAATTGGACCAGGAGTATTGTTAGTGGGACAAAATTTGAGATTTTTTGTCCCTCTGGTTGGTCTTGGTCTATCTGGTCTTTCTGAAAGACCAGATAGACTGACATTGCACTAGGAGTGATGTGAATGGGACAAAAGTAGCAATCTTTTGTCAACTTTTGTCCTGTTTGTTTTCATGTGTCATGACTTTTTTTGTTCTTTTTTGGTTTTTATGCAGCTTTTTGTTTGGAATCAACATTCAACACAACCGATCTTGAAATATTGTGAACATACGGCTGCAGTTAAAGCAATTGCGTGGTCCCCACATGTTCATGGACTTTTGGCTTCGGGTGGAGGTACTGCTGACAGATGTATCCGATTTTGGAACACAACTACAAATTCTCACCTTAGTTGCATGGATACGGGTAGTCAGGTAATAGCAATGTACTTTGCATTTGGTTATAATATTTATTTAAATTTGAATTCTTGATCTTGTAAGTTGTAACCAATATGAGAGACCATGTACATCATTGAAATTTGTCAACTTTTTGTTTTGGGATTTCTCATAAAGATTGCTAATTGCTTTTTGTCATCAAGATTATTGTTTTTCGGTACTATTGAAGGGCTTTTTAGTCAATTGATCATAGTCAAACGTCTTTTATCCTAACATTATAAATGGGAAAATAAAGAAAGTAAAAAGAATGGCGGGTATTCGGCTGGTTTGTTGATTTTCGTGTTGTCATTGTTAAAAGGGTAGTTTGGTCATTTGACGAATAAACCGCTAACTCTTACTGTTATAATGACAGGTGTGCAATCTTGTTTGGTCAAAGAATGTCAACGAACTTGTGAGCACACATGGATATTCTCAAAACCAAATTATTGTATGGAGATACCCTACCATGTCAAAGGTAACATTTTTAAAAAAATCTTTTCACTAGTTTGACCAAAAACAATCACAGTTGACCAACCTGGCAAATATTTAATTTAAAATTGACCAAGAAAAGGTAGTTATACGTATACCAATTTAATTTTGCATATTATTTATCAAACTAGTGAAAACTATTTATTTTGGTAAATTTTGATCGTTTTTGTTATGATAATTTTTTTTTAACAATACGGTTTGGTAATGCAGCTTGCAACGCTGACTGGGCACACGTACAGAGTCCTCTACCTTGCAATATCACCAGATGGGCAGGTAGATTTTTTATATTAATTTTTGTTGTAAATTTTAGCGATAAATAATTATTAGTTTAATAATAAATAAATAATTGGTTTTGCAGACAATTGTAACAGGAGCTGGAGATGAAACACTAAGATTTTGGAACGTATTTCCTTCACCTAAATCTCAGGTAAATTTTAAAAAATGTTATGTTTTTTTTTGTTTTTTTTTTGTCTGGATAAATAATGTTTAAAAATATCTGAAAATTTGACAGCACGTAATGGGAAATTAAAGGAAAAATTAAATAAGGGCAAATTTGTGAAAAGTTGGGACTTAATGGGAATTTTTTTAATGTAAGGGTAAAATGGTCATTTTGTCCAGAAAACAGAGCCCTTTATCCAGACATCATTACTTATTCAGCCACTTCACCCATTAAGAACTTAATATGAAAAAAACTAAACATCCCCGAAATGTTATATGAACAAAGACTTATATTTTAATGATAAGGAGAGTAAATGACCAATTTACCCTTGTTATGATCCATGTTATGCAGAACACGGAGAGTGAAATTGGTGCATCATCGTATGGAAGAACACACATACGTTAACTTTTGAGGATTTTTGGGTCACAAATGAACTCACAAAGCTCAAGAAAGAACAACAAAAATCAAGAAAATACAAAATGTTCAAGAAATGAGCTCATGATATTTGATCACCTTGATCATATGTCATTGAATGAGTTCTATTTTATGTAAATTGGTGTCTAATGCGAAATGCGCGTTATCTTTTTTTTTTTGTTTTATATAGTTTTTTTATGCAGTTGTGAATATTAAAAAAAAAAAGGTAAATCATATTAAGTCAAGCATGCGGAACCAGTTGTGAATATAAGTTAACATTGTTGTTAGCTGAATTATTAAAATTATATTTTGTCTCGGTTTAATTCGGTTACTTTGGGTGTAAGTGGAATTAAACATAATTTATTGAATGGGTGTATAAATTTGTGTTTAAATCGATACCTGTGGAATTAAACATAATTTATTGACAGTTTCCCATTTGGTTCCAAATTTAGCTGCAACCAATTTAAATTTAGTCGCAACCAGTTTTTTCGTCCTGAGAATAACAATAATAAAAACCGAAATTCCAAAAGATAACTATTTACTTCAATTTTCAACACAAATAATATAAGCTTGGTGATACGATTGCTACACCTAATAACGCACATGTTTTCAACATCAATTCCTTGTTTTATTGATTGTAGTAGCATTATGGCTTGTTCTTGAAATTCCAAGAAAATGTATCGAATAAAAAAGGCATCAATTTCTAAGCAATAACAAATAAGTCAATCAATCAAACAATATATATTTCAACATCGCTATAAATTGATTAAATCACATAGATACGTCATAGACTCATGATCCGCAATTTTTTAAACGTAAATGAAGCTTTGCAAATGCCTACGTTCGAACCCTAGATCCTCAACACAATCTCTCAACATGCTTATGGACTGAGCTGCCTTCACTTTGTTTTAAATTTGCTAAATAAACAATATAACAATTACTGCTGGATTTATGTTGGATAGACAGCCGGATAGGATCATGCATGATCCGTATTCTTTTTTAATTAATGAAGCTTTGCAAGTGTCGGGATTCGAACCCTGGTTCATCAACGTGGTTACTGTTCACATGCGTGGGTAATTGTATGTAACGAGCGGAAGGGAGCCGCGCGTTGCTGCGGTTAAGGAAGTCAACAAATTAAAACTACAGGGATCAAAACTGTAATAATGTTAAACTGGGAAACAAAACTATAGGGACCAAAATTGTAATTAATAAAAATTAAAACTATAGGGACTAAAACTATAATTATACAAATTAAAACTACAGGGGTAAAAATTGTAATAAAACTAAAGTGGTACTGTTCATTCAAGACAACAATTGTATATATATATATAATAGATAAATATGATTTATCTTGGGGTTTTCTTGATAATTTCATATAGGTCATTTAAATTTGGGTTTGGGGGAGGGGGTGTTTGAATTATTTCATAGGAAGTGATGAAGGTTTAGGGCTTTTATTATTTATTTTGAAATGTAGTTGATTGTATTGATTATCTTGTATAACTTTATATAAAGGACATCGATTTGTTATGTTCTATTATATTAAAACTTTTAGGTTTTGTTCAGTCATGTGTCATTCGGTTCTGTCCCGTTCCGTACCATTCGATCTTGTGTGCTAAACACTACCTAAATCTAATTTATATGTGGTTAGCATTTAGTTAGGTAAGTGAATAACTTTTATAAACAAAACTGATGATCTAAATGTTATGTCGATCTTTAGTATTTTGGTTTTTGCTGATCAACTCTCTTCCAAAAGGATTAATGTTTTATTTAAACCAATTAAAAAATAAAGTGTAATAAGAGTTTGTTGCTAGCATTTTTTTATTAATTATTTCACTAAATTGATCATTTACTACTATCTTTTCATTCTCTATAACCATAATTATCAAATATACAACAAAATGCCCACCAACCACATAGAATAGGGACCGAGAATTCAGGGTGTTGGTTCATAAAGCGACCCCTTTAATACAATATATAATATCTTTGTTCTACTTCGGTTGTAAGAAGAATGTCCCATGAATAGATTGTGAATATTCGGTAATCAATGTTTGTTGAAAGACATGACATCACAACAAGTCGATAAGTAAGTGTGTAGACTAAAATGTTCATATATTTGTTGAAAATAGAAAACCAGAGTTTTTAATGCATGTTTTTTTTTTCTAAAAAATGAAGCTTGCTTATTTATTAACCATTCATGAGAGTTCATAAAATGTTCGTATTGTATTTTTATTTTTTTATTTTTTTTTTTTGTAAACCAAGCTCGTGAATAATTAAAATTTTTGTATTAGGTCACAGGATCCAATACTTCTTCTCCATTCCATGAATCAGAAGTACCAATGTTGGTGATCAGACAAAGCAATATTGCTGAAAGCACCGACTCATGCTTAATTTTTTGATTTAACCATTTCCGAGATGACTGCATTATAAGAGTTGATGTCAAACGACCTGCTACCAAAACAATACGATTTGTCACCTCCCTCTATCACGACCTTTAGTATCTGAAGTGGCAAGCTTAGAGGTCACACATCACAATATGATTCATAGCATTACCTTGGACTTCATTTTCTGTTTTAAACATTTGTAAGCCCAGACAACACAATATGGTTCATAACACTGCCTTGGACTGCAAACATCATTTTTGGATATTTAAATCAAATGTAGAACAATAACATGGCGTATGGCTATCTAAAGCCTTACTTGAATAAACATGATTTGACATATTAGTTTGTCAATTGGTAGTGGAGACCGAGAATTTAGACAAGTACACCCATTTTGGTGGCATCAACTACATGGTTTAACTTTTGACTCCTCTCCTTGCGATGGTATATGAGTGTTGTTACCTAACCCACTGGTTTGATGTTTGTCCATCAATGGTGATTTAACGACCATCACTTCCTCAATTACCTCTCATTTAGAGGAATACAAAACATGATTCAGTATCTCCTTGTATGCCTTTCAATATATAATAGCGGTGAATCATGACCTGTAAAATCACAACATTCAATTAAATTTAAGCTTTACAAAGTCGTTACCAAGTGACCACAAGGTATGTCGAAGCACTACTACTTTCTACAAGAACATGTATTTACGTTTGTATCCACAACATCGTTTTTATTATGGTCACATACTTCAAACAAGTAGATCGCCATAGAAAAAGAAGTACACGTCAACAAATGTGTAACTCTCCTTTCTAGTTATCCTTTTCCTATTTAGTGATACATCATTTAAGTTCGCTGCATGTACTGGAAAAATTATTTTATTGATACATGCAAATCAAATTACTCATGTTTGTACATTTTATATTTACCTCCTATTTTCCGGCTTCTAAAAAGACCACTCTTGCATTGTGTTCCAAAAAATTCAACTATCACGATAATTGGGTATTTTCGTGCACGTTTGGATAACATATTCATCGACCCAACAACATTAGATGTCACAACATTATAATGTACCATAGAAAAGTATGCCCTTGCCCACTTTTCGTATTCAATTTATTCTGTTTTCTTACATGTGTTAGGTACTAGAAGGCATAACGCCATCATATTTTTATAGAAATCTGATGGCCTGTACTTTTGCATGTTGTCCAAAACACCTCATAAGTTGTATTATTCTTTTATGACTTCAATTGTAAGTTTATGGTAAGATGGTGACAACAAAGCCCATGAAGTGTGTGGGAATATTGTTTTAATGGCGAGGTTAATAAAAGCAAGCATGGCCAAAATTTCAATGTAACATATTTAAACAGATCAAAGTGTAACGCCGAAACATGTTTAATATGTAATTATAATAAAAAGGGCAAAATGGTCATTTTATCTCAAAAGGGTAATTTGGTCATTTGGACAGAAAAGGACTTGTTTCGTAATAATATTTTAAGTCTTGGACTCAAAATGTTATAAAAATGTGATTTTGTCATTAGTTTTTGTAAATTGTGGCAAAAGTTGAGAAATACAACTTCAAGGACCAAAGTGTAATTTCTGGAAGTATATAAGCAAGAACTTGTGCAGAATTTTGGGGGTTACGGGAGTGATCTAGGAGCTGAATTTTCTGCAGAGATTTGAGAGTTCTTGAAGGCTTGGAATTAGCAAGCTTGATTATAGCATTCACAAGGGTAAAATTGGAAGTTTTGAGGTAAGTGTAATACCGTAAATTTTAATTGCGATAGAATAATAGAAACTTTAATATAAACGAGCATAGATAAGTTAAAATATGAGTTTAGACGTTTAAAAAATCAGTTAAGTCAACCGGGTCGGGTTGTGTGACAAGGGTTGGGTTGAATTGAAAAGGAAGTGGAAAACAAGCCAACCCGGGTCGTGTTATTGAGCCCGGGTCGAGTTAGAATGAAACCCGGGTCGGGTTTATTAAGCCGGAGCGGGTTACGATTGAGCTGAAGAGGAAAGTTTCGTAGCAAAACCCGGGGCGGGTTGAGCAGCCCGGGTCGGGTTGCGGGTAAAAACCCGGGGCGTGTTTGACAGCCCGGGTCGGGTTACGGTGCAGGGTATTTAAACCCATTTCTCCTCATTTCTTTCAATTACGAACTCTCACATTTCAAGAGCGATTTTCAGACCAAAATCCACGATTTTTGAGCTTAGAAATCGAGGGTCTAACGCGAGAAAAGCTTGGTAAGTCGGATTAAACACTTGAATTTCGTTATTGAGTTCTTGAATTGAGGTTAGTATATCTTGAGTTCTAGGGTTTTAAAACCCTAATTGCCAAATCCGATTTTCTGGTTTGAAGTAGCTTATTTATTGTTGATAGATAGCTAATATGTGTTGTGTTGAGTCTCTATTATAGTTATTGTCATATTCCTACGGTTGATTTGGGAAGAAACCGCATAAATTGAGAGTCATGAGAAAATAGTGTATGATATTCATAGTTGTGATCTTTATTAGCTATGATTCTTGATTTAATGAGTTAGATGTGGTTAAATTGTTTTGAGAATGTTGAGGTATGATATGTGATGTTGTTTTGAGCAGATACACACAGGAGGGAAAGAGATACACGAGGCACGGGTGGACCACCGACTGAACAGACATCAGGTGAGTAGTTAATTGTTAGATGAATCATGCTTGTTGAGATGTTTAATACACAAGAATTATGCTATGTTTTGATTGGTTGAGTATAACCAAATTTGAATATATAGAACAAAGAGTTATAATGTGTATATTACACTTGGGACTGAGATAGTCCGTTGAGCTTAATTAAAATGAGAATTGATTTAGACTATGGTGATATGACCAAGTCTAGCGAACAGGAGCCGGTACGCGTAAATTGAGAGTCTCACATATTAAGCCGATATCAAGTGAGTACTTTCTAGTACTTGAGTAGAGTTACACTTGTTTGATGCAGAGTATATATAATTTTGTTTATATATTTTTATGTGTTATGTCATATTTTATGAGACTAAGTGGTAGAGTAATATTGTTATTTTGGATTATGAATAATGAGATGAGTATAAACACTGATTAATAGAGAAGAGTATATGCTAGCGTGACTAAGGTAATGAGATCTTGCATTTGATTATTATAACAATGATAAACGTTGTAAGTGAGTTCATATATAGTTGTGTTATATAGTTTCGTGTGGAATAGAATCGCTATGAGGACTATTGAGTTTAGTAAATTGTTAAAAAGGAGTATATGTGAAATGGAAATTTAGTTTACGAGTATTACTGATTATGATACTTATGATTGAGTTAATGTTGTTAACATTTAGCCAAAGTTTATAAAGCTAATATGCTTGCAGGTTCCTAATTAAGAGAAGAGGGATCTTGCTAATGAGAATAGCAAGAGAGGAAGTTGAGGATGTTTATTGAGAAAGACTCGTGAAATATAATTGAATTTTACTCACTAAGCTTTATAAGCTTACACTTGAGTTGTATGTTGTTTTGCAGGTATCTGTAGCAGTGATAGGGGAAGACATGTGATAAAGAGAGATGGACAAATTTAGAGCCTGTCCTTAGCTGAAGTAGATTTAATTGTAACACTTGGTCACATATTTTGTAAGGACCTTTTTGTGTAATTATTGTAATGATAACAGCTTGATCCTTGGTTTGAGTGCAAATATACCCAATTAAGTGTGTAATTGTTTGAAAATATTTGGGTATATTTTGTATGAGAAACCGGGTGTTACAAGTTGGTATCAGAGCATGGTTTAAGTGAACTAGGTCTTTGAGCGTAGAGTCCTAGACTTGAACCGAGAAGAGAGAAAGCCCCTATCACATGCTTGGAAAAGATACGGCTGCATATGTTAGTGTATGAGTTAAGTATAACTATTTTGTTATATTATTTTTTTGTTGTTTTCTGTGTGTAAATACAGATATGGAGTCAGATGAAGAATGAGTTGAGAAATTGGTAAGAGCCGGTTGGACCAATAGTGGATGATGAGACGAGATTTTGGGCTGATATGAGATATCAACCAACGAGAAGAAAAGAAATTCAGCTAATTATGAGATGTTAACTGAATATGAGATGATATTCTATTGATGGCGAATTTCCAGATAATGATGAGATGTAAAGATGAGATCCCGGTCGAGGCAAAATTTTAATTGATGATGAGAAAGAGTGTGAACATAAGTTGGGTTTGAGCTAAGAGTTGAGATATGTGAGTGTAGCCAAGTACACTCAAGATTTGAGAACCGCGGTACGCAAGGTTCAACTAATGAGGAGACGAGATTTTGTTGCTATGAGGTATGCAAGTAATTTTATTTAACATGCTATGCAGTCAATAGCGCGCTATAGCGATGCTATAGCGTTGCTATAGCGCTTACCGGACAACATCGCTAAAATATTTCATTTAGCGTTTCAAAATAGCGTTGCCGCTAATAGCGGCGATTTTTACCGCTAAAACGCGCTATTTGACCAGTCGCTATAGCAATTTTGCGCGCTATATAAAAAATTACTTTTAAACCAAGGTTACCTCTAATTAAAGAAGACACCCAATATAGAAAAAATCACCTTAGCCTATAAAATCCAGGATTAAACCCGGACACAAAAGACTTGGTGAGTAAAAACCTTGCACCTGAGCCAGCTATTTATAATTAGTGGCATACCCATTATTTCTTACTTGAGGCGATGTGGGATGGACTTAAGAGGCAGAGGACCACAATTTTTCGGTAAATACTTCTCGACATATGCAAACCCATTCACTTCTCGATAAACCCAGTCACAAGGAATACTACAAGCGACATCTTCTTCTTCGATTTAAGTTCATTATCCAGCCATCGATTCCAGGTATGTTCCCGATTTTAGTTCATTGTCCAGCCATCGATTCCAGGTATGATCCTTATTTCAGTTCTTCTTCGTTTAGGCTTGTTCCAGGTTCGGCAATCATCGCTGGTTTCAACTCCGAGTGAACCATCTCCCGATGGCTAGTCGGCAATCATCGCTGGTTTCAATTCCAGGTTCCATTGGTTTCAATTCCAGATTCCATTGAGTTCGTCTTCGATTGTAGCTTTCGATTTTAGGGTAGTTCGTGAATTCGTTAATTGATCGCAACCGGGTTCTCATTCGAACCGTTGATTCAGGAACCATTCAAGCTATCGATTCAGGAACCATTCAAGCTATTGATTGATTGCAGGAACCTTTCAAGCTATCGAGACTGATTCAGAACCGTGTTTGAAGCTATCGATTGATTCAGGAACCATTCAAGCTATCGATTGATCCCATATTCCCATTACAAGATACAGGTCCGACTGCAGGTTCCAGGTCCGATCGATTGTGGGTTTATGTACTCAGTTTGAAGCAATCAATCTCATTTACATGTTTAATAATCGATTGTGGGTTTAAGCAATTGGTTGGTCGATTCCTTCTTTGATTAATCGACTATGAATTTATTGAAGCTTCTGATTCGGTTTAATTTTGATTAAGCATTGTTCTGATTCCATTGTCAAATGTGAAATTCAGTTGGATACCTGCCATATATGAAATTCAGGTTTGTGTTTAGGATACCAAATGTTTAACCATAGGTTCTCATTCCAATTTTTACTCATGCACACCAAGTGTTTGTTAAATTGTCCAAGAGAGTTATTGTAATTGTGATTGAGTTCTTTTATATAATTTATATATGTTAACTAATTGGGTGTTTAATTTGTAGTGATTTTGCAGTTGTATATATACTTGGTGAGTTAAACTAGTCTTTGGATTATGTTTGGGTGTTGTTGAACTCTTGCAACTCATAAAAAGTCTAGTACTCTAATATAAAAAAATTCTACATAGTAAAAAATTTAAATGAAATAAAAAAACCGCTATAGCAGCGCTATACCACCGCGATAATCGCTATTTCAAATAGCGTCAGTGAACGCTATTTGGTTTTTCACCGCATTAACTGCTTAGTTAACATGTTAGCTGTAACGTGTCGCGCGTGTTTAATTGTTGATAATACATGTAATAGAATATGTATAAAATATGTAGACACGTAAAAGATCAATTGAGATTACATGTATTAGAGAATTGTGGTTATAAAGTGTAGTAATCGGCATTGAGATGAGAATCTCATGTCCATTTAAAGTAATGTTTACATATCACATAACGAGTGCTTTGTGATTGTATATAACTGAGATTATAAGGGGTTGCTTGATGAGTACTTAACAACCTTAGAGAAGTGTGTATAAAGAGTATATACATGGTAAACACTATATATAAATTTTGATATTGTATATATAGTGTTTGTTGTTTCACAGATGTGACAAGACTTTTATGTACAAGTACTTTGTGGTTGAGACCACATGTTTTGTGGGGCCACATGACTAGTACTTGGGATTGATCAAAATAAATGAGTGAGATAGCCAAAAGAGTATGAGTTGAGAAAGACGGTGAGTGTGTAGTTGATTGCACACAATAAGTGATTATGAGTTGACATACTGAGAATTGAACTGTGTGGTTTGGAGTTGTCACAGAATGAGATATTTGTGACAACGTTATCAGAGGACACTTGAGTAACCACATAAAGAGTACCTTGTGGTTATAAATTGAGAGAACCTAGAGCGGTTCATCTAGGCCTTATTGGCTTAGAGATTGAGTTAGTTACTGAGTAAATATGGTTGAGACCACATATTTTGTGGACCATATATCGAGTAAATATGGTTGAGACCACATATTTTGTGGGACCATATATCGAGTAAATGTGGTTGAGACCACATATTTTGTGGGACCACATAATGAGTAAATGTGATTGAGACCACATATTTCGTGGGGCTACATATTGAGTAGCTGAGGTTGAGGCCACATATTTCTGTGGAACCACAAGACGAGTATCTTGTGGTTATAGCAGTGAGGATCTTTATGACTCAAACGAAAGGAGGAGTGACGGTGAGTCTATATGGCTTGAGACCGTAAGGGAGAATTCCTAGAGTAAAAGAGGAGATGGATTGAAATCAGAAAATGGTACGAGGTACCATGATTTGATCAGAGGACGGTATGAGATACCGTAACACAGCGTTGAGTACTGAGAACAGAGAACGGCACGAGGTACCGTGAAAGAGTGTTGAGCAATAAAGTCGACAAACGATATGAGGTATCGTGAGATTTCATTGAGTAGTACGTTTTGAGGATAGTACGGGATGCTATAAAATAGTGTGAGTGACGAGACAGGAGGATGGTATGGGGTACCATAAGTTGAGCTAGAGTAGTATTGCATTGTTGTGCTTGTGTGTAGACAAGCATACATTTTATGATAATGCAGAGTAATGAGGAATGTACTATCTTTGCGTATGGATAGATATGAACGTAGCGGTAAGCTTGTGTGGCTTGAAACCTTGTGAGTTAAGAAAGGGATGAATCAAAGACTGAGTAACAATACGGGAGTACTATGAGATGATATAGTGAATAATATGGTTGAGAAGTGTTGTTGTGAGTGAATATGTTTATTATGTGGTCGTGTTGAGAATGTGTGAGATTTCTTACATGTTGAACGAGATAGAATTTTATAAATATATAATGAGAAGATATTAGTTTAAAAGAGGAGGAAAGTAATTGTGGTTGTGATTGATAGGATTTGTTCCTTAGCAATCTAACCAATTACTGCCAATGAAATAAATACGTGGGTGTGAAGATGACAAAACTATTTATTCGTATGAGACGATGAATAATAGATTTTGTTATAATAATTTTTGAATTAATTCTTGAGATTAACGAGATAGCCGAGTGATGAGATATGATCTCACCATAGAGATTGCGGTGACAGATGTTATTATTTGAGTCGTGTATAGGGATTACGGTGAGCCATACGTATGACCTATTGGTGTCATACGGATGAATTAGAGATTTACGGTGATAATGGCGGAGAAGTGGCGAGAGGAAAAGTCCTTACTGATTATATGTCAGGAGGAATATATGCGGTTGTGTTGATAAATTATTTGAAAATAAATTATTGAGTTTGATATAGATCTAATGATTATCGATTGAGTGAGAGCGTGATGTGGATTGTCCACATAAGAAATGATATAATAAGCGAGTACATTGTGAGAAACAACATGAGGTATGTTGTTGAACTGAGATAAAAAAAAAGGAGTTAATTGGTGGAAGATTGTTAGTTGTATATTGGGTAAAAACCTAATATGTGTGATGAGGAGGGAACAGAGATGAATGTGTTTTCAGAGAAGTTGAAGTCGGTTGTGGTGATGAGACAACTAAAACGGATTTTTGTGTGATTAAAGTGTCGAGAGTTAAATAACAAATTCAGAGGAGGCGTGAGTGAAACTTGAGATAGTTTCTAATATTTTGTTATTTCTGAATTTTTATCCTAGTATTTACGAGCTATGTTGATGAGAAATCAATTATTCACATGTTACGATATAAGAAGTAAATTAAGAGAGAATGTGAGCTTGGAATCGGTGAGACCGTTTTCTTTATTGAGTTAGAGTAAACCATTTAAGGAAATTGGAAATGGAAGTTGAATCTCAAATAGTTATTGAGATAAGTGTTATAGAAAGAGTGGATGGTACGTTGAGAATATGGCTCGATGTGAACCACAGATATAGGTGTGTGTAAGTGATGATAGTGATTGGAGTATCACTTGAAGAGTGAGGTGAGATACCTTCGTATCGGAAAAGCTATAACAAGGGAGTGCCCTGAAAGAGTGAGTGGTTGTCCATGTGAAATGGTAACAACCAATGTGGTTATAGAGATCATATTACGAGAATAATGATGGGCGTAAAGATTTTACGCAAAGAGAAGTCGAATGAGAAAGTTTCTAAATGTAATGTAAATCGAGAGAGAGCTTGAGTTCTATAGCTATATTATGAGTAAATAAGATGCGACAGTATGTATATGTTATATGAGTTGACGAGAGGATAATATCATTATCATACGTACTGATTGATTGATTGCAGTGGTGAGATGATTGTATAAGCCATGCCTAGTCTAAGAGATTCCGAGGACGGAATCTTCTGAAGGGGGTAAGAATTTGTAATACCGTAAATTTTAATTGCGATAGAATAATAGAAACTTTAATATAAACGAGCTTAGATAAGTTAAAATATGAGTTTAGACGTTTAAAAAATCAGTTAAGTCAATCGGGTCGGGTTGTGTGACAAGGGTTGGGTTGAATTGAAAAGGAAGTGGAAAACAAGCCAACCCGGGTCGTGTTATTAAGCCCGGGTCGAGTTAGAATGAAACCCGGGTCGGGTTTATTAAGCCGGAGCGGGTTACGATTGAGCTGAAGAGGAAAGTTTCGTAGCAAAGCCCGGGGCGGGTTGAGCAGCCCGGGTCGGGTTGCGGGTAAAAACCCGGGGCGTGTTTGACAGCCCGGGTCGGGTTACGGTGCAGGGTATTTAAACCCATTTCTCCTCATTTCTTTCAATTACGAACTCTCACATTTCAAGAGCGATTTTCAGACCAAAATCCACGATTTTTGAGCTTAGAAATCGAGGGTCTAACGCGAGAAAAGCTTGGTAAGTCGGATTAAACACTTGAATTTCGTTATTGAGTTCTTGAATTGAGGTTAGTATATCTTGAGTTCTAGGGTTTTAAAACCCTAATTGCCAAATCCGATTTTCTGGTTTGAAGTAGCTTATTTATTGTTGATAGATAGCTAATATGTGTTGTGTTGAGTCTCTATTATAGTTATTGTCATATTCCTACGGTTGATTTGGGAAGAAACCGCATAAATTGAGAGTCATGAGAAAATAGTGTATGATATTCATAGTTGTGATCTTTATTAGCTATGATTCTTGATTTAATGAGTTAGATGTGGTTAAATTGTTTTGAGAATGTTGAGGTATGATATGTGATGTTGTTTTGAGCAGATACACACAGGAGGGAAAGAGATACACGAGGCACGGGTGGACCACCGACTGAACAGACATCAGGTGAGTAGTTAATTGTTAGATGAATCATGCTTGTTGAGATGTTTAATACACAAGAATTATGCTATGTTTTGATTGGTTGAGTATAACCAAATTTGAATATATAGAACAAAGAGTTATAATGTGTATATTACACTTGGGACTGAGATAGTCCGTTGAGCTTAATTAAAATGAGAATTGATTTAGACTATGGTGATATGACCAAGTCTAGCGAACAGGAGCCGGTACGCGTAAATTGAGAGTCTCACATATTAAGCCGATATCAAGTGAGTACTTTCTAGTACTTGAGTAGAGTTACACTTGTTTGATGCAGAGTATATATAATTTTGTTTATATATTTTTATGTGTTATGTCATATTTTATGAGACTAAGTGGTAGAGTAATATTGTTATTTTGGATTATGAATAATGAGATGAGTATAAACACTGATTAATAGAGAAGAGTATATGCTAGCGTGACTAAGGTAATGAGATCTTGCATTTGATTATTATAACAATGATAAACGTTGTAAGTGAGTTCATATATAGTTGTGTTATATAGTTTCGTGTGGAATAGAATCGCTATGAGGACTATTGAGTTTAGTAAATTGTTAAAAAGGAGTATATGTGAAATGGAAATTTAGTTTACGAGTATTACTGATTATGATACTTATGATTGAGTTAATGTTGTTAACATTTAGCCAAAGTTTATAAAGCTAATATGCTTGCAGGTTCCTAATTAAGAGAAGAGGGATCTTGCTAATGAGAATAGCAAGAGAGGAAGTTGAGGATGTTTATTGAGAAAGACTCGTGAAATATAATTGAATTTTACTCACTAAGCTTTATAAGCTTACACTTGAGTTGTATGTTGTTTTGCAGGTATCTGTAGCAGTGATAGGGGAAGACATGTGATAAAGAGAGATGGACAAATTTAGAGCCTGTCCTTAGCTGAAGTAGATTTAATTGTAACACTTGGTCACATATTTTGTAAGGACCTTTTTGTGTAATTATTGTAATGATAACAGCTTGATCCTTGGTTTGAGTGCAAATATACCCAATTAAGTGTGTAATTGTTTGAAAATATTTGGGTATATTTTGTATGAGAAACCGGGTGTTACAGTAAGTTTCCAAGCTCTTGACTAGTTGTTCTTGGTGAGTTGTGTAGAACTCAAAAACTGCAATTTCAGTTGTGTTTGGGTGTTTAAAATGGTTAGATACTTCCATTAAGTCATAATAATAAGGACTTAACTAAAGAAAATGGAAGTAGATTGTTATTTTGGATGAATTTGAAGATTTGGGGTTGCTAGAACTAAGAACCCTAATTCTTAGTATGTTTGATTGAGGGTGTTTTGATGGTTAAAAACGTTGTTAATATGTAAGGTTTTAGCCTAGGAACAAACCCCAAACGATTAAGAACAGAAATAAGCACTTAATGGACCAAAACAGCAAGCTACAGTGCATAAATCGCGACTGGCCAGGGAACCTGCACTGCCGCTAGGCGCAGTGCGCCCCATAGCCAGGCGGGGTGCGCCCAGGCGCAGTGCGCCCTCCCCTTGGCGCAGTGCGCCCTCTGAGCAGAGGCCAGGCAGGGGATCAAAAACGCTAACTTTTGCTTGGCTTGTCCAATTTAGCTCAAATTTGAACCATAGGCTCGTTATGGTCTAAAAAGTTTGGGAAAATTTTCATATCGAGTTTTCGACCCCTCGGGGGCACTGTAGACCAATCCGAATGCCTCGGTGAATAGTAAAATTCATATAAAGTTAGTAAACGGAAAGTTTATTAACTAGGCATTGTTTATAACAATATTATATTGAACTCTATTGTATTAGAGTTAATTAGAATGGTTATTAACCTATAATCATTTTGATAATAATGGAATTATAGGTACGGGACAAAATCTTACGGAATACATTACAAGTCAAGAAACGACGAAAGCTAGTGGTAGCAAGCAACAATGTGAGTAATCTTGGTTATATCTAGTATGATATATTGGTGCAGCCTTGTTGGCTAAGATTACTATCGTTGATATTAAATGGTGCGGTCTTAGGACCATGATTTTGGGTTATTGAACCCGAGATGGTGCGGCTTTCGGGCTATGACTCCGGTGCGGCCTTCGGGCTATGTCTCCGATGCTTGGTGCAGCCTTCGGGCTATGATTTTGGTGCGGCCTTCGGGCTATGATTTTGGTGCGGCCTTCGGGCTATGATATTCGGTGCGGCCTTTATGGCTATGATTACGGTGCGGTCAGTGATGACCATGACTTTTGGGACAGAAATTATTTAAGAGTTTAATTGTTGTTATTCTCTTGTATATGCTTATCTGATTGCTTGATTACTCATTGGGCTTTGTAGCTCACAGTTTATTTGATATGTCCCTGCAGGTGAGCGTGACCCTGCTAAAGGAAAAGACAAAGTCCGTGACTGAGGACTTAGAAACTGAAGTGACACCTCGGCTTAAAGAATGTATAATATTTAAGTATTGTACTTCGTGATACTCTTGTACTCGTATTTTGTTAACTGATACCCCTATTTAGGTTTTATTTGTAAAATATGTGGTTTGAAAAATGAAAAATTTTTGGGGTGTTTTTGGTTAATAAGTCGGGTGTTACACAAAGCAATTACTAACAGCGCAAAACCATGATCAAGTGGCTCTGATACCATTGTTAGGACACAATCACAATACAAACATGAACAACGGAAGAAAAACAAAAGAACGTATCTCAATGATCACATGATCATGCGACATTTACAACTATAAACTAAAAGTAGGATCAATAGTTACCTTTTCTGATGATATAATGATGTCTAAGATGAATAAAGCCCAAACCAGAACCCCTATAATATAGTCGCACCCCCAAGACGATGACAAGCAACAAGACAACACCTTTGAGACTTGATTCTACCAAGATGCATGTGAGCACCTTTGTGAGATGTATCAACCGAGAACAAGAGGACCGAGAGAAAAAATGTAGGAAAGGTTGAATTGGCCAAGAATCATTCATAATTCCCTTTTAAGTATTGGCTAAGGATAAGACTTTTGAAGTCTTATCCTTCCACGTCTATCCAATCCCATGATTATCGATTTTCAAATTCAACTTAAGAAAATTTTCATTTAAAGCCTCAATCAATCTTGTAGTTTCTAATTAATACACCATAACTTTAGTATGTTAATAAACTTAGTCCCTTACGTTTTTTTTATTGTTGTAAGCCAAATCATATATTGTGTGTAACCCAAAAGGACCCTACTTTATATAGTAATATTGCCAACTTGTTGTGACCATGGGCATAAAACCAAAAAATCTAACCATCATAAATGCATCAAGAACACAAAGTACAAATGATCAATTCTAGAGTACCACTTGTTCTTGAGTCTAGGGTTTATATCATCCAATTCCATCAATATGGGTGGATCTTCATCATCCATGGGTGGGATGGAGACTAAATCATGCTCAAGAACATCAAACAAACCATTGAAATCATTGAAAAACCTCATCCAAATACAGATTTTTATATTCAAGCAAAACTTCAAACCTTGAAGTGTGTTTCAATCTAGAAATGGGAAGTTTATACCTTAGATTGGTGGGGAAACTTCAAAAACTTTGATAGAGCTTCAAACCCTAGCTTAAACCCTCTACACTACTCTAAAATCACCATCTTTCTCTACTTCTCTCAATTCTTCTAACATCGGTGAAATAGGAGCAATCCCCAACTTGTTAATATAGCGTTTCATGAAATTGCAAAATGGTCCTTGAAGTTCAATCCTTCCAACATCTAACACATATTGACTAAACTTTTAATGTAAGTTTCCAACTTTAGAATTTTTCCCCAACTCAACTTTCTCTTAACATCTAGGTTATTGACTAGTCAACCATCCATCACAAGGTTTTCCAAAACGACACTTTTAACCCTTAGGTCAACGATGTTACATCTAAGTCTCTAAATGGACATCTTAAATATATTAGTTCTTCTAAATCTCTATCTAATAAACAAACTTTTAATTGATTGTTTTTCCTCCATTTTTATTATTTTTAATTATTCGTTTATTATTATCATTATTATTATTATCATTGTTTTTTTTAAATTGCAAAAACTTCTAGGCCAAAAATATTGATGTTACATAATATAGAAATCTCACCTTTAACCCTCAATTAACAATTTTTAACAATAATTTTCGTTTATGATATCTTTCTAGTTCTAAAAGTAAGTTTTATGGATTTGACAAGTTTGGTCCTTCATCCTACAATTTCCAAATTGTCATTGTGTACATTCCTAACATATGGTTCTTATCTTTAGGCATTCAATATTGATTTTATAACATTGATTTTATAACATTTAAGTATCAAAAACTAGTTAAATTAATATGACAAGTAAGTTTCTCAAATTTTGACATTTTAGTCCTTTTTCCTTAAGTTTTATTTTTACTTAATATTTGGTCTTTTTAAATATATTGGTAGTCTTAAACTTCTAACGATGATTTATTTATTTATTTTTATATTATATTTATTTGAATTTAATTTGATTATTCGTATTTTACTTTATTTTCCTAAAAACTATTTTTCCATTAAAATTGTCAAAACTATTAGCCCCAAAGCATGGATGTTACACATAATGAAAGTCCAATAATTCTAAAGAAGTCAAGAATCACATTGCTAAAATTAGACAAGCACTTAAAGATATGCCCGAGCCCCTTTTAAATATATGTAAATAGATGACTTCACAACTCTTTAGTAAATAAAAGGTATGATTGGTGTATGCATGGTTAAAAGTTTATCGGAAACAAGAAAAACATTGATTCTCGCTAGCATAAAGATGGTTAACGAACAACTATCAAGCTTTATTAGGTGGATACGGTGAAACTACTAAAAATATTCTTTTGTGAATGTAACACCCCAAATTTTCACACAATTTTTTTTTTCACAAACTTTTATTACAACTTTTGCAAACAGGCCATGTATTTTTATTACAAACGGGGTATCACGAATTTGCATCACAACCACGGTTCAAACCTGTTTATTATACATTTTACACAATAACCGATGATACGGTCCCACACCCGACTCTTTTAATGCCCTTCCTGCTTACCTGAGTACATAGCATTTAAAACAAATACGTGAGACATAATGTCTCGTGAGCATTATGGGTTTAGACCCAAAACAGTTTATCAATTATATCGTTAATCTTTAAATTCCCAATTTTACATTTCCTGTGAGCGCACCCACAGGTATTCCTTATTTCGTGATGGTACATTCCTACGAGCGCACCCGTAGGTTTTATACGAGACGCACCCGTATAACTACTTCCTCAATAGCATGAAACGGATTCATCTATCAAGGTAAGACAACTACTTCGCGACGGGAGGTACCATCCCAGTAGTGTCTTATTGCCACCCCTACCGCAGCAGGCCGTGGTCTTTATCCGGATACTAAACAACTCATCATCAAGGGACAGTCACATATTTAGTCCACCGTAACACTGCTTCTCTTTCTTTATACCTTATAAACATATTTTTTTTTCACCAAATACTTTTTAACTCATAAAACCACTTTGACTCCAAAACATTTTAAATAACATTCATTTTGCTATGTACCCAAAAATCCACATAATACTCACCTCGAGTCGTCTAGGGATCAGTTAGTCTTTTGTACTTCTTTTTCTTTCGCTCGGTTCACCGTATTTGAACCACCACCTATTATTTACAAAATATACTTTTATATTCAATTCATATAGATAACAATTATTGTTATACTAGCTTCCTTTAATTTATAGATTTTTCCCGAATTACGCGTATTTTACTACAGTACACTCGGGAGGTCGTATTTCGGTTCCGACAGTTTTCCATGAAGTCTCACACTATAATAGACTTGTGTTTCAAATTTGGAGTTCATTGGACAAGTCTAGCTCAAACTCCAAAAATCAAGAAAACTTACAATTTTGGTCACTGCCGCTACAGTGGTTTTTCCGCAAGGTCGGATTACGAATTTGAAAATTTCCTATATGTTTTCAGACCATTTTAAGGCTATGGTAAAAATTTCAGACCAAACGGACATGCCTAGCTATGATTTCCAACTTTAAAATTTGGACAGAACCAAGCAGCATTTCTGCCGCGAGATCGGGTCGCGATCTACCCTTGGGTCGGGTCGCGATCCATAGTAGGGTCGCGATCTGCCCTTAGATCGGGTCGCGATCCATAGTCTGTTGCTATTTTTTGACGATTTTTCAATCTGCAGCTGCACTATTCACCCTATTAAGTTCTTAATTCATGACTTATTTATTATGGGATCATTCCAGGACATAAACCTTCAATTTTTATCAAGTTTTAACGTGTGAAAATCATGATTTCCTAACAATTCATATCAAACCCGTTTTTTAAAAATTTGCACCAAAATGCAAATTTTTGAAATTAATCACTTAGGATTGTCTTAATACATCCTAAATGATCCTTAGAACCCAATAAAACCATTAAAATCAGTTTCTAGTCTCAAAACCCATTTATAGGGTTCTTGAGCTCAAAACCCCCCAATTTGACAATTCCTCAACACCCTTGAGATTTGTGTGTTTACTTAGTTGTTTAAACTTGTTTAGATGGAGGAAATCATAGGAACAACCTGAACCATGATTATGAATTCAGTTTTCAGTTTGTCCCCGAGATGAAGATACAAGAAATTAGGTTAGAAAACTTGATTACTAACCTTTCTATTGAAGAATTCTTCCTCCAACTTCAGAATTTGACTCCTAATCTCGTGAACCTTCAAAATCTGCCCAGGCTCTCGCTCCCTCTCGCTCTCTCCCGATGCTTCTGCAGACTTCTGGGAAGTGGGAGATTCTTCCCACTATTTATAGTTGCCAATTTTTCAGTTTTAACCCTCTAGTTTCATTTCTCCCAATTTGGCACCATAACTTAGTTTTTATTACATCATACTTTTAGTTTTTACATTTATATCCCTAGTTACAAAATATTTTACATTAATGTTCAAAGTATGGCAAAAGACTGTTTTGCCCTTTCTCATAACTTTACTATTATACATATTTATTTTACATTTTATTACAATTTCTCTCGGGTTCTTACAACCTCTCCCCCTTAAGAGGATTCCGTCCTCGGAATCTTCTCATAATTCGTAAAATTAGGATGTCTTCTCTTCATGTATTCTAAAGTCTCCCAAGTCAAATCTGAACCCGACGAGTGCTTTCATTTGACCAAAACTAGATCAATTTCTTTATTCCTTAGCTTTTTGGTTCTCACTTCCAACATCGCTTCTGGTTCTTCTACTAGCTTATTCGGGGCTTTTACTTTTAAGTCCTCCAACGAGATAACAAGTTCACTCCTTCCAAAGTACTTTTTCAAATAACACACATGGAACGTATCATGTATACCACTCAGTTCACGCGGTAACTCTAACTTAAAGGCTTGTTCACCAATTCTTTTTAAGATCTTGAAGGGTCCAATGTATCTTGGACTCAGTTTACCCCTCTTTCCAAATCTTATCACACCTTTCCACGGTGACACTTTGAGCATTACTAGATCACCTTCTTTCAAATCGTAGGGTCTCTTCTTCAAGTCTGCATAACTTTTCTGCCTATCTTGAGCAGCCTTCATATTAGCTTGAATTATTTTGATCTTTTCGTTTGTTATCCTTACAATTTCTGGCCCAGTTATTTTAGTCTCCTCTGCTTCCAACCAACACAAAGGGGTTCTACACTTCCTGCCATATAGAGCTTCAAATGGTGGCATCCCAATACTGGAATGATAACTGTTGTTATAAGAAAACTCTACCAAGGGCAAGTGTTCGTCCCAATTCCCACCAAAATCTAGGGCACACGCTCGTAGCATATATTCTACAGTCTGAATGGTTCGTTCACTTTGCCCGTCAGTCTGGGGATGGTAAGCTGTACTCATTTTAATTTTTGTCCCCATTCGTTCCTGAAGTGCTTCCCACAATTTTGAGGTAAATCGTGGGTCTCTGTCAGACACAATAGATAAGGGAGCTCCATGAAGTCTTATAACTTCATCCTTGTATATCTGCGCTAATGTTTCCAACTGCGTATTTTCTTTAATCGCCAAAAACATTGCACTCTTGGTAAAACGGTCAACAATGACCCATATACCATTATGACCTCTTCTAGTTCTTGGCAATCCAAATATGAAATCCATGGTTATGTCTTCCCATTTTCCCGCTGGAATTTGCAGTGGTTGAGTATTTCCATACGGGGCTTGGTGTTCTGCCTTCACCTGTGCACAGGTTGCACATTTAGAAATATATTTGACAATTCTTTTCTTCATTCCCGGCCACCAGTACTGTTCTTTGAGATCCCGATAAGTTTTCGTACTTCCAGGATGAATGGAATACTTTGACTTATGGGATTCTTCTAGAATCAGCTTGCGGATTCCACCTGCTTTTGGTACCCATACGCGGTTTCTGACTGTCTTCAGTCCCTGGGTATTTTCCCCAAACACCAAATCTTTCCCCAGCTTTTCCTTCTTTAAGTCACCTCCGTCCAATACTTGTTTCTGCGCGTCCTTGATGCTTTCTATTAGGCTTGATTTCAATTCGATCCTCATCAACCTCTCTTGACTTTTCTTTTCATGAAACTTTCTGCTTAAAGCATCTGCTACCACATTCGCCTTCCCAGGGTGGTAAGCGATTTCACAGTCATAATCATTTATTAACTCCAGCCACCTGCTTTGCCTCATATTGAGATCTTTCTGTGAAAATACATATTGCAAGCTTTTATGATCCGTGTACAAGGTGCACTTTGTTCCGTACAAATAATGCCTCCAGATTTTTAATGCAAACACAATTGCCGCCAATTCCAAATCGTGCGTTGCATACCGAGTTTCGGGTTCTTTTAATTGACGAGAAGCGTATGCTATCACTTTTCCCCGCTGCATTAGCACGCAACCCAATCCTCTATTAGAGGCATCACTATACACCACGAAATCTTCAGTTCCCTCTGGTAGGGTAAGAACTGGCGCATTGCATAACTTCTCTTTTAGTGTCTCAAACGCTTTCTCTTGTTCCGCCCCCCATTCAAATTTTACCCCTTTCCTTGTTAGCTTCGTAAGAGGTACCGCAATCCGTGAAAAATCTTGGATGAACCGTCGGTAGTACCCGGCGAGTCCAAGAAAACTTCTCACTTCCGTCGGAGTCTTGGGAAATTCCCATTTCATCACTGCCTCCACTTTTGTTGGATCTACTTTAATGCCTTGGATTGAGACAACGTGTCCAAGGAATTGCACTTCCCTCAGCCAAAATTCGCATTTCGAAAATTTTACATATAGCTTTTCTTTCTTTAGAACTTCTAACACCGTCCTCAGATGATTTCCGCGTTCCTCTGCATTCTTCGAGTAGATAAGGATGTCATCAATAAAGACGATAACAAACTTATCAAGGAACGGCTTGCACACCCTATTCATCAAATCCATGAAGATTGCCGGGGCATTCGTCAGACCAAAAGGCATGACCAGGAATTCATAATGCCCGTAGCGAGTACGGAAAGCAGTCTTCTCAATATCTTCGTTTCTTACGCGCACCTGATGATAACCAGACCGGAGGTCAATCTTTGAGAAATAAGCAGCGCCTTGCAACTGATCAAACAGATCGTCTATACGTGGTAGCGGGTAACGATTCTTGATGGTAATTTTATTAAGCTCGCGGTAGTCAATACATATTCGCATCGTGCCATCCTTCTTTTTGACAAACAGCACCGGTGCACCCCAAGGAGACACACTGGGGCGTATGAAGCCTTTATCCAGCAATTCCTGTAATTGTGACATCAACTCCCGTATTTCGGTCGGGGCCAAACGATATGGAGCACGGGCGATAGGAGAAGCTCCAGGTACAAGATCAATTCTGAATTCAACTTGTCTCTCTGGTGGCAAACCGGGTAAATCGTCTGGAAATACTTCAGGGTATTCTTTCACCACTTCAATGTCTTGTACCGTCTTCTTTACTTTATCTTCCATCATTACATACGCCACATAGGATAAACATCACTTCATCAAACATCTCCTGACCTTCGCTGCGCTAATCAAATTGGACATCCTCTTGGGTTTTTCACCGTACACATACACTTTGCTGCCACCTGGAATTCTCACCGACACTATCTTTTTCCCACATGCAATTTTTGCATCATTGACCCCAAGCCAATCCATACCAATGACAACATCAAAGGTCTTCACTCCAATCGGAAGAAGGTTCAACGAAAATTTCTGATCATCTATGCTGAGTTCGCAGCCACGGTACACATGTTTTATCTCCATCTTCTTTCCACTCGCCAATTCTACCTCACATATATGATCTAATGGTTCTAGCGGTATATTGAATTTTAGACCAAAATCATGGGACACAAACGAACACGTAGCACCAGAATCAAATAATACGTAGGCAAGCATCTGGTTAATTAGTAGAGTACCTGAGACCACATCTTGTGTCTCCTTTGCTTCTTCTCGAGTGAGTTGGAAGGCGCGGGTCTTCACCTTTTGGGGCTCCGTCTTTTTCTGCGCAGTTGATACCATTGTCTCGCCACCCTTCTTCGGACAGTTGAAACTATAATGCCCCTTTTCGTGACATGAGAAACACTCGACTTCACTGAGCTTCGGATAGGTACATTCCCTCGCCTTGTGACCCGTTCTTCCGTAGTTAAAACAAGCTGCACTTCCCATCTTACATTCGCCTGTATGCTCTTTCCCGCACTTATCACACATCTTCCGACTGCCCCGTTTGCTCGACATCACTATCGACTTTCCCTTTTTATTCCAGCTACTACTCCCGCCACTGAATTTACGTTTATCCCCAGAAATTTGCCTTTCCATTGTTCTTCGTTTCCACACATCTTCAACATTTCTTGCTGCCTCAAACGCCGCATCCATTGTTACCGCCCGTTTTACTTCCAATTCATACTCCCAAGGTAGGCCTTTCACATAACGGTTGATTCGTGCCCGCTCCGTAGTGTAAATGTTTCCCACAAATGGTAGCATATCGCTGAACTTTTTAGTATACTCGGCCACGGTCAAACTACCCTTCTTTAGTGTAAGAAACTCATCTTCAAGTTTTTCTATGTCCCGAAGGGGACAATATTTGTTTTTCAAGCGAGTGGTGAATTCGGTCCACGACCACTTGTAAATTACATCCTTTCCAACCAGTTCGTACAGGGTATTCCACCAAACTAACGCATCGTCTTTTAACATTCGTGAGGCATAATAAACTTTATCTTTCTCATGACACTTGCTGACCTCCAGTACTTGCTCTGTCTCCCGTATCCACCGCATCGTGACTTTAGGCTCGTAGCTACCATAGTATTCCGTTGGTTTGCATGCCAGAAAAGTTTTGAAGGAACATCTCTTCTTGTCTTCTGTCCCCACACTATCTTCCTCTGTAACCGAATCTCCATTAGTGGGTCTCCAAGAAGCATCATCTGCTGAAGGATTAGGATGTGGGTCCCCCAGCCGTGTGTTCAACATTTGTTGCATATCTTCCCTCATCTCCGTCTTTAGATTGCTAATAAGGTTTTGAATAGCCTCCAAAGTCACAGGTGGAGGTTGCGGTATTGGATTTGGGTTAGGACCCATGTTAACCGCATCATCAACATGGTTATCTCCATGGGACGGGGTACGACTTGCTGTCCGTCCTTCACTGAAAACGTTCTGATCTCCACTCTCCATTTACTATATAAGATGAATAAGATTTACGTTTATTATTCCACATAAGTATATTTATCAATATATATACTAAAACTGTAGCATATAATCTTTCTATGGAACTAGTATTCCCACTTATCTCTTTACTGATTTCCACAACCAAATCCCTCAGGTTCCCTCGTGACTTTACCATTTCCAAAACATATCCTGTGGTTACAATAATACGGGCCCAATATTATTTTAACCACCTATATACTTTGGCTCTGATGTTATCACAAGACCCCCTGATTCCTTGGTTTCTGTGGATTCCAACGTTATAATTTACCGACTCTACCCCGTTAGTTAGTACCTAGTACTACCACTTTACTTACTATTAATCCACTAGTTTAAGCCTAGGATGGTTACCCAACCTAATTCGCTTAAACCATGGCTCTGATACCAAATTGTAACACCCCAAATTTTCACACAAATTTTTTTTTTTTTCACAAACTTTTATTACAACTTTTGCAAACAGGCCATGTATTTTTATTACAAACGGGGTATCAAGAATTTGCATCACAACCACGGTTCAAACCTGTTTATTATACATTTTACACAATAACCGATGATACGGTCCCACACCCGACTCTTTTAACGCGCTTCCTGCTTACCTGAGTACATAGCATTTAAAACAAATACGTGAGACATAATGTCTCGTGAGCATTATGGGTTTAGACCCAAAACAGTTTATCAATTATATCGTTAATCTTTAAATTCCCAATTTTTACATTTCCTGTGAGCGCACCCACAGGTATTCCTTATTTCGTGATGGTACATTCCTACGAGCGCACCCGTAGGTTTTATACGAGACGCACCCGTATAACTACTTCCTCAATAGCATGAAACGGATTCATCTATCAAGGTAAGACAACTACTTCGCGACGGGAGGTACCATCCCAGTAGTGTCTTATTGCCACCCCTACCGCAGCAGGCCGTGGTCTTTATCCGGATACTAAACAACTCATCATCAAGGGACAGTCACATATTTAGTCCACCGTAACACTGCTTCTCTTTCTTTATACCTTATAAACATATTTTTTTTTCACCAAATACTTTTTAACTCATAAAACCACTTTGACTCCAAAACATTTTAAATAACATTCATTTTGCTATGTACCCAAAAATCCACATAATACTCACCTCGAGTCGTCTACGGATCAGTTAGTCTTTTGCACTTCTTTTTCTTTCGCTCGGTTCACCGTATTTGAACCACCACCTATTATTTACAAAATATACTTTTATATTCAATTCATATAGATAACAACTATTGTTATACTAGCTTCCTTTAATTTATAGATTTTTCCCGAATTACGCGTATTTTACTACAGTACACTCGGGAGGTCGTATTTCGGTTCCGGCAGTTTTCCATGAAGTCTCACACTATAATAGACTTGTGTTTCAAATTTGGAGTTCATTGGACAAGTCTAGCTCAAACTCCAAAAATCAAGAAAACTTACAATTTTGGTCACTGCCGCTACAGTGGTTTTTCCGCAAGGTCGGATTACGAATTTGAAAATTTCCTATATGTTTTCAGACCATTTTAAGGCTATGGTAAAAATTTCAGACCAAACGGACATGCCTAGCTATGATTTCCAACTTTAAAATTTGGACAGAACCAAGCAGCATTTCTGCCGCGAGATCGGGTCGCGATCTACCCTTGGGTCGGGTCGCGATCCATAGTAGGGTCGCGATCTGCCCTTAGATCGGGTCGCGATCCATAGTCTGTTGCTATTTTTTGACGATTTTTCAATCTGCAGCTGCACTATTCACCCTATTAAGTTCTTAATTCATGACTTATTTATTATGGGATCATTCCAGGACATAAACCTTCAATTTTTATCAAGTTTTAACGTGTGAAAATCATGATTTCCTAACAATTCATATCAAACCCGTTTTTTACAAATTTGCACCAAAATGCAAATTTTTGAAATTAATCACTTAGAATTGTCTTAATACATCCTAAATGATCCTTAGAACCCAATAAAACCATTAAAATTAGTTTCTAGTCTCAAAACCCATTTCTAGGGTTCTTGAGCTCAAAACCCCCCAATTTGACAATTCCTCAACACCCTTGAGATTTGTGTGTTTACTTAGTTGTTTAAACTTGTTTAGATGGAGGAAATCATAGGAACAACCTGAACCATGATTATGAATTCAGTTTTCAGTTTGTCCCCAAGATGAACATACAAGAAATTAGGTTAGAAAACTTGATTACTAACCTTTTTATTGAAGAATTCTTCCTCCAACTTCAGAATTTGACTCCTAATCTCGTGAACCTTCAAAATCTGCCCAGGCTCTCGCTCCCTCTCGCTCTCTCCCGATGCTTCTGCAGACTTCTGGGAAGTGGGAGATTCTTCCCACTATTTATAGTTGCCAATTTTTCAGTTTTAACCCTCTAGTTTCATTTCTCCCAATTTGGCACCATAACTTAGTTTTTATTACATCATACTTTTAGTTTTTACATTTATATCCCTAGTTACAAAATATTTTACATTAATGTTCAAAGTATGGCAAAAGACTGTTTTGCCCTTTCTCATAACTTTACTATTATACATATTTATTTTACATTTTATTACAATTTCTCTCGGGTTCTTACAGTGAAGAATAAATTGAACCCATGAAAGTATGTTGGAATTGTTTTTTAGATGAAGCACTCCCGTGAGTTTGTGTGGAGATGTTTGCATGTATGATGATTATTTTCTCAAAGTTCGAAAAAAATTATTATCCGGTGACGTAATACCTTAAAAGTTAATAACTCTTTTTCAATCTATTAGATACTTTTTTTCTTTTATAAAAATATATAATTAAGAAAATTAATTATGTAAAAATATCATTACTTCTTTTTTTGAACAGCAAAGATGAAAATATATTGCAAAAAGAAAAGGAAAACAAACAGTACAAGAGACCAGCTAGCGGAATACTAGCAAAGATAGAAGATTTATTGTCCAATAAGAATATGACTTTATGACAAGTTTGTTTATGTTATCATTGCACTTTCCTGTACAACCTAGGATGAATCTTGAAGTATTCAAGATCTATAATATAATTTTATATTATGCACTAACATAATATAAAAATGATACAGACGTCCTCTGAAAAAAAGTCAATCTTTTTTTAATTACCTTACCGGAGACATTTAGATGTTCGACATTGTCTAGATGTTATGCATATAGAAAAAAACGTCCGCGAGGGCTTGACATGCTTATTATTAGATATTAAAAACAAAACTAAAGACTGGGTTAAGGTCTGAAAAGACATGGTCAGGCTGGGAATACGTAAAGATCTTGCTCCCGAAAAAACAACCAGAGGTTATCGTCTGCCACCTACTTGTTATAACACATCAAAAGCAGAACAAAAAAAGATTTGTCAATGTTTACATGCTATCAAGGTTCCATCAACTTATTCCTCGAACATCAAAAGATTTGTGTCCTTGAAAGACAATAAATTGCTTCCAATGAAGTCTCATGATTGCCACATTTTGATGACACATATGATCCTAATCGCAATTCGTGGTATTTTGCAACCCGACGTCCGACACACAATCACAAAGCTTTGTTTGTTTTTTAACAACATTCATTCAAAGGTTGTTGATGTCGAAGATTTGGACCGATGGCAGAAAGACGTTATTGTTACCCTTTGTGAACTAGAGATGCACTTTCCACCCTCGTTTTTTGATATAGTGGTTCATCTGATAGCTCATATCGTCCAAGAGATCAAGGCTTGTGGTCCTGTGTTCCTCCGATACATGTACCCTTTTGAAAGGTACATGAGTATCTTAAAAGGTTATGTGAGAAACTGCAATCGACCCGAGGGCAGTATGATTGAAGGGTATACGTCTGAAGAGGTGACGGAGTTCTCAACATCATATTACTCTTATCATAACAATGTCAAAACATAGCGGCAATGTGAACCAAACTGTTTTTGCAGTGATGGAGTACTTCGTGAGTCGTTCGTGACCCCACAATTTGCTGACGGCTATGGAGTTTTCAAATTGCATCAATGAAAAAGGGACATTGAGCTTTTTAGGCTTAAACTGTTAAATTAACATGAACTCATATATTTAATGTCTTTGAGGTTAACTGGTTGCATGATTTAATCCTACTTAAAAACGACATTGCATATTCTTACAAACATAACATCATTGCATTAAATTGCGAAAAACACGAAACATTCTCAAATAAACAAGTAACGAACCCCTATTAAAAATACCAATATTTATATACCCATATATTTCGTCGACATACAAACAAAAAGAGTTATTACACAAGTTTCATTACCATAAAAACAAAAAGAAAGCATTTATTGCGTCGTTCTATATAAACGAAACCTCTACAACAATTACATTTACGTCTACAAAATGACTTCCGCTACATCGAAAGCACAAATAAACGCATTGGTTCTAGCAGTGTTGCTCTTGATTGTATGTACTGGTAAGTTCCCTATATGTTACGAAAAATATTTGATTTCAATGAATAATATGATTTACAAATGTCTCACATGGATGCTAACGTTTGAATATTGTGTTTATAAAAAGTGGCAGTAGAGGAGAACAAAACCCATTATTGTTATGACCTTATAGACAGTGAACCATATTGCCTGCCCCAAAGATGTACTGATTTTTGCAAAGCACTGAATTACATTAATGGCCGTTGCGAACTAGTGTACCCCTCTAGCCCTCATACGTTTTGCGTTTGTATGAGGCATTGTGTTTCTAATTCAGAAGTAAATGGGGCAAGTATTGCTCCAAACTGATATTTGGTATGATGTATGTTACTGCTTGATAACCGAATAAATGATAAATCAGTTTTCTTATATTGTATGTTCCTACGTTGTTTATTGTTATGGTTATGGGAATTGCTAATGTTGGACTCGTTTTATGTTGTTCACTCTTTTGACGGTTTTAGGAAATTTGACGCCCTTGAATAGGAGAATTTCATATATGCCCTAAATAAACAACTAAATATCATATTTGCCCTATCGAATATCTAAATATCATATATATCCTAAATAAATTTTCAAAATATCATATATATACCCAAATCATATTTTTTAGCATTTTTATAATCAGTTTTTGTTATTTAAATTCATTTTAATTAAAAGAAAATTTTAGATTGACCAAATTACACATTCTTCAAAATCACATTCTTGGGTTGTATCTCATTCTAACAAATTAAGCTGTGTGGAGTGGTGCCGGTGGCATCCACTCCACATCGGCTGGATGGCGGGTTTTTTTGAAGGAGATAAGAAAGGAGAAATCAAGGGGGAGTGGTTGTCGGCAACAAGAGAGGAGAAGAGAAGAAGAAGAGAAGAGAGGAAGAAGAGGAGAGAGAACGGCAAGGGAGTGCCGTGGTCAGGGGCGGTGTTTGCTGCCGGCAACACTGCCAAGTCGGATGCCGCCAACGTTCCCACCCCCGACTCCGTATAGCCTTAGAAATCCTCGAAATGCATCTCCAACGTGGAAGGCAACTAGTGAATTTGGGTAGTTATCAAAGCCTCAAACTATTGAATCTCACACACAAACACAATTGAACTTATCGGAAAAATGCATTCATCAAAAAAAATCCCAACCACGATGTCCAATTGCAAGAATTTAACAATCTTCAACATGTGGGGAAACTTTTTTCAGAAATATTCCATGAGCCGTTGGGTCAATTCCATATTTTTTACCATGATTTCCAATCTAATTCCTTCTTTTAATTAAATATGAAAATAAGTAACAAAAACTGATTATAAAAATATATAAAAATGCTAAAAAATATGATTTGGGCCTATATGATATTTTGGAAATTTATTTAGGATATATATGATATTTAAATATTAGGTAGGACAAATATGATATTTAGTTGTTTATTTAGAGCATATATGAAATTCTCCCCCATTTGAATATTTGATAGCAGAAGATATATTTTAGTTAACTTGAAACTTTACAAGGTTATGATGTTGATAACATTTTTTAGATGGGTCATTCTATACATACACCTTATAGTCTAGTTATACCCTCCTGATTTGATTTTTTGTTTTTTTCTTGTTTTTTTGTCTTTTATCTATTTTGTTTTTTTGTTGTCTTTTCCTTTTCTATTTTATTTTCTTTTATTAATACTATTTGATATTTGATTTATTATTATTATTAGAAAAATAATAATAATAAATTTA
The DNA here is from genome assembly GCA_023525715.1 of Cichorium intybus. NCBI lineage: Eukaryota > Viridiplantae > Streptophyta > Magnoliopsida > Asterales > Asteraceae > Cichorium > Cichorium intybus. The sequence goes on along the minus strand of CM042017.1, from coordinate 33,314,929 downwards.
CCTTTTATAATTTTAAGTTTTAGTAATAATAAAAATTAGTTTTTTTAAAAGTAATTACGACATAATGAACGACGTTTATAATTTATAAAATTATGTCAAATTATATCAAAACGGTTATTTCAAATTCGAACGAATGTATAAAAAATAACAATATAAATAATAATAACAATGCAAAGTTTGGTCCAATATTACAATTACACGATTCATATCTGGATAGCGAATATAAACATTTAGACGAATACTATAGAATGTTTCCCATTCAGCAGAATGTTCTGATCTATACGCATGCACAAGCATGGACAAACAAAGGTGTTGTACAAATGGCTCGACAGATCAAAAATGACGGTTTCGGCTAATAATAACGTGAATTTCGATTACCTACAAACGGTATAAACCAAAGGATTTTATAAAGAATAAATTATACATACAACCACTTGGTTTATAAACGACTGAATTAATTTGAACGACAAAAAAGAAGGCACTAGATTATCAATAAACACGAACGGTTATAATTTTATAAAAACTATTAATAATAAATACATAATAATAATAATAATAATAATAATAATAATAATAAACAAAATAATAATAATAATAATAATAAAAGAAAAGACAACAAAAGACAAAAAATGAATAAAACAAATCAATTAATCAAATCAATGAGGGTTTTTAGATTAAAAAATAATATAATTAAAACCCATTTTGATTTGATGGATGTTTAGGGGGGTACGAAATGTAATAGATGGTGTATTTATAGCACAACCCTTTTTAACCCTTTTTAGATATGGTATGATAAAATGTTTGATATCAATATGAAATTTAAATGATCTTAATAAAACCAAAATAAAGAAAACATGCATCTCATAATCAGAACTCTACGTTTAAAATTTATAGAAGTTTATTATATTTTAAATTATTAGGATACTATATTTTAATACGAATTTTTCTTTTAAGAATTTAAAACCTAAAAAGTGTTGGCTTGTGTCGAAAGTAACTAGAAATTAAATAGTAGCATCATTAGATTTAAAAATGAACAAGTAGTTTTATGTTTCTGTCAAATATCAATTTCGTTAGAACAGCTATTATCTGTTTTATCAAAATAGGATATCTGAATATTGGAAAATTAGAAGCTCCAAAATAAAATTTATCAAACACTTCAAATCTTATACGAAACATCTATTCATCTATAGATGTCTACATTGCAATCTTAGCGGCCAAGTTAACAAGCCAAATATAATCTCTACTCTACAAGCAAACGTATTAATGCAATTCCGGTCCAATATGTTGGAACTCTTTTTATTTCAGGACTAGAATTTATAAACTATACATTATTAAATCTTTATGTAGATTTGCGTAATCATGTAATTAACTTTTTAGACATTATATTAGAATTTGGGCTACTATTTGCATAATAGTATTCGACTTCATATTTATTCTTAATTGTACTTAATATATCAATAATTTTATATTTGGTTCTTATCACGCCACTATAGTAAATTTCAATCTAATAATATTGTAACATTGGATGCTACAATAGATGCAATGTCATCACCGGGTAGACATATTGGATGACACAGTGGCATTCATGTATGATCTGATATCAATTTATCCGGTTAAAATTTACCTCAAAGATATAATGGGAACACACAAATTTATTTATTGATCTGTTTAATACAATCAAAAGATAAATGACACAACAAACGAAATTATATATTATTAATTGTCATTTTATAATATCAATCCATAAAATTCAATCATACGACGAGAACTTCCTAACTTGAAGTACTTACTAAAATTTATAATATTAGATCAAGTGTTACAATTTCTAGACATATAGGAAAAAACAAATACGTTATATTGAATGGTTAAATATATAAAATATCAACTAATTTTGATCTAATTTTTAGTTTGATCATCAAAATCTGAAAAATAATAAGAATTTTTTTTGTTTACTTTACAAAATTTGTTTATTCAAGGTAATATGGACAAATTGATTGTTTTGTAACAACTTTATTGAATGCACAAAATAGAAACCATTTTGGTTTTTATTACTTTTTTTACTCTTTGCAAATCTCAAACATTTTTTATTATTTCAGCATTTATGACCAATTTATAAAAAAAAAGAAGATAAAACGAAGTCACTTGAAAATTGAAATCCTCGCAATCATCCAGATAAAAATGGTAAACTAAACATAAAGGAACGCATGGAAGCTAATTTATATTTTTAGAAACTATATAAACTTAAAATCAATATTCAATAGTTTATATACATTGTTTATAATGAAATAAGATACATAGTTATCTAGTATATAAATGACTTATACGATCATTTAATACATAAATAACTTATTAGTAATTGTTTCTTTATTTGGTAAATAACTTATACCGATCATTTAATACATAAATAACTTATTAGTAATTGTTTCTTTATTTGGTAACCATATATTTTATTTACTTATAAACTCATATCACATACAATCAACAAAGTATATTCACTAAAATAGAATTCCATTTATTCTTTTTCTTTCAAATTACCTTATTAAAAACTAAATTGAATGAAGCAAAATACCAAATTAACCAAACAACAAGGGGGAAAACTGCCAAAATGCTCAAATTAACAATTTCTCCACCGTCATAAAAATAAAAATAAAAAATTAAAATTCTACATTTCTCCTTCCCTCCCTCTCTCTGACCCTCTCTATATATAAACTCTCATCGTGTCCGATCGCCAGATTCTGTCTTTGGCATCTTCATCAACTTCAATCCGCGTTGTTTTCCTCTCTTTGACCTTCCATATACACGCACACATACACACAAAAACGCGCATTTATACATATAGTATTCTGTGCATAACTCTCCGAAGAAGTTGCTAAAAGAGTCGTCGGAAATGGCGTCGCCGTCGGATGAGCAGAAAAGTCGGGAGGAGGCGCCGACAGTTAAGGAAATGATGCATAAAACGAAAATAATTCAGTTCTTTGGAAGAACTACCCCGATTATACTTCAGAAGGACAATGGTCCTTGTCCTCTTCTCGCTATCTGTAATCATCTAAATCTCTTGTACTCCTTTTTAGGGTTTTTTGATTTTGTGTAAATAAGTCTTGAAACAGATTGGTTGTATGTTTTAATCAGGAAGTGATCAATAATGATTCAGCCAGTACTAGTAGGGCCTGTGTACGCCTGTACGGTATCGTGAATTTTTGAAGTTGGAATTAGCGTATGTTTTAGGAATCACTAGCAGCGATTATGAGTTTTAAGTTAAACCTGTTTCTTAAAACAGTTGATTTTGAAGCTAATTACTTAATCGGGATACAATCGCCGTTTGTTCAATTTTTAGGTCAAAATTTTAACGTTCTTCTGAGAATTGGAGAGAAGTGATCATAGATTCATCTGTACGTAACTTCATACCTAATTTTTAGTTAATTCGAATCAAGTGTTATGCAATGAATCGATTGCAATCTGGCAATCAACTTGCTTGTGTCATTGTTACGGATCACATGAGTTCAAGCTACACTTCATAACTTTGGTCAACTAGAATCACGAACTGGAAAGAGACGGAGTCAAAATCTGTTTACTTTGATTTGGATATCGTGCTTTGTTATTAACCTGCTATATCATAGATTCAAAACATTATTCTAATGATCAATTTGCAATCTGTGGTAGGTAACATTCTGTCATTGAAAAACAATTTGAATCTGAGCCCAGATCTAGCTGAAGTATCACAGGAAAAACTGCTCTCACTTGTGGCTGAACGATTAATCGATTCAAACAGTAATGTCAATGTAATCACACTTCAATGATTCATATTATCTATTACTTTGATAATCAAGTAGAAAGGAAACCATTATTGTTTTGATTGATTTTGGTCCTTTTTTAATCTTTCACAGAACAAAGATGAAGGGTATGTTAAAAACCAACAACAAAATATATCTGATGCCATTGATTTACTCCCTCAACTCACAACTGGCATTGATGTTAACATAAAGTTCACCGGGTATACATATATTTTTGTTTCATTTCTTGTTCATCTCTCTCTTTATATATATGCCTTTTCAAAACCTAAATTAACAACATTCAAATCTTTGACCTGTTACAGAATTAAAGATTTTGAGTTCACAAGGGAGTGTGCAATATTTGATTTGTTAGACATTCCACTTTACCATGGCTGGATTGTTGATCCACAGGTACATTCTTTTAGCCATTAAAATCTAATCAATAAAAACTAAAATATTAAATGCATTGTTCTCAGGATTCTGAGACTTCAAATGCCATTGGGTCAAAGTCCTATAATACCCTTATGGGAGAACTTGTTGCTCTTGAGCCTGAAAACATGAAAAGTGTTTCTAACAAGAATCTTGAAAAAGATTCTGTTGAAAATATTGAAAAAGGAAATCTTGAAGAGGAAAATGAGTTATTAAGAGCTATGAAATTATCTAATACCGTGGGCCCTACTTCTGAAAATGTTGATTTGATTACTTTTGACGATGAAAAGAAAAGTGATAATATTGTAAATCAAGAAAGTAAAGATGGAATTGAGGAAAGTAGGTTAGAAGCAGGGGCAAAATCGGAAAGTGTTGCGCCTGGTTTGTCTGGATCAGATCCTTCACCTTCTGTTGATGATACCCTTTTGCAAAATTCAGAAAATGAAAAGATTGTTGACCAGTCAACTTCAAATAGTGATGTTATAAATGAAGTAGAAAAAATAAAAATTGGTGAAAAGATATTAAATGAATCCGAATCTTTAATTGGAGATAAATGCATACTGGAAACAAGCACTACAACAAATGGAAGTCTAAATTCTACTGCAAGACAAGGTATGAAAGTTTTAAAATTTTGAAATTTTAATTCATTTTGATTTTTGAAATTTATAAAAGAAATTGCTTAAACTACTTAGTGATGTTTTCAATTATAGGGGAAGTGATAAGGAATTTTATTAATAGCACAGCGAGTCAATTAACTATATACGGGTATGTTTTTTGGTTAGTTTTTGAATTTACATTTATTTTTTTTTCTAGAAAAATAAGACGATGATTTATTTCTTTTTTCTTATACTTGCAGTCTATTTTCCCTTCAAGATGGTTTGAAAGACCGTGAACTTTGTGTGTTTTTTAGAAACAACCACTTCAATACCATGTTCAAGGTTTGTTATTTTTGTAGCATCTTTCTCGCTTTATTTAGTAGATAAAAAGTTTATGTTTTTTAAAATTTAAATCTTAATTTATTTTTAGTATGAAGGTGAACTATACATTTTAGCTACGGATCAAGGTTACTTAAATCAACCTGATTTGGTATGGGAAAAGCTAAATGAGGTACATATTCTTCATATTCTTATTTTATATCCAGCTGACATCAGTCTCAGTCCAATAAATGTCACACAGTCTGTCTGTCATGTCATGTGTAAGAAACTATTCTTGGAGCTATTAAAGACTTTTTTAATTTTTACTTTTGTCACATCAGCTTTCCAATAACATTTATTTAACAAAATCCCATTATCACGAATCTTCATAACCTTTATAAAACCTTTTAATAAAATTTAAATAATAGATATTCATCTATGACAAATGTTTTATACTTTTATAAAGTACCCGCTTCTATTTTCTCATTTTTAGTCACGTATAGGAAAATTACTTGGAGTTAACATTTAATAAATAAAAAATGATAAAATTATCAAGTATGTAATTTTAAAAATAATAAACCATAAAATATTAACTTTATATATATACAATATTATTTCAGGTCAATGGCAATACGGTATTTGTGAACGATAACTTCAAGGAATTTAACGCGCAAAATCAAGAAAGACGCACATGGGATGAACGCAATGTGATGGCTAACACCGCGGTATTTTACCTCCCTTAATTAAATATAAATATTTAATTATTTTGTACAAATCTTAACTTTAATTCCCATTTTACAGGATTATCTTGCCAGAATCGACAATTCCACACAAGGCAACACCGGTTTCAGGTACCCAAAACTACAATACAATAATAATTCATATTATTATATAAAAATCAAAACTACAATGCTATAATTCATATTATTTTTATAATTAATATTATTTTATGGTAGTTCTGATATGCAATTAGCTATTGCCCTTCAACAACAAGAATTTGAACAACAACAACAACAGCAACAACCACCGCGTGTTGCACCACAGTCACCTACCACTTCACGTTCAGGGCTTGTTGTGGGCCCGCAGGTATGACTAAATGCTAAAAATAACAACCTACTTTCGTTTATTTGTTAATAAATAAAAATATTTTGAATTTAACAATTTTGTTGACACGTGGCAGCATGTGCATCCATCAAGGCCCAGACAGGAACCGAAAACTTCAAAGGAAAAGGAGAAGTGTGTTGTGATGTGAAAACATTGATGTAAATAATGGAGGACTATTTGGTAAAATTGAGACGTTATTGATGTTTGGAGTATTGTACCATGTGCATAGAATGTTCTAGAAACATCTTACTTTTGTGTATAGTTCGTAATGCTTGCAATTTGTTAGAAATTTAGTGCTGTTTCCCATGTTTGATGTGACGTAAAAAAGCTTAGTGAAAAAATATTTACAATTGTGAATATGCAAAAGGATCAAGGTATGATTGTTGTTTACAACACTTCATGGAATTGATTTTTTTTTTTTTTTTTTTTTTTTTTGAACAAACGCTTGGAGACATGGAGCACTGTTATTTGTCTAGTTTTTGTTTTTCAGATATATAAACATAAAAGCGAAAGAAAAGGAAATGTTGTTAAACAAGACATTAGATGTTGCGATCATCAAACAATACAACTCCTTGATTAGAATCTTCAAGTAAGAACATTCACCAGTGTAATTGTATCAAATCAGTTTTTGTAATTACCTAAGGCTATACGGTGTCGATGCCTTTATCTCAAAGGCATTGGGTGTCACATTGGATGCCTATGATTTATGTCTTTGTCATGCCTCCAATGAGGGTGGTGTTGATGACAAATAGAAGAGAGAGACAAGAGAGATAGAGAGAAGAAAACCATCGACATCAGTATACCTTTGAGGAAATTTTCTTTGCCATGCCTATAATGCGGGGCGGTTTTACCATCTGCATTGGTGTGCCACATAGGCAATGCCGGTGGCATTGCACTCGACACCGTAAAGCCTAATACCAACAATTTTTTCAAAAGTGGTTTCTATTGACATATCAACAATTAATATATTTTTTTATAGACATGTCATTATTTATAGGTCAAATTCTAAAAAAAAACACTAAGTTTTCAAAAAAAAAAAAAAAGATTTTGATACTGTGTTATTTTTTTTCAATTAAGTTGCTAAGTTTTCAATTTTTTCTAATTAAGTCATTATATTTTCAATTTTGACCATTTGACTAGTCAACCTGGCAGCCAGCTGACATGACATGATGATGTGTCCGTATTTGATGATGCGATGCTGACATGACATGATAACGTGACATGTAAGTGTCAAAATTGAAACAAAATTGAAAAGTTAGTGACAGAGAGAACTCGATTTGAAGCTTTCATTCCTCTTCGGGTGGTTTGGTTTATCTTTATTTAGCTATTGAGCAAAAAGAGTTAATTGAAAAAAATAAAACAGTGTCAAAATCGAAACTTTTTTGAAAACTTAGTGGTTTTTTTTTTTAAATTTGCCCTATATTTTTTAAAAGTATAAATACGTCTTTTTACATTTTTTGAAGTATATAAATATATTTTTTACAAGTATAAATATGTATTTTTCTATTTTTAGAAGTATATATACATTTTCAGAAGTATATATATGTATTTTTATGCTGGAAACCGATTATACTTTTAAAAATGTAAAAGGACGTTTACAATTCCTCTAGAGCACTTCACGACAGGTTGCAGCAACGATCATGAGCAACAAAGAGATATGAGGAATGCTAGGCTCACACTTGGTCGCACACTTGATATAGCACCACCCGCACTTAACGCACACAAGGAACACCATACCCATTCACTCGGCCGCACACTTGGGTGTGGTATTCCTTCCCACTCGACCGCACACCTATGTATGGATGCAAGATTACTCAATCACACATAGATTAGGAGAAGCACATTACTCGGCCGCACAATAAGTTGGTACACCTTTCACTTCACAGCTTCTCGACAAGCGTAGAACACGATCAAGGGTTTAGCACTAGATGTGATCGGTTTGAGCTGCTAGGGTTTCAAGGAAGTGTATAAGAAATGTGCAGGAGTGATTATGTTTCTTTTCCTGATCGATTACAAGTATGTGTGCGTGTTTATGTCTCTTCTCCTGATCGATTAACCACAGGGATGGATCAATATGGTTTTGAAGGTTTCATTTAATAATTGTAGCATTATAATTTGGGTAATTCAATTAATTAGTTAATATAAATTGACTAATTTACTCTTAGATGACGATTGGTACTACAATCTCTCTCTCTCTCTCTCTCTATATATATATATATATATATATATATATATATATATATATATATATATATATATATATATGGTTGAGTTGAATAAGGGACTAAATTTATCCATGGTACCAAGGGATTAATCTCGATCGTCGGAATCAAAATCATCAACGGCCAAAAAGTAGGTTGTAAATTTCTTACGTAGACGCACATGTAGAGGATTATAATAAAAAACCCAATTCATTTTTTTTTGTTTTTTTTATTTTTCGACATTATTCTTTTTCAAAAATAAAAACCGAATACACCAAAATTCATAATTTTTTGTCCTCTAAAAATAGACATCCATATTGATATATAAAAAATAAAATTTTTTTATAAGTACAGCTCGTCTAGATTCATAATGTGAATCTGAACTGTAAAAATTTAAATATGGGTAATAATTTTACTTTTAAAACTTTTACTACTTCAATATTATAACCATTTATAAGTAATGTACTTGATTCACAAGTGGATTTACTCATATTTACACGAAAATTTACTTATATTCACATATCAATATCATATACTATTGAGAATTTAATTATAAGTTTTTTACTACTTTAACATTTTAACCATTTATAATAAATTTACTCTGATTCACAATTGAATTTACTTACATTCACACAACAATTTACTCAGATGCACATATCAATATCATATGGTATTTTAAATATAATTTGTAATATGAATATGATTAATTTACTTAAGAAAATTTTAACACTTCAACATTTTAATCATTTATAATAAATTTACTATGATTCATAAGTTAATTTCATTCACATTTACACAAAAATTATTCAGATTCATTTGACAATATCATATGTCATTGTGAATCCCAACAGAGAATAACATAATAACAGTTCAAATTCACATGTGAATCTGAACTGTAAAAATTTGAATATGAGTAATTATTTTACTTTTAAAACTTTTACTATTTCAATATTATAACCATTTATAAGTAATATACTTGATTCATAAATGGATTTACTCATATTTATACGAAAACTTATTCATATTCATATATCAAAATTATATAGTATTGAGAAGTTACTTAATAGTTTTTTACTACTTCAATATTTTAACAATTTATAATGATTTTACTCTCATTCAAAATATAAATTATTTACATTCACACAACAATTTACTCAGTTTTATATATCAATATCATATGGTATTTTAAATATACTCCGAAATATGAATATGATTAATTTAGTTAGAAAAATTTTAACAATTCAATATTTTAATCATTTATAATAAATATACTATGATTTATAAGTTAATTCCATTCATATTCACACAAAAATTTATTCAAATTCACATGACAATATCGTATGTCATTGTGTATGTCAATAGTGAACAGAATAACAGTTCACATTCATATGTGAATCTCAACTAGCGGAAATTTCGAAAAAAAAATCATTTTTTGTATATCAATATGGATCTTTATTTGTAGAGGATAAAAATTTATAAATTTCTATATATTCAGATTTTTTTTTCGATAAAAAATAAGCCCTAAAAATTAAAAAAACGAAAAAAACGAAGTGAGTTTTTTTATAATCCGTTAAATGCAACTCCACCGTAAAGCGTATAATCGTGTGGCTGAGATTAGTCCCTTGGTACCATGGTTTATATTAGTCCATTGTTAAACTTTTGCATATATATATATATATATATATATATATATATATATATATATATATATATATATATATATATATATATATATATATATATATATATTGTAATTTTTTTATTGGTCGTAAGATCATTGTCTTTGTACGTATGTAATGTCTCTTGGTTGGACCTCCATCAACTTTGTACTTATCATAAAATACTTTGGTATATGACAAACGGCATGTTATTTTTAAGTTTTAAAGTTATTACAATTTTAATACTTTTTCAAAATACTTTATATTTTATTGTGTTAGTAATATTTATAACTTTATTATTTTATTTTTTGAAAAATCACTTCTTAAATGACTTTTTTTTAGAGTAAATTACACGGATGGTCCCTGTGGTTTACCAAAACTAACACTGAGCACCCAAGTATTGGATTTACACTAGATGAGTCACTAAAGTTTCGTTAAACCGACACATTGGTCCCTGGTCTATATAAAAAGACTTTTTTACTCTTTTCCTTTTCTTTTTTCTTTTTCTTTTTACCCTTTTGTTTTTTTAATAAATAAAAAATAAAAAACCACCCCACCCCCACCCCCACCCACCTCTCTCTCTCTCTCTCTTGTGCATCCGGTTCGTTCGCCAAAAGCTCCGTCAACGAATATCTCCAAGAAACAAGCGGCAATCTCCGATGAGTTTAGTTGGTCTACATCGGTTTCTCATCGTGGAATACATTTAACCGTCAATGGTTATGTGAATTTGCAGGTTTCATTTTTTAATCCGTTCATGGCTATCCAACCCCATCCGTTCATGGGGACCAATGAAAAAGAGAGAGAGAGAGAACAACGATAATAGAGATCAATGAAGAAGATAGGCTCTTTTGAGAGGTGAATTGTGAAACCCAAGTAGAAAATTGATGGAATTGGAATTGTGAAACCCAGGTAGAAAATTGAGAGGACTGCTTTATACTCCACCATGGATACAGTTGAAGCTACAAAAATGGTGATGTCAAATAGAAGTGACCTGGAGAATGAATTGTAGCTCAAATCGAGAAATTTTAAGGTGGTCATGTTGCCCAATCGTGTGGGGATTGAAGATGAAAGACTGTTGCCGGAAAGATTTAAGTATGAAAGATTTGGGAGGTTGCCAAAAGCTTCGAGGATGATTCCTGATAAGTAATTTAGAGGCATGTCGAGTGAAGAAAGATTGGATAATGATCCGAAAGATGAAGGGATTAGTCCAGTGAGGGAGTTGCGGGAAAGATCAAGAACTCACATTCTCCATTCCTGCAGCAACACCTTCTCCATTCCTTTCTCCCCCTCCTCCTCGATGTCATCTCCAAGAAGGCCAGAACTCACCAGTTGAAGCGTATCCCACCAGGAGAGAGAGAGAGAGAGAGAGAGAGAGAGAGAGAGAGAGAGAGAGAGAGAGAGAGAGAGAGAGAGAGAGAGAGAGAGGTGGGTGGGGGTGGGGTGGTTTTTTATTTTTTATTTATTAAAAAAACAAAAGGGTAAAAAGAAAAAGAAAAAAGAAAATGAAAAGGACAAAAAAGTCTTTTTATATAGACCAGGGACCGATGTGTCGGTTTAACGAAACTTTAGTGACTCATCTAGTGTAAATCCAATACTTGGGTGCTCAGTGTTAATTTTGGTAAACCACAGGGACCATCCGTGTAATTTACTCTTTTTTTTTTTTTTTTTTTATTTTATGATTTCCTATCTTTCTTAGGTTGTTGTGCACACACGGATGATGCCCGTAACCTTATATGCAAAGAACGACTTTATGCGGCAGTGCCACTAATACTTCTTATCTAAAGGGGTGTCATCCTCATCTGGTGTATATATTTAATTTCCCTCCCTTCAATTTTATATTTCATTTATTTGAATAAGAAGTCTTATCTTTTGAAATGAGAATAATAATACAATAAGTCAATAATCTACCCCTAGTATTTGATTTGGTCAATGGAATTCAACCTTCTTAAAACCGTTAACAAATTTCTACAACTTTTGGGAAACATTATGAAAAATTGAAAACAATTAAATAACGTAGTAATTTACAACGTTCTTTATTGCAGGCAATTTTTTAATTATTATTATACGTCAGATAACTATATCGATGCGATAAAGTAGAAACCCACTCAACATCTAGGAAGTAGGCCAAAGTGACTCTATTCGGATAAAATCAAATAAACCAAATTAGACGATTTATATTATATTGGATAGATACTTTGCATTGATTTTAATCGGAACCAGATTACTATTTTGGACTGTAGATTGGCTTTAGTTATTAAATGATCCACAAATCAAATAACAATATTTATTTATTTTTAATATATATCATTGGTCATTTATTTTTTATGTGTGGTTTGTATAAAATAATATTGGAGGTAATGGTCCAAATAAAAATTCTCAATACATTCAAAAAAGTTGTCTCTAAGTTGATATTCATCAAAGGGATTTTCTAACTTGTGCCCTAAGACACACATAAGAATCATTAATTATGTTGAATATTCTTATTGGAACTAGCATTTCTTATTAATGATGAAATATTAGGAGACAATAATCAAATGATAAATCAAGAAAAAAAATAAAAAACATAAGCTAATTAATATGAAAAATTAGTTCCAACAAGAATATCCAACATAATTAATGAATCTTATGAGTGCCCTTAGGGCACAAATTAGAAAATCCCTTCATCAAATCCAGTATCAATTTGTTTCTACGTTAATATTCATCAAATTAAAAATCTCAGCTTACACCCATACGTTGCTTTGTCAAACTCAATTGTCTCTCATAATAGTTTTCCAAATTAAAATCGACAATAGAATCATTTGACTTTATATAGTTTTAGAATGTCTCATATTAATAAAACCAAATTTGTGAAAACGGATCCAACTGAATTCTAATTTGACCGATTCATATCAAATTCGAATTTAATTCGTATTATTTATATCCGTATTTTGAAATCAAAATCAAATTAGATTCATTTGATCAGAAACTGGTCTATTCAAACAAACGTCCCTACTTACCAGGTGCACTCGTCCTATCCCTTTGGAGCATCAGTCCAATGGCGACATTTCGTTTGTTCAACAAAGACTCCATGTCAGACCACTTTATATATGGTCTATGATCTTTTAATAAAATCGGTTAAGATTTTGACTCTTAGGTAGTTGTCAACTTCAATGTTTAAGTCCTATTAAAGAAAACTTTTGTCTACATAAATTCGAGTCCCTATAAAGTTTTGAACATATGTTCATCCACGAGACTTGAATATTAAACCTTGGAAAACCAAACATCCGACACTAAACAACTCAACTTTGGGAGTGTTGCTTTGCGGACTACATTTCATCGTCTTGTGGCTTTAGATAATAATCTAGAATGTCTCATTACAAATAGAAGGGAGAATGATATTTGGAGTTGGTCTTGGAGAAGGGAACCGATGTTAGAAATTTAGGGTAAACAATGGCTTGGATCTCTGAAAATCGTGTTGAAACACTTTCTAATCAAAGTATTTCAACGTACCATTGAATCTTTGATTGGATAAGATTCAAAGTGATTTCTAGAACAGAGAATGTCAAAAAGATCAAGTTTTCATACCAGAAAAAATTACCAAAAATGGCTATAAAACCTGTCAAAAAACTGTCATTGGGCGTGCCACATGGGTCGTGTGGTTTTTCGGATGCAAACTGCTTCGTCCTGCACACGGGTCGTGTCCTTCTACACAAGTCGTGTACTTTCTCGGATACAAACTGCTTTGACAGTTACACGGGTCGTGTGATCCCACGCGGGTCGTGTGATGTCAGACCAGAAACTGTTTCCAATCTGCTTTGTAATCACACGGGTCGTGTAATCCCACACGGCTCTGCCCCTTGGACCCCGCTACCAGTGGCGCTGCCCCCGGACCTCCGTTACGACAATGTACTTAGAATCTTGATCAAATTCAAACAAGTGTGCACTCCGCACCTTCCTTACTTTTTTAATGTTTGTCAAGATTACATTTGGTCAACAAATTAATCCATTACACTTAAATACACATCGGTAATATACAATTACCAACAATCGATGGGAAGGGTTGAGTTGGCCTAGATCAAGGGTTTACTGGAGCTTTTAGGCAACCTTTGTTTTTCTCAAAATCAAGACGGGTGGGAGTGGGATGTGAGAGCTGATGGCGATTTTCTGTTAAAGAAACCAGGTTGGTAATTGATGATGACGGTCTTTCTTATACGACCATGGAAACGGTGTGAAATAATTTGGTACCGATAACAGTTAACATCTTTAGATGGAGGTTGTTGTTAAATCGTCTCCCTATACAAAAGACAATATTGTTCTTCGTGGGATTAACATGCCTTCTTCTCTTTGCCAGATGTGTGGCAATTGTTTGAAAGAGGTAAATCATGTTTTTATGTATTGCTCTATTACGAATGATATCAAGTTTAAAGTTGCTCGATGGTGTGATTTCAATTTGGGTTATTGTTTTCTAGTCTCAGATTTTGAAGATTGGATTGGTTTTCTTCATATGGCTACTCAAAAGATGGTGTTGGACGCGATTATAACTACGTCTTGGTGGCTTATTTGGAAGTTACGGAATAAGTGTGTTTTTGATAGTACTGAACCTAAAAAGGATAAACCCATTGACTGACATTGTTGTTTGTTCTTTTTGCTTGGTTGTTCATAAGAAACATAAGCTCCATATTATTGGCTTATGAATAATATTTTATTTACTTTGATGTAATTTCCGTTTTTGGCCTATATCTTTGCTAGTGCCGTTTATAATATTCAGGCGGTCTAAAAAAAATTCTACTAAACTTAGTTTTGTTTTTTAAGAAACATATTAACTTTTTCAGATTTTACAATCTTTTATTTCACAAAAATAAAATTACAAAATAAATAAAATTCATGTAATATGATGTTAGAAAAACTATTTGATGAATTAATCAAATTTTCTTCAGGAAATAAATAATTATTAATAGTAAATATTGGAAGTGTGATGGTTTGGTACTTTGGTATCATACCTTGCCTCTCTTTTGGTCATTTCTGTGATTAACTAAAACAACTTGGCCATTTTCTCTTCTTTTATCTCTGTATTTATATGTATAACCCCATCACCTCGTTGATGACAGTCAAACCTTAAACAAACCCTTCCAACTCCATTTCCACACAACAAAAACATCCATGGCTTCATCAAATTCGCAAACGGAAACCATACAAGAAATCATGGCAACATACAAATCACTTCCACCAAGACCCGCCATTGAAGAGCTTGAAGCAGCAATATCCGTCATCGAAACAGTCAACACCGAAGAAAAACAAAAACTCGATGAAATCTCCATACAAATCTGCCCACAAGATGTCCCACCAAATCTCTTCTCTGTCCTCCAAAAAGTTCGACAAACCATGGTCGTGTTTCGGAGCCAAGAACAGAGGAAAGAGGCTCTTCATATTCTTGATTTTGTCCGGATTTATCAGACCTTCGATGAGTTGATTCAGAAAGCTTCCATGTGTGTTTCGGGAGATACCCAGTTCGATAAAGAAGACGAATTGAAATACCCAATTGATAATTCCGAAAAACAACCTCTGATTAGCGATGAAAGTTTGTTGATTTCGAACAAGATCAATAAAGTTGAAAGCTTTAAGGGTTTAATCAAGAGTTCTTCATCAAAAGCCACGATTTTTCCCTCAGGTTTGCTCGATATCTTGTTTTTCTGTTGATTTGATTGTTGTGAAGTGGGTTCTTCTCTATGTGTGTGTTCTTGGTGTTTGTGTGTGAAATCTTGAAGCATGATTTTTCTTTTTTCTTTTTTCTTTTTGTTTTGGATTAATTTATAGGAGTAGAAGATTCTGAGAAACTAAGCATGATGAAAGTCGCAGCCTTGATTGAAACGATAGCCAAACAAGACGGAAAAGTTCTCGATCTTCAATCCAAATTAATGGAAAACATCGAATGGCTTCCTGTATCTCTCGGAAAACTATCAAACATCACCGAACTTAATCTATCAGACAACAAAATCATGGCGTTACCATCTTCCATAACCAATCTTACATCCCTAACAAAGCTCGATGTGCACTCAAACCAACTCATCAACCTCCCCGATTCATTTGGCGAACTTATCAACTTACTCGACGTTGATCTCCATGCAAACCGAATGAAATCTCTCCCAGAATCATTCGGTAAACTATCAAACTTGATGAATCTTGATTTGAGTTCAAACCACTTCACCCATTTACGAGACGTCATTGGTGACTTAACCGCCATGCAAATCTTGATCGTGGAAACAAATGATCTTGAAGAACTTCCGTACACCATCGGATCTTGTTCTTCACTTGTGGTCCTTAAACTCGACTTTAATCAGCTAAAAGGACTTCCAGAAGCGATTGGAAAGCTAGAGTGTTTGGAGATACTTACGTTGCATTATAACCGGGTACGAAAACTGCCTACAACAATGGGGAATCTTTCTAGATTAAGGGAGCTTGATGTTAGTTTCAATGAACTTGAAGGAGTGCCCGAAAGTCTTTGTTTCGCGACAAGTTTGGAAAAACTTATCATTGGTAAAAACTTTGCTGACATGACAAGTTTACCGAGGTCGATAGGGAATCTTGAAAATCTTCAAGTTCTTGATATAAGTGATGATCAGATAAGATTTTTACCGGAGTCTTTTGGGTTGTTGTCTAAGTTGAAAATATTTCGAGCTGATGAGACCCCACTTGAGGTTCCACCAAGGGAAATCACGAAGTTAGGAGCTCAGGTATAAGATTGGTGCACCATGGTTAATTCTCTTTAGGTTTAGGGGCTCTTTGATTTGCTTCTTCCTGGTCCAGTAAGAGGTTAAGTCAGACTCGGTCCGAATCAGACCGTTTGATAACCTTATAATTTACCTCTGACTCGGTCCTAAGCCTTAAAATTTACCTCTTATCCGATCAGATTCAGGATAAGTTTGACTGAGACACTGACCAAGTCAGCTTTTGCTCAATCAACAAATATCAAACAGCCATTTAGTTTCTATTAAATATATAAACAAGCGTACATTTGGTTGACATTGTTTATTTTTTTCAGGTTGTTGTCGAATACATGGCTGATTTAGTTGCCAAGAGAAATGTCAAACCTGAAGAAATAAAGAGAAAGCGGAAAGGATTTTGGTCATGGATTTGCATGATCTTTTCAGGCTAATCATTTCGCAAGGTTTGAATTGGAAGTTCTTGTATATAACCTTTTTGTCCTTTCATACTTTGGAAAAGGATGATTACAATTTATAAATTAAAAACACAAGTAAAGTTTGTTTAAAAAATAAATACCGGGACCCTATTATCTTTTTGTGTTTCTCCACTTGTTTTTATTGTACATAAGGTAATCGTGTTTTATTATTTTGGTATGTATATATTGTAAATTCTTTTTTGTATATTATGATATAAATGTATTGATTCTTGAGTCTTTCTAATCTGTGGAGTTTATGTACAAGTCTTTTTATATTAACCATACGAACTTTTCGTATCGGAACTTTTTAGTCAAAGGCAAATTGATAGCCCCGTGAAACATATAAATTTAAACAAAGATAAGAAGTTAACAACCATAAAAGATTTTGGTTACACGTGTCTAATATCTAATCATTAAATAAAAACTACACCATAACCTGAAAGAAACTTTTCTTACATGAGAACAGAACAAATACAAAATAATTATCTAAATTAACAAACTGTATTTCACCTTTGTACTTAAATTCAAATATAGAGAAAAAGTACAACTTTAATGCACATCAACGAAGATTTAATTTATCAGGGGTGTAGAGGGTGAGGTGAGGTAGCCAATCTCTTCAAGTAAGAGATGAGGACATGAAACCACGAAAATGTCCCACATGTAAATGGCGCATGAGGCTCGTTAGGCTGTGGGGTGTGCCGGAACGCAAACCCGCGTTCTGCTGATATGTCACCGGAGATCGTCATGAACACCGCCCCTCCTACCGCTTCCCCGCGTGTAACATCCGTGTTTTGAGCCTAGGAGTTTTGGGTTTAAACCGACAAAATAAAACTTATTTTGTTAATAAAGAAAACAAATGAATAAATAAAACTAATATTTTGTTATATTTTTATATTGTGTATAAATGAGCCAAATATAGTTTTAAAATCTATTTGTAACTAAATATGAGAAATTTTGTCATAAGGGACTAAAAGTGTCAATTTGGCCAAACTTACCTAAGTAGTTTTGACTAGTCATGAATTTGGAAAATTAGAAGATATTATGAAGGAATTGATGTGGAGTTTAAATTAGGTCGAATAATTTCTTGAATTAATTTGTGTCAAATTGGAAAACTAAGGGTTAGTGTTGACCTAGTCAATGACTCAAGTGAAATAAATAATTGTATTTGGGGCATAAGTGTGAATTTAGAGACTTCTAGTTAGAAGAATTGACTTTTGGGTGTTGGGTGTAGAAAGACCAAACTTGAGGGACCTATGTTGCAAATCTTGAAAGATGTAGAGTTTTTGATGGGGTTTTCCCCATTTTCAGCCAAAACGTGATTTGAGAGAGAGAAGGAGAGGAGATGGCGATTTTTCTTGGAGTTCTTGAGAGATTTGAGCTTGGATTTGATGATTCTTGCAGGCCTTGAAGTTTCCTAGCAATCTAAGGTATAAACCCTTCATCTTTAGCTTTGGATTCGAGTTAGGTTTGGGGTTTGGAACCAAATCGAGTTTTATGATGGGAGGAGGTATTTCCTATGATTCCCAATGTTTGTTTGATGTTTCTAAGTTGTTGGGATCTACATTCAATCCATGGATGATCTAGAACTAATAGTTAGATTCAAATGGGTGTTATGAACCCTTGAAATTAGGGATTTGTTGAATAGTTGAAGAATCTAGAAATTGATGGATGAATATGGTAGTTTTGGATGAGGGGATTCATTTCTAATGATTCCCTTTGGATTCCAACCCTTGATTTGTAATCTTAAACCTTGAATCACTAGAAAATGGGAATTTGGTGTTGGAAATGAGTTTTATTCATGTAGATGATTATTGGATCTCTTGTTTAATGGATGAATGAGTTTATTGCATCAATTTGGAGGCATAAGTGGAGTAAGGATCATTTCCTAATGATTCCATGGAATGGAAGAAGGAATCTCCACTTGTAATCACCAATTGATGGAAAGGAATTGGGTATTCCATGTTTAAAGGCTATCGAGTAATGTATTGGTCACAACTTGGACTTGGTTCAATTGAGATGATTTTGGGTGGTTAAACTGAGTGTTACTGTGTTTAAATTGAGGTTGAATCATGTCATTTTGATGTCCATGAGTTTGGGAAAGAGTTAGAACTTGAATTGGGTCAAAAATGGGTGAAAAGGGGCATAAACGGAGCTACATCAGGCTGTACACGACCCCGTGCACAGACACACGACCCCGTGCAAAGATTTTGGACTTACTGGTCGATTTTACACGCCCCCATATCAGGATACACGACACCGTGTAGCTGGTCTGGCCAGAATTTGCAGTTTTTGGGTTTTGAGCTTTATGGTTTGGGCTTTGGGTCCTTGTTATAATGCCAAATTTTGGGGGATGTTTTAACTAAGATTTTCATTATATTAAGGAGCTAAGGACTTCATTTTGGGATGGTGGATGACAGTTCATTCTTAGTTCTAAAGAAGTAATTATAGTGCGACTTTTAGATAAATCGAGTATGATACCTTCCATTATTGTCTTGTAGGAATGAGGTATATTATTATGACTTGGAGGTGAGACTAAGGACTTGAGTTAGCACTCAACTAAGAGGATTTGATAGATGAGATGATGTCTAGGAGCGCCTCCAAATGCATCACACCTTGTGTGGAGTTAGTGTTGACTCGTCAGTTAACCTTGGGTGAGTTTACCGGGAGTACACATCCTTCCCACTACCTTTTGTGTGTGTTATCAATTACTTTTCATGAATGTTATTATGTGCAATAGTTTATATGATTACTACTTGTGCATTGCATGAAAATGAGTTTCTAAAGATGTTTTCAAATAAAGATGATGATGATGTTTTGAAAGATGTTTTGAGCATCCTATTTGTGCATTGCATTGCATATAGGATGGGATTGACCGTGTGAACCTGATGATGACCTTAATGATGTTTGGCTGAGATAGCCACCTTTATGATGTTATACCCATGTAGAGGGCCTTTTGGGCTGGATAGCCACCCTCAATTTGGGATTGTTTCCGACAATAGGAAACTGCATGAGGGAGTTGCTAACCCTCATGGGGCTAGTGTGATGGCCACTAGTCCTAGTTTTGCCTATACGTGGATCAAGTGACATGCTTTGTGCGTGTCATCTGTGAACTTACGTAGGTGCCATTGTGGTGAGTTGGACTTTTATGAGATGGATGTGGGTTGGGATAGTTGCATCATACATTGCATTGCATTCCATAACTATCCATTTTTGAGAAAACATTTATGACGTATTAATGCTTTATGCAACTTTTGATATGATGAATTAAACAACTTTTGAAGTGTGTGTAAAACTATTTTGGGGGTTTGTCCTAAGTGTGGTAGTTCACTACCCACTCGAAATGGGTCAACCTCGGGTAAGCTCACTAGGCATTTCAATTGCCTAACATATTTTGATGTGTACTCAGGTTGAGGAGTTTAGAGGACTTTAGAGGAGCTGGGTGTTTTAGAAGGCCATTGGTTGTGTGGTTTCATTCAAATTGTGTAATGGTATTTGGATTGTAACAACCTCGTTGTTTTATAAACAAAAACGTTTTATTTAAAGTGGGACCGAATGGTTTTTCTGCAACTCAAACTCTGAATTATTATCAATAAATTCCATGTTTTTTAAAACGATTTTGAACGAAAAATGACTTGATTTGAAATAGTTGAAATTAAAGTTTTCACTCAAGGATGATTTCTGAATATTGATGATAAATCATGGATTAAAATGATGTTTTTATGAAAAGCCTTAAGCGAGGATGTTTCACCGCGTCTTTTGTTCTCACACGTTCCTGGGGAGACAACCTAGGAACGCGCCATTCTCACTTCTTATTAGCTGTCCCGTTCTCTCTCTCCCACCTCATCGCCTTCGACGTGTTCTTCCAATCCGGCACACCCCACAGCCTTAACAGTGCGGTGGAGATGGTAACTATGTCAGGGATGATTTCTGAAACAATTGGCTTCTATAAGGACCACTGGTGTCAAAATTGGAAAAGTACAACTAAAACTGCAAATTGCTTCCAACTAGAAGGACCAAATATGTAATAGATTTTTTTAGAAACAAATAGTTATTTTGATATTAAATAATTATTTTAATCGACATTGATTTGACATGATGGAGTGACTCATGTCACATTACCTATATATTTATATATATGTTTAATTCCCGTCTTTTTGGGATCTTTGTGTACGTTTTTTTTGTGTAACGCTTTTTTGTGTCACGCGGGTTGTTTTTGGATCCGTTTTCTCTTTGTTCGGGTAAGGGGTTTTCCACCGCTTCCATCTTCGCTCTATCTTCTATCTCCATCTCTCTCTACAGCTCAAACTCTTCCCGATTCACCGTTTCCTCCTAATCGGATTCCAAAATTCTATCATCCGACTCCAGAAATCTTGTGAACTGATCCCATGCGTCTGAATATAACAATCGCCGGAAAGCAACGTGTCGTCATGGATTATGGGAGGAAACGATGTCTTCGACCGCTCCGTGGCACCGATGTACGGGATTTTGTAACACCCCTTTTCTTTTACCATATTTAAATACAAATACAGTTTACTTTACAAACATATATTACAACCCGTGACTATAAAATAGCCACTTAAAATTTTTTTTATTTATTTTACAAACTTAAACTCAAGGGGGTATTACAGACTCAATACAGATACCATAATTTAAACTTACAGTATATAAACCGGTCCCAACTGCAACCCTTGCTCCTTTCACCTAAGTACATAGCATTTCAAAAATAGTATACGTGAGACATAAAGCCTCGTGAGTAATATGGGTTTAGACCCAAAACTTTTCTTTTCAACTTGAAATATCAAAAGTACATTGCTAAAACTGATTTATTTCATAAATCTCAAAATGACTTTTTCTTCTTTACTTTCAAACTTTAAAAAGACTTTCTTTCTTAAAACTGCTTTTCTTTCTCATTTCTCGTGACCAACTGAAACTTATGAATTAAGTTAATTAATTCATTCAACTAGCTCCCCTCGCGGGACAGAACAGATCTGCCCACTCAGTTTGCTCATTCTGTCTCCCCTTTGTGACTTGGAACGAATTCAAGCACAAGGGTATACTAAGCTAGACAACTACTTCGCGACGGGAGGTACCATCCCAGTAGTGTCTTCTGATCTCCCAATTATGTGGGTGATCCTAGTCCGGACAACTGGTTCATACTTCTTTAATTCTTACTTCATTTCATCTCAAATTGGTCAAAATGGGACACAATTTGTAAATAACTCTTTACTCAAACTCTTTATAATTCTTTACTAAAAATACTTTCAAGACTTCTTTTGACATCTTAGTTCCTATAAGGAACCTCTTTCAAAATACGTACAAACCATACTTTTAAAAATCTGTTTAAAGTACTAAGCCCTTGTATAGAGCTTCATTCAAAACCATTTTCCAAACTTTAGTATTTATAAACATTGGAAATCATACTTTTTTGAAATTAACATTTTGCTATGTACTAGAAAATCCTCATAAAACTCACCTTGACGTTGCTACAAGTTTCTACGCTTCTCGTACGGCTTTTCCCTTCCAGTGCTCAACAACGTTTGAAGCACCACCTATACAAATCGTATATATAAATACTCAATATAATTAATTCTATAAGGCTAAGGTCTCATATAACATAGCTCTAGGTTATAATAAATGTATAACCATTTATAACTCATTTTACGGTTTTCTCCGAAATACGCATATACTGCTACAGTACCCCCGAGGGGTCGTATTTCAGTTCCGACTCTTTTCCATGAAATCTTAGACTATATTAGACTTGTGTTTCAAATTTGGAGTTCATTGGACAAGTCTAGCTCAAATTCTAAAAATCATGAGCATGAATAGTGTTTTTAGCCTCTGCCGCTACAGTAACTTTTCCGCAAGGTCGAATTACGGATTTGACCATTCCCGACATGTTCTTATACCATGTTAGGGTTATGGCTAAAATTTCAGGTCAATCGGACATGTCTAGCTATGGTTTCTAGCGTTTGGAATAATTAAAATTTTTAACATTTTTGGTCCCTGTCAGGAGGCGCACTGCGCCTGGGCGCACCCCGCCCTGGTCCTGGGCGCACTGCGCCTGGCGCCTGGGCAGTGGCCTGTTCAATCGCGATTTGTGCACTGTAGCATGCAGTTTTAAGGCTTTAAGCTCTTATTCCAGGTCTTAATCACCTGGGGTTTGTTCTAGGACTAAAACCCTTGACTAATAACACATTTTAAGCTATTGAAAACACCTCAATAGCTCAATTGCAGAAATTAAAGTTCTTGGCTAAACTTGAAAATTCTCAAGAATAGCATTCTACTTTCATGTTTTTAAGTTAAGTTCTTAACTAATAGCTTATTGAAAGCATTAGTTACTTAACCCACATGATTTCTAGCTGCAATTACAGTTTCAATTCCATCCAAAGAACCATTTCAAGCATAAACCCAAAACCTAGGTTAAAGAAGATGAAATCTTACCTTGGAATCACTAATTCCAATTCCCTCCTTGATTTCCTTTGATTTTCTTGGCTAATTCTTGTTCTCTTCTTCTTCTTCTCGTGACCTTGCTGCACACTTCTAGTTCTCTCCCGTGTTCTCTGGATGCTTCTAGCTTATGAGAGAATAACTCTCATATTTCATATATATATTTAAATGTTTATAATCTAATTACATTTTAGTCCCCAAATCTTCATATTTCTTTCCAAAATGATCCTAAAACCATAAATCTTGCAAGGAATGTTTTAATAACTACTAACTTGACATTTTCTTGACATTTTGGTCATTTTTCATGTCAAATGACCAATTTACCCTTTTTGGTCAAATTTCACTATTCACGCGTCAAAACTCCAAATTTCACATAAACTTTTATTTCTCACTTTATTATTTTACAAATACATATTATTACACATAATAGTCGTACAACGTGACAAATGACTATTTTACCCTTTTTAACTTTTTCGCGGGTTCTTACAGTCACCCCTCCTTAAGCGGATTCCGTCCTCGGAATCTTTTCGTAATCCGTGAAATTCGGATATCTTCTCTTCATTTCTGCTAACGTTTCCCAAGTCAAGTTTGACCCTAATGGATGCTTCCACTTGACGAGTACAAGGTCAATCTCCTTATTCCTTAGCTTTTTAGTCTGCATTTCCAGGATGGCTTCGGGTTCTTCAATCAGTTTGCTAGGAGTCTCCACCCTCAGATCGGTATAGGGTATTACTAACTCTTCTTTACCAAAGTACTTCTTCAAGTAGCATACATGAAAGGTATCATGTATTCCACTGAGTTCGGGTGGTAACTCTATCTTGAATGCTTGTAACCCAACTCTCTTCAGGATTCTAAAAGGTCCAATGTACCTTGGACTCAACTTTCCTCTTTTGCCAAATCTAACCACTCCTTTCCATGGCGACACTTTAATCATCACTAAATCTCCTTCTTGCAAGTCATACGGTCTCTTCTTCAGATTTGAATAACTTCTCTGTCGATCTTGTGCGGCTTTCATATTGGCTTGAATTACTCTAATCTTCTCGTTAGTTACTCTAACAATCTCTGGCCGTGTAAGCTTTGTTTCACCCGCTTCCAACCAGCATAAAGGAGTTCTACACTTTCTACCATATAATGCCTCAAAAGGTGGCATTTTAATGCTAGAATGGTAACTATTGTTGTATGCAAACTCCACTAATGGCAGGTGTTCATCCCAACTTCCTCCAAATTCCATCACACATGACCGTAACATATCTTCTAATGTCTGGATCGTTCGTTCACTCTGACCATCTGTTTGTGGATGATATGTTGTACTCAGCTGAATTCTTGTCCCCATTTTCTCTTGTAAGGCACTCCAAAAGTTAGAGGTGAACCTGGGGTCTCTGTCTGACACGATAGACAACGGTGCACCATATCTTCTTAACACTTCATCTGTATACAACTGGGCTAACTGCTCCAATGGAGTAGTTTCTTTTATGGCTAGAAATAGTGCACTCTTGGTCAACCGGTCTACTCTAACCCATATACTATCATGACCTCTTCTCGTCCTTGGTAACCCGACAACTAAGTCCATGGTTACATCTTCCCACTTTCCGGCTGGAATATGCAATGACTGAGCATCCCCATGCGGGACCTGATGTTCCGCCTTGACTTGTGCACAAATAACACACTTGGAGATGTACTTAGCTATCCTTTTCTTCATTCCAGGCCACCAGTACTGTCTTTTCAAATCTTGATAAGTCTTGGTACTCCTAGGATGGATGGAATACTTTGACTTATGCGACTCTTCTAAAATTAACTTTCTCAATCCTCCTGTCTTTGGTACCCATATGCGGTTTCTGAAAGTCTTCAAGCCTTGACTATTGGTTACAAACTGCATATCTTTTCCTAATTTCTCGTCTTTCAAGTTTCCACTTTCTTCAACTTTTTCCTGAGCTGCTTTAATCTGTTCTATGATACTGGACACCAATTCTATGCGCATCGACCTTGCCTTGATTCTTTTCTCAGGAACTTTTCTACTCAGTGCATCCGCGACTACATTTGCTTTACCTGGATGGTACACAATTTCGCAATCATAATCACTGATCAGCTCTAGCCATCTACTCTGTCTCATGTTCAACTCTTTTTGAGTGAACACATACTGCAAACTTTTGTGATCGGTGAATAACTTGCATTTTGTACCATACAAGTAATGTCTCCAAATCTTCAAGGCAAAAACGATCGCTGCAAGCTCTAAATCATGAGTTGTGTACTTTTTCTCTGGATCTTTCAACTGTCTGGAAGCGTATGCTATAACCTTCCCTCTTTGCATCAACACACAGCCAAGCCCCCGATGCGAGGCATCGCTGTACACTTCAAAGTCTTCCATCCCATCTGGCAATGTAAGGACAGGCGCGTTACACAGTTTCTCTTTTAAGGTAGCAAAAGCTCTTTCTTGTTCTTCTTGCCATCTGAATTTCTCTTCTTTCCGGGTTAGTCGTGTAAGTGGCACCGCTATACGGGAGAAATCTTGAATAAATCTCATGTAATACCCGGCAAGACCGAGAAAACTTCTAACTTCTGTTGGCGTCTTAGGTGGCTCCCATTTCATCACTGCTTCAACTTTCGCTGGATCAACTTTTATACCTTGGATAGAAACAACGTGTCCAAGGAATTGCACCTCTCTCATCCAAAACTCGCACTTGGAGAACTTTGCATATAGCTGTTCCCGCTTCAAAGTCTCAAGTACTAACCGCAGATGGCTCGCATGCTCTTCTTTATTCTTTGAGTAGATCAAAATGTCATCTATGAACACTATAACAAACCGGTCTAGGAATGGTTTACAGACCCGATTCATTAAGTCCATAAAGATCGCTGGCGCATTCGTAAGACCAAATGGCATTACTAGAAACTCGTAATGCCCGTATCGTGTACGAAACGCCGTCTTCTCTACATCACTTTCTTTTACCCTAACTTGATGATACCCAGATCTCAAATCAATTTTTGAGAAATAATCTGCTCCTTGCAACTGGTCAAACAAATCGTCTATTCTGGACAACGGGTAACGGTTCTTGATGGTAATTTTTGTTCAATTCTCTGTAATCAATGCACATCCGCATTGATCCATGTTTCTTCTTCACAAATAGAACTGGAGCACCCCACGGAGAAGAACTAGGCCTGATGAAGCCTTTATCTAGTAACTCCTGCAACTGGGACATTAATTCCCTCATCTCTGTTGGTGCTAACCGGTACGGTGCTCGTGCTATTGGAGAAGCTCCTGGGACAAGATCTATTCGGAACTCAACTTGCCTTTCTGGTGGCAAGCCTGGCAATTCATCTGGGAAAACTTCTGGAAACTCTTTTACCACTTCTATGTCTTTGTACGTCTGTTTCACTTTATCTTCAGTCATCACATAGGCCAGGAAAGATACACATCCCTTCCTGATACATCTTCGAGCTTTAGCTACACTGATGATACTTGGCACGTGCGTTCTTCTTTCCCCATATACGTATACCTTGGCTCCTAGGGTTTTAACAGACACCCTCTTCTGTCCACAAGCTATCTTCGCATCATTTGCACCAAGCCAATCCATCCCAATTATTACATCAAAGGACTTAATTCCAATAGGAAGGAGATTAAGTCGAAACTTCTTGCCGTTGATGTCAAGCTCACAGTCTCGATACATATGCTGAACTTCAACAAATTTCCCATCCGCCACTTCTACTTCAAAAACTAGATCTAACAATTCTAATGGGACATTTAATCTAGCTCCAAACCCATGGGACACAAATGAATATGTAGACTCGGAATCAAACAAGACATATGCAGGTGTCGAGTTGATCAGTAGTATACCTGAGACCACATCGTGAGTCTCCTTTGCTTCCTCCCTGGTGATCTGAAAAGCTCGAGTCTTCACCTTCTGGGGTTCGGTCTTCTTCTGGGCTGTTGACACCATAGTTTCTCCTCCCTTGTTTGGGCAGTTGAAACTGTAGTGTCCCATCTGATGGCATGAGAAGCACTCCACCTCGCTGGCTTTCTTGGCTTTACAATCTTTTGCTTTATGACCGAATCCACCACAATTAAAGAAGGCATTTGATCCCGCTCGGCATTCGCCACCGTGTTCTTTCCCACATTTCTCGCACTTTTTCACACTTCCCTGTCGGCACTGACTTGTACTCATTTTCCCTTTCTTCTTTATGTTACCACTGATACTACTAACTGTCTTCCTTTTGTCACCAAAACCAGGTCCTTCTTCCTTCCTTCTTTTTCCAACATCTTCCACCGTTCGGGCAGCATTGATCGCCCCATCTAGTGTTTCGGCTTTCTTCACTTCGAGCTCATAGTTCCATGGCAAACCCCGGACATAGCGGTTGATCCGGGACCGCTCACTGGGGTAAGACTCCCCCACAAAAGGTAACATGTCGCAAAACTTCTTCGTATACTCATCCACCGTCATATCTCCTTTCTTTATCGTTAAGAAATCTTCATTCATTTTCTCCAAATCTCGCGTGGGACAGAATTTATCTTTGAGACACGTGACAAATTCCGCCCATGACCAACCATAAACCACATCTTTTCCCAAGCTGTCGTATTTGGTGTTCCAACACACCAGAGCATCGTCTTTCAACTGCCGGGAGGCGTAATTAACTTGATCTTTTTCTCCACATTTACTAGCTTGCATCACTTGTTCAATCTCTCAGACCCATCGCATCGTCACCTTTGGCTCAAAACTACCATGGTATTCGGGCGGTTTGCAAGCCATAAAGGACTTAAAAGAACAGCCCTTCTCTTTCCTTCTGTTTTCTCCACTACCTTCTTCCTCTGTTGCCTTTTTAGAGACTTCTTGTGAAGATTGGGCTCTGGGTTCACCCATTCGACCATCAATTATGTTATGTACATCTTGTCTCAACTCAGTTCGTAAGTTATCGATTAAAAACTGAATTGCCTCCATAGTGACAGGTTGTGGTGGTGGTGGGTTTGGCTCAGACTCATCGTTTCGAATAACATGTGGTTCACTTCCTCTTGAAGAAGTGTGACTGCCCTCACCCCTGTCAGCTGGTCTTCTGCCTTCCATTACTATATAGATGAACAAATTATCGGTTTAATACACAATTCTATATAGTATTTCATAAGCGGTAGCATGTTATCTCCTTATCTTGACTACACTTTTATAACAGTCATACTCAATCTATGCCTTCTATATTACTAAGGCAACCTACGACTACTCTTGCTAGTCTAAGCCTTGGATGGTATTCCAACCTAATTCGCTTAAACTATGGCTCTGATATCAAAACTGTAACACCCCTTTTCTTTTACCATATTTAAATACAAATACAGTTTACTTTACAAACATATATTACAACCCGTGACTATAAAATAGCCACTTAAATTTTTTTTTATTTATTTTACAAACTTAAACTCAAGGGGGTATTACAGACTCAATACAGATACCATAATTTAAACTTACAGTATATAAACCGGTCCCAACTGCAACCCTTGCTCCTTTCACCTAAGTACATAGCATTTCAAAAATAGTATACGTGAGACATAAAGCCTCGTGAGTAATATGGGTTTAGACCCAAAACTTTTCTTTTCAACTTGAAATATCAAAAGTACATTGCTAAAACTGATTTATTTCATAAATCTCAAAATGACTTTTTCTTCTTTACTTTCAAACTTTAAAAAGACTTTCTTTCTTAAAACTGCTTTTCTTTCTCATTTCTCGTGACCAACTGAAACTTATGAATTAAGTTAATTAATCCATTCAACTAGCTCCCCTCGCGGGACAGAACAGATCTGTCCACTCAGTTTGCTCATTCTGTCTCCCCTTTGTGACTTGGAACGAATTCAAGCACAAGGGTATACTAAGCTAGACAACTACTTCGCGACGGGAGGTACCATCCCAGTAGTGTCTTCTGATCTCCCAATTATGTGGGTGACCCTAGTCCGGACAACTGATTCATACTTCTTTAATTCTTACTTCATTTCATCTCAAATTGGTCAAAATGGGACACAATTTGTAAATAACTCTTTACTCAAACACTTTATAATTCTTTACTAAAAATACTTTCAAGACTTCTTTTGACATCTTAGTTCCTATAAGGAACCTCTTTCAAAATACGTACAAACCATACTTTTAAAAATCTGTTTAAAGTACTAAGCCCTTGTATAGAGCTTCATTCAAAACCATTTTCCAAACTTTAGTATTTATAAACATTGGAAATCATACTTTTCTGAAATTAACATTTTGCTATGTACTAGAAAATCCTCATAAAACTCACCTTGACGTTGCTACAAGTTTCTACGCTTCTCGTACGGCTTTTCCCTTCCCGTGCTCAACAACGTTTGAAGCACCACCTATACAAATCGTATATATAAATACTCAATATAATTAGTTCTATAAGGCTAATGTCTTATATAACATAGCTCTAGGTTATAATAAATGTATAACCATTTATAACTCATTTTACGGTTTTCTCCGAAATACGCGTATACTGCTACAGTACCCCCGAGGGGTCGTATTTCAGTTCCGACTCTTTTCCATGAAATCTTAGACTATATTAGACTTGTGTTTCAAATTTGGAGTTCATTGGACAAGTCTAGCTCAAATTCTAAAAATCATGAGCATGAATAGTGTTTTTAGCCTCTGCCGCTACAGTAACTTTTCCGCAAGGTCGAATTACGGATTTGACCATTCCCGACATGTTCTTATACCATGTTAGGGTTATGGCTAAAATTTCAGGTCAATCGGACATGTCTAGCTATGGTTTCTAGCGTTTGGAATAATTAAAATTTTTAACATTTTTAATCCCTGTCAGGAGGCGCACTGCGCCTGGCCAGGGGCGCACTGCGCCTGGGCGCACCCCGCCCTGGTCCTGGGCGCACTGCGCCTGGCGCCTGGGCAGTGGCCTGTTCAGTCGCGATTTGTGCACTGTAGCATGCAGTTTTAAGGCTTTAAGCTCTTATTCCAGGTCTTAATCACCTGGGGTTTGTTCTAGGACTAAAACCCTTGACTAATAACACATTTTAAGCTATTGAAAACACCTCAATAGCTCAATTGCAGAAATTAAAGTTCTTGGCTAAACTTGAAAATTCTCAAGAATAGCATTCTACTTTCATGTTTTTAAGTTAAGTTCTTAACTAATAGCTTATTGAAAGCATTAGTTACTTAACCCACATGATTTCTAACTGCAATTACAGTTTCAATTCCATCCAAAGAACCATTTCAAGCATAAACCCAAAACCTAGGTTAAAGAAGATGAAATCTTACCTTGGAATCACTAATTCCAATTCCCTCCTTGATTTCCTTTGATTTTCTTGGCTAATTCTTGTTCTCTTCTTCTTCTTCTCGTGACCTTGCTGCACACTTCTAGTTCTCTCCCGTGTTCTCTGGATGCTTCTAGCTTATGAGAGAATAACTCTCATATTTCATATATATATTTAAATGTTTATAATCTAATTACATTTTAGTCCCCAAATCTTCATATTTCTTTCCAAAATGATCCTAAAACCATAAATCTTGCAAGGAATGTTCTAATAACTACTAACTTGACATTTTCTTGACATTTTGGTCATTTTTCATGTCAAATGACCAATTTACCCTTTTTGGTCAAATTTCACTATTCACGCGTCAAAACTCCAAATTTCACATAAACTTTTATTTCTCACTTTATTATTTTACAAATACATATTATTACACATAATAGTCGTACAACGTGACAAATGACTATTTTACCCTTTTTAACTTTTTCGCGGGTTCTTACAGATTTGACGAGAACTGAAAGCCTCCACCTCCGCTAGGGTTTCGGCCATCAAGGTACTTACCTAATACGAATTACCGGTAGATGCAAAGCTCGATTATCTTATTTGGCTTCACTTTGCTGAAATCGACGTGAGCGTGAATTAGAAGGAGAAAAGAGTGTTCGACGTGTTCATAAACGATGAAAACGTTATCAGAATCGAAATTTTCAAAGAAGTTGGGGGTTTCGCTGCGTATAGTTATCATCATGTAGCTAAGAATCTGAGCAATACGCCATTGATCGTGAAGCTTGTACCTATCATCGGATCACCTTTACTCTATGGGCTTGAAAATTACGCCATTGTTCCAGCTGATGTCATGACTGTACCCGAGCAAGGTATGAATTGCATGATGAAATTATTTTTTCAATAACTGATAAATCTTAGTAAAAACTCAGTAGAATTTATATTGCAGCTACGACTATGCAAGCACTAAAGGAGTCATTACGTGTTCCTCAAATAATGGGTTGGAATAGTGATCCTTGTGCTCCTACTAATTGGGATGCATGGGAGGGTGTTACTTGTCATCCCAATAAGGATGAATCTGCTCTCGTGATCTTTCAAATGTAAGAACTTAGCGGGTTCATGGATTATACATGTTTTTGGAGATAGTTATTAGTCTGTTGATACTTATTATTTGTTATGTTTGTAGAGATCTTGGGAGCCAAGGTTTGAAAGGCTACATTAGTGATAAAATTGATCTTTTGACTAACTTTGTAAGCTTGTAAGTATCATCTGCTAGTTCTTATTGTGTCTTTTGTTGTGACTCTCATATGATTGTTCACTTTGTTTTTTGGTTTATTTCCGTTAAAACGTTTTTTATTTTAATTGCAGGAACTTAAGTTCTAATTCGTTAGGAGGTACTCTACCTGCAGGGCTGGGGCAAAATTCTCTTAAGAAACTATAAGGATTTACTGCTTTGAAGGTTTTGGTAGGGGTAGTACTTGCAGGTATGTTTTTTTATAGTTTCTGATTTCAGTTTGAAATTTATATGATTTTTCTTTTATAATTCAACTATCATGTATTGATATTGATATATATTAAAGGGAAAATCACAGAATTTTCAGCCATTACATTTTCTTCCTTTGCATGAAAACCATTTCTTTTTAAAGATTTAAAGAAAAAAAAACTTCATGACCTACTATAGACCACCAACCAGTCATCAGTGCTGAGATGAAATTTTTCTAAAAACCATTAGTTTTTGGTCCTCTTTTTTTAAAAGCCATCATGCGGGTTTTTGTATTGAATTAAATAATAATAACGAAAAAAATGAAAGATAGCAAAATGAAAAAAACTCACAATAATATTAAATGGGTATTTTTTACAATAATGGAATCAGAACTTATGTTTTTAATGAAAAGTTTGGTTTTGCAGGTGCCACATCAGCACTAAGACCTGTTAATGGAGTATAGCAGATCAATAGTGCCTTTTTATTTTTTAATATTGAAAAAGCAATGGCTTTGATATAAAGAAAAGTAATGTAATGGCTTTGGTTGAAAACTCGGGGATTTTTATGTAATCTGCTGATTCTGCTCTATATTAAATTACACTATATTATGTACTTTGTTTAATTTCCAGCTCTAGGTTCAGATGAATTTCACCATTTTATACCGTATTTTTTGTATAAATCATTAATGGCAAGTCTCTTACTACAGTGTGGTGAAATTCAAAAACAAATGTTGCCAAGATGCTTAACGAGGTCGAAAGATAAATTCGAACAACTTTTACGTATTTTTTAACATAAAAAAATTTCGTTTTGCTACTGAAAGGTAAAATTTGATAGTTAAACAGTTAAAAAATCTATTGGCTTCATGTAGTTAATGTATTCTTATTCTCTTTTCAGGATAATGTCTTTATAATATCCAGTTTCAAATCAAAATATACAGTGCTACAGTTAGACTTAAGGTAAATTTTTTTACTTAATGACCTTTTTTTAAATATTATGTTACCGAATATCATCCAAACAAATTTATAAATGTTGAATTTATATTTTTACAGATTAATCTCCGATGTTGTAGTTGTCACTATATCTGCCACTTGTGGTGACATTGCATTTGGTTGTGCAGGACAGCCAGTGTGAACACTCTTTATATCTTTTTTTGGCGTTTATTTATTAAGAAATTTGTTGAGAACAACAATGGACTTTACCTTTTTTTAATAATATAGACAATTTACTTTATTTTTCACCTACAATAGCAACTGACTTGAATTTTTTGACACATGAAGCAACATTGTTATATTCTTTTACCAATACTACAATTATGTTGCTATTATCGTAAAAAAAAAAAGTTCATTGCTTATATTGATATAAAGAGTAAATTAAGTTGCTGTTTCTTATGATTTTCCCTCATCTTTTTTATCATAAAATGTACTACTGCATTTTTGTATGACTCACATGTGGTTGATGTTGGTTTTAACAGGTGATTACTGGATATTTGCTGGCAGGATCTGTTGTTGGGCCTGGTGGGCTGGATGTAGTCAGTGAATTCATCCAACTAGAGACAGTAGCACAATTTGGAGTAATTTTTCTTCTCTTTGCTTTAGGCCTGGAGTTCTCCATGGCTAAGGTTAGTTTCGTAATTTACACATAATAAATTAATGTCAATGCAAAAGAGTAACTAAAAGTAATTGTTAATAAATCTAACTTAAAGTTATTCGAGCTGTTGCTTTTGTTGGAGGATTGCTTCAAAGCTCCTTATTTATGTGCATATGTGGAATTACAGACTCGATAAGTTTAACCAAATCTTTTGCTTACATTGACTTTTTAAACAACTATTTTTCCAAGTAGTAATAAAAGCAGCAAATATTCACAGTTATGTGCTGGTAACCTTCTGAGGGTGTCTTTGTTGGGGTGCTTATTTCAATGTCATCAACAGCAGTCGTAAGTAAAAGCTTTCAAGTTTTATCTTTGTTCTTAAACCTCATTAAATCATCTCTACTTTTTTTATTACTAATTAAATGTTAACTATGCAGGCGTTGAAGTTTTTGATGGAAAAGAATAGTGTAAATGCCCTTCATGGACAAGTCACAATTGGAACCCAAACCCTGATAACTGGCTCCAAATGCTTACCTTTCACCTTTTTCACAGTCGTGAGAACAATGATTTGAAAACGTAGCTTTTCCCCATGACCCGTACATAGCACGGGGCGCACACTAGTTAATTTACAAGATTCATACGTGAGAGCTTTATACTATTCATTCGGTTTTTTTTTCCAGAATTGTAATTACTAAATTTAGATTATAATATAATTGTTAAAACAATATGATATAAGATCCAAATAAGCTTTTATTTGGAAATAGCAATTTTAATTCTTCTTATAGCAAATTTTTATATTTACGTTTTTCCCCTCAACTAATTTCGAATTAATTGTTTTCGTCCCTATTTATTTTAAAGTTATATTATTGGTATTTTTTAAGTTGCGATTCCAGTCCCTTATTATATTATAAAGCTACATTTTTCGTCCCTCCCATAATTTGTTTTTTTGTCAAGCTGCTTTTTTCAATATACATGGATTCCGCAGCATCGAGCGGACAGTTTAAACACTAGTTACCATTAACGACTAGTCGTTTTCCACGGTCAAAACGGTTTGTCATAGTTAAAACAGTGCGAAAGATGATTTATTGTGTTAAATGTAATGTTTTTTCGTGATACACAAAATTTTCTTTATTTTCTCTTTTGCAAAATGACTACTCTCTCTTATGGAAAGGATTCTATTTTTTAGGGTAAAAGTCATAAAAGCCCTTACATTTGTCACAAATGTTCGGGTTTACCCTCTAATGTAATTTTTGTTCATTAAAACCTAACATTTGGGTTAATTTGTTTATTTATGGCATTTAACAGGTGCTAGCCGGTCACTTCCCTCTTCCACCTCTTCTCCCTCACGCGATAGCCCTTTTCTCACCACCGTCCTCCCATCTCACCACCGCCTCCCATCTCTGATCCATCCCCATATCGCACCAACCTCCACTCCGCCTCTCCTCTGCCGCCTGCTACACTCCCCGTCCCTCTCAATTGCTTGTAAACCGAAGTACAACAGATCTCCCTCATCTGTGCGAACGTCAAATCGAACCTAGATCTTGATCAATGAGGATCTTGTTGCTGGTACGATCGAGTTTCTCAAGGGAGGCGAGAGACGATTTTGGGTATCTTAAAGATTTTGGTCGGAGGTATTCGACTGGAAAACGTAAGCTTTACCTACCCTTTTTGTTCAATTCCAGTTCAAATCCCTTCATCCCCTGAGATTCTTTGATTTTCCAATCCTTCCAGACTCATCTTGCTCTCTGTTGTTGGTGGTTTGGGATATATATGTTGAGTTGGTGTGGGTGTTGAGCAACAACAACAAAATTAAAGAACGAGGGTTTGATGTTTGATATAAGCAGATCATTACATTCTATTTTCAACACATAAGGAACAATCGATGATGTCTGTTGTTTGATTTTTTATTTTTGCTCTTAGTTCAACGTATGGGTTGCACTGGTTTTTTATTTTTGCTCTTATTGTTGCTTTCTGGGCATGCTTTCACTGGTTTTCCAAAATTATTATGATTTATGGAACCAAACAAGTAATTTGTGAAATTTGAATCATACTCCTGTTTATGCGAAACCATATACATACGACTAGGAGAGTAATAATTTGATAATATATGCATTTAGATCTAACCTAGTTGTGATGAAGGATTTGTGGAACTGTGAAAAAAAACGGGGAATGGAGGTTGGGGAAAGGGTAACCTGCTGGTGACCTGTTTACCTGTTAAATGCAATAAATACACAAATTAACCCAAATGTTAGGTTTTAATGAACAAAAATTACATTAGAGGGTAAACCCGAACATTTGTGACAAAAGTAAGGGCTTTTATGACTTTTACCCTATTTTTTAATTTGGAAACATACTACTTTTTCGAATTATGTTTCACAAAATATGATTTTGTATAAGGAGTGACGGTGGAGATAAGTAATGAATTTTTCGAGAATATCAATGTTTACAATAAATGGAATAATTCTTCAAAATTTTAATAACTTGTACTGATATCCTTTTGATTTTTTTAAACGGCAAAAATTATCATTAAAATGATCCTAACAAGGCACTAGAATAAGAGTCAATGGATCAATTACAATTACACGGCCAAAACAGGGGATACACACCAAATATTCCAATCTACCCCATTCTTGATCTAGAAAAACAATTCACCTTCTATCTCATCCAATACTTTAGAAATGGAAGTGAATTTGATGCTGAACACACGATCATTCCTTGAACGGTCAGCTGAACCATATAGTGGTTAGATAATAGCATGAAGCAACTTACTCTAGTTAGATGCAACGTTGCAAAAGTCGTTATACAGTCCTAGGTCGGTGGACTAACGAGTACCCGGTGAGTATTCGGATATAGTAAATATATACATATTATATTATTATACACACCGACATACTAAAAGTCAGAAATACATATACAATTAAGAAAGAAATACATACACATTATATGTTCATACACAATGAATAACATTAAATACTAAATTTTACACACACATTTAAAAAAAACTTAGATATACGTACACATTACATGTTTATACACACTAAAAATACTAAATCCGGTCATAATTAGATCAAAATTTTGAATTAAAAGTGAAAAAAAATTAAAACTAAACAATATAATATTTAATAAATAAGTAAATATATGATAGGTGTTAAATTAATTACTTTACAATTATCATTATTTATTGACAAATTTTGCAAAATTAGTCCCTGTGGTTTGTCAAAACTGCGGTTTGGGTCCAAAAAGTTTCTCACTTGCATGAGAAGTCCAAAATGATAAAGTTCTCGTGTTTTTGGTCTCTCCTAGAATTGAAAAGACCGAATTACCCTTTTAGATTCTTTTAACATTTTTTTCATACTTCTTTTAATAATTTTTTATTAAAATTAAAAAAAACCCACCAACACCCCCTTTCTACACTCACAGTACTCTCTTTTCTCTCTCTCTCTCTCTCTCTCTCTCTCTCTCTCTCTCTCTCTCTCCTCTTTGTATCCTTTTTCAGCCTTTTCTTTCTCAAGAAAAAACTCATATGAAGTTGTCCTGGTTAAACTTTAGGGTTTGGTGGAAAAGCCCTAGTTTGGCTTGTTGACGTAGTAAATGATTGACAA
Source organism: Cichorium intybus (assembly GCA_023525715.1). NCBI lineage: Eukaryota > Viridiplantae > Streptophyta > Magnoliopsida > Asterales > Asteraceae > Cichorium > Cichorium intybus. The sequence goes on along the minus strand of CM042017.1, from coordinate 33,277,338 downwards.
GAAGGCTGCCCGGACTTTATACTCATAGATTGTCCTGTAAGTATCGACGCTGGGTTCATAATGGCCATAACTCCGGCTAACGAAGATGTCCTGGTTACTACACTAGATATTACTGCATTGAGAGATGCCGATATGGTCACTGATTTACTGAAATGTGACATGATTAAGGATACCAAGATGATTGTGAACAGAGTTCAGACATATTTGATAAAGGGAGAAGATATGATGTCAGTTCTTATTGTTCAAGAGATGTTGGGATTATCATTGCTGGGAGTAATTCCGAAGATTCAGAGGTAATTCAAAGTACAAACAGAGGATTTCCACTTGTTTTAAACAAGCCTCCAACTTTAGCAGGATTGGCATTTGAGCAAGCAGCTTGGAGATTAGTTGAGCAGGATTGCATGAAGGATGTAATGGTGGAAAAGGTGTTATAATATAGAATTGCTTGATGATAATATTTAGGGTTTACCCCATATAAATAGGGATACAAAATGGGCTCTTGGCCTTACCTAAACCCTAATGGGCTAACCTAAACCCTAATGGGTATTAGGGTAACCCTAATCACTAACAAAAGGAACCCAAAAACAGGGGGTTTGATTCTTTTGTAGGTAGGGATTGATTCTTTTGCAGGTGGGTAGTTTCATTAGAGAGAGATTGAGTGTGTGAGAAAATGGTGGGGAGGGAATGGTTGCAGCGATGGTGGATCTCGAAAAGCTTCATCTGGGTTTTTTCTTGAGAAAGGGAAGGTTGGAAAAGGAAACGAAGAAGAAGAAGAAGAAGAAGAAGAAGAAGAAGAAGAAGAAGAAGAAGAAGAAGAAGAAGAGAGAGAGAGAGAGAGAGTAGGTTTTCTTTTTAAATTTTAATAATTTTTTTAAAAGAAGTATGAAAAAAAAGAAATTAAAGGGTAATTCGGTGTTATCAAGTTTGGTAGGGACCAAAACCACCAGAAGTTTCTCATTTTGGAAGTCTCATGCAAGTTGGAAACTTTTTGGTTCCAAACAACCGTTTTTGACAAACCACAGGGACCAATTTTGCAGTTTTGTCTTATTTATTTGAGTAAATTGCAAAATTGGTCTTTGTGGTTTGCAAAAGAATTGCTATTTTAGTCCAAAAAGCTTTAGTGTAAGAACCCGAAAATAGTGGTAAAAGTTATAAAATAAACTTATGTGAAGTTTGGGTTTCAACGATGTCTTAATAGTATAATTTTGTAAATAGGGCAAAATGGTCATTTGGCACACAAATGACTTCTATGTAAAGAAAATATAATTGTGGGGTAAGAATGAAAGAAAATAAAACTTATAATGTTATAAAATGAATTTTTGTGCCATTGTGGAAAAGATAGAACTTGAGGGACCAAAGTGTCAATTAAGCAAAGTAGCCAAGTATATATACAGAGAAAAATCTGAGTTCTCCTCATTATGAATGGGAGCAGATTCTAGAGAGCTCCTGAATGATCATTCTTGAAGATTCTTGAAGGTTGCAACGGGAATTGAAGAATTAAGCCTTCAATTAGTGATTCCAAGCCTTATAAGGTTAGTAAACATGTTTTTAGGGTTGTTTAACCCATTTCCCATAGATGGGTTACTGTAGCTTCGAAATTTCAGTGGCTAGAGGAGGATTATCCTATGATTCCTAGCCTTAATTTGTGTCTTAATCATCATATAAACCTAGTTTAACCATTCAATGTGTTAAAAATCAAGAAATGGGAATTTGAGCTCAAGAACCCTAACTAATGGGTTTGTAAGAACAAGTTGGTTTTAATGGTTCTTGATAAGTCCAATATGTCATAATAGAAGTAATAAATCATTCCTAGTTGATAAATTTGAGTAAAATCAGTTTTTATATAAAAATGTTAAAAATGGAGGTTTTTGGGAAAAACTTGGAATCGAATGATTCCATGGATTTAAAATCATGTTTAAGATGATGGTTTTAGTCATGTAATGAGTCATAAATGATGTTTATGTATGAATAAACCATTGGAAGTGGTTTCCTAAGAATTCCAATTAATAAAATGGAAGTTTGAATAAAAACTGGAATTTTGCCGAGTGGAATGGAATTGATGATTCCATAGATGAAACCCATAGGAGTTAGTGAGTGAAGATATGAGCTTGGTAATGATTTGAGATATGTTTTGGGTTGTAAAACCCTAAATTAAGTCACCCATTAGTTATATAAATGTATGGATATAAAATGGACAAAACTGGACTTTAAAATTCGAGTCGATGTGCATATGAGCTTCCTTAGAGCTCTTGTGCCATCCTATGGTCTTAATCATTAAGTCAAGGAATTAAAAGGACTTAATAGAAGTGAAAACATTTCCTTCACATAATAGAGAGTCAATAGAACCTATGGTCAAAATTTGGTGAAGTTTGGAGTTAAAACGAGCCCGATACATGATTTTTAGTGAAAAATTGGAAGCTGAAAATGGGACTGCAGGATTCTACACGACCCGTGTGAATCTGGCACGACCCCGTGTGAAATGAGGCAGTAGCTTGGACATCTTAGAAGCTTTACACGACCCCGTGTGATTCCTACACGACCCGTGTGACCCGAATTCATGCAATTCACTCCCGTTATGACCCGATTTGAGTAGTTTGACCCCCTAACCTTTGGTATATGTTTAATATAGTTTGAAAACATAAAAAAATAAGTATATTTAGGGGGATTAAGTGGTCTTTACATGTTGTTAAGACTTAAATGTTTTAATAAAATCTTAATGAACTCCTTAGGTAATTAAGGAGTAAATTTGTGGAATGGAAGGGGCAATCGAGTGGAGTAATCCTAGTTAGACTTCTCTAACTAGCTAAGGTGAGTAATGTGTGGATTTTTGAGTACATAGCAAAATGGATTTTATACAAAGAAATTAATTTTATACACGATGTTTTTGGAGTCAAAATGGTTTTATGGAAATTGAGATGGTTTAATGAAAATGAAAATGGTTCTATGGAACTGGAAATGGTTTTGTGCAACTGGAAATGATACTATGAAATAGTAAGTACAATGTGTACAAAAATGATACATGAGAAATACAGAGAAGTAATAAAGTGAGTGAGCCATGTTGATGAGTTCAGAAGTATCCGGATAAAGATCACGACCTGCTGCGGTAGGGGTGGTCAAAAGACACTACTGGGATGGTACCTCCCGTCGCGAAGTAGTTGTCTAATTGGTACCTTGATGGATGAATTCGTTTCATGCTGTCGAGGGAGGAGTTATATGGGTGCGTCTCGTATAAAGCCTACGGGTGCGCTTGTAGGAATGTGCTCACGAATGAAAAGGAATATCTATGGGTGCGCTCATAGGAAATTATATAATATGAAAATTTGGAATGTTTGAAATATGGAAAACTATTTAGGGTCTAAACCCATATTGCTCACGAGACGTTATGTCTTACGTATGTTTTTTTTTGAAATGCTATGTACTCAGGTGAACAAACAAGGAATTAGAAGAGTCAAATGTGGGACGGTAGCTTTCGTTGTGTAAAGTATGCAATGTTTAAATTGTGGTAATGATACGGAATAGTAATGCCCCGTATGTATAACTAAATATTTTGTATTATAAAGTCTTGGTAAAAAAAAATTGTGTGAAATTGGGGTGTTACATTTAGATTAGCATCATAGGTCCAAAATGATTTTTTTTGTTTTAGTCCAATTTTTTTAATAATCCTCAAAATGATGTATTTGCCTATTATATTTTCTTTTTTTGTTTTTCTAATTTATTTTAGGGTTATTTCATTTAAAAAAACAAAAAAAGAAATAAAACCCTCTGATGTGTTTTCAAACATACATATAAAATACCCAGAAACGGCACCAAAAGACTTGGTGTGTTGCGAGCGTATATATGATTGTAGCAATTGGTTTTCACATTAGTTTTACATTTATGAACAGGGAAGTACCATGTATGAATAGAACAACACAAATAGGCAAGTGTACCTAATCGGTTGTAGTATAGTAATGGTAAATCCGGGTTGTCGAACCCAAGGGAAAACGGATATTTTAAAGTTAAGAAAATCAATTATTAATTAATGATTATTCAAGCGAACAATAATTAAAAAGGGGGGTTTGAGAGAATGCATTGACTCGTGTCAAGGGACAACGCAAAAGTTTACTAAAAGCGGGAGATATAAATATAAATTACAAAACATAAAAGTAAACATTTATACTTAGATTCGATTCAACCATCTAGTTATGTTTGATATGTTATTAGTGCAATGGATATTGAAGTTAAATATCGATTTCTAGAGTGATTAGATGTTTTGGTCCAACTATCTAATCTTATGATTATAAGGTCATTAATAGCAATGGTCATGCAATTACATATTCCAAATAATCATGTATTGGTTCGTATCATACAAGATTCATTCGAGTTTTTGATCTCAATGGTCATGAAAATCAAAATGGTTTGTACAGATTGGTCCTCTAGTACAAACTTGCCATACACATATAAGTTTCTACCTTCGTGACTTAACCCTAGGATTTGGTCCATCACTAGTCATATCTGCCTAATGGTCATAGTACAGTTATGATAAAAGTCATATAGTCAGATTGGTCCTCTAGACTAAAATAACTCAGCAATAAGTCCAAAAGGAAGGTACCTTAACATATACGATAGTCAAATGAATTATGCAAGATAAAATATAAAACGTTCAATATCCGATAAATAACAATCAAATCATAACTAGATAGTATTCAAATCTAAGTAATAAATAATGCAGATAACAAATATAACATGATCTGAAGAATACGGCCTAGGAAATCATAGTAGAATGCTAAACATATATAAAGCAAACCGAATGAAGTCCCGGCCGAACATTCTTCAAGCTCTTGATTCCATCCGCACCGTACCAGTTGGAAAACTGCCGAGTTTGAGGTTTTGTATCGTGTTTCTGGAGGTGTAGATGTGAAGTTTGATGTGTGAGTGTCCCAAAAGAAGAGGAGAAGGCCTCAATTTATAGTCTGTCCAGGCGCACCATCGCGTCGCGATGGCTTCTTGGTCGCGTCGCGATCTGCCGGGTAATGCTCTTTTGCGCTGGCCACTATCCCGATGAGTGGACTGTGGTTGGTGGGTTGGGTCGCGATCCACATGGTGGTCGCGTCGCGATCGCTTAGAGTTGCCATCGTGTCGCGATTTTTATGTCAGCACAACATCACGCGATCATCACTCGTCGCGTCGCGACCCTTAAGGGGATCGCGTCGCGATCGTAGCTGTTGCTGCCTTCAACTTCTTTTGTTCACTTTTAGGCTCGTATTCAGCTCCTTCTTTATCCGCAAAGCCATTTTTCCTGTGTTTTGGTAATTTAAACATATAAGTACCTTTTATCTTGATATCATACCAAAAACACGTGTTTAGGCACTCGATATTGCCCGAAATTTATGTATAAATGAGGCAATATCAAAATACCCTACACTTGGACTTTGCTTGTCCTCAAGCAAACTACAATTTAAAACCAAGCCGAGAAACTTGATGTCTAAACAACTTTCCATACGCTATCACAGATCTAGCGTTTATTACCGATGTTAAGAATAATGAATTAAGAATAAACATAGTAGATTATACCTAGCCCTATGTACATATTTCTAACTTTTCAAAACTTTACATAAACTCTCTTTCTATATACGACAAGTCTTTAGATTGATAAATACTCATTTTTACATAACATCTAATACACCCTTTAAAGATTCTTCCACCTCAAGACTTTTTGTCAAATTTCCCATATTTAAATTAAAAATCATGCTGGACTAAATTTATCAAGTTTAGTTATTATTTCCATTTTTCCGCACCTTTGAAACTCGTGACTTTCGATGGAACTCTTGATTACAAATTTTCGACTCAAGACTGTACAGAGTCTACTAATTCAAATTCCAAAGGCCACTAAGTAAATTCCATGACTTTCGATGACACCCATGTAGCGAGCTTTCTACAATATTATCCCAAACCAGTTGGTTTTAGGTAATAAGGTGCATAAATGCCCGAAGGCCACCCATTTTATGTCTACTTGCTCGAATGTCAAAGGCCACTGATTGAATTTTCCTTCCTGAGTCTCAATCTTATGGTGTAACGTTGCTTGATTCTTGCTTTTCATTTTATTTATTTTCTCATTTGAAGTTCTTTTAACGAGGCTTATTTTCCTCGATTTAGTCATAGCATATAATTCGTGCATTTTGCAAGTAGGGAAACTGACTCAATCTGTTTTGGCAAAAAAAATTCAATTTATAACAACTGATAAATCTTCAACGGGTCTATTTTATTATTTATGCAAAACATTTTGCAACTATCAAGCTGAAAACTTGTCCTCTATAGAACTAAATTTTATATAAAATAATGAAAAACTGAAAATACATACATAAAATTAAATGTAACCTACAAATTTATTTTCAAAACATTTTTCTTAACAATTATCTTTTTAGCGTTCAATTTTGGAATAGATGTTTAAGATAAAAAAAAAATTTAACTTGGCTCAGTTAATTATTGCAGTATGACGCTCTTACCCTACTCTTATTTTATACAATAATTTCATTGTATATATAATTCAAAACAGTAAAGGGAGCTAAATGGAACAGACTCCCCTTGGGTACCGGTAGACGTCATATATGAGGCTCTTTCCACACAAAAGAATTCGTTAACATGCTGCCCGCATTAAATCTTAGCAAATCTGCATACACATCACTCAGACAAATATTATTCACACACAAATAAACACAAAAAAATTAAATAAAAAAAATAAAAGTAATAACAATAAAAGAAAAATATCACTCATTTTGTGCTCCTTGAAGTTTCAAATCCGTGGCTACTGGTTTGCGGGTGTGGTGTGTTGTCCTGGCTGTGCGACTTTTGACCGTCATCAGTATCGCTGCCCCCACTGTAAAGAAGCGTCCCCCTTCTCAGTAGTGACTGATTTTTAGCCTGAAAAACATTGTATAATTATGTACGACCAGCATCTGCCTCGGGTGTTTACGCGTTGTGCACGTTTATCTGTCGCGTAATTTGAAGTTGTCTCTTTCTCAACGTGATCCGGATTGTCGACGTCACGTTGCGTGAGCATAAAGGACTTCAAAGTTTTGTCACTTCATTTTTCCCGAAATATTCACCCCACACTTAAAATATGCTTAAGGTGTGCAAATATCCATTTTATGATTAGTGATATGTCAATCAAAACAATAAAAATACATAATACACAAAAACAAATTTACAATCTCACAAATATTAACTAATAATTTAATTTTCTATACAAAAAAATAAAACCGAACTCCCCGGCAACGGCGCCAAAAACTTGATGTGTTTTCAAACATACATATAAAATACCCAGAAACGGCACCAAAAGACTTGGTGTGTTGCGAGCGTATATATGATTGTAGCAATTGGTTTTCACATTAGTTTTACATTTATGAACAGGGAAGTACCATGTATGAATAGAACAACACAAATAGGCAAGTGTACCTAATCGGTTGTAGTATAGTAATGGTAAATCCGGGTTGTCGAACCCAAGGGAAAACGGATATTTTAAAGTTAAGAAAATCAATTATTAATTAATGATTATTCAAGCGAACAATAATTAAAAAGGGGGGTTTGAGAGAATGCATTGACTCGTGTCAAGGGACAACGCAAAAGTTTACTAAAAGCGGGAGATATAAATATAAATTACAAAACATAAAAGTAAACATTTATACTTAGATTCGATTCAACCATCTAGTTATGTTTGATATGTTATTAGTGCAATGGATATTGAAGTTAAATATCGATTTCTAGAGTGATTAGATGTTTTGGTCCAACTATCTAATCCTATGATTATAAGGTCATTAATAGCAATGGTCATGCAATTACATATTCCAAATAATCATGTATTGGTTCGTATCATACAAGATTCATTCGAGTTTTTGATCTCAATGGTCATGAAAATCAAAATGGTTTGTACAGATTGGTCCTCTAGTACAAACTTGCCATACACATATAAGTTTCTACCTTCGTGACTTAACCCTAGGATTTGGTCCATCACTAGTCATATCTGCCTAATGGTCATAGTACAGTTATGATAAAAGTCATATAGTCAGATTGGTCCTCTAGACTAAAATAACTCAGCAATAAGTCCAAAAGGAAGGTACCTTAACATATACGATAGTCAAATGAATTATGCAAGATAAAATATAAAACGTTCAATATCCGATAAATAACAATCAAATCATAACTAGATAGTATTCAAATCTAAGTAATAAATAATGCAGATAACAAATATAACATGATCTGAAGAATACGGCCTAGGAAATCATAGTAGAATGCTAAACATATATAAAGCAAACCGAATGAAGTCCCGGCCGAACATTCTTCAAGCTCTTGATTCCATCCGCACCGTACCAGTTGGAAAACTGCCGAGTTTGAGGTTTTGTATCGTGTTTCTGGAGGTGTAGATGTGAAGTTTGATGTGTGAGTGTCCCAAAAGAAGAGGAGAAGGCCTCAATTTATAGTCTGTCCAGGCGCACCATCGCGTCGCGATGGCTTCTTGGTCGCGTCGCGATCTGCCGGGTAATGCTCTTTTGCGCTGGCCACTATCCCGATGAGTGGACTGTGGTTGGTGGGTTGGGTCGCGATCCACATGGTGGTCGCGTCGCGATCGCTTAGAGTTGCCATCGTGTCGCGATTTTTATGTCAGCACAACATCACGCGATCATCACTCGTCGCGTCGCGACCCTTAAGGGGATCGCGTCGCGATCGTAGCTGTTGCTGCCTTCAACTTCTTTTGTTCACTTTTAGGCTCGTATTCAGCTCCTTCTTTATCCGCAAAGCCATTTTTCCTGTGTTTTGGTAATTTAAACATATAAGTACCTTTTATCTTGATATCATACCAAAAACACGTGTTTAGGCACTCGATATTGCCCGAAATTTATGTATAAATGAGGCAATATCACCCTCCCCTTACCCTCTCACCTCTCTCTATTATCTTTCTCTCTCTCTCTCCATCTCTCTCGCTTCATCTAAGGAACTCACTTCAAATTTTTCGTCAGGCACATCCAATCCACCACATGTCAACACCTTCACCACCGTAGCCACTCCGCCTATTTGTTTTCCTTCCTGAAATTGAAACCAAAACCAAAAATTAAAAGTAAAAAATGAAACTAGAAATCAAAACCAAACCAATATCAAATCCAGAAGTCAAAACTTAACCAAAATCAAAGCCCAATTTCAACTTCGCCACAGTTGCTTCATTTTCATTCTAATTGTGTCTCACAAACCCTACATATTCGTCACAAACTAGAGATGTAGTTTTGGATAGGTCTACGGTTGCACTCACTGTATTTCACAGACGTATTAAAAAAATCGAACATTCAAAAAAACAAACCTCCTGCAAAAGAGATATCATCGAAAATCGAACATTCAAAAATGAACCTTCATATAAATGAACCATCAAGCATCTATGAAGATATCCTCTCGATTTCACCTGAGCCCTATGCGGCTGCCCTCACTTCTTCAACAACTTTATCTTCAAATAGCAATCCTATCAAACCCTCTCATCGGCCATGAGTTGATGGTAGCAGGAGTGGTTAGATGCTTGGAATCAGTGGTGGAAATGGAAGGAGTGGAGGTGGGGTTGGGAGGAGTAATGGAGTTGGGGATGAATAGAGAGGTCGGAGCTTTTGATTTTCGATTGTGGGGGTGGCTTCGGATGCATGTTTGAGAATTTGAGCTTGTCGCCATCAATGACGTTTCACCGCTGCCAAAGATTGTCACCATCAATGGCGTTTCACCACATTAGTCACTCTCTTATACTTCGACGTTTGCTTTTCGAACTCTTTTGCAACAAGATGTGGTGGTAACCGCTAGTGGTGGGTCGGTGGAGATTAATCTGCGTAATAAAATAGTAGGGGCGGCAGACCAGAGAGAGAGAGAGAGAGAGACGTGAGAGGGTAATGGGATGTGTTATGGGGAGGGGTTTATTTCTTTTTTTTTTTGTTTTTTAATCAAATAACCATAAAATAAATTAGAAAAAATGGAAAAAAATTATAATGGCTCATTTTAAAAATGCAAAATTACACTGTAGCCCATCAAACTCTTGACTTCTGGTTTAAAAGGTCTCTCATGTTATTTTTTGGTCTTTAAGGGGCATGAAGTTGAAATTTACCGGTTAAAAAAGGACCTGGACTTGTAATCAAAGGGGTAAACTGGTTACCCCTTGCCTAGTCACCAATATTGTGTTGATGTGGACGAAAAAAGTCAAAGTCAAAGTTCAAAACTAATGAACAATATGATCGAAGCCTAAACGTGATGATTTGTAGCCACGTAATCATTGATCCACATAATCATTGATCCAAGGTCGGGTCCTGACCTGGTAGCATGAGAAGCGATCCACTGGAATGCAGCCCAGTAGTCATGGTACGCAGTGGGTAGAGGGTTTTCCAGGGCAAGCCTGTAACCAACGGCGATGGCGACAACAGGGGTTTGGGAGACTAGCGGCGTGAGGAAGCTGTGGGTGACGATGTTTATAGGCGACCCGATGCAAAATCCGCAGCCGTGGATGTAGACAATGAGAGGAAGCTTTTGTGGTGGATCTTCAGGGTTGATTTTTGGGAGGAAGATACGGGATTTAGTTTCGTGGTCTGGTGAGATGAGTACGTCTTTGGATTGAACGCCGGTGATGGGATCGGTGGATGGTGGAAGGCGGGGGGTGGTGAGCAGGCGTTCGATCATGTCGTTGTTGTATACCCGTAGAAACGGTGGGAAATCATGAAGGAGTTCGGGTGATTATTTGTTCCATCTTCGCAGGTTCCGAAATCAGTCTGTCTGTTTATAGTCGATTACACGGATCCCAGTGATTCTGATAAAACAGATTTGACATGAACACCACTAACAAACATTCAAACAAAGTGATACGAAATGAATCCGACTACACGACGGTAGTAATATATCATCAAACCTTCGACATGTACATGATAGTGTTGCAAGATAAGAACCCGCAACCCCAACCCCCCCCCCCCCCCCAAATTCAATCTTCTGGTACAAAGCGCCATTAAATTCATGAACATCACTTGATAATTATTGCAAAATTAAATGCAGTAGAGAGAAAGTAAGAGATCCAGAGAGAGACAAACTTACTTGAAGTTAAGATGTAATAGGTTTTAAGAGCTAAAACGCAAACCAAGAGAAAATTTGGAGTAAAGAAGATGAGGAAGGAAGCATTAATGGCGTGGATTGGATTTGAAATTAGGGTTCCCACGTGGCATTAATTGCTGACTAAGCAAAGGAGTAACCGGTTTACCCCTTTTAATTCGATTGAGTGACTATTTTAAAGTACAGAATATGAGTTTGTTCTCTTTGAAAGCAAAAAAATAGCTTAGGGGTCAAATTGACCAACTACCAAGAATTCATGGGGCTACAGTGTAATTTTGCCTTTTAAGAATTCCAAAAAATCGAACTAAAACCACAATAAAAATTTTATTTTGGATCTGTTGTGCTAGTCCAAAACTTTTTGGTACAAAGTAGCAATTTTTGGCAAACCACAGGAACCAAAAATACAATTAACTCTCATTTACTTTAAAAAGTCAAAATTCTAGAGTTGCTGAGTTAGCCGAGTTTGACTGAGTTACTTCGAGTTTGACCCAAGTTTGAACGATTCCGGGTTTTTGACCGGTTTCCAGAAAAAAAAAATATCAGCATAAACCTGATCCCGAATACTCAACCAAATTGATCTGAGTTTTATAACACTAGTTAGATGTCTTCCTAGTAGAATGTGCACCTAATAACAATTCCTCAATCTTTGCAACATGTACACAATCAAGTTCACAACAGCTATACACTTGATTCTATTAGGATTAGGTGGTCACAAGATTCATCCATAGCACCACAATTACGCAAATGGTGGAATTTACCCCCACCCTTCTCAAAAGTACCACTTTTGAAGGAATTTTATCCAACGTGGCTCGCCAACCAATAAATTTAGCCTTTAACGGCATCTAAATGTTCCAATAGTGCAAATAAGAATCTTGATTATACATCTTGATTCATCCATTTATCCTCTTGATCATTAAGATTAATCATTTGTATTTCCTAAATGCAATTTTCTAATTCCACCAATTCAATGTCATCATATGGTCTCGCCAATCTTCTCTAGTTCCAACTTCCAACAGCAATGAGTTGTAGAGTCCGAATTTGTGTATCTATCTGCCAAAGTCAACCAAATTCGGCCCAATTATCATATGCCAAAATGTAGTTTTGTCTCCACGGCCCAATACTCTTTTAAACATTTCGATTATACAAATTGTATTGGTTACTAATTTTTGTTACTAACTTTATTAATAATTATTTGAAAAGATAACAAATGTAAAGTTTAATAAAATTAATAATATTTTAATCCACTTGTCATTATTTCAAATGCTTAGAAATAAAGTTAGGAACAAAAATTAGGAACCCATACAATTTCTCATTTGGTTATATTAATCAAAAGTCAGTCACTTGATAGTTGATACACAATACTCCCTACTTTGTTTATTTTTGTAATTAATCATTGTAAAAGACCACTTGATCTTATTATAAAGACTAACGAGTAACGAGGCTGGTTTTCAAATAAAATAAAATGATATTTTCTTTATTCTCATCCGATTACGAAAAATACATAATCTTGCAAAAGAAAACATGTTCAATCTGTTTGCATTTTTCAAACTATCAATAAATATTCTAAATTTATATCAAAGGTTTATTAAATAGTGTTGTAATCAACAGATGATATTATATCAAAGGTGCATGTCCTTAAAATACTATTTAAACCGTATGATAGTGAGATGACAAGATTTATGGTTGAACTCGTCAATAATTAGGATAAGTGTTCGATTGATTGCAACCGGTATGATAGTGATTATATTAGTTGACATTATAATTTAGTTATTCTTATCCATCAATATCAAATAAACTAAGCGAATGTTAATGTGTCGCATGAGGTAAGATTATATAGTTAAAAATTTTAATAGTTATGTGATTTATATTATTTTTAGTTATTGTTATGGTTGATTAATTTAAATTTAAATTATTTTATTTAATTTTGATCAATTGATTATTTTAAATATCAACAATTGTTTAATGTAATTTATAATTTTATGTTACTATAATTGTTATTACTTTTAATTAAATTGAAAACCGGCTGTTATTATTAAAAAGTTATAATAAATGAAAGTCTAAATAGAAAATTTTATTTTGAAAAGCTATAAAGTTTCAAATATGGATAGCATGTCTGATAATAGATATATATATATATATATATATATATATATATATATATATATATAATGAATTACTTGACCAATTCTTTAAGACAGAACTTCATGGTCTATGTGATTTCATAGAATATCAAGTTTCGTCATTAATTTTTATTTATCTCAAGGATAGTCTCCATGGTTTCAATTTCTATCATGAATGGTCATTCTCCTATATAAAAAGAATTTTATACCCTTTTAGTTTTAGTTTAACTTTTTCTTTAAACTAATTTTATATTAAAAAAAGAAAAATAAAAGAAAAACACACCCTCACCCTCTTCCCCTCCACTCATTTCACATCACCACCCCACCCACCACCACCCCTCCATTTTTGAAGCATTATTACTACTAATTTTATTACTATTAGGCCATCTGGTATAACCACCACAAGCTCTCACTTTTTTTTCTTTCACATCAGCACCCCTCACTCCTCCCCTCACCCTTGGAAATGTTACCTCTCACTTACCCTTAGTTTTGGTACAATCAACTAAGCTTAATGTACAACACACACACCAAAGAAATGAAGACGTCGCACGACGTTGTGAGCTCGTGCGGGGAGAAAAGTGAGAGGTGCTCTCACTAGGGGGTGGTGTTCATGTGCGAGCTCTCACGCCACATAGGACGTCGCACTCCCTTTTTTCTTCCACACCGGAGAGCCTTAGCATTCAAAGATATTGAAGATGAAACTGTTGTGATTGCAGGTGTATTAGAAGCAACTATATGCCTTTTGTTTCTTTTGTTTCTTGATTCCACGCTTTTTCGTATATGAATTATTATTTAGAGCTAGTCCAAGAATCTTGATTCATACTAGAAATACTCTTTTTCTTGTTGTTTAAGAGTTTCATCGAGTGCCATTTCATGTGTCCAAACAAAGCCTTCCAAGAAGATTGAAACTATTTTGTATATTCTTTACAAAGTTTAATAAGAACACTTGAACAACTTATGTTCTCAGCCTGATGATGATGATCAATTTCTTGTTGCGTAATTTACACACATGTTTCAGCGATCCTTGATCAATTTCTTCCATTAAATTTCTGATTGAATACACGAAATTGAGATCAGATTCAAGAACGAACTTGAGATAAGATTTGAAAAATGGAAACAACGAATTGAGGAACACGGAACACCCAGATGACACAAGATCGAAAGATCAAAATCATGAGTAGGTATTCAAGATTGAATTGAAAAACAAAGGACCTACCGGTGCCCCAATCACCCAAATCGATTGGTCTTTAAATCAAACTCGATCAATTAGGCTCGCAAACTCTTCTTCGTCATACAAAGGAAACAAAGGTACGTAGTCAACAACGTGTCTTTCATTCCAGCGAACTCCCCTTTCAAGATTACCCATTACTACAAGATCTTCGACGAGTTTTTCCTTGGAACAATCCTCGACAGCCCCACCGGTGGTGCCGGTTACCTCCAGACTTTCGCCATAGTTGTTGATTTCAGAGCATTTGCTGATATTGTGTTCGAGAATTCAGAAGAGCTGTATAGTCATGGCACATTGCTGGTGCTTAGGTTCGTAGAAGAAAAATTAGGAGTAAGGATAGGGGTTAGGATGGTGTTTTTTTCGTTGAAAATAAATTTTAGCTAATGAAAATGTAAAACAAATTAAAAAGGGCAATTAGTTATTTCATATGGCTCTAGGGCAATCTATAAAAAGTTTTCAAACCACGGGAATTATCTTTGAGATAGAAAAAGTTAAGGACGAAACTTGATATTCTGTGAGACCATAGGGACCATTTATGAGGTTTTGTCATTCTTTAATTTCATTTTAAATATCAATCGTTATATGTAAGATGGCGTAATTTCATCTTTAATTTTATATTACTATTAATAATTCTTTTTCTAATTAAATTAAAAAATCACGTATTATTATTATTATTTAAAAAGATAAATATTAAAGTTTAGTAGAAAGTTTTATTTTCTTTGCATGTTTAGAATATTAGAGTCTAGTAGAAAGCTTTATAGAAAATGAAAGTCTAATTTAGAATTATTATTAAAACCATTTGAGAAGTTGTTAAAGCTTCTAATGATATGATGCAAGGAAGATGGTGAATATTCAATGTACAAAATACAATAATGTAATTTAAATCTCGCCAAGTATGTGTAAATAAGAATAACTATGTCGTTGTTATTAACTTTAATATAACAATTTTTGCATGAAGTTACGATAAGATAGATACTTATTAAAACTATAACATCTCAATAGCATCTATCTGCGAGTTGCACATTAATATAAAATAATTTTAATTTTGATATATTGTTATTTTCAACTATTATGAAATAAAAATAATTATAATTTTTGATATTATGGTGGTTAATTAATTATATTGAGATATAAAGATATCCAAATTAATAGTAAAGTGCGGGATATGAAGAACAAAATTTAAACACGTATATATTGTGATAAATGTAACGGAAAAAATAAATAAGTAAGAACAATATGAACAAAGTGAGAGAAAGTTGTGAATAATATTTTATCTTTGATATGGTTGCAATATGCTTACAAACTATTGATAAGGCGAATGAACACTTCATTCTAATATAAATATATAATTACACTGACAAATAGGATATCCATGGATATGTCCCTTAATAACCAATCAACTTCATTGTTCTTCTTTTGGACCCTCTAGTACAAAACATACTTTTCTTCAACAAAAACTCATTTGACTATAGTAGATAGCCCATTATAATTTCCATTCTTTGAAGCCTTTCACCCTAATAATTGCTCGCCTGTTCCAAGTGATGAAGTCGTGCTGATATTTCAGGAAGAATTTCTCTTGACGTTGTCTCTCAGTAAAATCCTTTTCAGTAAGGGAGAGTTCAATTGCTTCTAGGGGATCAAATATTGGCAAAGTGCTTATTCGACATGTTGGGGTAATCCTATTCAAAGCTACTTTCCATTAACGGGCCATAAATGTTACCAGGACGATAGTCCCTATCCTTGATGTTCGAGATGAGCTATGGCCATACGTAGAGTGGCATGAGATTCCCTTGCAAAGTTTCTTTTATGACGGGCTCTTTGATTGGAGAGGCTTTGGATATGTTCTTTGCATTTTCTTCTTCCAGAAGTTGCAAAGCATATAGATAATCATCTTGATCTTGTTTCTTCTTGGCTTTATCGAGTTTAGTTTCATCCAGGTCAAAGCTGCTGATGGAGACTTAACAGACTCATCCTCATTAATCTTTTTTGGTTTTTTTTCCTTCTTGGGGGAGATCAAGAGTTTTTTGGGTTCTAGATATGAAGGTTTTGGAGGTGTGATATATGGAGGTTGGTCATAAGCCGGAGAAATTTGATCGCTTCGGTATTCCTTTTGTTCGGCTTCTTCATACTCAGCGGTGGAGGAGGATAGTTCAATATTATCTTTCTCTTCTTCTCCCCCTTTTACGGAAGAAGGCTTAGCCTCACCTCCAAACCCTTAACCATTTTCAAGGCATCAATATTTTCGAGGACATTGGTAAAGGACTCTAGTTCTAGAGCTGGTTTCTTCAAAAACTCTCCCAATGCAGTTATAGAATCAATTGTGTTGTTCACTACCTCGACTGGACACTCAAGGATCTTGACAGATTCTTTGATAAGCTCTGAGTTCACCTTTGACATCACTAAGCTGTTGGCACGATGATATTTAATTTTATAAGGCACTGCCCAATTTCCTCACCATGTCGACTACCCAACTTTGTTATTATGGCATCAAAATACATTTCTTCTCTTGTTTGAATATGACATCTTTCAAACCTTCCACTTCTACAAATATTTTCTTTTCAATATCCTTCACCTCGGGTGATCTTTGTAGCTTAGCATCTATACCCATCTTTAGAACTCTTTCCAAATCCTGTTGAAGATAATCTATAGTAATAATTTTTGGCTTGATTGGTTTGGGCTCTGACAACTTTAGCATGACTTGGTATAGGTTTTCGTCAAGGCTCTGTAGATGTGTAGCAAAAGGGCTTGGCCCTTGGTGTTGTTGTGGTTTCACTATGGAGGCTGGGGAGGATTCTTGACCCCTTCGTTTTGAACGATGAGAAGGTGGAAAGTGTGGCTTCAGATAGGCAATCAAACATGTCTGTACAATAGAGATCCTTACGGGAGAATCACTTCCATTATATTACTAGTATCAGCAGAGAACATAGTAAACCTAATCATGTTCTCTTTTAAACATTCTTCAGTGGCTTTGGCCAGTTGTGATTTTCTTTGGCTGTAGCCTCAGCCTTAACTTGATCATCCTCCAAAATTTTCTATTGAGGGCTTCAACCTCCAACCTCTTCTTCTTTTATCTTCCTCTTTTCAACGACCTTAGTAGTTGTCTTGGATTTGGCATCCTCCAAAGCTCTACGTTTCTCTTCTTCAACTAATTTTGATACGACATGATCAATAGCAAGTTTCTCCTCAAGTTCCTTTTGTTGGGAAACCACTTTCTCCATACTTTTCCAGAATTTACAGGCATCTGTGTGATTTTGAACCTTTTCTTCTAAGATGATGTTTGAATTTTATTCTTTAGAGTCCTATGAACAAACTCGAGAGTTGCTTTCTTTATGATCCAACTGATGGGAACATCATCCAGAATGCTCTAATCTAGAGAAGGTGGATCTTATATGCATCAAATATGATAAGTCACTCATAAGATGTTCTGACCACCAATAGGTTAATAGAACTTTGTTCAAGATATATTTAAACTGAAGTTAATATAGTACTACTCGTTAATATAGGCTTGAGTTGATGTTGAGCCTATCATGATTTTTTATGGTTAAAACTATAGTTTTGGTAGCAATATCAAGGTAGTGGGTTTGGAATGTGTAGTAAGACAAAAGATGATATATTCTCACATGATCTATCATATACTAGTGAGGATGTCCGGGGATGAATGACGAAAATTCACCATTCTTTTGAGAGTATGGCAACAGGTTAACGTTCCTGTGTATATCTTAGATGATCACTCATTGAAAGATTATGATAGACATTTTAGGGGTCTAAATTTTGATTAGTCGGCATGGGTGGCATACTTCTTGATATGCTTTACTATGAATGGCTTGTATCCTTTACTCGTATAAATTCTTGCAAACGAGTATATCAATTCTAAACATAATGCCTAAAATATGGCACATGTAATTGCTTCTTTTGGTCTGAAGAAAAAAATATTGGTGAGCTTCTTGGTCATGATTGGGGACTCGTGTGAAGGCTTGCCCAATATATTAGTAGCAGATAGGGTAGGACCCTCAGGTTGTGAAGGAATCATATCCATTATATGTCGAGCCAAGTATATTGAATCTATGTTGACTAAGTCAAGCATAGATTACGGTAGACGTTTTAAGGGTCCAAATTTTGATTAGCCAGCATGGGTGGCATACTTATTGATCTGCTTTACTATGAATGGCTTGTATCCTTCACTTGTAGAAATTCTTGCTACTGAGTATATCAATTCGAAACATAATGCCTAAAATTTGGCACATGTAATTGCTTCTTTTGGTCTGAAGAAAAAATCTTTAAAATTAGTCCACAGAATTGATGCATATTTTACCAGCTTCCCATACTAAAAGCCCAATAATCTCAATTCATTGTAGGATCAATGCGTTTGTACCTTCTGTCTTCCCGGAGAGACAGAGAATCAACAAATAGGCAAGAAGTTGTAACACCCCATACTTTATACAAACATTTACAAATCATTTCCAAGCTATCAAAATATGATTTAATGAAAACCAACAAGTTTGTTAGTCACAAAAGTACAAGTTTATGCGATTACAATTCATATGATCACAACCATAGTTTCAAGACAAGATATTACTAAGTTTCCATAGGAAAAAAAGTCTTCTAATCTCCCAAAATCCTCTAAGCCTATCCTTCCCACAACGTAAGTACATAGAATTTTCAAAACAACAAAATATGTAAGATGTAATGTCTCCTAAGTTACAAGGTTTAGACTCAAACTAGTTTAACAAGGCATTATATCAAAATTCTAATAAATCAAAGTTCTTGAAACCAAATATAAATTTATAAACCATAAGAAGAAAACATTTCCAAATCCAAACATATCAAAGATACGGGCACCCCCGTATAGAACTCCATTTTATGGAATAAAATATATCCATCCATAAGCTTGTGCTTGCATAGATAACTCCCCTTCATTTAATAAAACACATTTATCCATAAGGTTGTGCTAAAAACAACTACTTCGCGATGGGATGTACCATCCCAGTAGTGTCTATATGACCCCCTTCCAACGGTTAAGGTCCTAGTCCGGACAAAAACATATGAATGCATCCATTTCAATTCTCAAAATGAATCCAAAGAACAACAATTCAATATGACCACAAACCAAAAAGAAAAACCATGGGGTAAATAAATAACAACTTAATAGAAAAAGTTAAGACCCGTTTGTTTTAGACCAATAAATCATTTGATAAAGAATTTTGGACAAAATAACTTGTTTGCTATGTATCCAATGAAAATTCCTCATGTACTCACCTTGTATGGAGAAGGAAGTTATTCAGCTTCTAAAGAACCCTTGTCATTCTCTTGATCACCATATTTAGCACCACATACTATATATATATATATATATATATATATATATATATATATATATATATATATATATATATATATATATATATATATATATATATATATATATATATATATATATATATATATATATATATATATGTATATATATATATATATATATATATATATATATATATATATATATATATATATATATATACACACACACACACACACCATATTTCATTCATCTATGAGGAGTCCTCATAACCACTTAATCCATTAGGACTCTATAGATGTAACGAGTATTCCTAATTGGTAGCAAAACCAATTTCAAAACTATGGCAAGTTAAATCTTCCATATGAATACATTTGATGATATTACCATACTCCAAATCTTCAAATTCCACAATAATCCCTTCTAACAATTTACATCCTTACCATTGAATATTAAAGAACTTTACTTTGATGATTCTTGGACAATTAAACATTCAAATGATAATTCTTTGTTAATCATAAGATAATTATCATTATTCAAGATAAACCATAAACAAATCTTGCCTAATTTCGTTAATACAAATTCCATTTATGTAAGCCAACTCAACTTTTAAGATTTGTTAAGGTTAAACTCAAAACAATTGTTAAATAAGCATCGTGTAATGATTTACAAGAACTATCCATCAACAATTTCATATGATCTCAAATTCTCCAAAAATTAGGGTTCATCCCATAATTACATTTTTATGGATTTAGCTTAAACAAATTACAGAGACGTGTTTCTTACCTCGAGATGATCTATTTGCACTAAAAATCCCTTTGAAACACTTGGAATTGAAGCTTGATTGAGTAAACACCTAGTGTTTTCACCAAGAATACACATAGTTGTTCTAGAGAGCGTTTTGGAGGAGAAGCGTGGAAAAATGGCTGAAAAATGATCAAAATGATCCAATTTTCGTCCATCATGCTAATAGATTGAAGTGGAATCCATGTGGCAAGTATTTGGGGTCAAATGAGGTGCTAGTTTGCAAAAGTGGGAGTGATTTGGCTGTCTCGCGCTCCTTCACGCGCCCTAAAAGTGGCCAGCGAGGCCATTCACGCGACCCGCACGAACCTTATGCAAACCTTACGCGACCCGTGCTGGTTAACAGGATGTTCGATCCCTTTTTGAAAATTACGCAACCCACGTGAACCCTTTGTTAATCTCACATGACCCTCACAAAGTGCAGCCCAACACTTGGAACAATGTCTAACATCATTTCAACCTAACTCAATTTTCTTCCAACTTGCAATATACATAACATTTTCATATGAAATCCATTTTCCACAATCTTTATATGTACAAAAAGGTGAGAATTTAATCTACGTTTACCTCTACTGAAGTTCCTTTAAATCTTTCCACATTTCACACAAATTGCTTATCAACTTGACCACAAATCGATTTTTGACATTTTTGGTCCAACTTCAAAGCTTCATAACTTCTTCATCTTAACTCCAAATGCTTCCATTCTTTTTATAATATTTTCCTTTTCTCATGGAATACATTTTTTATAATCGTGATAATTTCCAAATCCTTTCTTATTTTGAGATAACCATTCACCAAAGGTGCATTAAAACACTATATTTCAAATAACAATTATAATTAATTTCTCATTCTCATTTCCAGTTAACTTACTCCTACAAGACGTAATTACCATAATGAACTTAATAAAATGTCTTAATTCATATGTTCTCACAATTTCACACATTTTGGTCATTTTGTTCATTCTATTAAGCACTTAATAAATGACTTAATATTTGAACTTTCATTAAGTCATACATAACATTGTTTTCTCATAGTACAAAATTTCATGTTTTGACATGGCGC
Source organism: Cichorium intybus (assembly GCA_023525715.1). Classification (NCBI taxonomy): domain Eukaryota; kingdom Viridiplantae; phylum Streptophyta; class Magnoliopsida; order Asterales; family Asteraceae; genus Cichorium; species Cichorium intybus. Next base: position 33,255,734 of record CM042017.1, on the reverse strand, counting down.
GTGTTCAAACACTATCAGCAAAAGATTATTAGCAACGAGATTTGAAGAAGATAATATATCACAGCCAGATGCAACAATTATTACAACGGAAGGAGCACCGCTGCCACGCAACAACATATCTAAACGCAGAAACAACGACCATGACAATACGTCGGTGGTGTTGGACTCCAAAGGTTACCGTTTCTTCATAGAATTGATCATATTCTTACAGTGCATTTATGGTTTAGGCAACTTGTTGAATTAGGAGTAAGCACAAATTGGAAACACCGGTTGCAGGAGGATATTTATATCTTCATCAATGAATATATGTTCATCTATGAACATGTACTCATTTATGAATAATTGTAATATGCTTTTTATGTTTATGGAAGATGGAGATGCTCGATATTATGATATACGCAAATAGTGGGGAGAATTTTGTTTTATTGTTTGTACTTTTAATTTTCTTCATAAATTCCCTTCAGTTAGATGTTTCTTCTTCCCCAAAACGTTTATCGTACAACACTGTATTTTTTATATGTTCGTTTATGAACATATGTCCTTATATGAATATATGTTCATTTATGAACAAATATGATATGTAACATATTGAGCATTATTTTACCATCGTACAACACTGGATTTTACTTATATTCATATATAAACATTGTTCGTTTATGAACATAAATCGATATATAACAGTTTTGACCGTCGTAGAACACTAGAATTTACATGTGTTCATATATGAACATTGTTCATTTATAAACATGTGTTTATAGATGAACATATGTTCATTGATAAACATAGACCATTAAAGATTTTTTAACCATCATACCCTTTTGCTTAAATTTTAATCTCACGGTTAGAAACATGGTTATGTGGATGTGATGTTATTTGGTTCTGTAGTGAACTCATCCGTGCATATATATATATATATATATATATATATATATATATATATATATATATATATATATATATATATATATATATATATATATATATATATATATATATATATATATATATATATATATATATATATATATATATATATATATATGTATATATATATGTATATATATATATATATATATATATATGTATATATATATATATAATATATATACATATATATATATATATATATATATATATATATATATATATATATATGTATATATATATATATATATATATATATATATATACATACATACATACATACATACATACATACATACACGTTCTTACAGGACAGTTCGTTGATTTTAAAGGCTCTGTGTATAGAGTAAAAATGGATCCCCAAATACAATTTTGTAACAGAGGATAAAAATTAAAAAACTTTAAAAAAAGAAAAGAAATGAAGGAACATGAATCGAACGTGGATGGACTAAATCAAAGGGAAGCATCCAAGCCTTTTCAGTAATACTACTTTTATAGATTAAACAAAATATATACTGCATATATTTGAATATTAATACGTAAATTAGCCGAATTTTGAGTCCCTAAAATTTTGGTGCCTAGTACGGTCGTACACCTAACATACCCTAAGGGTTGGTCCTGCAGTTCTACACCTTTATATACATAAAAACATGTATATATAGGTATAAAAACATAAATATATGATTTTTACATATTTAGACCTATATTGACAGTTCGATTATCCCTAAACATCTTTTGAGTTGCGTAGTGTTTAATCTAAATACACCTTAAAAATAAGGGCTATATATATTATCTGCAAATGGTCACTTTGCTTAACAAGAAGTACACCCTTTTTGAATTGGACTCTCTTCTTCAACATTTCTATTTCTTTTCCAACAAGATGACATGGCTTGCCAAGCCAGCAAGATAAGTTATGTAAAAATGCCAAGTTAACAAAAAAGTAAGATTGTTGACCATGTGTTTCTTACTTGCCCCTTGATTATGGCCAAATGGAAGCGTATTGGTATTTGATGGAACATCAACTTGTCCTGTTATTTGTTCAACTGCCATTTTTGTTGATTGGGCTGACACTTTTCTTTGGATGTTATGCAAAAGAATTGTTTCGAGTAATTATTGTTTTTTGGGTGTAATTGAAATTTTCCACAAAAACTTGGTTTTTGAAACGGTCAAACCCAAGAAATCAGATATATTTGATGATATGGTCCTTTTTTTTTTCTTTTTTTTTTTGTAAGAAATGCAAGATGAACCCGGTTAATTGTCTAAAATTTTAACTTATGAGTACTTTGCGTGACCATATTGCTAATCAACTACTTTTAAATGGTTCACGACTCCATGTTAAATTTGTATGCAAACTATTATGTTTTGTTTGAACTTCAATATGTTTTTATTTGAATTTGAAATGCTTTATGTTTAATTTGGATTTTGTATGAAATTTTGCATTTTTTTATAATTATTCAGTAACTTCATTTACAAATTTTATCAAATGGATACATTATATCTAACAAAAGATAGAATAGAGGGGTAATATGGTCATTTTTCATCATTCAGCATATTCAGTTAGATGCATAATCAAACAACATAGTTTCAGTCAAAGGCTGACTCAGTCCGAGTTTCTGACTTAGTGAGGCCTCTTACCTAGTGAGATCTAACTCAGTCAGCAACTATCAAACACAACATTAATGTCTTTTATGACATCAAAATTTGTTAGTATTAGTATCTTATCTTAAATTATTACCTTTTTCCGTTATGTGTAGAACTCCCATACATATAATGAAGAGAATTTAAGCCTTCAAAACATTTTCATCAATCAGTACGGCTATATTATTTGTGCTTTTGATAATCGTTTATAATTTTTATATATAAGATACTAGCTTATTACATATCAATAACTTAACATGACAACTATTTTAGATATATGAGTTAAATCGCCCTCAATAAACTTTTGTCAGCGGTACCAAATTACGTATGGTCTGATTTGAATAGTTAATTGCTATGACAAAAATAAGAAATGTTTTTATCAAATTTTTATTTAATAAAGCCAAAACTAAAAGACTTCCAGGGAAAGAAAATGAGGAAAATAGACATACAACCCATCAATAATTCAACAAATTATACGACACAGAATCGAAGGGGACCAAACAGAAAACACCAAAAACAATTTTGAGAGAATAATGACAAATTCTAATTTTTATAATTTATTTATTGGCAAATTATGCCAAATATAAGAATTGACATGATGAGTCCATTACAATAGATTTCTTCAATGTGTTGTTACATCCACTGGATTTCTTGTATCTTTGACAAATATAAAAAGTATTATATACAAGTTTATCTTTTATACATTATCATTTATCACTATACGTTATGATATAAAATAGTTCTTTTATATTTGTTTTGCAGATAAATGTGACATGTTATTTTGTTGTATTACCTTTCTCGTATTGGAAAATGTATTTTAGCGACAACATAATGGGTTTTCTCTAATTTATCGAAAATTATGAAGGTATTTTCGAATTAACCGAAGGTTATGTGGACTAAACTAGCCCAATTATAAAAGAATAAAGATACTAAATATATAAAGGGTTAATAACATAAAAACCACCGTAATTTGAGCAAAATTCTGGTTTAATCATTATATATTTTTTTGTTCCATAAAACCACTCATACTTTCAAAAAATTCATATTGACTAATGTTCATTTTATTTTATAACTTTTAACGATTTCTTTTAATCGAAAGATTATGTGAAAAGTTTCATATCGACATTTTAAGCAAATATTGGAATTTCATTGCAGTGAAAATGATACATAATGTTGTCTACATATAATTTTAGTTTTCGTAACTACAACTCTTCGGCCACGTTGTGAATGCATGGAGTGTCCAATTGAATCCAGTAAATTTTGAATGCGACAGGGGTAAGAAGTGTTCCGATTTGGCTACATACAATCATGACTTTAATTTGTTATAGTGGTCGTAATGTATCTTTTTGAAAATATGAGTGGTTTTTACGAATTTTTTTGAAAGTATGAGTGGTTTTTTTAGAACAAAAAAAATATATAATGCATAAACCGGATTTTGACCAAACTGTAGTGCTTTTTATGTTATTAGCCCATATATAAATGAACACATTATCATGGTTGTTTGTTTCAAATTTATATATTATAAAACTCTAAATATATCAATGAACACATTATCATAGTTGTAAAAAACTTAGAAGAGCATTATACGTGTCAATAAGTCACAAAATTGTAGTCGATTAAATTTTAAATCGAACGCGGAGAATGTTTAAAAAAAAAAAGAATAAATAAAATGCGGAAGGCACGTGTGGTCCATGTTTGTATTTTCCGTTTTTTTTTTTAACAGCAAATATATCCTACTCCTACTCCTAAATTTCATGAGCTACTTTTGATTGTACATTTATGATATTTTTAATTATAAATTCAAATTTACAGTTTACCTTGTACAAATCATCTTGTAAGATGTTTACAAACTTATTCTAAACACTTCAAAAATATTTACTCTTACATGGGACCATAATTTTTTTTACTTAATCGGCCCCTCAATCTTCTTGTACATTGTGCTACATTTATTTCGTGCATTGCCCTTGAAGTTGAATGATGGATATTATAACATGTTTGAAAGAACGAATGGAAAGTAGAGTAACGACTAAACGTGGTGGCAGATTCACACCACCCCAAGTATGGTTTGTACTTTGTAGCCCCACTTGCATATGATACTTTCCAAATTTTATATGTAATATATTAGGAAAATGACTTATAAGGATAATTATGTTTCAAAAATGTTCAAAAAACACCATTCAAGTAAAGCCTTTGTACAAAAAACACCATCCAAGTAAGGCCTTTGTACAAAAAACACCAACGAACTACATGTTTTGTTTAAATTTTACCCGATGGTAACCGGCTCTTGCAAGTTAAACTATTCATCTGTTATTATGTCATGTCACTAAATATTAGGCCAAGTCATCCTTTAACCTGCAAGAGCCGGTTACCATCGGGTAAAATTTGAACAAAACATGTAGTTCGTTGGTGTTTTTTGTACAAAAGTCTTACTTGGATGATGTTTTTTGTACAAAGGTCTTAATTGGATGGTGTTTTTTGAACAGACCAAACTTGGATGGTGTTTTTTGAATAGTTTTGAAACATAATTACCCTTATAAGTCATTTTCCCTAATATATTTGAACTTGTAACTTGGAACATCATAGAAATAACATGGCTCTAACTAATGTTTAGATTGGACCCGGTTAGAATTTGTTATGGATCCGTCATTGATGACGTGGCGTTTAGATGATACAAAATGGAAGAATAAATTGTGGAGAATAAGTATTCATTGGATGTCATTTTACTTACTCTTATATTTAGAGATACTTTAAGACAAAAACTTTATTAACCTAAGCCTCGAAGGCATCATTTATGGGATTGAGAGACTGGGGTGTAACGATTGGAACAACTGAGGCAACCACTTCAATGAATGTGCAAGTAGTATGTGTTTAAATGCCATTGACATTTCGATGAAAAGGTAATATTACGTCTTTCTATTAATGAAAAATGATGTTAAATATATAAATATCCTCCTAAAGTGAAACGACCTTTGGTTTACGTGGTACTTGCCATTACAATGAATGTAAATTATTATATCGTTGTTATTTTGTGAATCTAGGGCCTTGTATATCTACATATTTTTAATCAAATCATTATTCATTTTATTCTGATCATTTTCGTGTATATTGATAACTCATGATTATGATAACAAAATGGACTCGTTCGATTTATTAGGTCATCTAACTTAGAAAGAAGACTAGTCATACATGCTCTTCGTAAGCTAAAAATCATGTTTTTCTTCATCAAACAATTTAAATATATAAGAAGAATTATGTTGTCAAAATGTTGAAGTTATCCATTGAGACATATATAACCATTGATGAATAACGATGAAATACCAATGGTTATCCAAATTTTCGAGATTGCACAAAAGTGACTTACGCACAAGAATGAGCAACCACAAGCAGACCTATAAGATGATCGGGGGCATTTTCTCTGTGTTGTGTTGTATTCATTTATGATTAGCGTTGTAATCATTTATGATTATAAAAAAATACCTAATTATGACATTGTATTTTTTTCCCTTTGTTTTGTTATTTATTTATGAATAAATGTATATACATTTATGAAGTATTGTATTTTTTCTCTAAATTGTTTTTTTATTCATTTATGATTATAGCCCGTATTAATTTTTGATTAAAATTATGTTTTATTCATCTATAATTACAAATATACGATCAATGGATAAAAAAATAAAAAATCATATTAAATGATAATTTTGTTAATTTTTTATAATTAAAAAATGGAATTTATATATTCCGAAAATTGGGAAAAATATTATTAAATTAGATTACATCTCACTATTTTAGGAATTAGTTAATTATATTGATTATCCATATTTAGATGTATTGTAGAATTCCATTTATGTCCTTATAAAATGATTGGTTCAGATTTGTTATCGCGTTCTCAACCTTTTTGGTGTCGTCAATTGAACCTCTCATTATATATATATATATATATATATATATATATATATATATATATATATATATATATATATATATATATATATATATATATATATATATATATATATATATATATATATATATATATATATGGGCGAACTGAGTATACTCTTTGTTTTCTAACTCTTCGCCCGTGGCATTGTATCAACTTTTTCCTTAAATAACAATAATGATCACATAATAAATTTAACATTTTTCTATAATAATTATAAGTTTATTAATTAATAATCATTAAATTTATTTAATGTCGTTCAGAAGATCTACCTCTTCATACATGATCCTCATGAGGCCTAATTTGGTGCTCCAAGCTGCATGTTACAATATGTGTGGAATACTTTGGATCACGTGCTTCAAGTTCACATGACGTCTTCTACTAGTCCTATAACATACTCTAATGCAAACTAGGACAAATGCCCAACTAGGATATGATCTACTTCTAGGTATTGTGTGTTTCTAGGCCTTTTATCATTGTCTTTTAAGTTCCAAGATGTCATTTTATGGTCTAGTGTTGAGGCCGAATACAATGAGGTTGGAAATTAATGCTATTGTGAAAACCTGTTGGCTACGCAACCTTCTCCAAGATCTTCCTTTTGCACCTCCCAAAACCACTATTTTGTAATACGGTATAATATGAGTGTCGTCTAAATGTCTGCCAACCCGGTGCAACATCAACGTGTCAAACACCTTAAGATGATCTTGATACATTGAGATAGATATACATTTTGTTTGTGATCTGGTTGTTTGGGGCAGATTTTGAGTTCTTCATGTACCTTCCAACCCTTAGTATGTATATTATGTATATTGAGACCCATTTTAAACCTGTTATATGTTAGCTCATTATACCCATTGTATTTTGCATATATATACTTAATTAATAGAAGATAACATTCTTTGGAGAAACCATTGTGTGACTATCATGTCTTCCATCAATATATTATATAGATCGCACATTTCATATGCAAAATGATTAGAGCCGGTTCATAAAGAAACACATTAGAATGTTGACGACAAAGTTATCCGTTTGTTAACATTTTGAAAACTTTGTTACCATTTGTTCCAGACTCGGTATCTAAAAAAAACCTGCCCCAAATTCAAGACTCCGTTATTGAGATGTCGACGCGTGAGAATCCAAGTAGATCATATCCAAGTTGATGGCCAAACAAAGGTGACGCCCACTTTCCAACCCCCCACCCCCACCCTCAACCCCCACCCCCACCCCCTACCCTACCCCAACCTTCTCCTCTCTCATCCGCAAATCTAGCAAAGGTATGTGTTTGCCCCACTCTAGGAATAATTGAAGTCCAGTTCATATCATAAAATTGTGCCACTAAAAGCCTCCACAATGTATCATCCATCCACTACGTTTGTTGCATTCATGGCTTCTTAATCGCAAATTTTCATGTGGGTGTTTCAATTTTCACTACTTTATTCATATTTACAACACTTTACAATCTCCATACTCTGTTTCTTGAATTTCACAGGTGAATAATCAGAATGGAAGGGAAAAGGATGTACTCCATGCTTCCAAAGTTGTAATCTTTGACTATTGAGAACTTGAAGTAGGATTCTGTGTTGAAAAGATTCGATTTTTATTCATCAGTTTCACAATGCCAGTTCCCTTAGCTCCATATCCAACTCCTCAAGTTCCGTTTACACCACCTGCAACTGGTACAATAGCTTTATTTTCATCTTAATTTTTATAAAGTTCATGTTTTTATTGATTTACGACGAGATAAAAACATCAACAAGTTGTAATCTTGCAAAAAAAAAAAACATTGTTCTTGATGTATAGACAGTTCAAGAAAAGCTTCTGTATAAGAGATTTTACGCTAGATATATATATATATATATTTTTTGATTTTTTTTCAGTGGAAACAACATAATTTCCAGTTATAAAGTATACCCAGATGATTTTCCGATGATTGTTACATGTAATCAAATAAACTGAACTAGAGTCAACTTTTGTGTTGAAATTACAAAGTCAAAGTCAGTACATTTCGTATTAAAAATTATTATTGCCGTTTTGATGATTCTAGATCAATTTTTTTAGTCGCGAAACTTTATCGCAGATCGAAGTATATATGGGATTCTTTTTTCAGAATTAAAAATATATTGTACGGATTTTGTAATCGAAGACAATTAAGAGCACTCTGTTTTTTGTTTGAACAGGTTCTGAAAGCCAATTAGTGTGTTCTGGATGCCGGAATCTTCTTCTTTATCCAATCGGAGCAACTTCCGTTTGCTGTGCTATTTGCAGTTCCGTCACCGCCGTTCCACTTCCCGGTATGCACAAAATCTTTAAAGTTCTATGTATTTTTACTTTTTTTTAGATACATGAAATCTTTATTGTTCATCCGATAAAATATTATCATATTGTCGTGTATGTTTCATGACAAATTTACCATCTTTGTCACCGTTAAATTACTAGGGACGATAATTGAGGTGTTTGTTATTCGTGTGGTTTCTAGTATACCCTTTTAAAAAGGGTATATTCCATATGTACATCTCCATCAACTAGTCCCACATAATGTAATTAAAGCAAATTTACGAAGAAAACAATATAGAAAATAAATAAAATTCAAAAGTACAAGTTTTTTAGGGTCAATTTTAATAGTTATATGTTTTTTAGGTACCGAAATGGCGCAATTGGTATGTGGAGGTTGCCATACTTTACTCATGTACATTCGTGGGGCGGCAAGTGTACAATGTTCATGTTGTCATACTATCAATTTGGCCTTAGAAGGTATTGATTTCTTAATCCTACTCAATATTATTATGATTTAACGTTAATCATGATTAAAGTATGAAAATTGTTGCAATAATTGTAGGGAATCAAGTAGCACATGTCAATTGCGGAAATTGTAAGATGCTGTTGATGTACCCGTACGGTGCACGGTCCGTGAAATGTGCAGTCTGTCAGTTCATTACGTCTATCGGGGTTAGTACGAAACCTGATTTTCCTCTTTCTTAAGTATATATATAAACCAATTTAAGGTGGTTTTATTTTTACCAAATAAAGTTTGATTGGATGAACCGTAATCCAACAAGATATATCTTATATATGAATGTTTATGTTTGACTTAACGGGAAAAAAACGAGATTCAATCATGAAAAAAGAGTTATCTCAACTATATTTATAAAAAAAAAAAAAAAGAATCATATTGTCCAAAGCTTAAATGGACAATAATGTTCATTCTCATTATGTTTGCAACTTCGGTTTGTCAATGTTGATATTGTTTATTTTGCAATCTCGATATTAACTTATAATTTTTGTACGCTTTTTTATCATATGATCCATTGTGGTTGGATGATTGCAGGCTTCGACAAGCGATATAGAACAAAAGCTTATCGCCTAAAACTTCGTCTTGACGTTTTATCTATAGAGTTACAAATTCTCTCTTGCGAGAGATTATCGTTATTACTACCTTGTTGCTGTTGATGTTGACGTCTAATAAACTTAAAGCATATGTATATATCTAAATGTATGTTGATCTTACTATAAATAAAATGGCAAGAAGTTGTATTGGGTGATTTTATGTGAAAATACCGTTTTAGGAATAAAAAGAAACTTTGTTAATAAGATAACACAAATACATGTTGGGGGAATTCGAGTTAGGGTTATGAGGAAATCTGGATCAAATCAGGAAACGTGTGAATACACTTTCCTTGTTTGATAATTCGACCCTAATGCCTTGGGTTCACGAATTCCAAACTAGGATAATTCCTGAAGAACACAATTTCGATCCTAGGCACCAGAAAGAAATTCGAATGTAGAAGATGAAGGAAGAAGAAGATCTTTTGTTCACTGTGTATCAGGAGCGTACCAAAAACGATTCAAATTGGGCAGTTTACTAGGGCAGTTTACAGGTTAGGGAAATTGACAGAATTTACCCTGGAACTTCATAGAATTCGCAAATAACCCGGCAGGGGCGCTGCCCCTTGGACCCCGCAAAGGGGGCGCAGCTCCCTTTGAACCCCTGCTCAAGGGGGCAAGCCCCCTTGAAACCCCCGTTAAGTCTGCGAACTGGCGACATTTAGTTGATACAAGTGTGCACTCCCGCACCTCCTAACTTGTATCAAAACTAAAATTGTCACACTTGATACACGTATTAAATCCATTACACTTAATGTAGTTGGTGACACTAAAATCACCAACAATACATTTATGTTTTTTGGTGTTCTTATGGTTGGACGTAGGTTTTTTGGGTTATTGAAATTTGTATAAATATCGAGAAGATTTTAAATTATTATCTAAAATAAGTTAGGTGGTATAGAATAAATATGTGTATAATATTAGTTTGATCGTGATACTTATTTGTCTTGGATGATTTTGGTTGGTATATATGTTTATTAACATTGGTATTTTCAGTCTTTCTAGCTTAGAAACATTCGAACTTGACACAAATCTAATACATACCTATTGTGTGGTTGCCAAAACATTCCCAATTTGATTAATACGATTTTATTGGGATTACTTTTTGTTATTTGTTAAGATATCTTATTTCTTATAAAAATGTAATTTAATTTAGTTTGACATTTTCCAAAAATATTTTCTTTTTAATAATAAATTTAAATCTTTACTATTTACTAATACTATCTATATAAAAAAAAACATAACAATAAACAAATTGAACGAAGTTTCCAGGTTTTACTTCATGTTTCAAACTTCAGAGGGTCACGCACACAACAAAATTTGTGGTTTGAATAAAAAAGAATCCTATAAATTAGAAAGTGACCATTCGGATAAAAACAGATAAGCATCCAGGTAAAAGTTGACTCAAAGCATCGTGAATCATGGGACCTTTCCTTTTTTAGAATAAAGTTTTAGTTTTTGGCTTTTTGCACTTAATGATAAAATGCAAACAGTAAAAATAGTACCCTCTGCTTACACAGAGGATTTAATGTATAAAAATATGTTTTATATGTAAAACTCATCGAGTGGGGTTACACAACGCTTGTGTGTGAAAAATTCACTGTTTTCTACAAATAATGAATAAATATATATAAATGTAACAGACGAATAGACAATATTTTTACTCTAGATGACTAGATGCATACGTGTTATGTGAAAAAAAATTCGTCAACCTTATTATGTGTAGCATATGTGTTATGCGAAAAAAATTCGTCAACCTTATTATGTGTGGCATATGTTTAAAAAAAATCGTCAACCTTATTATTTGTGGTATATGTGTCATGTGAAAAAGTTCCTCAACCTTATTATGTGTAGCATATACAATTTATAATTGATAATAGCCTCGATAAACTCAAACATAATAATAAAAGGCAAATATTAAACAGCAACAGCAACAACAACAATAATAATAATTGTATTTAAAGTGGTTCACTTAATTAGAGGAATCAAACTACGGTCACCGTCGAATTAGAAAGATCTTATTGATAATCTTGAAAAGCACGATAACCTATGTTATCTGTCTCAAACAATACAACGATGTTAACAAATTAGGGTTACAATACTGAAGATCTATCTATAAATGTTTGAACGTATTTCTTATGGACTGTGGTCTATGAGCTTATGACATTACCAACATAAACTGACCGTACATCACAAACTTAGCCCCTAAGTTATTGAAGTCAATTTGAAGCTTGAAGCTAGGGACCATCCCACTCTGGATCACTAAAGGAACCGAACTGTGATGTACACCGAAGGTGAAACTCAAGTGTTAAGCTCTGCAGCCCGCATCTGCGCTTCGATATTTGGTTTACTGTCAATTCTTCAGACTTTGCATCTTTTCTGAAGCTCCATTTCTTGGCTTTGCTTCTGATTTCCTCAGCATCCTCACCCCTCTTCTGCTCTGCAGCCGCGCTTTAGACTTCCCGTCTGCAGCTGCTATCTAAACTCCAAAGTTTCAGATTCTGATGTTGAATCTAATATATGAACTGCCCTTTGATGAATATTTATTCCTTGGGCGTTGCCCCAACTCACATAAGGGGCGGCTCCCCCTTGACTCCGTCTGCTCTTTCGAAACGGGACCTCATGCTCGGTTTCCATAGCATTTTTGAAGTCAATAGAAGATCAGACTCCACAACTCAATATATAGGGATATTGCTAGTGTGGTAGGGATGACAATGGGATCAAACGGGACCGGAAATAGGCTCCGCCGCCCCTGCCCCCGAATTCCCTTGTTTTCCTCGATCCTGACGCCGATCCCGAATTCCCCCGTTTCCTAGCCTCCGATCCCGCCCCCGAATACCGAAAGTAATCTCGCTCCCGCCCCCATTCCCCCGTTTTCCCATTTAAGACTCGAAAAACAATGTTTTCCCCCGACAATGAAATAGCTAACAAAAATATATATTATATTTATTATTTATTATTTTATTTATATATAAACGGGGCCCCCGCGGGGGTTTCGGGACGAAACTGCCTGCTCCCTAACCCGAAAATCAAACGGGAGTGAAATCTGGCCCCGCCCCCACTCCCCTCCCAAATTTATGAAAAAAAATACCCTACGTACGGAACCGGGGTCCCACGGGGCTTTTTGCCACCCCTAAGTGTGGGACTTGCTATTCACGGATAAACAGGTAACCATACAATATGGTTATGTTTCATAAATTAGCCGAAAAACTAGATTTTGGTTAGCTTATCGATAAACTATATTTAAATTTTTTTTTGAAAAACAAGCTTGTAAGCTAGTTTTTTGTTTGCTTTAGTTGTCTCATCAAACATTATATTGCAATAAACTCAAAGAGAATAAGTTAGCTTATACACGTTATGCACACTTTGAGTCTTTAGGTTGGTCAATAAAATGAAAAAATAGTATCATATCATGAAACAATAACTTTCGGGATAATTATCATAAAATGACCCTCTATTTCATAAAATAAACTTTACAAAATACATTTTGTTTTACAAAACTAATTTCACTAAAAAACATCTGATATTAGTTATCGCCTTATGTTAGTGTACTCACATATATAATGGTTTTCACTTCTCAAGTTATTCTTAGATTGATTGGTATGTCGAAGATCAATGTGGTAGATACGAACATGTTTAATAGTTTTATGTACTAAATGTTTAGTCACCTCTTTTTAAATGGGCATCATTTGTAAAAAATATAGATTCCAATTTGCAAGATGTTCAATTTCACATTTTCTTTCATGTTATTCTTAGAGGCGTGTTTGGCAACAAGATTTTAGAAACTTCTAAGGAAAAAACTCGAATTAAATAAAAAGCTTCGTTAAGTTTTTATTTCAAAACCAAAAAAATTTTAATTCAAAGTTACTTCAAATAGCTTTTAGCTTTCACAAGCTACTTTAGTTTTTCTGTAATTTTACAACTTTCAAAAGCTTAAAAGTTTTTGCACCGTGCAATTATTTGTCCTGTGCAAAAGACGTCTATGCCCTTAGCCTAACCATACAACAATCTTCAATTGGATAATCATGATCACGAGGCCAAATGTGTCATATATAAGTAAGCTTCTCAAACCTAACATTATAAATTATGTTTAAAAAAGAAAGAGATTACAAACACAAAGTTACTAAATATTAATTTAATTAATGGTTTTCTTGTAATTTACAATTTAATTGGGAGCTTACTCATCACCCATGGCTAGTTCTAGTGCATAGTCATCCCTTTCCTGCAACATTAATAGCAATGTACTTTACTGTCACTACCAATATGGGCATTGTACTTTATTTATTACAGATTGCTATTATCGGTTGTATATTGACTATATTGGTAAAAAAAAAGTCTTTATATATGTTTTTGTTTCGTGTAATTTGCTCAATTTTTTTTTTTGATATAAATTATATAAAAAACTTACAATAGGTCCTCGTGCAAAATAACGTCCAAATTGAAGCCAATATACCTGTAAAAGCCATGAATGAAACAATTTAGCCAAAAATGCCCTTTTATAAATAATATTACTATTCAAAATTGTAAATTTATATGTTCAACAAAGTGTAAATTACCTCATCTTCATCTTGTGTTTCAACTTCAACATCAGAAGTTGGGAAACCAACACAAAGGAGTGCATAACCCTATAAAAATGTAGAAAGATTTATGAACTTGCATTCATAGTAATAAGATTGAATCATATGAAGATACAAAGAGGTAATGTCTGAAATTGATGATGGAAGAGAAGCAAAACATGCCTTAGCTTTCAGTTCTGCTGATATTCCTAATGCTTCAGGCTGTCTAAGTCCTCCAGATTTTATACGAACAGCACAACTAGTACAACAACCTGCAGGAAGATAGGTTTCAGGTAGTTATGAACGCATTTACAGTAAATTTATGATGGTAGAATCTAGACTTCTTATAAGGTTGATTGATAGGGACAAGTAAGTAGTATAAACACAAACTTGCAGATCGAAGTGAATTTGAAATTTGAACAGTATCAGTTTGTTAACCTGAGGAAATTAATCAGCGAAAGAAAGTGGATTATAGAACAATACCGTGCCTGCAAGCAAATGGCAGTGATATGTCCTGTGCTTCAGCTGTGTGTAATATGTATTGGTCCTGCAAATTTATATCCATTATACAGCAATGATTGGAATCATAAAATTGCATAGAGACGAAGTCCATAAAACAATCAAAGAGCCCTAGATTTTGGTGTCGATATCTTAGCATAAACTATACCGTTGCAAAATCAAAGCAGAGGTACTTGACGATTTAAAAAGAATAAACTCTCTTCAAATCGATGCATACATACAAGTGGAAATATGAAGTATTCATTGATTATCGCGAATTTGATGAATTAGTTGCTATTTTTTGTTTAATTTAACATCAGCCTTCTCAGTTTTGATTAGATATTACCTCGGGTACGTAGAATTCGTGAACTACATCTCGTTGTCTGTCGTGAACGGTGACTTTATGGCTCGGAGCTGATGAAGCAACAGAAATGCGAGGGGAAGGGGGTACTTCGGGTGAAACTTGAAGCTCCGAAGACGTCGTACTACGGCGACATTTCGATGAAGTCGCGGCGAAGTTGATTGTATTTCTCGACGGGGAGCATTGCCGGAAGAGTGATGGACTCCGGTAATATGAGGTAGAGAAAATGTTGCACGGCGGTTTAAGGTCCATCGTATTTTCGTTGGTGGTAGAAGGTCCGATGAGTCGTTGAGTGGATATCTTTTTGCTCTTATCTGATTAATCCCTGCTCATTATTTTTGTTTAAAACTGAAAAATAGAAAAAGAAAATTGTTTCATTTGGAACTTTTTCTCTATTTTGTCTAACAATTAAAAATTTTAGTGCTCAAATCAATGTGATTTTTTCAATTTGGAAAATTAAATAAATAAGAAGTTTACATCGATATCGAAAGCCAATGGATAACAGGTTGTGCCAATAATTCCTTTTAAATAGCAAAATTTATTCTTCTAAACACAACGATCGTTGATCTAGGTGTCATAATATGCATGATCTGTTGGACTCTAGTAGGGAGCTCCACCGCCTTTGGTGCAAGGAAACCAAAGGTATCGAACGTGAATGATATGAACATGTGTTGGTTATCCGTGCATGCATGTACGTGTTTTATCACTTTGCATGAGACTACTTTTATAGCGGTTTATCTCACAGAGTAACTCTCACTCCTCAAACCCACAAGAGAATAAACTCTTATTAGATCCACACATGTATGTTTCTCCCATATCCAACCAAACACCAAAACATTAAACGGTCGTAGTTTTGATTGTCCCTCCCCGAATCAATCAGAAAGTTCACATGTGCTTCTTTCTTAACTTAAACTCCGACTCACCTGAATACGTCGTAAAGAATCTCCCTAACCAAATCATGATGATACTTGAAAACCAAAGAACTCTCTATAATGCATTGTATGTTCCCCAAAAGAGTCCAAACATACTTTGTGGTATGCTTTTAGATAAATATAATATTTTGATATAAACAGATATTTATTTTTCATTCTTTATAATAAAAGGGATATTTCCATTTTTTTCTAACTAGTATAGTTTTTCTTAAATATTCATTATATTTATTGATTGTTTATAAATGTTCTGATAACTTTCTTGTTACGATATTATTTCATTATTTCATTATATATATATATATATATATATATATATATATATATATATATATATATATATATATATATATATATATATATATATATATATATGTATATGGGTTATTGTCATATTAGCCTCAGAAAATATTATAAAAAATTTTAAAAGGTCCCTAAAGAAAATTTCGTTCTTTCTAAGTCATTAAAACTCGATAAAAACATGCCTATTTGACCTTTTTTGGAAGGATAACGGTTGAAAAGGTTTGTAATGCTGACTTGGACTTAATTTAATAACTAAAAAGCTTATTATTGCATATGTGTGTTTATCATTCATTGAAGAGACCCATCGACTCTTCCATTACTCATCACAAGAATTCTAAGGTTTTTGGTCTGAAATTTTCTCCCAAAGAACATGATCGACTAGGGTTTTTGAAGATCGAAGGAGTTGTCCCTGGTAAGATTAACTTACTGAATCTTTTCTTGTCGTAGCTGCATGGCTAATAATATGCTCGCTCCCATATATTTTAAAGTTTGATGCCACTATAATGATATGTTTATCTGCCATCCTTGCTCTTATGCTCATGGTGAGAGTGTTTTGTTTACGGATGTTGACTCTATTGGAATGAATTGTTTGTGTCACTTGGCTAGAACGATTTATTAAGGAAACATGTGAGAAGCTTTATTATTATATCCCAAATTGACCTTTATCTAGCAGTATTAGATTCATAGAGAATGATCTTAACTATGCACAATTTTTAGATGAACCTACTGAAGCTTTTGAAGATTCTAAAAACCATAAAATATCCATCTTTATGGACCATACTAAGTCAGGGTTAGAAGAATGGTTCGATGATGACATGAATCTTGTATTGAGTATCAAAGAAGAAGGTTAGATAATGGATATGATAATAAAGGTCCTGAATTTGTTGATAAAGAAACCAATGGAGAATATGAGTTTCCTGGTGATGATGAACAACACAGCTGATGATGAGTTCCTAAGTAAAATGTGTCCTGATGTTCAAGGTAATGATGATCAAGAGAATGATGAAGAATGTGTTGTTCATGCTACTTTTAATGAAGAGATACATTGGAAGCGTCAAAAACCCATTTTAGGTATGCGATTCGAAACCTAAAACAACTTAAATACATGTTGTGTAACTATGTGGTGGCTAATGGATACCGACTTAAAACTATATATAGGTAAACCTGGTAATAAACCTATGACATGGTGAAGTTCTCACCACTTTATAACTATATATAGCCAAAACAAAATAAACATATGATATGGTAAAGCTCTCATGTATATATTCTAGATAACAATAACGAATATAAAAGAGATGCAATTTTGAATAATCAAGTGTGAAATAGTTCTTATATCAGAAAAATATTACACACACACACACACACACACACACATATATATATATATATATATATATATATATATATACACACACACACACACAAACCTACAACATGGTGAAGTTCTCATCACTTTAAAACTATATATAGGAAAAAGCTGAAAATAAACCTACAACATGGTGGTGTTCTCACCATTTTATAACTATATATAGCCAAAAAGAAAATAAACCTATGTTGAGGTGGAGCTCTCATGCATACATTCTAGATAAAAAAACGAAATATAAGAGAAGCAAGTTTGAGTAATCAAGTGGGAAATAGTTCTTATATATACAAAACATTTTTAATTGACCAAACAAAGGTAATCAGTATAAGATGATGAGTTGTGAATTACAAATGAATATTTAAGTAGTATAAGTTGATAAGTTGAGAGTTTCAAATGAATATGGTTCAAGATAGATGAGCTATCTTCAACAATATTCATTTGGATGACCTATATAGTAATAGTTATATATATATATATATATATATATATATATATATATATATATATATATATATATATATATATATATATATATATATATATATATATATATATATATATATATATATATATATATGTGTGTGTGTGTGTGTGTGTGTGTGTGTGTGTGTGTGTGAACAAGAACGATATGTATATATTCGAAAATATATATTAGTAATGGACATCTATAACAAATTGTCTCCGAAAGTCTTTACATTTTGAGGTTTTAAAATAAATATATCAGTATGAATCAGTGAAAAAAAAGTTTAATACAACCCAGTATTATCATTATATAACCCTTGTAATTTACAACAATTCATGAACAATAACATCTTAGAGTATGTTTATAAGTTAAACTTTGGCAATTGTTCATCAAAGCAACCGGATGCTCAACGAAATTGTTGCTTGCTACACCTCATGATGGTTTGGGGTTCCAGTCCTCCTCCTTTTATTTTCCTTTTACTTCCTTTTTATATAGATTAACCAAAGTGGTCATGCTCTCCCCTTCAAACTTTCGTTTTTTTCCAATTTTTACCTAGATTTGAAAAATGTTTTCTTTTTTACACATGTTAACAAAAGTGGTCATGTCCCCTCTAACCTTCATTTTTAACAACTTTCATCCGGATTTTAAAACCAGTCTTTACGAAATTTATAATCAATTTTCATAATTTTCCCCCAACTTTATTTTTTAAATTTTCCTCAACTTTATTGTTTTATAATTTTTTCTCAACATTTAATTTGTTTTACCAATTTTATACATTTTTCTATCTTTTTATGTTTTTATAGCTTATTTTTTTAGATTTATTTTACAAATTTTTTATAACTATGTTTCTTATGAATTACTTTTTTTTTTTTCAAATTTTCCTTTTTACAAATACTTTCAAAATTTTGTTTTTATGCTTGCTTTCTTTTATATTTTAGATATTCGTTTGTATACTTGTTCTTTAAGATTTTTCCGTTTTTATAAATATGGTTTTGCTACAAATTCAACTTTTTACATACTCATTTTTATGCATATACAATTGTATTTATGTTTTTTAATCTTAGTATTATTAGAATTTGTTTCTACAACTACTTTTACTATTTCTGTAACTTTATTTTATAATAAATCAATTTTTAAATTACCTATTTGCAGTAAGAATTGGTTGCTACTAAATTTTTATAGAAATAATATATAGCCTTTTTACATCTATGTTTTTATGCATGTTCAAATTTTATTTATTTATTTATTGTTTTAGCATCTTTGTTTTATGTATGTTTAAACCTTTTTTAAGGTTTTTCCATTGCTACAAACTTTATTTTACAAACCCTTGTAGCAACATGTGGGATGTTAGCCAAAACTTTTCAAATATTATTTCACACTATTGTAGTTATTTGGTTCAGTTTTTAAACACATTTATAAATATGTATGATTGTTTGTTATATGTATAAAATCTTTTTGCAAAACACCTTATTACATTGCGTAGGATGCAAAACCTAGTAGCATATATTATACAATGTTTTCATTAAATTCCGCAATAGAAATATGTCAACATTACAAAGTTTCTCTAACAACGAGATATGTAAAAGGGTTTTAAATAAATTTATTTTTTCTCATTTTTATGAACTTAAGATTTCAAATTATATCATTATGTTATAAAATCTCATGTTATCTTGAATAAATTATAATGTAAACACTGATTTTATTAATGTATTTACCATTTAATATTTGTTAACTTTCCACATTTTGACATCGTTAGTGATTTTAGTGGCATTAGACATTTTAAGTGAGTGAGATTTAAACCGGTTACGAATGTTAAAGGAAGTGCAACATGTAGGAGCTAGTTTGATTTTGGACAAGACGAATGACAGATATTAAGGGGTCATGCCTTCTCGATGAATCAAAACATAGTCTCAAAGAAAATTAGTTTTTACATTCCATTTTCAATACCATAAGATATATTATAAACTGTAATTATTATGTGGACGTAAGGACCAATCAGAAACAAGAATCAACCAAGGGTAATTTCGTAAATCAATTAATAGATCAATTAATTAAATTTAAATTAAAGTCTACAATTATGATAAATTTACCTATAATATTGGTAACTGGCCTATAAAATTGGTAACAGACTACATCTTCTCATTCTTATTATACTCATCATTGACACTTTCCATCCGCCAAAGATCACCACCATTATGGCCATCACCAGTCACCAGGAACCAATCGCCGCCACCATCAACCTGCCATCGCAAAGCCTCCGCCACAGCCTTAAACCATTGTTGGTTCATCTAGAATGAGAATACCAGGAGGAGAATACGGGATTGCTGACCTCGATTACACCTTGGAGGATGATGATGGAATCCGAATCAAGCAACATCGATTAAATACCGCCAGCTCCATCAGCAATCGTTATCATAGAATGTCATTCCAACATAATGTGATTTCAAAGACATCTGATCACCACGAGAGTTCTTGGTGTTTATGTTTGACATTCAAGAAAAGATTGAGTGGTTACAGAATATTCATTCATGGGGACAACGACATAAACTCATTCTACTTGTTTATTCTATCAGAATGTAAAATTATATCAGAATACTTTGTTTTATTCTATCAGAACGTAAATACGACAACAAGTGAATATATGCACCCTAATTTTTTTAAGTTTCATAACCTAACATTCTTGGAGATTAGCCATCCTGACACGATATATGCAGTTTTTATGTAATTCTTACATAATTATCGACAATCATGAAGAACTGTAGAACCTACTATTCTAGCAGAATACAGACTTTCATGTAATTATAACCATTCTAGCAGAATAAAGACTTTCATGTTATTATACCTACCTTCTGTATGAATGTAGTTTGTATTCTAACATTCTTGGTATGAAATATGTCATTCCGTCAGGAATTCCTCGTATTATAGCAAAAGATCCCACTATTCTAGCAGAATACAGACTTTCATGTAATTATAACTTCATTCTTCAGAATATGGTGTTTTTCGATTTGGTATTTATCAAATTGATTAGAATGGAAATGCAGTTAGTTGAATTTCAAAAGTCGATTGCATTGGAGAATATAATCGGATCTCTTTGAAATTCAAAATTTGATTATCTTGGAATACATAATCTTCACCCAGGAATGAATGATACGCAGCCTTGATTCTTGCTTATTACCATATAGGCAATCCATAAGGAATACCAAGAATGCCCTTCATTAAACGGTTTTATCTCTTAAACATTAAATTTTTAATTAAAAACCATATCAAATCTCAACCATTATACTAATCGATCTAATGGTCCATATGATACCCTACATCCACACAATAATTAGAATCCTTAATATGTCTTAACCATATATATATATATATATATATATATATATATATATATATATATATATATATATATATATATATATATATATATATATATATATATATATACACACACACAAAGAGTATGCATATAATAACCATACATTTACACGAATTTTGTCTAACATTGAGTTGTAGAGACTGATCATGCTTATTTTTTCCAAAGGTCTGCAGGGGCAGTTGCGGTGCTGCAAACATCGCATCAGTGGTGCTCAACAAAATGCTTGTGGTGCTAAAGCTAAAGGTCTACGCTGTAAGACTGCATAAGGTCTATATTGAAAGTTTGCACAAGGTTTCTAGTGCAATTCTATGGTGCATGGACTAATTGACCAGACCGGATGATGATTTGATGGGCTTGTGGACCCTTGCCACAAACCTGTTTTTAGATTAACAGTTGTCTTTAAATAGACCCCCTTGTAAATCTATGACATAAAATACATGTGTCATGACTATAGTTTTAATAAAACCATTAATTTGTCCGTGGATTAGTAGATCATTCTAATCGTGTAAATCATGTTAAATCGTGTTAAATCAATTTTTCTTCTTCGCATATTCATGGTGTTCTTGTTGTTAGCCTAATAAGTGTATTGGGCTCTTTTAGTTTGGGCTTTATGTTTCGCCCTTTTTAGATAGGTTTAACCTAATTAGCTTTCTATATATTTTGTTTTCCCCTTTCTTTGTATTTGCACTTTTCCTAATAATATTATGAAACCCTAGCCATTCTCTGTCTATTGATTATTAGTTTACATGGTATCAGAGCTGTATTCGATCCTTTGCTCATGATTATTAGGGACGAGTTACATAAAACTCTATGACAATCTGCGGATCGAATTTCTTGCTCGTTTTTGTGTTCGATTTGTTTTAATTTGTTCGTTTTCGAGGGTTTTCAGATTGTTATTAGTTTATTTTACTATTATTTTGTTTCTTTGTTGATTCATATATGCTATTTGAAATACGGCTCCAAGAGATGATTCTCTTCAGTCCATTAGCACTCAACTCAATAGGAAGAACTATGCCTATTGGAGTTATGTTATGAAGATTTTTTGTATGGGAAAAATATGTGGGGGATTGTAACATGTACAAAAGGGAAACCTAGAGCAGGGGTTGAAGGTTATGCAACCATATTAGATTTGTGGGAGACTGATAGCTCCAAGATTATTACTTGGATTAATATCTCTGTTATTCAGTCTATTGGTACTTAGTTGGCAAAGTATGACACTACAAAGGAAGTTTGGGATCACTTAGATAGGCTGTATACTCAATCTAATTTTGCAAAGCAGTATCAGTTAGAGTTGATATTTGTGCCCTTCAATAAAACAGCTTCAACATTCAGGAATTCTATGCTTCTATGTCTGATTTGTGGGATCATTTAGCACTTACAAAACTTTCTAATTTGAAAGCCTTCAAGCTTTATATTGATAGACGGGAAGAGCATCGCTTGGTTCAGTTCTTGATGGTCATACATTCGGATTTTGAAGGCTTGCATGGATCAATTTTGCATCGTACACCCCTTCCCATTATTGATTCGGTTGTTCATGAGTCAAAATATGACGAGATTCGTATAAAATCCCAACTAACAAATATCCCAAGATAGCCGCCACTCCTAGTGTCTTTTTTGTTCTCTAACGACCTCAGGCTTCAAACCATAATCGCCCTAGAGTTGCATTTGATGAATGTGCCTTTTATAAGAAAAAAAATCACTGGAAGTCTCGGTGTCTATTGCTTCAAAGCAAGGGAAATCAGCAGCAATAATAAACCAAACCACCTGCACAATTTCAGCCTCCACAGCAGAACCGATCTTCTGGACAGCTTTAGTCATGTCCCTTATTTCCTTCTTTTCGGCCACCGCAGTACACCGATGCTGAAGCTTTAGTATAGACTGCAATGAATTTTACACCACCATCAACCTTGGATCCTTAGATTATTGAGCAATTTAGACAGTTTATTGCTGCCAATCCGACTGCCTTGTCTGCATCGATGTCTCACTCAGGTCTGTCTTCATCCAATACTTCAGGTATTCATTCATCTTTGTGGATTTTCGATTTTGGTGCATCTCATCATATGTCACCATATTTTTCATCCTTTTCTTTGTTATCACCTCGTTCACCTGTTTCTATCATGTCTGCTAGTGCTATACCTATGTGAGTAGAGGGTGTTGGTTCTATTGTCACTCCTTATATATCTTTGACAGATCTCTAGTATATTCCCATACTTGCCTTGAATATTGCTTCGGTCAGGCAGTTGTGCAAGTCTGGTTGTTGGACCTTCTTTTCTGATTCGCTATGTTGTGTACATGACATTCAGTCTCGGAGGGTGATTGGGATAGACCCATAGACTTGGGAAGCTTTATGTCTTGGAGCAGCTACATGTTGTTGATGTTGCTGCCTCTAGTGTTGATTTGTCATCTTTTCATTTCAGTCATTCCTCTTCTGTTTTTTTATATTTGGCTTTCTCGTTTGGGACATGTGTCAGTGTCTCGTTTATAGTTTTTAGTCTCTACTGGTGTGTTAGATCCTTTGAAATGTGATAATATTTCTGATTGATGTGGTTGTAAACTGGGAACATTTTCTGCTTTACCGTTTAATAAAAGTGTCACTCGTTCTATTGCTCTCTTTGACATTGTGCATTCTGATGTATGTGGTCCATCTCCGGTTGCCTCTAAAGATGGATCTAATTATTATGTTTTGTTCATTGATGATTACACTTATTATACATGGGTTTACCTTATGAAACGCATGTCCGATTTTTTCACCATATATAGTGAATTCAGAGCCCTTGTCAAGACCCAACAC
This sequence comes from Cichorium intybus, assembly GCA_023525715.1. Lineage (NCBI taxonomy): Eukaryota > Viridiplantae > Streptophyta > Magnoliopsida > Asterales > Asteraceae > Cichorium > Cichorium intybus. The sequence goes on along the minus strand of CM042017.1, from coordinate 33,231,211 downwards.
TTTGCTGTCATAAAATGTTTTTGTTGTGATTTAGGAGGGGAGTTTACCTCTAATTCATTTAATGAGTTATTGGCATCTGATGGCACTGATCATCTGTCATCATGTACTGACACCCCTCAGCAGAATGGTGTTGCAGAAAGAAAACATCGACACCTTCTAGAAACTGCACAGTCCTTGCTAGTCTATTCTCAAGTTCCTAATAGTTTTTAGGGAGAATTTGTTCTTAGTGCCGCTTATGTTATTAACTGCATTCCCACTGTGCACAATTATAGGAAGTCTCCTTACGAAATGTTGTATGAGCAACTTCCAGATTATTCCTCATTACGGGTGTTTGGGTGTACCTGTTTTGTCTTAAAGCCTCACGTAAAAAGAAATAAGTTGTCTTCAAAATCAGCCCTTTGTGTATTTTTGGGATACGGTATTGGTTAGAAAGCTTACCGGTGTTATGACCCGTCGAATAAGAAATTATATGTTTCTTGCAACGTCACCTTCTTAGAACACATTCCGTTCTATAACATTCCTGTGCAGTCACATGACGTAACTTAATCAGAACTTCGTACTATTGACCCGTTTAGTATTGACAATTATGATGGGTCTCCTGTTGCTGATCCACCACCTACCACTGATCCACCACCTGTCGCTGTGCCTCTGCCTGCCGCTTATCAGGATCCCCTACCATTGAGGCCTATTTCTCAACGGAAGTCCACCAAACTTCCAGAGTTTGTATATTCCTCTTACTCACCAGCTTTTGTCTCTTTTATTGCTAATTGTCATCATCTCTCTAAGCCAGTATCCTATAAAGAACCCGTCTCTGATCCCCTTTGGCAGAACGCTATGGGCTGAGGAACTTACAGCTCTTCATTAGACTCATACGTGGGATTTGGTTCCACTTCCTCCTGTAAAGCACATGATTGGTTCTCGTTGGGTATATAAAATCAAAACAAAGTCTGATGGATTTGTTGAACGTTATAAAGCCAGACTTGTTGTGAAACTATACTCGCAAAAGTATGGTATGGATTATGAGGAAACCTTTGCTCCGGTTGCAAAAACGACGACTATCTGTACCTTGATTCCCGTTTCTTCCATTAGACAATTGAAGATTTATCATATCAATGTCAAGAATGTGTTCTTGAATGGTGATCTTCATGAGGAAGTATACATGTCTCCTCCCCAGGTATTGCTCATCAGCCAAGTGAATTTTATTGGCTTCGGAAGGCTTTGTTTGGTCTCAAACAAGCCCCTCGTGTTTGGTTTGAGAAATTTTCTACGATGATTACTTCGCTTGGTTTTTGTACTAGTAATCATGATTCAACCTTATTTGTTAGATGTACGAGTGTAGGTCGGATCCTTCTTTCCTTATAGGTTGATGACATGATTATTACCGGTGATGATCGTGATGGTATAGAGTCTTTGGAGCGTGATTTGGCTTACCGCTTTGCGTTTATTGGGTTCTTTTATTTTGAGCTTTACGTTTAACCCTTTTTAGCTAGATTTAACATAATTAGCTTTCTATACATTTTGTCTTTCTCTTTCTTTGTATTTATACTTTTTCTAATAATAATATGAAACTCTAATTGTTCTATGTGTATTGCATGGTTATTGGTTTACATTGTATGTTTTGTCGATTATTGACCTCAAAGTGTCTACGGTAAACAAAACTGTTATTTACTCCATTTGAGTTACTGACAATATGATATCCACTTAAATAAGTTCGAGATGTTATTTTGAAAGAACTTTGTAAAATATAATACCGGTATCCAAGGTTTTTGAGGTGTACGTAATCTCATTTTCCAACAAACTCGATTAATATTTGATAATAGGATATATATTTAATTATTTCTTTGATTTTGCAAAGGATTATATATCTTAGATATAATATCTAGTAGTCATTCCCTTGATAATATTCCAATTCGTAGACATGCTCTTTATACCTTTTAATAAACTAAATTTATGGTTTTCTGTGCTCGTAACATTCATAAATGTAGTAGACATCTTTACATTTGGCTGTAACCACAGCCAATGAGCACAATTTCAACAATTTGACATTTATCTTTCTAGCTTCGAAAATTTAAAGGAATCACACGTGGCGTTATCTAATGCAGTAACTGTCTGCATGGACGACATGTGGAAAACACGTGCAGCTCTCCAATCAACGCCGCCAACCACCACCGTCTTTTAAAACCCTATTTCAATCACAAAACACGTACTAGAGTCTGGAAAACGCAAATTCAGAGACGAAAGGAAAAATGCATTCGGTGAAAGAGAAGGTGAGCAATGCAGCCAGTGCTGCCAAGGCACATGTTGAATCCTACAAAGCCAATCTCGAAGAAAAGGTTAGTGCATCCTGCATCCCCTACTTGTAGATTGCGTATTCACAACTTGTACATCCTGAATCCTGATGTTCATGGGATTATTATTTGCAGGCGGAGAAAGCAACTGCAAGAACGCATGAAGAGAAAGAGATAGCACACCAGCGGAGGAAGGCAAAGGAAGCCGAAGCCAATATGAATCTGCATGGCGAGAAAGCTGAACATGCGGCTGAGAAACTGCATGGGAAACACCATGTTCTTGGCCATGATTCGGTGGCCGGAATTTATGGTGGACATCATCAGACACCTGTTGGTACGGTTGGTCAAACGACAGCAACCGGCGTTGTTCCTGGCGCTGTGCACCACCACCACCAACAACCTCTTGGTGCGGTAGACCCTGTCACTGGAACCACCGCTCCCGCCTATCCTCTAGGAGGACATCTTCATGGACACAACAAGCATATCTAGTTTTGTTTTGGGTGGGTTCGTGTGTTTTATGATATGTAAAGTTCATATAGGGCTTGAATTTTAAAATAAAATACGTTGGTGACGATTTGATTAACTTGAAAGGGAGGCTTATTTATGATGTGTAGTGGATCTGTATCACATAATTAATGTAAGACATACTTTGTTTGTTGATTTAATACGTTTGTATGTTGATTTGATTTCGGTTTATAGTTTGAGCTACTTTTGAGGTTAACATCTTATATATTGCTTCTGCATACAAAATTTGACGTACATAGATATATGGTTTCACCTGAGGGTAATCAGCCCCACAACCCAGGGCGGTTGGCGATTACCTAAGGCGCAAAGGTCTTTCCCCTCCACCTAATTCGCCTTCCAGGAAAATCCCCCACATGGGGTTAATCGGAGTCGAACTCCAGACCTCCCACCATATGGGTATATAACCCGGGTGCATCCACCCAGTTAGGCTGGGCTTCACTTGCTGTACGCACCATCTTCATGTACACTAGTTTGCTCCCGTGCTCCGCACGGGTCCGGTGGGGATCTGACCAAACTTTATCTATATGTAGCGTTTTTACTATTGACTGTTGAATCTTGGTGGGGATCTGACCAAACTTTATCTGTATGTAGAGAGTTTTTACCATTGACTGTTGAATCTTTGTTAGTAATCGATAAGTATTACTTCAATTAATAAATTTACTGTTAAATGTCAAGTCGTAACCTACCGACCGTGGTATTGCCGGAGGGCGATCCTCCCGGTAAACTGACCGTACCCCAAACCCATAAAAAGACAGAGAAAGATTGTAGACTTGACTATACTTCCCTAAAGTCAGAAGCAATATTAGAGTCAGTACAAACACAATGATTCTCATTATAAATTAAATAGATAAACATTCAGACTTAAAACCACATTCTACTTTGACTTGATTATTTACTCGAAAACTTCAAATAACATAATATCATTGAAAAAGGAGTAAATATGTTATCTTAATGTTTCAGAGGTTTGACTAAATAAAATTAATAAAACTTCCATCTCAAGCAAATAAAATTAATAAAACTTCCATCTCAAGCAAACGATGCCAACCTGCAATTAAGATGTAGAAGAATATAAACATGTACCTGATGCAATTTTTTTTTTGCTTAAATAACCGGTTTGTACAAAATAGGTGGCCTGAATGCCCAGTCTTTCTCTTTCTCTGTCATCAACTCGCCAAAAACTTGACTTTACTAACCAACCGAGAAAAGCCATTTGTATCTTCTTAGTCAAGCGCGCTAGCTGCAATCAAAGTCAACAAAGACTGTGTAAAATGGATATGATATAAGGGAAGGATTGACCTGTTGGTTGACTTCTCAATTGAATGCAGCGGTGGGCAATGCATTTCATACGTTCATGCTAGATGGCACATACACGGCATTTGGCAGTCTTCCTGAACATGTTAATGTCCTAAAATCTCCAAGTCCTTCAATCGAACTCATCCGCATATAAGAAGATGCAAACTCATCCGCATATAAGAAGATGCATCTTTACTGCCCCCAAATGCAACCACCATATTGGCTTGATGACCGATCCTCTTTAGGTAAAGCCTGTATTTCTGTAAAAAAAAGTCTAGTCAGCATAATTTGATTATTATGGCAAGCGCCATCTGTCATAACAACACATATATTTTCAACTGGAAATCCAATCAAAGAACCCCTGAGAAGCACATGTAAAAAGAGGTTTAGTATTTTATAACAAATAAAGGTAAGCAAAACAGATGAAAGTAGCAATAATGACTTTTCAAAAAAGAAAAAAATAAGTTTGAATTTTGATACTTACGAATTGGCAGCTTCTCTGAAACCCTTTTCAATGTGAGGGATAAAATTGGAGGGTATAGGTTGTCCAATTATCATGTTCTCAAATTCAAATTTCATCTCTGATCCAGCTGGCAGTGGTTCCATATACATGTCATTTTAAAAAGATAATAATAATTGCAAACTTAAGAATAGGTAAAGGAATAACTGAGCGGATTTTTCAAAATACAAAGTTGTAACAGGATGAAATAAACAAATACATGAAAGTACGTTGCTATTTACCCGACCACTCTTCCATATTGACCTTGGCCTCCACTTTGCTTCTTGTATAGATAATCAAATGAGTTTTTCTTCTTGACTATTTGTCTCTCTAAAGTTTACACGAGGCTTTCCAACAGTTGCATCAACCTATAAATAAATAGATACATGAATAAATGTAATACTATTTATTTCAAAGAAAATGTTTTTTAATAAAATTAAAAATGGCAGGGCACCTTATATTCCCTCTTAATGCGCTCCACATAAACTTCCAAATGCAACTCTCCCATTCCAGATATGATTGTCTGAAATGTATCAATACAAAATTTAGTTTCAACAAATATGAAAATAAATATTATATCATTAAAAAAAAGTTACCTGACCACTCTCGGGGTCTAATCCAACACGGAATGTAGGGTCCTCTCTTTGAAAGCGGTTCAAAGATTTGAGAACAAAAATGATAAATAAAACATTATTAGTAACTTATATAATCCATGTCCCACTTTTTGGTAAAAAAATCATTTGAAATGCATACTTGTTTTCCAGAATCTTTTGAAACTGGTGAAACGGCTAATGACATGACAGGTTCCGGAACATTCATGGAAGTCATGGTGTATTTGACTTATCCAACTGTAAAAGTATCTCCTGATGCACAATCTAAACTAAATACTGCTACAATTTAACCCGCGTGAGCTTCTTGAATGTCCTGTATGGTAATTTCAAGAAAAGGAGACAGAATCCAATTAAAATTTAAATAAATAATCTTAATTATGTAGAGAAAGCATCAAGTTTTAATCGGCAATACCTCCATATAGCTAATTATCTATCACCCAAATACAAAACAAAAAGGCAACGGGCTATATCGACAAAGAAGGGAAAACAAACAGGACTGCGTAATCAACGACCACCAAGCCAGCAAATGGAAGATGACTGGAAATTCGAGCATAACCACCACCGGAAACTGAGCTTCCATATTGTAAAACTCCTTAGGGTTATTTTCGTCAATTTGCAGAAAAAACTTCAAACTTATCAATAAACGAAAAAAACTTCAGCCAAAACTCTATTAAACTCATACAAGCTATAAATAGCCCAAGTGATATGAATATCCAAAGCCCCATCAAACGAAAACCATCATCAGAACAGGGGAAATTTAGCAATATCAAAACAATAGCCCAAGAAGAAACTTCTAAAATGCGATTACGCCTGAGTTTAGCCTCCAAGGGTAAAACCGTCCAGAACTGTCTTCCAATATGTAAATCACAGGAAGGCATTCAATTAAGCTAACCACCCTTTCTTTGCAGAATTCCACCAGGGGTAAAACTGTCCCAAATCAAATAAAAACTTCAAAATGTAAACTCGTAACCAAATTCTAAGAAATACACAATCGTCACAACCAAACTAACAACTCCATCCTCAGATCCACCTTTATCCGTATACCTAAGCGGTTGAACTAAGCATACCCATCCAAAAGAGCCCACGCCAGAATCACAATTTGAATTCCAGAATGCAGTAATGGAGCCATGGGTAATTCCGTCCAAATCAAAAATCCACCAAGATAAACATAAATCACAAAAAAATATTGAAATTAGATAACCATCAATGATAACATTACTGCTTGAGCAATAACAGAAATTACCTGTATTGATCGAAATATCCACCACGACCTTCGGTTCCAAAATCTTCCCTAAACACAATCTGAAAGAAAATTTCATAACAAATTATATTCGAAATGAACTTATGTGAAACCACTAAATAATGAAAATCTCATAAATAAAATCTTCCCTTCTCCTTCTCCGCACGGGTTTTGTTGGTTCTGATTTTGTTTTTTTTTGTTTTGACTTTGCATGACTTTTTGTCTCCCGTTTATTTGATAGATTGGATGTTTTTTCTTTGACTTCGTACTAAATTGTGATCCCTCATTCAGGTTTGCTGGTGAATTAGTTACACATTGATGACAATATGTTATTATCTACAACATATATATGTTGATTCGGTATATACAATTCAGGATTAATGCACAAAGTTTTGTCTCCTACAAACATTGTAGATTGCGTAATATACATTACATTTTTTATGGAGACATAGCATTCAAATTGCTTTGTATTTGTATCATATTGTTATAATTAGGTAGTTTATTATAAATATGCAGCTTAAATAAGATGAAACGAAAGCAGGGTGTCATGATATGTAAACCAATTAAAGTACAATGCTATTTCTTTCATTTAACCCCATCAAATTATATATAAAATATGTGAACTAATTTTGAAGAAGTGGTTCTTTTAAGATTTTAAAAACCTAATGGTTTCGACAAATGGGAGATGATAATTGTGAGGTTTTTCAATCACATTCATTACCTGCGTATCGAAGAAAGAAACAAACAAATTATATCTACTTTAGCAACAAAGGGTAAAAAGGTAACTTTATTCTTACTTTTGAAACCAACTATTGGCTGTCAGGGGTTTGTTTTTCAAACTCTTACATTAGGCAACTTTGATCATTCGGCTCTTAACACACCTCTGTCTCTTGATTTGAAGATTTGATTACTCTGCAAAAATAAGTGCTTAATGAGATACATTAAGTGTAGGTAAATAATAAATAAAGTATTGCCACAACCATAGCATAACTAAGATTGTCAATGAGTTCTTGATGCTTGAATCTCATATTTAGCATAAACGTAGACAACCAACCAAACATGAAACTGATAGAGAGATCGTTGAAAAAAATTCGAGCTTTGAAGCAATAAAAGAACTCAAAATCACAATCAACCAAACCAAGTTTCTCATAAATAGATCCTGATGGATTTATTTAAACATACAGAGTTTTTGATATGCAGATCAAATCTTAGAAGTAACATTTTCATTTAGAGTGATAAGAGATTTTTTAACGGTTCACAAAAGGAAATCAAGAAACCAAAAATCATCCATTACTTGATAAATAACATTCATGCATCTTTCAAAGTACAATGGCTATAAGATAAAGAAATAAAAGTGACATGCCATAACCTGGTTCAAGTTATATGGATTTTCGCATATCATGACGTGAACCTCCTTGGAAAATTGCTAAACATCTTCTGAGATATAAATAAAAATATGTTAGAAAGCTCGGAGACAATAGCAATTAAAATTGAGATAAAATGGATGAAATTCTATGAATTTTCTGTGAAATAAAGGCATATTTTCAAGTATTCTAGTTTAAAAAATTCTGATTTTCTTGTTGTAGTATCTAATATGACAAAAAAATAGTAGAATCTATAAATCCAAATGTAGGCACTTTGTATCATAACACATAAGTGAGACACAAAACATATTCTTGCATTTAACCGTCTTTAAATAGTGATGCTTTCATACCTTAAGCCATGTAAAAAAGTGGTGCTCAAGTTTCTCTACCGACCAAGGAGAAATGGTGTTGGGATTTGAGACACCAGGCGGTCTTCCAAGAGTTTTTTGAAGCAGTCGTTTGATACCAGGATTGTTTGATCCGATAGACGGAATTTAGAGTTGATAATTTCGAATAAAAAAATACAATTGAAGGCCCAGCCAATAGGGACAGCACACCCCACTTCAAGCGCACCTTTGCATCAATCGATTTTATAATATGTTGTTATTGCATAATCTCATGGTTTCATGGAGTACTTGAATTCGAACTGAATAAAAACAGATATCAAAACATGTATGGCGGAAATTTGAAAAGGAAACTATAAATGCTTCAAATTCTAACAGTCATTTATGATTTAAAAACTAAAAAAATATTTATTAGTTAGCAAAAAGCAACATAACGAATATCTTACTCAAGGCTTGAGAGGCGGTCATTCTTTTCCTGTGATCTTTATTGAGAAGTCTTTTCACAAAATCTTTGGCTTCTGGTGTTACACAAGGCCAAGGTGAGTCGTTAAGATTAGGATCTGCCCTTAAAACAGAACGGAAGATTCCGGATTCTGTTCTAGCAAAAAAGGGTCGGCTTCCACATAATAATGTATATGTTATAACACCAGTACTCCAAATATCAGCTTCCACATCGTATGATCTATGGAGTACTTCAGGTGCAACATAATACGCGCTACCAACAATATCATTCAGTCGTAGATATGTAGATTCACAAGAATTTATCTTTTTTTAATAATAATCGAAATAAACACCATGTTTGTAATTTGTATGTGTGTAAAATTAGAAACTTGCCTGGTCTTGCATAATCAGATAAACCGAAATCTATAACCTCTAATGGAGAATCTTCCTCTTTTGTGCTAAATACAAAGTTCTGTGTAAAAATTTAGGGCGATTCATTAATCAGAAGAAACGGATTCAAATATCAATCAATTTAAAATAATAAAAAATGATATAGACCTCTGGCTTTAAATCACAGTGCACAACACCTTGAAGATGACAAAAGGAAGCTACACTCAAGATTTGCACAACAATTGATTTAGCATCGTTTTCTGTATATCTTCCACCTCTGTGGCATGAAAATGGTGATGACTATGTTACAGTATAAGAAAACATATGGTTGATGAAAACTTAGTGTTTGGTTATTACATGGATAAAATACGCTCCAGAAGCTCTCCCCCTTCACACAGCCTGTAACTACTTTTTTCCTTTCTATTTTACTGTTTTCTCGTTGAAATTTTCATATCCTTTATGAGTGGAATCACTGTATTTTCATCTAATAGAAACAATATTGCTTCTGTAGTTTTTCCAGACTCTAATAATTGATCACTTTACCTTGAGGTTGAAGCTGGGCCAGGTGCTACAGGCCATAGATCGACAGCCAGTTCTTCTAATCGCTGGAGTTTTAGTATTGGTAAGTATCGGAATTGGGAGGAATTCGTTGAAATTAGAATCGAATTTAGACATAACATAGCAGTACAGTAACATACCAGTGAGCTCACGAGCGGCACTGAAGTCGTTCCAATGAATTTCAGTGAAGACCCTTTCGACCTTGAAACCCCCACCGTCAAAGCGTCCCTAAGCACCAAGCAAACCGGCGGCAAGACTCAGTGCGACACCAGTGCATCTCAATGATCGATAGGTTCAGACCCTGGGGCTGATACGGCCGGAGCGGAGCACGTAAGGGCGGAGTAAAGAAGGCCTCCTTGTCTCTAAACCATCTCTGTGGGTTTTCTTCACGGTACGCAGTCGAAACCAGGCGACTGAAAAAGAAATCGATTTGGCGAAGACTGAAGCAGGAGGTGTAACATCTGATGAGAAGACGGAAGGAGAAGAAAACATGTGTCCAAAAGATGGCGAGAAGCAATTGGGGAAGAAGAAGCACCCCGCTAAAAACTCCCCAAACCCCCTCACCCCATCAAACCTTCTAGAAAACTTACGGTTTTTAATATATAAGGTAATAAAGATAAAGATATACGTAAACATATCCATATTAATATATTATATAGATATTATTAAAGCACCGTCCCTTTAGTTTGTTCATTTTTGTAATTTATCAATTCTTATTTTCTTATTTCACCTGTTGTAATTTACCAATTATCGTATTCCATTTTTGTAAAATGCTTATTTATATATACACGTCTGGTGGAGTATAGAGAATTAATTTAATATGGTAATCAACTGTTTAGTTGGTTTCTCCTCTTCTATTTTCTTCCGTCTCCTTATGTTTTCTGCTTCTAATCACCTTCATGGCTTCCTCCTCTTTTGACGGAACTCTTCCTCTCAACACTCTTTCTCTACATGTTAACAATCAAACTCTCTTCCTCCAACTACTTGCTATGATGAAATCAGATGGTTTCTATTGGAATGTTGGAGAATGTTGCATATTTTAATAAACTATTACACAAAATAGTGTAATATTCTACTAGAATATGAAAAAGAACGCTAATTTTTTTATTTTAATTTTTTTAACTAAAAATATGACGAAAATAATAAATAAATATATTTTTTCAATTTTTTCATTTATTTTGTATATCTTAATTTTTTTTTGTTTTACACCCAAAATAAATGGTTAGGATTGTGTCTCCTCGTCTCATGAAATGTCATAGTCTCCTTTTCCAAAGTTGCTAGTTCATTAGACTTCTGAATGCTCGCATCCTTCTTACATCCAACAACAGTTACCGGTGTTCCACCCTCCTGATCTGTACTGCTATCTGTACGATTACTATCCACTGTAGATACCTGTAATATAAATTTTGATTGCATTTGTTAGCAATAGAAAATGTAAATGTTACCAAATTAAAAAATTGTCTTTCCTTTGATGCTGGCAATTGAGTTGACAATAACTGTAATTTCTCCCCTTATGCAGACAACTGGCTCATCAGTTGATTAACCATTCCCTGTGTTTGTACCACCCGGTCGAACAAATTCTTGATTACTGTGAGAACCCAAAAGATTATTAGCAAATAAGTTGTATTATGACTTAAGTGATACTTAGTTTTGTTATTTTTTTAAATATTGATTGTGGAAAGTTGTAAAAGGGCATTTTGGTCTTTTGACTCTATGAGTGACTTTTATGTAATAATTTTATATTTTTGGGGTAAGATAGTAAGAAATGAGATCTTAATTGAAATATTAAGAGTTTTGGGTCTTTTATGGATAAAAAGGGACTAGAAGGTTCAAAGGGTCATTCTTGCAAAGTAAGGAGGTATATAAGGGAGGAACATTCCATTCCTCCTCACTTCATACGTAAACCTTCAGGGAGAAGAAAGGGTGATCGAGTTCTTGAATGTTCTGAAGGATTAAGTCAGGAAATTGAAGAATCAAGCTTGGAATTGTGATTCCGAAGCCATCTAAGTTTAAATTCCATCTTAAGGAAGAGTTAACCCCTGTACGAAGTATAGTTCGATAGAAGTTGGAGAAGCGCAAGTCGAACAGTTACAGCCTCGTTCGAATGGAAGATCTCAACCGAAGACCAATAAGGAGTTCTTCAACCGAAGGCGAGGCCTTGGTTGGACTCGGTATTAGTATTGTCACATCCCCTATCAGAAGAATCTTGGGAACACGCGAAGAACAGTACTTATGTCAGAGGCAGCATGGGAAGCATGGTGTTGTCAGCTTTATCAGACTATAAAGTGACAAGGTACAGGGCTAGTTTGTCTTTTTTGCTTTTTCCCGCCCAAAGACTTGCGTGTTCAACCTTCCATATCCAGCTATTTATACATCTCGTTGGCTACTCATTGAAAGCATGTTAAACATATGAAAGATATGAGTGTAGTCATAGTTTCTCTCTTGTAAAAATCATTGAAGTTTATCAATGAAGTTTCTCTCGTTTCTCATAGTGGACGTAGCCCAACTAGATGTTGGGTGAACCAATTTATATCCTTGTGTTTTTTCATTCTCAATCTTTTTCATTACCCGCTAGCCTTGATAGTTGAAGAACGTTTTTCGAAGTACTTGGTCGTGTTAGTTGGTGCCCTTCCGTTGTGCCCAACAGTTTCACTCTGATGGCACCGTTGAACGTCACAAATCCCGTCTTATCGTGCAAGGTTTTAGTCAAATCCCCGGCCTTGATTACTCTCACACCTTTAGCCCAGTCATCAAGGCATCCATTGTTCGCATTGTTCTATCGTTGGCTGTTATTAATAATCGGAAGTTACATCAGTTAGATGTCAACAACGCGTTTTTACACGGTAACCTTAATGAATGTGTATATATGGAACAACCACCAGGCTTCATTAATCTGAAATTTTCTAATCATGTCTGCAAGTTAAACAAAGCCTTATACGGACTTAAACAAGCTCCCCATGCATGGTTTCATCGACTGAGTGGATTTTTAATCCACAATGGTTTTACTTGCTGTCGGGCAGACCTATCTATCTTTGTGTTCAAAAGATTCTTGCATCATGTACTTACTAGTTTATGTCAATGACTTGATCCTGACGGGAAATAAAGATCACATTCTCATTGCCTTCATTACTAAATTAATCAAGCAAATCACTATCAAAGATTTGGGGGAACTCAACTACTTTCTTGGGCTCAAGGTCACTTACACCTCCACTGAGATTTTTTTGAACCAATACATACAAGTATGCAAAGGATATTCTTGAATAGGCTCAAATGTTGGATGCTAAACCAGCTCCCACACACTTAGCTGCCAACGTCTCCTTTACCACCTCGGGCGATTCGTTTCTGGATCCTACCCACTATCGCTCCATTGTTGATGCCCTCTAATATTTGACAATCACCCGTCCTGATCTTTCGTATACCGTGAACCAAGTCAGTCATAGTCTACATGCTCCAACTGTCACTCACTACCAAGAGGTCAAACACATTCTTCGCTATCTCAAAGGCACATTGGCTTTCAGACTCAACTTCAGCAAACCCACTCACATCTCTTCTTGGTTACTCTGATGCTGACTGGGCTCGCTGTCTTGAAACTCGTCGTTCTACATATGGTTACTCTATCTTTATGGGTGTTAATCTTCTTTCATGGATTGCAAGAAACAACTACGGTCTCCCGCTCTAAGCTGTGAATATGAATATCGGGCCATGGCGAATACTGTTGTTGAGATTGTTAGGATAACTCACTTGTTGCGTGAACTTCATGCTTTACCACCGGATCGCCCAACTATTTTATGTGATAATCACAATGCTCTGTTCCAGACACAGAATCCCATCTCACACAAACGCACAAAACATATTGATCTTGATTATCACTTTATCAGTGAACTTGTTGCTTCCGGGAAATTACACACTAGGTTTATACCTACCAAACTTCAAGTGGCGGACATTTTCACCAAGAGCCTTCCTCGATCACAGTTTGAATTCTTTCGTAAGATGCTTCATCTCGGACCACCACCGTCCCGCTTGAGGGGGGATATTAAAGCACCGTCTCTTTAGTTTCTTATTTCACATGTTCATTTTTGTAATTTACCAATTCTTGTATCTACTAACCATGGTTTTTGAAAATGAAACCAATTCTGACTATAATGGTTCACATCTGAAATCTAATTCACATCTTAAATCTAACAATTTATCCATTTTATAGCAATTTATCCATTTCCTATAAAGGAGTCGCATGAAACAAAAGTTTGGTTTCATGTTCGGTTTTGAATTAAAGACGTTAGAAATGATGAATCTACAAAGGCTATATCCCCTAGCCTTAATCCTAAGCTAACGATGTGAGTTCAATTCCCGTTACCCGCTCTATATCCTCTCTTACCATAATGTATCATCTACAACGTTTTCAACCAATCAATACGGCTACGGGCGCCGTTTTTTTTCTAAAACTCTAACAGTTTCTTGGAAACTAGCTTAAGATATGTAACTTTGAGTATTCATAAATCAGGACCTCAAACTTTCTACCTGTAAACGAAACTGTTATTTACTCTATTTGAATTATCCACAAACAAATTCTTTGATATCCAATTATATAAGATCGAAATATTATTTTTAAAGAATAACTTTGTAAAATACAATAGCGGTATCCAAGCTTTTCGAGTATAACCTCATTTTCCAACATACTCGATTACATTTGATAATATATCATCGTGACAACATTCTCTAAATAAATTCCAATTCGTAGACATGCTCTTTAAATCTTTTAATAAACTAAACTCATGGTTTTCTGTGCTCGTAACATTCATAAAATGTAGTAGATATCTTGACATTTGGCTGTAACCACAGCGAATGGCCACAATTTCAGCAATTTGACATTTATCTTTCTAGCTTCGAAAATCTAACGAATCACACACGTGGCATTTATCTAAAGCAGTAGCTGTTTGCATGAACGACATGTGGAAGAGACGTGTCAGCTCTCCAATCAACGCCGCCGACCACCACCGTCTTTCAAACCCCCATTTCAAGCACAAAACACGTACTGGAATCTGGAAAACGCAAATTCAGAGACAAAAGGAAAAATGCATTCGGTGAAAGAGAAGGTGAGCAATGCAGCCAGTGCTGCCAAGGCACATGTTGAATCCTACAAAGCCAATATCGAAGAAAAGGTTAGTGCATCTGAATACGATACTTGTACATTGCGTATTCACAACTTGTACATCCTAATGTTCATGGGATTATTATCTGCAGGCGGAGAAAGCAACAGCAAGAACACAAGAAGAGAAAGAGATAGCACACCAGCGGAGGAAGGCAAAGGAAGCCGAAGCCAAGATGAATCTGCACCTCGAGAAAGCTGAACATGCCGCTGAGAAACTGCATGGGAAACACCATGTTCTTGGCCATGATTCGGTGGCAGGAATTTATGGTGGACATCATCAGACACCTGTTGGTACGGTTGGTCAAACGACAGCAACCGGCGTTGTTCCTGGCGCTGTGCACCACCACCACCAACAACCTCTTGGTGCGGTAGACCCTGTCACTGGAACCACCGCGCCAACCTATCCTCTAGGAGGACATCTACATGGTCACAACAAGCATACCTAGTTCTATTTCGTGTGTTTTCGTGTTTTATAATGATATGTAAACAGGGTCTTGAATTTTAGAGAGAACCAGGTCGGTGAAGATTCGAATAACTGAAAGGGAGGCTATATTTATGATGTGTAGTGGATCTGTAACACATAATTAGTTAGCCATATTTTGTCATTCTAATACGTTTGTATGTTGATTTGATTCTGGTTTATAATACTTTGAACTACTTTTGATGTTAACATTTTCTCTATGTTGCTTCTGCATGCATAAAATTTTTGACGTACGCGGCATCTTCATGTACATAAAGATGAAGATATACCTAAACGTATCTACATTGTTATCGACATTTCATTGTATATATAGATGCCAATGTCCATAACCATCGTTTTTGAAAGTCGTGACCGATTCTTACTAATATACCATTTGTTGATTTATACATATCGAAAGTCTATTCCAACTATACACTTAAGAGTTTACTTCTGATCTCTGCAACAAAAGTCGATCGCAATTGCACCGAGAGTTGGTTTTGCAATCCATAGTTGTGAACAATAATGTTACTTTTTGTATCTGTTGGTCTGAAATAATCTGGATCGACGAGACACGCGCTGAATTTGTTTTACTTTTGTAAATGTTATGCGATGTGAATCGGGATTTACTAAATGACCAACTTATTTTTATATTAAAGACGAGGAACTAGTGGGGGATTACGAATCCCACACCTTCGCATTTGCAAGATTTGATTAAATAGTTCGAGGACCGGTTGTAGAGGTTTGCATGAATAAATGGTTTGATTTGGCTGTTTTGTCAGCTATACGGTTCTTATGGATTTACGCCGCCCGGTGTGCCGAGCGAGGCGGTGTGCGACGCTGTGGGAACACCGCCCCCTCCCATGCGGCAATGTCGCATTTTAGTACTCGTACGCTTGGTTCGTCGTGCGACGTAGGTGTGCGTTTGACAAACGTTATGGGTGCCAACGGCTACATAGCCATTTGAATAAAAAAACATTTATATATATATATATATATATATATATATATATATATATATATATATATATATATATATATATATATATATATATATATATATATATATATATATATATATATATATATATCACACAACTAAATCAACTACACACCATATACATACCACACTACAGCTAAAAATCAAAATGGATCCAAGATTCGAGGTGTTATTCGATTCGTCGTCTTCGTCGGAAGACGAGACTTGGTTGCTTGAATCTACCGTGCAAGCCGCGGCATTGCTCCGTCAAGCTGCCTAGATAACTGCCGACACCGCACAAAGTTCAAAAAATCAATATACGTTAACAAGACTGGCTATAATTAACAGAGATTGTGAAGCTGCTCACGATCTCCTTGTCCACGATTATTTAGCGGAACACTCGTTGTATACGGCATACCAATTTCAGCGACGGTATCGGATGAGCAAGCGACTTTTCTTGCGTATAGTTCGTGATGTGAGCGAAGTAAATCCGGTTTTGTGATTGCAATACGATGGTATAGGTTCAAGGGGTTTCACAATGGAACAAAAATGTTCCGCTGCAGTTCGTCAAATTGCAACCGGCACGACATTTGATTTATGGGATGACTATTTCAAGATGTCGGAGCCTCAGGTTCGGGAAAGTGTTTACGAGTTCGCAAGCACTATCATCCATGTTTACAGCAAACGTTATTTGCGTAAACCAACGTTCAACGACATTCAAACGTTGTACGCCGCACACGAAAACATGGTTTTCCCGGAATGCTTGGGAGCGTTGACTGTATGCATTGGGAGTGGGCTGCTTGTCCTAATGCATGGCGTGGCCAATTCACACAAGGCGATCATCGGCACCCTTCCATCATCCTCGAGGCAGTGGCGTCCTATGATTTATGAATTTAGCATGCGTTTTTTGGTGTTGCGGATGCAAACAACGACCTTAACATTCTCGACCAATCGCCTATATTTAATGACATTTATAGAGGCGTTACCCCTTTTGTCCATTTCAGGTCAACGGAGCATACTACAAACACGAGTATTATCTAACTGATGGAATATATTGGGATTATTCTTTGTTTTTGAAGTCATTGACACGTCCAATGGATCCAAAGCGTCGAATGTTCAAGGTCGCACAAGAAGCGGCTAGGAAGGATGTGGAGCGAGCGTTTGGAGTTATTCGGCAGCGCTTTCACATGATCAAATACCCGTCACGGGCTTGGGATCCGAGGAGAATACGAGATCTTATGTACGCATGCATCATATTACATAATATGATTTTGGAAGACGAGAGGAAAGCGGTATGTACGTTTGATCCGAACGAAGTTGTACCAACGTACAAGCCGATACCGCTTGGATCGACGGAATATCTAGAAAACAGAAACGAGGTGCAAAGCAAAGAAATGCATAACAACCTTCGTGCGGATTTAGTCGAGCATATCTATCGGGCTAGAGTTGAGCCGACGCCGGTGCCCGATATCGAGGAGGAGGAATGAGAGGGACGCTCCTAGTTTTTATTTAAAATATGTATTTTTTGTTATTTTAACTTTAATGTTTTTTTTAAAAAAAATTAGGTTTTATTTTTAATGTAATTTTCCGTTTTAATTTTTGTATTTTAATGAATTATCTTATTTTGAAATTATTAGTTTTATTTTAATTTTAAATTAGTTTTTAAATTAGAAAGTGAGATGAAGTGTAAGGTAAGTGAGAGGTGGTCATTTCTAGGGGTAAGGGATGAGAGAAAATTGCTAACTGGATGCTAAAGTGGTAGGAAAAAATGAAAATAGGTGAGAAGATACACATCAGGGCCTTTAATGACATATTCACACATTCACACAAAGTGTCTGAGGCGGAAGAAACGCAATTGGGGTATTTGTTTTATTTCGTTATGGTGTCTTTTTTTTTCTCGGATATCTCTGTGTTGTAATAGGTTTTTGATCCTACGGTCTAATACAGGGCCGGATATATGCAGGTTCAAGGAGTTCAGTGGAACAGGGCCCACCTCACTAAAGGGCCCATAAATTTTCAAGGGGTTTATATGGTACTAGGCCATTCAGCAAATATGATCCAATAGGGTTTTTTTATTGTTTACGTATCATCTTTTCAGCCAAGCGATTTCAGAAGCGGGAAGCGGGAATTTTGGAAACGAAAATAAAAAAGGGAAGCTGAATCGCCTCCTTGTTTTTCGTTCATTACCGAAGACTAATTCTAATTATGACTAACGGGCAACAAGGACTTCTTTCTCGTCTCTCGATTGCAACCGATATAATTAGAAAAAAAGAAATTGATTCCCACTTCTTTCTCGTCTCTCGATTGCAACCGATTCGACGATTCCCACTTCATCCACCTTGCGATAATTTTTATTTTTTGGCTACGTCTTTGTTTCTTGGATGAATCGGAATAAGGAGCATGAAATCGACTTCAAATATCAATTTCAGATTTCAATTTCATCCACCTTGTGATAATGTCTTTCTGATTTCAGAGGTATATGTCTTTTCTGATTTCAGATTTCATCCACCTTGACCTTGCGATAATCTGTGTTTTATTTTTTACTTTGATTTGTAAATCTGATTTATTCTTCATGTCTTTCTGATTTCGTTTCTTAATTCTCATTTACTGATTTCAGATTTCAATTTCGTTTGTCTTTCTGATTTCAGATTAGAGGAGTGGACACCAAAGACAGAGGTATAAAATTATTGATGTGTTTTGTATGTTTCTGATTTCAATTTTGTTTCTTAATTTTTTATGTCTTTCTGATTGAATCTAATAATCTTTTATATGTTTTGTTTTTGATTTGTACAGATTATCTAGAGGATAAAATCATTCAAGTTTCCTACTTCAGTTTCAAAAGTCAAAAGAAGGTGTTTTCTTTCCTTTAATCCTTTTTATATTTTATAATGCCTCCTAGATTTAAAGAATATGAATCTGGATATGAAAAACGTAAGAAAAAACAAAGAATTGAGGAATTAACTAAATCTCAAAATGGAGCTTTAGATAAGTTTATAATAAAAGACACACCAACTTTTCAAGAAAATGAAAACGAAACTTTTAATGATGATAATGTTGATGATGTTAATGTTGATGATGATAATTGTGATGATGATAATGTTGATGATGATAATCGTGATGATGTTAATGTTGATAATGTTAATATTAATGTTAATTTTGATATATTTGATCCAAGAAATTGGAATGATCTTGACTGTAATATGATAAATACTTTAGCACTAAAAGGTCCTAAAAGAGATTTATCCATTATAAAAGGTCCTAAAGATAAATATTTAAGAAGATTTTCTGCAACATATTATACTAAAACTTTACCTAATGGGGAAAAATGTGATAGAGATTGGCTTGTTCACTCCAAAGAAATTGATAAAATATTTTGTTTTTGTTGTAAAATATTTAGACAAGGGTGTGGAAATGGTCAATTAGCAAATGAAGGTTTTGGGGATTGGATACATCTTAACACTAGAATTAAAGAGCATGAAACTAGTTTTGAACATATTAAAAATATAAATACTTGGTATGAATTGCGTATAAGGTTACAAAATAATAAAACAATTGATAATGTAGCTCAAAAACAATTAGAGAAAGAATAATATTATTGGAGAAAAGTTTTGTTGAGAATTATATCTATTGTGAAATTTCTTGCTAAATATAACCTAGCTTTTCGTGGTACTAATGAGAAATTGTATGAAAATATCAATGGAAATTTTTTAGGCATAATAGAAATGTTGGCAGATTTTGATGAGGTTATTCAAGAACATGTCCAACGTATTACAAATGAAAATAGTTTGCAAAATCATTATCTTGGGCATGGGATACAAAATGAAATAATACTTTTGCTTTCTTCCGAAATAAAATCTGTTATTCTTCAAAAAATAAAAAAAGCAAAATATTTTTCGATAATACTTGATTGTACTCCGGATATAAGTCACCAAGAGCAAATGACTATGATTTTAAGATATGTTGATGTCTCTTCAAGTATTGTTTGCATTGAAGAATCCTTTTTAGGGTTTTTAGATGTAAATGATACAACGGGTCAAGGACTTTTTGATGTTTTACAAAAATGAATTGAATTTGCTTGATCTTGATATTAATAATGTGCGTGGACAAGGCTATGATAATGGATCAAATATGAAAGGGAAACATCAAGGAGTGCAAAAAAAACTCAAAGATATAAATTCTAGAGCTTTTTATACTCCTTGTGGTTGTCATAGTTTGAATTTAACATTGTGTGATATGGCTAATACGTGTGGTAAAGCAAAAGATTTTTTTGGAACTATATAACGTATTTATACAATATTTGCAAATTTCACTAAGAGATGGGATATTTTAAAAAATAATGTGAAAGGATTAACTCTTACATCTTTGTCATCCACACGTCGGGAGAGTCGTGTCGATAGTGTTAAAGCTATAAGATTTCAAATTTTAGATGTACAAGAAGCTTTACTTCAAGTAGCTGAAAATGATAATGATCCAAAAATAAGAAGTGAAGCTAAATCTTTAGCACAAAATGAACTTGGTGACTTTGAATTTATAATGGCACTAGTTATTTGGTATGAAATTTTATATACAGTTAATTTAGTTAGCAAACAATTGCAATCAAAAGATATGCTTATCGATGTTGCTATGGAAAAAATAAATGGCTTAATTTCTTTTTTTAAGGAATATAGAGAAAATGGTTTTCTAAATGCTTTACAAACTGCAAAAGAAATAGCAATTGAAATGAACATTGATCCAATATTTCCACAAAGACATCAAATTATAAGAAAAAGACATTTTGATGAGATTTCAAATGATACATCTTCTAGTGTTTCACAATCCGGACAAGAATCTTTTAGAGTTAAATATTTTTTATATATTGTTGATCAAGCAATTACTTCTCTCACTACAAGATTTGAACAATATAAAGAATATGATGATATTTTTGGTTTCTTGTTTAATTGTGAAAAATTGCATTCACTAGATGATAAGAGCTTAAAGGCTTGTTGTATGTCTCTTGAAACTTCACTTAAGAAAGATGAACAATCGGATATCGATGGAAATGACTTATATATTGAGTTAAAATTACTCTTAAATATTTTGTCAAAGGAAAAGATGACAGCTTTTGATATTTTAAAATTTTTAAAAAGAGTTGGTTGTTTTCCTAATACAACTATAGCATATAGAATTTTATTGACTATTCCTATTACTGTTGCATCTGCAGAAAGAAGTTTTTCCAAGTTGAAGTTATTGAAGTCCTACTTACGATCTACCATGACACAAGAAAGACTTAATGGATTGGCGTTGATGGCTATTGAGAACAACATATTGGATAACGTTCCTTATGAAGATGTAATTGAAAAGTTTATCTCAAAAAATAATAGAAGAATAGCGTTATTCAAGTAGAAACAAGTGTATTTTTTATTTTACATTTTGAAATAAAGTTTGTCCGATAAGTATATTGACAATATTACATTTAAAATTTTTTGTATCTTATCGAAGTTGCAAGTTTTGGGGCCTACATTTAACAAATTGTACAGGGCCTCTAAAATCTCTCGATCGGCCCTGGTCTAATAGGCTTAAAGAACGTAACTTAATTCAAAAAAAACATGGTAAACCGTATTTACGTGAATGGTCTACGTCGTATGGGGGTAAATGGCTTAATTACTAAGGATATTTTGGATGTGTAAGGTTTGACCCTTGAATTTCAATTGGAATTTTTGTGATTTTATTAATAAAACTGTTTGGAATATATGTTTGAAGAATATATAGAGGTTGTGGTTATACATGATTTTTGTAATAATTCTAAAAGTGATCATATCCAAAATGCACGTTACGTTCATTTATGCAAATAGTATGTGTTATTTTTGAAGTTGTTAAATGAAAACGGTAATGAGTAATGACATGTATTGAGAAGTTATATTCTGATTTCAAACGCAAAAAAACTTTAGTATATTTTTGGTAAATATTAAAAAGCGTTGTTTTAAAGATTTTCTAAAAAGTATTTTAAGGGTTGCAGAATGCATAGATTTATAGGATTAGTTGTGAATTATACATGTATTTTGAATTTTAATTTAGTATTTTTGTTTTTAGCAATGTATCAGATTTGGTATGTTTTAATTAACACATTTTTATCAATTACTAAATATTCTAAGGACATTTTTTTAACTGTTGTATATTAATAAAAACTAGCAAGATACTAGAAATTACATAGTAGTTAACTGTGGATTACACAATCAATGTCCCAACGCATTTTATAATTCTTACGTCTATTGCAAATCCAGAAAAAAAAAGGACACTATATCATCAAAAATAAAATATTTTTATAGGTTTCTCCTTTCCAAACACCTGCTAATTTTGAAAATTCCAAGTAATCCACAAGGTGACAATAACCACAACATCAAAGATCTTCTAACTTGTCGGAAAACTAGATGAGTCAGCCCACCCAATAAAACTTGATACTGTGCTACTCGAAGGCAACGATAACCCCCACCAAACCAAGATCTGAGTCCACAAGGGGGCGAGAATCGGGCGACATATAAAAAAGTGGCAAGTAGACTCTGCCATACTATTACAAACATGACATAGCAAAGAATCCAGATCAATACATTTATCCCTTAGGTTAACGCGTGTCGGAAGTATATTACAACGAATCTGCCATAAAATAGTGTTTAATTTTAGGCATAATTTCGTTTATATCCTTATAAACATTGTAAATTACGCATATATCCTTATAAACATTTAAATTACGTATATATCATTGCAAACCCTAAAAACTCACATATATATCCAAAAAATTAATTTAATAATAAATCA
Organism: Cichorium intybus; assembly: GCA_023525715.1. NCBI lineage: Eukaryota > Viridiplantae > Streptophyta > Magnoliopsida > Asterales > Asteraceae > Cichorium > Cichorium intybus. The sequence goes on along the minus strand of CM042017.1, from coordinate 33,208,281 downwards.
ATATGTAAAACAAATAAAAAAAATCAGTTTTTAAATAGAATAAACCCATATTACTGAAATACCCCTTGGATCCTTCCATAATCAACCTCAGCAACCTTAAACCCCGTATCACGCTTAAACCCACGTATGATCGCAAATTCCATTATCAAATGAGTGTGCATATATCATGTAATATCCTACCAGTAATCCAACCATTACACTCATGGCTTAATTGACCGGTTACAGCACCCTAAGATGACCAAATTCCAAGATCCAATATATGGGCAAGTGATATCGCGTAAATTATACATATTTTCCGGGCGATATCAGTGTCATTTTAGTTTAGTTTCATACATTTTATGAACTAAAGATACCTAATATGCTAAAAATACATTTTGTAGCTTAAAGACACGTATGGAGCAAAAGATCGGATTTTACAAGAGATTTGAGCGTTAAACGAAACAAAGTGACAATTCTGATTTCAGCATGGGCGCACCCCGCCCATACCAAGGGCGCACCGCGCCTAGGGTGATGCCAGTGTTCGACATGCTGGCCAACTTGGCATTAAAATAATCATGCGTGGGTTCATCTAATGATTCAACCGGGTTACCTCACATGTGCAAGGGCGCACCCCGCCCTCATCGAGGCGCACCGCGCCCAGATCCAATCTGAAAAGCAAGCGACCACGTGGCCTTTCCAGCGATAAAGACTGCCAGATCTCTGCCAGATCTCATCCACTCAGGCGCACCCCGCCCTCATAGAGGCGCACCGCGCCCTGAGTCTGCAGCTGCTATAAATAGAAGGCCATTGACGACCAATTAAGGAACCATTATTAGAATCCAAGAGAGAAATCAGTCATTTAACATCTTAGAACTATTATACTTCGTGTATTTCAACATTTCATGTGTGATAAATGTATTTGAGAGTTATTTACATTACAAGAAGGAGCTAGGATCTTCATTTGTTGCAAGGATTCATCGATTTTAACCGGTTGGTATCTTTTATCATGTATTCTTCATATTGTTGTTGTATATTTGATACCATGCTAGGCTAGATCCCTGTAGCTTTTGCCTAGGAAATGTTGATTCATTAATATAAATTTGTGTTGATCTAGTTCTTGATTCGAGTTAAATATCGGTTAGACTATATAATTTGCATGCTATACATATTGAATTTGATTAAAGTTTATAATCTTGATAACCTTCGTCATATGATTATAGTTTATTGACCATTTAAACTTATCGATCGTATGAACCATTTTGATGTGTAATTGACACCTATATATCATTGGACTAGTTATTGACCATTTAACTAGTGACGTTATTTTAGTTATAAACTTGATTAGTGAAATAAAACTTATATCATATTTAGTTACAACTCATGACCATTGATTGTATGATCATATCACTATGACCATTAGGGTATGGCCTATGTTTGCATGCTAGATTATATTAATTATTCATAATTATAAGTTATTTAGTTACATGACCATTGTGCTATATTTACTTAGAAATTATAGAATTGGTGACTTGACCATATGATCCTACCACTTAATGCTACTATTTTAACTCATTGCACATAATCAAAACTAGTCAACTTAGATTTATATGAATCAACAAATCCTAGGCGAAAGCTTTCCTTGTTATAATTCGATCATATTATCTCTTATTTGTTGTGTTGTTACGATAATTGTCATTTATTATTTCGTTTACTTTACAAGCATCCAAAACTTAGTTTTACGAGTTTTTACTAAAACTCGCCTCTAAAACTGTTTGATTGATAATTGAAAACCTTAAGTTAGTTATTAATTCCCTGTGGAAATTCGATATCTTTACTTACCAAAACTATACTATTAAATGATCGAGTAATACTTGCTCGTTAGTTTAATAGTCTTATAATTAGGTAAATAATTGGATTAAGACTTTAAAATCATAATAACTACAAGTTAGTTGTTTTGTACACAACAAGTTTTTGGCGCCGTTGCCGGGGAATTATTCAATTAATTTTATTGTTTACAATTGTTAGTCAATCGATCCTTTTTACGGTTTCTACCGTAGGAAGTTAATTTTTTTAGTTTGTTTCAAAACTTGCATGTATTTCTCTATATTTGTTTACTAAATAATTTTAAGACCCGCTTGCAATTTATTTAGTTGTTTCAAACTAAATTGATTATCAATCCAACTATAATGCTAGTAATTCTACTTACGAGAACGGTGTCAGAATAGACAGATCCGGTTTGGTTGTTGGATTTTCGAAAGGTCATTGACCGAAAGAGTCCTGCCTCCCTACTGTCCTGCCTGGCCGTTCTTTATTTGATAGTCAACGCATTATAGTGGATTTGATAAGATATTCGGTTGTTATAACTGATTGATTACATAAAGGTTTTAAAAGATTTAAATCTTAATTTTTTTTATTCCATTTGTTTTTTTTATAAAAAAAAATTTATTTGTATAAAAAAAATATAAATATAAAAAAAATTATTTTTAAAAAAAAAAAAAAAAAAAAAAAAAAAGAGACACGCACCCAACTTGCAAACAGTTTCTAATGTGCAGTTTATGACCCGAAGTTCACAACCGAACATCATACCTCCATTGAACGAACCAGAACGTGAGTTTAACATCAGAAGAAAAACAAGAAGAAGTATATTCCCAAAAGAAGAACCAATAGAAGAAATGGCTGCCCCAGTTAACGAACCAGAACCAACCTTGAAAGCATACTACAACCGAGCACGAGACGGAACAGGACCAAGCCTCATACGTCCAAAAATTCCTGAAAATGCAAATTTTGAGCTTAAAGGCCATTACCTTTCCGCTCTAAAAGGAATTACTTTCAAAGGGACGGAAGACGAAGATCCAGTCGAACACATCGAACAAGTCACAGAAATAACTGATTGTTTCAACATTCCAGGAATTTCCTCAGATGCAATCATGTTACGAATTTTCCCAATGACACTACGCGAAGGTGCAAAGAAATGGTTAAAGAGACTACCTCCAGGTTCCATCACTACCTGGGACGGATTAAAATATGATTTCATTGAAGAATACACTCCACCTTCCAAAATCAATAAAATGAAAGCGAAAATTCAAAACTTCCTTCAAGACGAAGATGAAACTTTGTACCAAGCATGGAGTCGATTCAAAGAACTAATTCAAGATTGTCCACAACACGATATGGACAAACATCAAAAAGTACAGAAGTTCTATGATTGCATCAATACACAAACCAGACAATTACTAGACGGGCGAGGACCACTCATAAACCTAACCGCCACAGATGCTTACGAAAGAATTGAGGAACTTGCAAAACATTCCCACCACTACCATTCCTCAAGGGATCCGTCATGTCGAAGGATGCTAAAAGAAGAAGCAGTGGAAGGAATGTCAGCCATACATAACCGACTGGACCAATTTGGGAGAGACCTCAAGAAAATGAATCAAAGTATCCATGCCATCACAGTAGGATGTGACAACTGCAGCGGTCCTCACCTACAAAAAGACTGTCCTTACGATGAAGACGGTAACAAGAAAGCAGATGCTTGTTACTCATCCGGAGATAGATTCGACTACCCGATACGAAGAAATAACTGGCGGGGAGGAAATGATTTTTACAACCAACAGCAGAGGCAACAACCACCATTCGAACGCCAGCAACAACCCTATAATCAACATAAACAGCCACCACCAGGATTTAACCCTCAACATACCCAAGAAAAGAAGCCAAACTTGGAAGAACTATTGTTTAAATTCATAGAAGGGTCAGAAAAGAGACACACAGCAACTGAAATTCAACTAAGAAATCAAGCCGCCTCTATCCAAAACATAGAGAACCAAATTGGCCAAATTTCAAAAGTGTTACAAGAAAGACTACCAGGAACACTTCCTACCAACACCGAACCAAACCCACGAGCACAAGCTAAAGCCATCACAACCAGAAGCGGAAAATTCATTCCACCAGCAGTCATTGAAAACACCATAAACTCAACCCCTGAAACACAAAAAGATAAAGCTGGAAAAGATTTGGAGAGCACTAAGGATGGAGGAACGAAAGAAACAACTTCACCTCAGCCATACCAACCGACCATTCCATTCCCTCAACGATTAAAGAAGGAAAAGGAGGATAAAGAATTCAAGAAATTTCTTGAGCACTTGAAGCAGCTGAGCATCAACATTCCATTCGTTGATGCAATAACACAAATGCCAAAATATGCCAAATTCCTCAAAGACCTCCTAACTAACCGAAAGAAAATGGAAGAGGTGTCACTGGTAACATTAAGTGAAAAATGTTGCGCATCGATGATGAAGATCCTACCAGAAAAAGTGGGAGATCCAGGCGGTTTACATCTTCCCTGCACCTTCGGAAACCATGCCAGTAGTTATGGTTTGGCAGACTTAGGTGCCAGCATCAATATAATGCCATACTCTTTCTACAGAAAACTAAATCTACCAGAACCAAAACCCGTTCGAATGGCAATTAATCTTGCTAATAAGGCGGTAACTTATCCTAGAGGGATTGTAGAAGATATTCTTGTAAAAGTTGACAAATTTATTTTTCCTGTAGATTTTGTCATATTGGATATGGAGGAAGATGATGACGTCCCCATTCTTCTCGGAAGACCCTTTTTAGCCACAGCAAGAGCTTTAATAGACGTCCATGATACAAAACTAACCATTCGGGTTGGCACTGACGCTATCACTTTTGGCATGGACCGCACTATCAAACACTCGACGATGAGTGATGACACAGTCTTCCATGTTGACACTTTCGACTATCCACACGAGACTGTGGATCTTTTTAAGGAAGGCGGAGAAAGTTACAAAATGAACAGGCACAGGCTAAAAAGGTATGAAGAAGGCGTTCACATCGAAAACGAACGCGAAGATATCCCACTCCAAACAGTAGAACCTTAGAGTGGAATGGAGTCCAGCTAAAAAGACTCCAAATCTATGAAAAAGAAGCGCTTCCGGGAGGCAACCCGAGTTTTTTTTTATTGGTATGTGTTATTTTTCCTTTGGTTTTATTTGATATTTAATTTCATAATAAAAAAAAATAAATAAATAAATAAAGAAAATAGAAAATTATAACATATAAATAAAATAAATATGTGTGGTGAAAATAAAATAAATAAAAGAATCAAGAAATGAAATTAGAGGGCAAAAATTATAAGATTCAAAGAGGGAAAGCAGGCGTAGGGCGCACCCCGCCCAGAAGGAGGCGCACCGCGCCGGTCGGGAGATAAAACAGACAGGGTAAGCTGTAAAAATCATTCTTCACACCCACTCCTTCTTCTCTAGCGCGACCCGCCGCAGGAACCCGACCAAAACCTCCAAAAATTCGATTTTTTGCTTCAAGTTTCTTGTTTAATCTTCACCTATGGGTATGTTTCTTTGTTTCCTTCCTTTTCTTGTGCATTATCCTAAGTTTTCTTGCTAGATTTCATAGTTTTTAACATCAAATTGATTGAATTTCTACCAAAATAAGTTCTTGAGTTGATAATTCGTATTCCTTGATTATAGTCCAATTTTGATGTTGTTTTGATAGATTATTGATACATATGACTAATAGATTACATTACAAACTTCAATTGCACAACAATAACTTCAAATTCACACAAATTTGACAAATTGGGGAAGAACAAACCCTAGAATTTTGAATGTTGATTTTAGATGTAATTGATGTTTGTTTTGTGATATGTGTGGTCTCTTGTATCAATAATCATAAGGCATACACGATTATAGGCTGGATTTGAGCAAAAACTTGGTTTGAAAACGGATTAAGCAGGCAGACCCGAGCAGCCGCAGGGCGCACTGCGCCTGTCCCAGGGGCGCACCGCGCCTGCCTCCTGCCAGACCCATTTGCTTGATTTTGTTGCTTGTTTAGCTCATTGTTTGTATTGTCATTGCAGGAACTAAATTCAAAACCTCAAAAACTAATCACCCATATTTGAGATTTGGGAATTCAGAAGAAGACCGGGATGCAAAATATGTCTTGGCTAGTTTGATAAAGAAGGATATGAATGTTGCTCCAGCAGTGGATTGGGACAAGCTGGATGCGATTGGAATATCAGATAAACTGGCACCTTACCTCATCCGCCAATTCGAAGATCCATTATTTGGGGTAGTGATTGACGAGGCTTGGAACAACATCTTCCGGATAAACGAAAACGTACATATGGAGCTAACGCTAGAGTTTCTTTCTACTTTCAAATATGAGAAAGAAACTGATGAAGATATTCGTTTCCGATTGATGGGAACTTGGTATGATATGTCCCTTGCCCGATTCGCATATCTCCTGGACCTTTACCCCGAGGAGCTAGCATTTCACCCACACTTCCCGGCTTATCTTTCGACGTATGACAAAGGCGATTTCAACGAAGGGAGATGCAGTGAGTTCTTTCAAGAAATAGCAAACGTCAACAATACAATACCCCGAGATAATAAAGCTTCCCAAATCCAAAATCCTATCCACAGAATGCTACACCGTCTCCTGGCGTTTACCGTGAATCAATCATTCGGGTTTGACAAATGCCCGTATCTAGATCTGCCAGCACTTTGGGGAGCAATCAACCCCGATGTGAAATACCACCTCCCACACGCGATCGCAGTATTCTTTAGGGAGCGAGCAAAGGGGCAAAACACGCTTAGCCCACTTTGCGGTGGCAACATGATTACGCGGATCGCCAAGAAATTGGGCGACTTTTCCTCCATCAACATGCTCACGGTCAAAACAGAGCACCCGAAAATCCTCTACGAATCACATTTTAAATCTATGATTCGGAGGGTGGCGCCGAACACGTACGATTTCATCGGTATTGCTACCACCACTCCGCCACAGGGATTTGGGGCAGAAGCAGCACAGCCCTCTGCTCCCAGACAGAGCCGACGACGCCAGCACGAGCATGAGCAGCAAGGACCGGAACAGGAGGTAAATTTAAATTTCCTCTATAACCAAATGGTCCAGATGGATTTGCGTCGCCAGCGAGAGGCGAATGCCCTAGGACACTACCTGGATGATACACAGCAGTTCATGGGACACATGTATCAGCAGGCAGGATGGCAGCTGCCCCCGCAGTATCCCTATTCGACATGGGATCAAAGGATGGGAGGAGCAGGACAGTCTAGTGGAGCTCATTACGATCCATCAGGAGGAGACTATCAGCCGCATGGGCATGGATTTGATGATACTGAGGATTTGGATTGACATTTATGGTATTGTTTGTCATATATTTTTATTTTGGGTGATTTCTAAAAAAAAAAAAAAAAAAAAAAAAAAAAAAAAAAAACTATGATTTGATTTTTTTTATTTTGATTATTTAGTGTGTTTTTATTTGTGGTGTGTTTTATTATTTGTGTGTTTATCTAACCGTATTGTTTGAGATTTTGCGTGTTTTATTTGATAATTGTGCAGAAAGACTGACTTTTGTTTCAGTCCTTTTAATAAATAAAAATAAAAATATAATAAGATCGCACTGAAACGATGACATCTCACGATCCATTCCGAGAGCTCCAAGTTCAGCATCTGCAATCACCTATACAATACCTCAGGGGAGTCGGTTCTAATACTCCTTTTTCATAAGCTTATTTTATAAATATTTATACAACGGGGACGTTGTATTGTTCAAGTATGGGGTAGGGATTGCAGTACTTACACTTGTATTTTATTTGTCTTTGAGCATTTATAGGTTAATTTTGGGTAAAATTTTGAAAAATTTATAAATCAGATACCATAGTTCCAAGTCATAAAAATTAAATCATAAGATTGGTCCTGAGTTTTGTCTGAAATTCTTTATACTAAACAAATGAATCACACTTTTAGCCTAACCGACCACTTTGAAACTACTTGTTTGGAAGACAGATGCAGGTGCTCAATGAATTAAGATACGTTAAGATGAGGTTGATTGGGATGATGTGTACACACAAATAATAAGCCTTGCATATTATTTATCAGAAAATTCGCATCTTGGTTTCTGAAAGGATTAACCCTTTGTACTCCCAAGTCTCAAACAACCTTACATTGCCACCTTCTCATCACTATTTTTGATTCATCGCATGGATTCCTGATGAAACTTGAAGACGATCCCCTATTATACATCATTGGGATCAAGTCATAAAATTGATCGATAATACCAGCTTGATCACAATCTACTTCCACGCATCTAAGAAAATTCTTAGAAGCCAAGTTATTGAGAAAAAAGAGAAAAAGTCAAAGAGATCCAAAGATTAATTAAAGACTTCAAAGAAAATGAAGAGCAAAAAGATGAAAATATCAAGAAGTCTACAAAAAATAGAGACTTAACCCGAGCTAAAAATTGAAGATATAAAATACATTGGCCTGTCGAGATCGAAGATTGAAGTTTTATGATTGGTGATGAGAAAAAGGAAATGAAAGGTTTGAGACGGTAAACAGTAAAGGACAGTACAATGGTGAAACTTTCAAAACCGGGTGTTTGCCCAGAGGAAATTTAAAATCCCAATTTCAATAGGATAAAAGCCTCATAAAAGGTAGATGAAAAGTACCCCCACTGGGTACATCCTCTGTTTCATTTGTCTGATACACACTCCTAATCACCAAATCTTGACGAGTCTATTCGTCCTTCGAGTAGCCAAAGAAAGTGGTTCACAAAGCTAAAAGTGGGTAACGTTTGTTCAATATATAGGGTCCTTACAAAACTAATTCTGACCATGTTGACTGACATTGACCTTTTTCTATGGTGTCTGTATTTGTTTATTTGGATTGAATTTTTTACCTAAACATTATTCTAAGAATTGCTTGAGGACAAGCAAAGTTCAAGTATGGGGTATTTTGATATCGCGTAAATTATACATATTTTCCGGGCGATATCAGTGTCATTTTAGTTTAGTTTCATACATTTTATGAACTAAAGATACCTAATATGCTAAAAATACATTTTGTAGCTTAAAGACACGTATGGAGCAAAAGATCGGATTTTACAAGAGATTTGAGCGTTAAACGAAACAAAGTGACAATTCTGATTTCAGCATGGGCGCACCCCGCCCATACCAAGGGCGCACCGCGCCTAGGGTGATGCCAGTGTTCGACATGCTGGCCAACTTGGCATTAAAATAATCACGCGTGGGTTCATCTAATGATTCAACCGGGTTGCCTCACATGTGCAAGGGCGCACCCCGCCCTCATCGAGGCGCACCGCGCCCAGATCCAATCTGAAAAGCAAGCGACCACGTGGCCTTTCCAGCGATAAAGACTGCCAGATCTCTGCCAGATCTCATCCACTCAGGCGCACCCCGCCCTCATAGAGGCGCACCGCGCCCTGAGTCTGCAGCTGCTATAAATAGAAGGCCATTGACGACCAATTAAGGAACCATTATTAGAATCCAAGAGAGAAATCAGTCATTTAACATCTTAGAACTATTATACTTCGTGTATTTCAACATTTCATGTGTGATAAATGTATTTGAGAGTTATTTACATTACAAGAAGGAGCTAGGATCTTCATTTGTTGCAAGGATTCATCGATTTTAACCGGTTGGTATCTTTTATCATGTATTCTTCATATTGTTGTTGTATATTTGATACCATGCTAGGCTAGATCCCTGTAGCTTTTGCCTAGGAAATGTTGATTCATTAATATAAATTTGTGTTGATCTAGTTCTTGATTCGAGTTAAATATCGGTTAGACTATATAATTTGCATGCTATACATATTGAATTTGATTAAAGTTTATAATCTTGATAACCTTCGTCATATGATTATAGTTTATTGACCATTTAAACTTATCGATCGTATGAAACATTTTGATGTGTAATTGACACCTATATATCATTGGACTAGTTATTGACCATTTAACTAGTGACGTTATTTTAGTTATAAACTTGATTAGTTAAATAAAACTTATATCATATTTAGTTACAACTCATGACCATTGATTGTATGATCATATCACTATGACCATTAGGGTATGGCCTATGTTTGCATGCTAGATTATATTAATTATTCATAATTATAAGTTATTTAGTTACATGACCATTGTGCTATATTTACTTAGAAATTATAGAATTGGTGACTTGACCATATGATCCTACCACTTAATGCTACTATTTTAACTCATTGCACATAATCAAAACTAGTCAACTTAGATTTATATGAATCAACAAATCCTAGGCGAAAGCTTTCCTTGTTATAATTCGATCATATTATCTCTTATTTGTTGTGTTGTTACGATAATTGTCATTTATTATTTCGTTTACTTTACAAGCATCCAAAACTTAGTTTTACGAGTTTTTACTAAAACTCGCCTCTAAAACTGTTTGATTGATAATTGAAAACCTTAAGTTAGTTATTAATTCCCTGTGGAAATTCGATATCTTTACTTACCAAAACTATACTATTAAATGATCGAGTAATACTTGCTCGTTAGTTTAATAGTCTTATAATTAGGTAAATAATTGGATTAAGACTTTAAAATCATAATAACTACAAGTTAGTTGTTTTGTACACAACAGCAAGGCGTGAATCTGGGCAAGGCGTGACTTGACAGAAAAACAACTAGCAAATTCCAATTGATCGATATGCTTATTGATTTAACCCCAATTGATCAAGTCTGAAGGATGATTTAACAGAAAAACAACGATATGATGAAAAGAACGAGATAACTTGACAGAAAACAACGAGCCTTTGTATCAGCTTACCCCCAATTGATCGATATGTTGATTGGTTCAAGTCGACATATCAAAATACAGCAATCAACTAACATAACCAAGCCAAAAAAGGCAACGTACTAAGCCATCAAGATAAGCCATGAAGCAAACTGCACAAACAACAGCCCCCAATCCAGCAGCTCTGATCAAAATTCGAATAATCACCACAGTAAGAACCTTAGTCTGTGCTGCCAAGATGCAAGGAGACACAAGGGTATTTTCGTCCAGTATCAAGCATAGCCAGAAACGTCTTCAATTAGGTACTTGGGTGCAATCGATAGTGAGGGAAACAATTTGCAATTGATACCTTTAATCGACAGTCTTCAAGCATAGCCAGAAACGTCTTCAATTAGGTATTTTGGAACTGATACCTTCAATCGATAATCGACATTGTTCGGATCCTTCCGTAATCGACCTGCTTAAAATCGATACTTGGTGTAAAGTTTTGGAACCACTTTTCTTCTCTCGATCGATACCTTGCTTTGGAACAGCTTATCGAACCTGAACTCTTCTCGATCTTGGATTCTGCGATCTCTGTATTGGATTTAGAGAGAAAGGGCAATTTAGTAATGTTTTATTTTAATTAGTTTATTATAACAAAAAATCAATTTAATATTAGGTTTTTAATTTTTTTAAAGATTAATTATTATTAATATCTAATATTGGGTATACATGTGAGTTTTTAAGGTTTACAAGGATATGAACGTAATTTAAATGTTTATAAGGATATATGCGTAATTTATAATGTTTATAAGGATATAAACGAAATTGTGCCTTAATTTTAATGGCACTAAAACATTCCACCTTGTGGGAGGAATGGAACAAGTAACAAAAATTGAGTCCAACAATTGTCTAGTAGACGCAACTAAAACCACCCACCCACCCACCCCCCCCCCCCCCCCCGGCGGAAGTCTCATACTCCCACTGAATTTGATCCCTACAAGAAGAAAACGAGTAACCTTGAAGAGCATTTAACAAACCTTCCCATTGAGTGCCTTCCATCCCCCCCCCCCCCCCCCCCCCCCCCGCTCTTTCGGCACCTTATTCAAATAGAAAGAATTTTGACCTCAAAGTTTTGATTAATCACCAAAGCACTCGGAAACGTTTCAAGAGTAATGACCCGATCAAACATGTTCTTAAGAGGACAATCACTTAACCAATTATCCCTCCAAAATCTAGTATTATCTCCTATCCCCACCTAAATCTATATAAAGATTTCAAATCAACCCCTTTACTGCCAACTGATCAATAGGATGTTGAGTACCTCACCAAATACTATACCCCCAACCAGCGAGTGAGATCTAGCCCCAACGACATGCATAACCTTAATCATCTGAACCCATAAGGCATCTGGCTGGTCAAGAGATCTCCAATACCACTTAAGTAGAAGCGCTCTATTTAAAAAGAATATAATGTTGACGCCAAGGCCCCATATCTTTACCTGCCATAATCTAATTCCAAGAAATCCATTGGAGTTTACGCTCCCTAATGCCAGCATCCAAAAAATCAAGCTTGAATAGACTCCAAAAGCTTCAACACTGTAGCATGAGCTTTAAACACAGACAAATAATATGTACCAAGACTACCCAACACAGCCTTGATACGACTCAGTCAGCCTCATATTAACAACATCTTCATTTTTCATGTAGACAATTTTGACACAAACTTATAGCTTCTAAGACAGAACGTGATTCATATTATTCCAGCTGGCACCCCAATATACATAAACAGTCAACGAGTTGCGTTACACCCCATAAAATCTGCCATCTTCTACACCACCGAAAAGTTGACACCAACACCTCTCAATTTTCTTTTGAGTAAATTGATCTTCAACCCCGAAGCTATGCGTAAGAACTTTAGAATTCTCACAATCCTCCTACCATTTTTAAAGTCCCAATCACATAGAATAATAGCATCATTTACATAAAGAAAATGAAAAAAATTTCAATTCATCCGTAATAAAAATCCCATGGAAAACACCTGCTCTACTCATCTCTAGTGAAACAACATCCAACCCTTCCATCGCCAAGACAAACAATAGTCATAGTGGATCACCTTGTCGAAGGCCACGCTCCATAGAAAACTCTTTGGATGGGGCCCCATTAATAATAACAGAAGCTTTGGATGAAGAAAGAGTCGCCATAATCCAATCACACCACCACGAGGAGAAACCCGTCTTCTTTGAAACTTCAATCAACTAACTTGTAACGCCCCAAAAACCGGCACGGGGTATATCATATATATATATATATATATATATATATATATATATATATATATATATATATATATATATATATATATATTTATATATATATATATATATATATATATATATATATATATATATATATATATATATGTATATATATATATATATATATATATATATATATATATATATATATATATATATATATATATATATATATATATATATATATATATATATATATGCATCATTTAGATACAATTTCTTACAAACCACCAATACACGATGCATGGGAAGCGACAAGCGGACATCTTTAAGATCGTCCCAAATTTAGAGTCGGGCGTTACTACACCTAAAACTTGTAAACACCACAACTAAACGCCATAAGCAAATTACTTAGCGAGTAACTCTAGAATAGCATGTCACATCTAGCACTGTATATCATGAAGTTAAACAACACATTAACATTCAACAAACTCGTTTTTCACCTGAACACCAAATATCAATAAGAATATATATATATATATATATATATATATATATATATATATATATATATATATATATATATATATATATATATATGTGTGTGTGTGTGTGTGTGTATGTGTGTATATATATATATATATATATATATATATATATATATATATATATATATATATATATATATATATAATAACACAAAAGATCACCAATAAGGTAACACCTACTCGTATATAGGCTAACACTGGACCATGAATAATCCCCAAAAAGGTTGGGCTTTGAACCAGCCAAGACACTTATCACCATTCTCAAGAGACTTTTCACCGGGCTTAGTTGTACATAGTACTCCTCATGAACAACTCATCACCAAATGATTAACACACGTTGTATGGTTGGAAGGTACTCGTTATGCAACCATCAGTATAATACCACCAATAAATCACCAATTAGCAAATTACTCGTTATGCTATCTATATTACACCACAACATACACAAAGACATAACAACATATTCATAACTAGGAATTCATAATCACATATAACGTAGCATGCACTAAAACACCAAGTAATGATAAGTAAAGTTACTCACCTCGTTAGACGTGTAAAGTAATCTTCTCGATCCTAATCATATATTTGTTCCTCAACGTCATCGATTACTGTTAAACATCAATTAAACATATTTATTCAACTACTTGAGACAAACCACCTTATTCTCATTAAACAACTGAATTTTGTCACCATAGAGTACATAGCGCCGCTATCTTATAAAGATACCGTCGCTATCTATGAAGATCATACATAGCATCGCTATATCCCATCAGTAGCACCGCTACTCATGAACTTAGCACCATTTCACCTTCTCAATCGTTCCAGACCACTATCTATTTAGGGCTTTTACAACTATTAGTTACCTTGAATCTATCAGAGGCACTGGAACCTCTGAATTCGTCCATAACACCATTAGCTTAATATTACATCACAAATTCACCATTTTAACTCTTAACCACATCTTTAATCACCTATACATCAACTAAATCACCTTAATATCATAATATACGAATCATAGATCACCAGAAATCGTTACCAACTAATATTTACAACAATTACACCTTATCAAAGCTTGATTCAACAAAACACCATAAAAGGATTGCGGCTTTACCTTAGATGATCATAGATTCACCAACATTCCATTTTTTCTGAATGCAAGCTTCATACTTCCTTCTTTAGACACCAAGGTTCGATCCTCCTCCTCTGGAACTGTCTGGATGCTGAAGAATAAGACCAAATGATCGACAACTGGTCATTTAAGAGAATTTGTTCCACCGGTGTTAGTGTTTGGACTACTAAGGGCAACCCAAAAGGACTATGCTACATCAATTCAAGTATATACCAATTATAGTTATGGGCTTAGACACCTAATCCAACAGAAACGCCTGTTGTGTCAGTTGACAATTCATTACCTCTTCGCAGATCTACCAGAGTTAGCACGCCTCCTGAGTTTTATGGTTTTCATATTACTGTGAAAGGGGACACATTTATTATTGATAAGACACTGGTAAATTTAGATGAGCCAGCTAACTACAAAGAAGCGATGACATGCCCTGAGGCAGCCAAATGGACAGAGGTAATGGATAGCGAGATTTAGTCTATGTATGATAACCAAGTTTGGAATTTTTTGATTACACACCTGGTCGAGAGACAGTGGGTTGTAAATGGATCTTCAAGAAGAAGAATGACATAGATGGGAATGTACACATGTTTAAAGCTATGTTGGTGGCAAAGGGCTATACTCAAACCCAAGGGATTGATTATGAGGAAACCTTTTCACTAGTAGCTAAGATCAAATCGATTAGGATAATGCTTGTCATAGGCGCCTTCTATGATTATGATATATGGCAAATGGATGTTAAAACCGCTTTCCTTAACGAAATTTTTTTTGGAGGATGTGTATATGCACAACCGGAAAGTTTTGAACATGCCAAGTATCCTAATAAGGTGTACGATCTTGAAAAGTAAATCTATGGACTTAACCTAGCATCTCATAGCTAAAATATTTGCTTTCATGAAAATGTCAAAGGGTCTGGATTTTCTAGAAGTGAAGATGAGTCCTGCGTATATGTCAAAGCTAGTGGGAGTGTTGTAGTCTTTCTAGTGCTGTATGTGGATGACATACTACTTATTGGAAACAATACCCCAACTCTGGAAGGTGTAAAAGTCTCACTTGAGAAATGTTTTGCTATGAAGGATCTAGGAGATGCAACATATATACTTCGAATAATGATCTATAAAGATAGATCAAAACGTCTAATATGATTTATCCAAAGTACATAGTTGGATAAGATATTAAAGAGGTTCAATATGCAAGAATCCAATAAAGGGTCTTTCCGCTTACATCATGGCATAAAGCTACGTAAAGCTCAATGTCCCGTCACTACTGATGCGATGGACAAAATTAGTCGAGTCACATATGCTTCGACTATAGGATCGATCATGTATGTCATCACTACTAGAAAAATAGCCTTTAATGATTGACATAAAGGGTATAGATGACAGACAAATGTCTGTCATTGAAAGCTCAGTCATAAATGAAAGATGACAGACATTTTTCGGTCATAAATTTACGACTGACATTTACGACTTACATTTATGACTTACTTTTACGACATAATTTACGTAAGTCATAAATGTAAGTCGTAAATGTATGTCATAATTTTATGATTTATAGAAAAAATATATAATTTTTGTAGATTTAGTAATATTCAAATTAAACCACTTTTAATGCTAATACAAAATAAAATCTCAATATATAAAAACAATCCATTGCATATAATAATGTCATGTCACATGCTAGCAAGTATTTCAAAATTATCAAAAATATTATTTGTCGATACAAAAAATATTATGTATAAATAAATTTGTCATAAAAGACGCACATTCTTCGTGAAGATCATCATATTGTACATTCATCATTGCTGCCCCGAATCGATCAATTGTGTGAATTAACCCAAGGGCTTGTGTAAGCCTAAGCTGATCATTTGTTCCATGGGTAACCTCTCCAAAACTATCCAAATTCTACAGGTCATCCTGTAATTGATATAGAAATAAAGATTTCAAATTATAGTAATATAATTCCATGACATATAGATGATTAGATTTAAATATGTTAAATATACAACGTTGGCCTCTTTTACTTAGTTTGAGAATTAGTAACTAACTCCTGTTACAAAGCTAATAAGATCACGATTGAACTGTAATTTATTGATAATTATAGAGAGTTAGAGAGAGTATCAAGTACCTTAGAAATCACAGCTTCCATGGTGCACAACTCAGTTCTTTAAACTGGAGTAGGAATTCGTTTAGTGCTTCAAGAGCAGATAATTCCACAGGTTGCATGAATGCAACAAAAAAGATCTCATTAAGCCTAATTAATTTAATACAAGAGTCTTTTAACAAGTTATAAAAGCTAATTACATCACCTGAATTGTTTTGCTGGATGACGAATATGACCATTTTACCCTTATAATTTAATAAACTATTTTCATAATATTTATAGGGAAGCACATACTGAAAATTTATCAAAGATGTTTGACGATTCAAAGATTCTTCAATGGTGCTGGTGGAGATCGAGTTATAGGTGCAAGGATTCAGAAATCGATTGAATCAACAAAAAACCGTCATATACAAACCTGAAATCGATTGAATCGGGCCACCATATATTAATTTGGAAGAAGTCAAGTCAGTAATGTATGAAATGAAGATATCCAAGTTAGACATCTGTGTAATTTAATTTGGATAACATTGAGAGGAGTAAGTATACAAGAGTTACATACTCATGGGAACTAGATTATCACTATCAACCAAACAAATAAATATCATATACTGTCGCGGACAGTAAGCCTGAAGCTGATACTAAAGAAGTGTTGCAAGTTCAACTTTAACACAATAAAAGAAGTCTCTTTTTCCGATACTTCAAATAAAATTTATCAAAACCTGATGAGAAATCAAGTTTAAAAATCATGTCACTTGTCAAACATGGTAGGTATCAACTTATAGTTATTATTCACGGGCAAAACTATAAAAAAATTATAGATAAGACGAAAAAACATAGGAGTTTGAAGATTAAAAAACTCACAGGAATCGGCAAAGAGCAAGACAGCTGGAGATCGAGTTGGTCGCTGAATGCTGGAGAAATCGATTGTAGGTGCAAGGATTCAGAAATTGATTGAATCAACAAAAACTCGTCATAAACCTGAGATCGATTGAACCAGAATTCAGAAATTAATTAAACCAGAATTATAAACCCAACAAATACAAACTCATCAGAAATCGGCGAAGAGCAAGACAAACCCGTCAAAGACAAACCAACGATTGAACGAGAATGAAGGATTGGACCAGAATCAATTGAACTAATACGAATTTTGAAGGAAAGATGCTCCGACAACGCCGATTTGAGGAGGTGGGGATGAAGTATCAACTTTGCGTATGGGGGCTGTGAGAGAAGGGAGGCATTATCAATTCAAAGGGCAAAATCGGTTTACTTGTTATTCATATATAGTTGTATCCTATTGACGAGGGAGAGAAAACGATGATGTGAAAGAATCACAACAACGAGAGAGAAAGACGGAAATCTAGGGTTAGTGAGGATAAATGAGAAAGACGATGAAAAGGGAAAATTTTGAATCGGGAGAGCTTTTTTGTTTTGAATTGATTTGAACAAAAAGGTTGTAAACAGATCGCGCCTTCTTTTTAACTCTATTTACGACATTAAACCATGACATACAATTTTATCTGTCATAAATCATCAATTTTCACAAAAGATGACACTCTTTTTATGACATACATTTTTGTCAGTCATAAAATACTGTATATCATCATTTGTATGTCATTAAAAGTCTGTTTCCTAGTAATGCATGACATGTACTCGTCCTGATGTCTCATTTGCTTTGAGCATGGTGAGTCGATATCAAGGCAACCCTGGTGAAAGTCATTGGACAACAGTAAAGAATGATCTTAAGTATTTAAGAAATACGAAAAAGATGTTCCTAGTCTTCGGTGGCAAAGATAAGCTCATAGCGAGTAGGTACAGTGATGCAAGTTTCCAAACAGATAGAAATGATTGTTGTTCACAATCCAGTTGGGTGTTCTTGTTGAATAGAGGCACGATGACATGGAAGAGTTCTAAACAAGCACCTATGCCAGACTCTACTTGTGAGTCTGAGTATATTGCAGCTAGTGAGGCTGCAAATGAAGCGACTTGGTTCCAGAACTTCATTGGTGATCTCGGAGTTGTTTCAACAATCCAAGAACCTATTAAAATCTTCTGTGCTAACAAAGGTGCAGTCGATACTCAAGAAATACCACTATGTTCGTCACAGGGTGGAGAGCGGGGACATCATAGTGAATAAACTATCATCAGAGGATAATCTAGCTGATCCCTTCACGAATGCATTGAGTAAAAGCAAGCACGATGAGCATGCTAGGAACATAGGCATGAGAGATGATATTAGTTTTAGTAGTTAGTTAATAGATGAAACATTTGTAGCAATGATAAATTGTGATTGAATTTGGTGATAGATAAATGGAGATTTGTTTATAAGTTGGTGAACTACCATTTTACAATTATTTATTATTGTGTTTCATTTTTCATGTTTAGAATCTACTTCCTGAGTATTAAGTTACTCAAACCTCCACAGTCGGTCATACTCTCGTGAGTAAGTAGTGATTTAAGACTGTCATGGAGTATTAGTTGATGTCTAATGGAGATTGGACATAGCATGGAGATACAACTAACACTCATGAGTACTTGAATGGAGATTTAGGTATTGGAGAACCCGCACTTAGAGTGATTACTTCATTGATATAATCACGAGTAATCCTAAGATGATAATATCTTTTATTCTTCAAACGGAGATGTATGAGTTTCATCTTGCAATTCTGTTGTGCATTGGTTTACCTAAACGCAAACGTAACAGGGAGTTATAAAATGTATGCCCGTGTATGATATGATGAGTTGACTAGAGTTATGTAGTCAAAGTTTATTTGTTCCTCTTGTCTTAACAGGAAAAGCGATATCATGGGCCCCTCAGTGATTTGATGTTGACATTATAGTGTTGGGCCCAACCTAGACTAGATTGATGTATTCAATCCATAGTCTAAATAAGGTCATCATAAATCAGAAATCAGGAAGCATAATTGTGAACCTTGATATTGATTCTTATCCATGTCTCAGCTTCATATGATATATTGTAGAACAAAGGAATAGTTGATCACTAATCTAAGGGTTGTCTTTAAGAATATGATTCAAAATTCGGTAGTGGCTAAGGAAGCATGCTCTACTGATTAATCGAGAGACTTGTGACCTATAGTAGTTGATGACTTGTCCAAGTAGGAGACTGTTGTAATAGTGTCCAAAGTCATAACTAATTGGTAAGGATTTTTCATTAATAGAAGGGTCCTTTTTGGGTTGTTCTCAGTAGTCCAAATGGTGTTAGAGTTAGATAAAAGCGAGAGAGAGAGAGAGAGAGAGAGAGAGAAATATTTCATTAATTTGTCATGTGATGATAAATTAATTAGAAGTTAAGCTTCTAAACAAGATGATAATTAATGAACGTGAGAAGTAAACTTGAACACTTACTAAATAAATGTGAAGAAAGTATGATGCCTTAGTAGGCGAAGTGACAACAATGTGGATGAGAGGTAAACTCTTAATGAGATAAACTTATGATATGAGACAAGGTTAAAGTAGGTTAAAATGGTGTATGAAGTATGTAAAAGAGTTAACACATACTATAATGTTGATAGATTGCTTTGTAACATCCTGAAATTTGGGCAAAAAGTTTAAGGATTTAAAGATAAGATAAAGATAAATAACCAAAATAATTAATAAAAAGAATAAAATGAGAAGTTATAATCTAGAAAGGATATATGATCTAGGGTAAATAATTTAATAAATGAAAGTAATAAGTTTAATAATCATAATAATTAAATCATAACTATTTAAATTAAAACGTGTATTTTGAGGAGGTATTTAGTCTAGAATAATTTAATAAGGGTAAAAATGGAAATTTACCATATGGGATTCTAGAAGAAGGACTTGATAATTACTATTTCACATGTGATGGAGAAGGACTTTTAGTGCAAAGATGACATAACTTAAGTTCGGGAGGGACTAGTCTTGAAAATAAGTAAAGCTGGAAGTTTAAGTTGGGGAAAACCCTATTTCTCTTGTGAGAAAAACGATTTGAAAGAGAGGGAGGGAGAAGGAGGCGATTTCAAGGGAGATCTAGAGAGGGAAACTCTCTTCCAGCAGGATCTAAGTGATCTAAATCAACATTTGGAGGATTCAAGGTAAGAGATCTAATATTCATACTAAAAACCCACTATTTTGGGTAAATCATGTTCCAATTCGGGTTTCATGGTTGGGGGAGATAAGTTCTATGATCCCAAAGGTGTAGCTTATGAATTCTAGTGAGTACCTCTTTATCATTTGATGGTTTCATGCTTGGAGAATCATTTGGATGTTTGTTGATACATATGAACCCTAATTTTTGGGGAAAAACCCATCAATGGGTGAAACCTTGATGATTGGATCAACTTGCATCTTAAATGTGTTCTATGAAGAGCTTAAGTGAGTTCCTAGTGATTTCAAATCAATGGAAGAAGGAACCTCTTCAATTATTGATCAATTGTTTGAATGGAATTAGATATTCCTTGATCTAAGCTTATGAAGTAAATTTGGGATTATAACATGGATTTGATTCAATGGAGATGATGTTTGATGATTTTATATGGCTAAATGATGTGTAATTTAAGTAGAAATAATGTCCATTTTATATCTAGAAGTTTGGAGTTGTTTAAGACCTTGAATTGGACCAAAAGGAGGGAGAAAAGGACCAAAAATCGGAAGTTACAGTGCTCGGAACACGGCCCGGGTTGGGGGAAACACAGCCCGTGTCAGGATGTCAGAAAAACCTTCTATTAGCAGAACACGGCCCGTGTTGGGGGGAACACGGCCCGTGTCAGCCTGAACAGTCCCGAAATGTTGAGTTTTGAGCTTTAAGGGTTGGGATGTTGGTTCTAATGTTCAAGTAAACTCCTAGGACATGTTTAACTGATATTTTACATCTATTTAGTAAAGTTAAATAGCCTTAGAGTTATTAGTAATGTTGGATGTTATATCTTGTAGGAGAAGAGTGATTGAAGTTAAAGCAAAAGAGTAACATCTTCGTGGAACTTAAGGAAGGTGAGTTACCGGGAGTACACATCCCTCTTCTAGCTTTTGTGTGTGTTTTATACTAATATCATGCATACTTCATATGTGCTAATTGTTGTATAACTCCTATGTGTACATGGCATTAAAAGAGTCATTTCAAAGAGGTTTTCCAATAAAAGTATTGATGATGTTTTGAAAAATGTTTTGAGCATCCTATTTGTGCATTGCATTGCATATAGGATGGGATTGACCGAGTAAACCTTATGATGACCTTAAAGATGTTTAATGATGTTTGGCTAAAATAGCCACTTATGATGTTATACCCATGTAGCGGATAGCCACCATCAATGATGTCTTGGGATTGTTTCCGCCAATAGGAAACCGCATGAGGGAGTTGCTACCCCTCATGAGGCTAGTGTGATGGCCACTAGTCTTAGTTTAACTCATACGGGGATCAAGTATTATGCTCCGTGCGTTTACTTGTGAACTTAGGTGAGTGCCATTGAGGCGAGATGGACTTTTATGAGATGGACGTGGGTTTGGGATAGTTGCATCATGCATTTCATTTGCATATCATAATTATCTATTTTGAGAAATCTTTATGATGTTTAATTCAAATCTTAATAGTGTAAAGAAAACTATTTTTAGAGGTTATCTCGAGTGTTAAGGTTATCATTTTCACTCATAATGAGATAATCTCGGGTAACTCACTAGGCATTTTCAATTGCCTAACTGTTTTGATGTGTACTTAGGTTAAGGCTAGGAGCTTGAATCGAGGCGAGGATTTTTAGAAGACCACGGAGTGTGTGGCTATTTGGACCATGTTATGTTACGTGAATTATGACATTACCTCGCTATAAGTTTGTTAAGATTTTAAATGATGTTTTGGGACCTATTTTCCGCAAATGATGATTAAACCTTAAACTAATATTCAAAACGTGATAAATAATGTTTTTATAATAATACCCTAGCGAGGGGTGTCACATGCTTGAATGGCATTTTGGCAAAGTACGTTGTTATTTTGAGAAGATAATTAAATTAAGGTTAAAGTATACTATTTTGCCCCTCGTTTCCACCTAGAATTAAATCTCAGAGAGCTTTTTGCTGTTTTAGAGGCGAAGACAATTAAATTAAGGAATAGCGAAAAAAAGAGTGGATTAATGACACCCACGAAATTAAGATGAAAAATAAAGCAACCCAAACCTCAACACCAATTTCTCTTACCGCTGTCCTCATCCGAGCGTCGTCAGAGAAAGAGAGGAATAAGAGAATTTAATACCTTAGGCGTCACATGTTTGGGATGAGTTTTTCTACCAAAACACAAATAATGGAATTGATAGGTTGAACCAATGAAGAAATTAAGTGTGTCATTTGATTTTCGAAATTGAAAGACAAAACATGAAATTGGGTGACGAACAATTAACTAACAATTTCGTATTCAATAATGGCGTGATTATAGAGGCGTAATTGAAGAAATTGATCATCTGATGTATAACAACCAATGGTACCAAAATACTGTCCTGATTCACGTTTTGGTGGGAAAATCAGGAAGTATGATGCCTAACAATGTGACACGTGACATCTATATATTTATTTATTAGATATAGATAAAGCATCTACATGAAAAGAAAAAAAACTAAGAAGGATTAGTTGATAATTTCATAAACACTAACCCTTAATTTCTAACAATGTTAGTCTTAAGGATTTTTATGCATATTTTTGAAACTATAATACTCATTTATGTGGAAATGTTTTCGTAACAACATTTAATAGTACTTTTTAGTTTTCACCAACCACATGATGCAATTTATATAATTTAATCACAAAATGATATAACGATTTTTTGCTAAAAGATAACATAATGAAATACAAAAGTTTACTTACAAGCACAATAATTTATAGAATATTTTTGAATCAAATCTTTTAATTTTTTAATAGTCAAAAAGAGTATTTCGATTTATATGAAGATTCAAACTTGTCGACGAAATGTGTAAGCAGATCGACCATGATCACCAAACCAGGTGTCAAAACCTCTGTATACCTTTACATCAATACACAACTTGTAGATGTAATCACCGTTTCGTGTTTATACGGCGGCAGCAAAATCAAAAAAATCTGTTCTTTAAAACCCTAATTTCCTTCTTTAACTTTCTTCCTTCAAACCCCTAAATTGCATTTTCCAACTTAGTAGGTTTCAAGTAGGCGTAAAGATCCACCTGCATTTCAAGATCAACAAAAACCCACAAACAACTTCGCCTGATTTCGCCTGAAAAATGGACTCGCGAGAGTCATTAGCACAACAACCGTCCCTCCAACGACATCAAACCCACCGGATTCCGCCGGCGATCATGATGCCACCAAACCCATTCAATACCCACCACCACCACTTACCTAACAACTCAAACACTGCTCCGCCGAACAACAACAGTATCATAAGCGCCGATTCGCTGCAACAACGCTTCGCTTTCGACGGTCCTGACCAGTACGGCGACGGATCGTCTCCTCCCGGTGGCTTTAGGGCTGGTGGATTTAGCATTGAGCCGGCTAGAAAGAAGAGAGGCCGACCACGGAAGTATTCGCCGTCGGCTGACGGCAACATTGCACTTGCTTTAGCTCCTGCTCCAGTTTCCACCGGCGCTACTGCAGCTTCTGGTGGTGGGCATTTGGAATCCTCCAATGATGGCGGTAGCGCCGGCGCTACTGGCACTCCGAACACCGATCCATCTGCTAAGAAACACAGAGGACGGCCACCTGGTTCAGGGAAGAAGCAATTGGATGCTTTAGGTAAAATTTCAAATTTTCTTGACAAATTTCATCTTTAATCAAGTAATTCCAGTTACAATTGTGTGCAAAATCTTGTTTTTGTCATTTCCGGTAAGAATAATTGGCTAATTATACGTTGTTCCTGTTCTTTTTGTTCAATTAAGCACTTAATTAGCTTCATAATTGCATTTTCCTACCCACATCCCATTCTATTTAAAAACAATCTTAAATGGAATAGAATCTTGATCCATTTAACTTCTAATTTGAGACATTAATGTCAACAAAAATCACTCTTTAGGTTTTAGCGATTTTATATTGTCTCTTTGTTCAATGGTTCACATACGATTTTAAATGTTAAATCTACAAATATAAGGTAGTCATCAGTCGTCACTTGTTTTCAATTGGGATGTAATTATATATTTACATTCCCAAATTTGTATTTTGTTAAATTTAATTATTCATATAAAGTATGTTATGTAATTTACAGGTGCACCAGGTGTTGGATTTACACCTCATGTAATCACAGTTAAAGCAGGAGAGGTATTACTCTCAATTTTCAAGTATTGCTTGTTTGAATTATTATTTTTCTTGATGTATGAATCACATTTAAAACAAGGAGCTTTAATTAATGTTATCCAAAAAAAAAAAAAAAAAAAAAACCCACATTATAATTTCCTCAAAGTAAGGAGCTTTGATAAATATTCAGCATAAAAACCTTTGAATTCATAACTTAGAGTTTGTACTTTTTGTACAATTTAGTCACAACTATCTTTGTTTTGGAATATTTTAAAATTGGTCCGACCTTTTTTTTTTTTTTTTATAACGACCTTTATGCCTCATAATCAACACACATCCATAAAAATGTTTTAGGCATTTGACTATGTATATTCATGCATCTATGTTCATAGGTGTGTCTGTGTCTATATTAAATATTAAACCCTCAACTTTTGAAAATTGACAGGATATAGCCTCGAAGATCACAGCCTTTTCGCAACAAGGACCTCGAACCATCTGTATCCTTTCAGCAAATGGTGCCATTAGCAATGTGACTCTTCGTCAACCAGCCATGTCCGGTGGCTCTGTAACATATGAGGTTTCCACCTGACAAACTTTCTAGGGCTATTTTTGATAATCAGGACGCTGAGGGCATTTACGTCTTTTGCACAAACAAGAAATCGAGTCCTTTGTCCCACCATGTTCGAGACAAAATTGCAATTTTTTTCAAATTGTCATCAGTCTGAGTCCAACGCATGCTAGATATAGTACAATATGTTCTGTCATGTCGTGTCCTGCGTAACAAACGTTATTCCCATCTGTCAGTCTGTCATGTCATGTCATGTCATGTTCTGTCCTGACATGTGTTAGGCATGATAAACTTTTGTCCCATTGACTTCAGTCTGGTGCATGCCAAAAACAGTACATAATGTTCCATCATGTCATACATACGATGACTTTTTTAGCATTTTTATTTTTAGTTAAATTAAGTTTGCCCTTTCACTTGAATTGAGAAATTATTTATTTATTTTTTATTTTCAGGGCCGGTTCGAGATAATATCTTTATCGGGCTCCTTCCTCCTTGCAGACAGTAGTGGCAACAACCAAAGTAACCGATCAAGTGGCCTGAGTGTTTCCCTTGCCGGTTCAGACGGGCGGGTTTTGGGCGGTGGAGTTGCCGGATCTTTAGTTGCCGCCACCCCTGTACAGGTCCGCCTCCCTCCCCCACCTCTCTCTCTCTCTCTCTCTCTCTCTCTCTTAACTTTTGATTGTGAATTTGATTTGTCTACCAGGTGGTGGTTGGAAGCTTCATTGCAGATGCGAAAAAACCAAAAACTAGCGGCGGTGGCGGCACACAGGCGGCACCGCCACCGGCAAACATGTTAAACTTTGGAAGCGGGCCAGGGTCGGTTCCGGGTGCTAGTCCACCATCTGACGGGCCATCAAGCGAGTCATCTGAGGACAGTGGCGGCGGTGGCGGTGGCGGTGGCGGCAGTCCACTTCGCCGGCCCACCCCTGGATCTTACAACAACGCCAGCCAGCAACCACCGCCACCTATGCCCATGTACTCCAACATGGGGTGGCCAAATTCCACCATGAACATGTTGCGCAATTAAGAAATTGAATTTGGTGGATTGATGGTGATTGGACATGCTAATTATGTGGGATTTGTGTTCGTTGTATTGTAGGATATTGATCTTTGTATGATGATTATGTTTATTTTTAGTTTAATTTGATCACGACTTGATTTGTAGAAGAAGATGTAATTTAGGAATCGAATTGGGTGGACTTGTAATTGTAGCGGTATTGATTTTGGATTAATCGTGGTGCGTGTTATTCTAATTTCTACCTCGATTTGTGTCTTTTATTAGATAAAGAATAATTTCGTTTGTTTCTTTCGACTGTTTTTTTATAAGATTTGTTTTTAAACGATTTTTTTACTTTGTCTAGTGGTAATAATTAAATAATTGATTTACTTGTGATGTTACGACTCTCAAGGTTTCTAAATATGGTTTAGGGTAATTCTGTCTGAATTTTTTTGTAGAAGGTTCGACTCTCAACAACGGTAAAGTTCTTTGAAATGTGATAAATATGCATGTCAGAGTCATATTTTAATGCTTTTGACCTTGTCTAGTCCATAATTTTTTAATATGAATGCTTTTAATTTATTTTAGTCCAAACCAGATCGAATGTTATTCTAGTAGGAAGGAAAAGGCACATGAGTAATCTTGAAATGTAACTTTTATGAAAAGAAAAGTTTTGCTTAGAAGCCAAAATTAATAAATAAATGTTTCATGTAGTATGATTTGTACAACTATAAAGTATGATATTTTTAAAACAGTTGACATACTTGAAAAAGGTCTTAATATTTATCGAATCTGGCTTTTGTAATAATATTAGAAAAACAGAAAATTGAAAGACTTGACAAAAGATAATAACAAGCGTTTCTTTTTTTATTTGCATATTGCTTTTGTCTATTTAGGCTAGGGGGAGTGGCTTCGCCAAACTCCTCGCCATCCCCCTCGCCAACCATGCTAAACCACACCGCCACCCTCGCTGACCATCTCGCTGAAGACCTCCCTCGCCAAGGAATCGACGAGCTCGCCAACGGATGCAACGGCTAGTTTTCCATTTTCCATTTTCCAAACCAAAATCTTTTAAAACCTTTATAAAAACCTTTATAAAATTCAAAAATTTTTATAAAAAAAACTAGCCGTTTTTTTTAAAAAAAAACTAGCCGTTACATTTAATGCAATGCATTTTAATTTTAATGAGATGATACTTTTTATTTTATATTTGGTTTTAATAATATATAAATAATTTAAAAAAAGATTTAATAAAATAGTTTAGCATGAAGTTCAGCATGTGCTGACCACTACCACCATTTTTGGTCAGCATGTGCTAAACTTGCTGACGTGACATAGTTTAGCACATACTGAACATGCTAACCACTCCCTCCAGCCTTAGACCAACATCCATATGTTTATGAATTCATTTGATCTTATTCTTAGTTTCTTGTACTTTTTGGGCCCACAATAGGTCTTTTTATTGGCTTATTTCCAACAGGTGAGTGTTCTACATGGTATTCTCTATAGTTTATTATAAGGTGATATTTTCAATGCTAGAAATGTTAATGGTTGTTATAAGACAATTATACTAGTGCCATGTAATCATCCTAACTTCCTTCAAAATGATAAAATATGATCATCAAGATCTTTGACTTTTTTTTTTGGAAACTTTTCCAAAAGTTGGAAATGAATAAAGCATCTCGGTCCCAAATAACAGACAGAGGTGCTCCATGAAGTTTCACTATTTCATCCGTATATAATTTTGCTAATCTTATGGTAGAATAACTCTCTTGTATCAATAGAAATGTACGTATTTGATCAATCAATCGACAATGAACCATATGTAATCATGATCCATAGGAGTGCATGTTAGATTTGTAACGGATTGATGGTGATGTCATCACATTTCTTCATAGATACCGGCAATAATTGAGCTTCTGTATGGGGGTTTTGATGATCAGATTTCAGTTGAAGAGACTTAATGTAACACCCGGCTTTTAAAACAAAAACACCCCTGAAAATTTTTTATTTAAAACACAGGTTTCAATACATAAAACCAGTACAAAAGGGGTATATTTTATTAAAAATGGGTACAAGTGTATCAAAGAGTATACAAATATAATAACCTCCTTATAAGCCGGGCTGCTACTGACAGCATCTACAAGTCCACTTCTTGAGTCACGAACTTTATCCTTACCCTCATCAGGGTTATGCTAACCTGCAGGGACATTTAACAAACGGTATGAGCTACAAAGCTCAGTGAGTAATCGTATCTGCAAATAACGTGTACAATAAATACATCCATATATAATTCTTTATATATGATACATATATCTATCATTTCATCTGTCAATATCAAATCCCATCTTATAGCCTTTTCTGGCCAAATGTGTATATCTGTCTGGATATCGGACCCAGACTACTAGCATTACCGGCTGATCACGTATATCTTAGGATTTCACATCCCACTGCATAACCTTACCAGCCAAATCGTAATATAATGTGATTTTCAAACCACATCAGATAATTGTACACTTTATCATATCCAATCTGTTATTTGCATACCAGTCAAATCAATTCTGTACCATTTCTGTCCCCTCTTTCTTAGTCATATTTGACTATACTATATATCATGACTATATAAGTCATATCATTTGTCATGGCTATACAAGCCGCACCAAAACATTTCCAGCATCTGAATCATAGCCCGAAGGCCGCACCAGTTTAGGTTCAACAACCCGAAATCATAGCCATAAGGCTGCACCGTTTCTATATAATAATGTCATAGCCATATAGGCCGCACCAGTTGGATATAACATCCAAAATCATAGCCGTATAGGCCGCACCAGTTGGATATAGCATCCAATATCATAGCCGTATAGGCCGCACCATCTATTAATAGCTTATTGCACGATCAATTATGGCTCACGGGTTTACCCGCTGATGCCTAGACTCACGGCTTCGTTCTTGTCATCGCAATGACTCACGGCTTATCCGGTCTTGTCTATATATAAGTTTGACTCACAGCTCCGTTCTTGTCTATTATAGACTCACGGCTTATCTGGTATTGTCACGTCACAGTTTACATAGATATATTGACTCACGACTCCGTTCTTGTCTATGGTAGACTCACGGCTTATCTAGTCTTGTCATATTTCAAATCATGTAATTTGTCGTATCATTGATTATATATATATGTATTGACTCACAGCTCCGTTCTTGTCTATAACAGACTCACGGCTTATCTGGTCTTGTCTTTTACATATATCTTTATACTTGTCATTTTCGCCCCTCGAAGCCGTTTCAACCTGTAACAGTTCAATCATCATATATCATATATGATATCAGTGAGATTACTCACCTAGATGCTAGCTGCATTTGATTCCGGTTGTTTCTTGCTTTTGCGTGCACCACAACCATTTATCCCGTACCTATATATTCATTTATATACCAAATGATAATAGTTTAATAACTATTTCAGTTGACTCTACTACACAAGAGTCCTATACAATACAATTGGGGACTATGTCCAAGCATTTCTAATCAATAACCATCGTTATAAAATTTAATACACTTCCCGAAATACGCGTATTCTACTACAGTACTTTCGGGAGGTCGTATTCGTATTCCGATAATTTTCCATGAAATTTCACAACATATTAGACCTACGTTTAAAATTTCAGGTCAATCGGATAAGCCTAACATCAAAATAAAATTTGGAAAATGTTCCAAATTTTAACACAGGATGAAATGGTTTCTGTCCAGGGGTCGGGTCGCGACCGACCCTATGGTCGGGTCGCGAAGATCCTGCCCTTCGGGTCGCGACGACCATGCGTGTCGGGTCGCGAAGGCCTTGCCCTTCGGGTCGCGACGACCATGTGTGTCGGGTCGCGATCGCTGAGCAGCAGGCCAGGAACTCCGATTTTCAAGTTGCAAAATCCCATTTTCTTATTTTTAAGCCCTTAATACTCGACTTAATGATCAGGGATTATTCTAGGACTAACACCTTTGTCTAATAACAAGTTTCAAGCCATTAGAAACACCTTAATCACACCAATTCATGATTTAGGGTTCTTGGCAAAATTCTCAATTTATCAAGAATAGCATCTTACTTCCATCCTTTTGAGTTAAGTCCTTTTTAGCATGACTTAATGGAAGTATTAAACCATTTCAACCACATAATCACAACAGAAATTTTCAGATTTCAGTTTCTATCAAATCCATCAAGAATACCTCAAGAACTTGGCTAGAAAATCAAATTACTAACCTTGTTTAACTTAGGAATCACCAATTCCAAGCTATGATTCCAATTCCTTGCTTCAAGCTTCAAAGATTTCCAGGTTTTTGCTCTCAAAAACCCTTCCCGTTGCTGCACAAATGGCCAGTCAAATAAGAGAGTCAACATCTCTATTTATACTTCCAAAATTTACAAATTTGGTCCTTAAGTTCCATTTCTTGAACTTTGGCCACAATAATTAAGTTTTATTACAATAAAACTTTCATTTCTTATATTTTTGCCACAAGCAGCAATAATTTTACATAATTGGTCCTTCACTTGGTCAAATGACCAAATTACCCTTTTATGGTAAATTGACCAATTTACCCTTTTCTAGTATTAACTTTCTAATACTTAGAACACCATATTAAATCATAAATACGCTATGATTAACATATTAATACTTGTCAAAAGTATCGTGGTGTTACACTTAAACATTATTCTACAAACTTTCCAACACCACTTTTCATACTCGGCTGCAGGTGTCTTGGTAATCTTTCTTTCTACGATGCCTCTTTTTGAGCTTCTTAACTACTGTAAAGTAATGGTTGATAACATATGTTCATGGTGATTTGAGGTAGATAATGTGTTTCTTTTGATTTGAACTCAACTGCTGCTATATTCTCTTTGTCAGGATGATATAAAATCCCATAATCATAGTCCTTCAAAATTTTATCCATCTTTCTTGTCTCATGTTAAGTTCTTTTTTATTGAAAACGTACTTCAAGATTTAGAGATCCGTATAGATTTTGAATTTGGCTCCATACAAGTAATTTCATTCTATATTCAACGCAAACACCATCACGACTGACTCAAGATCATGAGTTGGATACTTTTTTTCCGTGTCCTTGACTTTACAAGACATATGCATGATAACTCAATCTCATTTTGCTACGACATATCACAATCTAACTCAATAAATGTCATAATTGTTGGAATAATGTCCAAGGTCATAATTAATTGGTAAGGACTCTCTATTAATAGCAGGGTCTTTTTTGGGTTGTCCTCAGTAGTCCAAATGATATTAGTGTTAGTTAAAAGAGATAGATAGATAGAGAGAGAGAGAGAGATATTAGTTTATTATTTTGTCATGTGATGATAAATTAATTAGAAACTAGTTTAGAAAAAATTATAATTCATTTAGAATTAATTATAATTGATCTATAATTAACTGGAATTAATTTGGCAATTAAAAAAATGCAGGGGCTGAGTTGTAATTATTCAATAGTTGAGCAAGGAACATTCTTGAACCCTAGAAGGGGGAGGACGAAATTTTAAAAAAAACCTTCACAAATTTCGTCTAAAAGGTGGAGAAAAACAAGAGTTTTGATTCTTGGTAAGTTTGGATTGTTTCCTTATATGTTACCATTCAAACCTGCCTTATTTCTGTCCCACCTTCAAATATAAATAGAGGTCCCCTGGCACCATATTCTGCGCCCATTCCAGAGCTCCTTAGACTTGAAATTTCTCTCTTCTCTCTCAGCAGAATCTATAATCTCTCTCTAGGGTTTTATAGTGAACTTTCTTTATTAACCTGATAATTGGACTTATTGGGTGTGAACCATTAGATGTATTCTCTTTTGGGTACTACCTTCCTTAGCTTGGGATTTGATATACATAAGGGTTTTCAAGCAAATTGGTTTTGCTAAAGGTTAGTAATTCAAATCATTCTTGTAGTTGTAATTATCATTAAGTAGGTTCCTTGTAGGTTTTAGTAATCGTTATTGGCCTTAGATAATTTTTGTATGTTTCCGCTGCCATACTTGATGTATCTAGGGTATTGAAAACCTAACAGTGGTATCACAGCCTATTCTTAGTTGATATTTGCACTACATGATTTTTTGCATGCTATATGTTTTTCGAAAAATTCCTTAATGGCTAGGATAAATCGATTTTTTGGAATTTTTGAAAATTTTAAATTGTTTTAAAGTATTTTTGGTAATTATATCCAAAATATTTATTTATCTTTTAGCATTATTTGAATTTTTTTAAATATTTTCTTTTTATTGAATTAGGAAATTGATAATTTAGATGTTTAAATTATTTTTTGAAATGTTTAAGATAATTGAATTAAAGTAATCATTATCATGTGTCCCCACAAGATTTCAATATTTAATTAGTGATTGATTATTGTCATTTGATTATACATGGATAATTAGGATTAATTAGTTAGTTCAATTTGATCCTAAACGTGTGCCTTTATTGTTTGATTCTAAATGTGTGCCTTTATTGTTTGATGTTAATTGTTAACATGTGTACTCACATTATTAGAATAGTTAGATGGATATTTAATATTATCATTTGAACACATAAGTTAATTGAATTAATATGATCGAACAAATGGTAAAATTTAAAAGTTTAAAATATACCTTATACACTATATAATAGTTTATATTATATGTATAACTAAGACTAAATACATCAACTTGGATCAAGACCATGCTCATCCATTCTAAGCACTCTAAACTGGTTTAAGGAAACGACCTAAAAAAACCGTTGAGTGAGCGTCCTTTTCGCTCGCCGCCCTTTGTGTGGACCGATGGAGTTACTGAAAGGATCCAAACAAAGTTGATGTCAAGTTAAAAGTATTAACTTAAAAATTATCCAAACAAAACTCCCGTTTTGATAAATAGGAAAATGTGAAAATGTATGCTAGTCCATGAAAACGCACATCATTTTCTTATGGTCTATTAATGGAGCATATGTGGTTAACCGACACGTTTATTTGAGACTTAGGTGAAAGATGATGTGGCAATTCGAGTTTATGGTTATTGATGGAGCATGTGTGGTTTACCGACACGTCAATTTGAGACTGTAAATGGAACGAATGTGCCAATGCGGTTTTGCATGGTTAATTCACAATCTTGTTTGTGGTCCTCGACATCCCAGCCACAAATGTAAGATATCATATCCGAGATTAACACGCCATTGATAAACTCAATGAATCTCAAAAGATCTAGCAATTTTATAGTGAATTAGTGATTGAAATTGGCAAATTGTGTGCCTACCTGAAATAAGTTCATTTATGATTAAAGCATCCCTTTTCATAGCATGAATAGTAATATACGGATCCTAGCCTTAAACATAAATTGGGTAATTATTTTAAGAAATATATGCAACTATACTTTGAGAAACTCAGGAAACTAAACGTGAACTTTGATGAAGAACTCGTTGTGGACATGATCCTGAGCTCTCTCCTTGGTTGTTATGACCAGTTCATCCTGACCTATCATTTGAACAACACGGAGACCACGTTGATGCAGTTGCACGGTTTACTACAAACAGCTGAGGCAAGTATGAAAAAGTCTTAGAGCTCGAATGCCTCTACTGTTCCCGTCATGGCCATTCGACATGGTAAGGGAAAGAAAAGAAAGACTTATTCTCAACCCAGTTGGAAAGGGAAAGCCCAGGCTACAGAGTCTAGTCATGGGTCAAAGAGAAAGGCCGAGTATGAGATTCCTCCAATCAGTGATCTGAAAGAGGCCACTTTCTTTTGCTGCACTCAAAAGGGCCATTGGAAACAAAGCTGTCCAAAGTACCTGCAGGACCTAAATGATGGTAAAGTCAAGGTGCCTGGCTCCGCCTCAAGTATGTATATGATCCAACTCAGTGACACTATTACTTCTAATTCGTGGGTCCTTGATACAAGATGTGGTTTTCACATTTGCTTTGGTATGCAGGGCCTAAGGGAAAGTAATGAGCTAAAGCAAGGAGAGTTGAACATGATCATGGGGAATAGACACATCGCGCTTATTACAAAGATCGAGATTTATGAGCTCATGCTTAATAGTGGAATTAGGATAGATTTACTAGATTGTTGTTATTCATCTGAAATGTCTAGAAACATAATTTCTTTTCATGCACTATTTGGAGAATGATACAATTATTTATTTGATAATAATAATGATGATATTTTGGTTTACAAAGATGGTTCTTTTATATTCAAAGCTTATCCTTGTAATGGTGTGTATGAGACGGTTGTGTGTGTGAATAACTTGAGTAATGTAATGTTAAACATTGATTCTTCTAATGATTTAGACAAAGCATGCTTGTGGCATTGTCATCTTGACCATATAAACAAGAAACGCATCGCCCAACTCTAGAGGGATAGAGTATTGGAATCATTTGACTTAAAATTAGATATGTATGGGATCTTGTTTATTAGGCAAGATGACCAAATCACCCTTCTCAGGGATTTTTGAGAGAGGGGAAGGATTGTTGGACATAATCCACACGGATGTGTGTGGACCCTTCAGATCCACCACAAGGGATGCAAATCACTATTACGTGACAGTTATTGATGATTTCAATAGATACGGTTATGTTTATTTGATTAAACATAAGTTGGACACTTTTGAAAAGTTCAAAGAGTTCAAACACGTGCAAAAGAGTCATAAAAGAGTCATATTTCTCGTACCATACTCATTGAAACTCCACAAATTTTGAAATGCTTTTTAATAATTGATTTTAATTGATTCATTACTTTAAGATACGTACAAATAAAATAAAAAATTTCTATTTAGATTTTCGTCTTCTATAGCTTTTTAATAATAAGAAGTGGATTTTAAATTAATAAAAACTAGCAGTAACATTAAATTATAAATTATATTACGTTACATTACAAACAATAGTTGATATTTTAAATAATTAGCATGATCGAAATTAAAAAAATAATCAAATAGATAACTTTTAAATTAATAATAATAATAATTAAAACTAAAACTAAATTTAAATTAAATTAAATTTTACTCACAAGCAAATATGATTTTAATAGATATGTGTCATCGTATCGTCCAAAATAGTTACAATTTTATGTCAATTTAATGAAAAAATTATCATCCGGAAATGACATAATAATTTCCAACAACATTTATCAAACTTTTAAACACATGCACATGCAACACAGGACATTCGCTAATTTGTAGTAAGACAAGATATTCAAATTCTTACCTTAAATATCAGTGTTCCTATTAAACTAAATCTAGAAAAGTTCTAACCTTCATTACTTCAAACTCACTTTTACTTCTGTTTTATTCTTAAACCCAAATATCCATTATTTTTTCGGTGTATAATTTACTTGGTTTAAAAAAATATCAATGTTTTCCTGATGAAAGAGTTTATTAGTAAATATTATTGATTCTTGTGGAATCAATGCGTCATAGATTGTCTTTGTTTTGCTCATGAAAGTGTGTTGTTGAATCAGAAGTCAACCATAAATACAAGTTAATCGCTAAACGAAATTTAGTTTATGTTCATTATTTTATAAAGATCAAATTCAAAATTTAAAGATAACAATAAAAGTCAATATCACCTTTACCTTGTAATATGTGGTAGATAATTGTTGCTAAACAACAGAACCGTTGAAGCGTGGGCTCCAAAGTGTCAAGGTCGCTGGGTTTTCATAAACTAGGTGACTGGTTCAACCGGTCTGACCGCCGGTTCAACTTCAACCTTGTAAACGTGTCCTTGTCGGTTTCATTGTAGTTTTGTAGGTGTAACCATGACCCACCACACAGCACCAGCTGGAGACCGACATGGCGGTCTGCGTCCAACCTAATCAGACATGAACCGGATGGATACGCGCAAACAAAGTAAGATTGGGATTTGGGACCCTTTAGTGTTTGACAGATGGCTTTATTATCGCAAATCGGTCCACATTTTATACTTACCTTTATCCTTTTTTAGTATAAAAGTATTTGATCTGATATATGAATTAATTATTAATTGAATATGTGAAATTACATTAGACATAAAAATAAAACAGTGAGGACTTTAAGTAAAAATTTGGTCTAGCTAGAGAGATGAAAGTGAAACCGAACAACAAATCTAGACCGGAGCTAGTTATCTTTCGTCTGCTTCTTGGTCGTGTATTTTGAAACACTTGTTTTCAGTTTTGGATTTTTCTAAACCGGTGTTGTATTTGGTTTGGGTCTGTTTCAAAACAAGAAGCGAATCAATTTTTTATAAGTAATCTTGAAATGATATTGTTTTATAAGGTTTTTTGGTTACATGACTTAATTTGATATTAGATGTTGGACAAATTATATAGAAGGCATTATATTTTGGGTGGTTTTATTGATTAACCAATATAATTTTATTTATTCTAATTAAACTATACATGTTTGCGCCATATTTTAATTCGAAATTAACAAATTTGACATATTATATCAGGGTTTACCCCTAATAATGTTTGTGTGATATTTTAATAAAAAATGATATGTCAAACTAGTATTAGGAAAAATTTACAATAAAACTATTATATTGTTGACAGTTTTAGGTTTAACAACTAATACTTTATGTTTTCCTATCAAACAATAAAAGTTCGGACTTTTCTACTTAAGGAAAATCCAATGGTAGGTGCCACAAAATTACTCAGGATACTCCATTAGGAATGAAAACATCGAGTTTTGGCAATAAACATGTAATTGAATAGGGATGGAAATATATCAGAGATGGGGTGGGGTTGGCCTTTCCCATTCCCGTCCCCGACTCTCATACCCCATCCCCATCAACCCCATCCCCGGCGGTGCAGGGAATCGAACCCTATCCCTTTTGAAATTTGGGCCTATTCCTAATATCCCTGACCCATCCCCAGTAACTTAAAATTTGATTACTTTTTCAATTACTTACATAGAATTTAAGTTTTTTTTTTCTTTTAAATCAGAAGAATTATAATTAATCTTAAAAAGAATCGAACGTCCTCTTTTAATATATGCAAGAATAATAACTTCTCATTAAATATGCAAAGAATTATATATATATATATATATATATATATATATATATATATATATATATATATATATATATATATATATATATATATATATATATATATATATATATATTTATTGGTGTCCTTCACTTTTAAGTGAATTAAGTATTATATCGTTACCAATTACTAAACATACAAGCTATATGAGTATGACAATATAACAATATAAAATAAAATCATATGAGACTATGATCACAAATTTGTATTAAGATAGACCCACAATTTTGTTTTTCGAAAATATAATATCAAGTTATTTTTAGGGACTAGCAAACAAAAAGGGTTTAAACATTAAAGTGACTAGCAAACAAAAAGGGTTTATCACAAACTTTTAATTGGTAAATGTTAACTTATGGTATTGGACTTTTGCTAGAACTCTAATACATCAGGTACATGTATGTAATGCTTAGTAGACAAAAGATAAAATGGGGACGAGGCGGGTAAACCGGGTTCCATAACGGGTCGGACTAGATTTCCATGCCTATAATTGAACCGTCTTTCAACCACGTTTTCATTACCGATGCTAGGGTTCATGTTTTCATTGCTTTCCTTCGTGACATATGTTAGTGAATATATATATAGATATGTATATTATTCTTTGTATGATGTATATTCTAGATTAGCCCATCTTGGTTAGCCCTTCTGTATAGGCCCATGTTTCATTGTATTGTTCTATACTTATACGTATTTGTCTAATGAAAATCATGATGGGAAAATATTGGTTTAGCATGGTATCAGAGGGTTAAACCCTAATCCTGCCGATCCTCTCTACCTCTTGCTATCTCGATCTTTCTTCTTCATATGTTCCTTCCTACCCTGTCTTCTCTCCTACACTTCTCAATGCGAGCACAAGAGAATCTTCTTCTCCCCTACCACACAAAGCTTATGGAATCATGAATATTAAAACATATGTCTCCCTCATCCTCGACCTCAATTCTCACAACTATCACCTGTGGAGTGACATTTTTCGGGCTAATTGTATTGCGCATGACGTCTTGGACTACATCAACAACACCTACGACCCACCAAAAACTCCTCCAACAGATAATGAATAGGACAAACTTGATTAGATGGTGAAACTTTGGCTCTTTGGATCAATCTCTCAAAAGCTTATCACATCAGCCTACTCCGTCAATGCAAATGCTCACAAGATCTGGACCAACATATACTCCCTCTTTTATGAAAACAAAGAAGCTACCACAATGCAATTGGAAACAGAATTGAGAAACATAACCATGGGAGATCTCAGCGTTCATGATTATTGTGAGAAAGTTAAGAAACTCGGAGACCTTCTTGAAGGTCTTGGCGAACCCACTCGAGAAAGGAATCTGGTCACTCACACAATTGATGGGTTGTCCAACAAGTTCGATGGGGTTGCTAGCATCATTCACTTCACCAAGCCCTTCCCTTCGTTTTCTAAGATGAGGTCAATGCTAGCCGTTGAAGAAACTCGCATCAACAGCCCCTCAATCATCACCCTTTCAAGTGATCTCACTCCTCCTATCCTTCTCTCTTGCATGTCGGAACTTCATCTTCAAATCGAGGAGAGGGTGGGGGCTTTTACCGAGGAAACAACACCAAAAATTGGCGAGGTGGAGGCCATCAAAATCAGCGTCGCCGAGGTGGAGGAGCACCTCAGCAGCCTTCTCGGAAACCTCCTTACGGGTGGGTTTATTTCCCTCCTCCACAGCCTCCTGTACAACCTCCATCTTGGATTGCCTCTTCCGTCCAACAGCCTTCATGGGAACGAGCCCACCAGTTTTAGCAGACTCAACCGGCCCCATGGAGCAGGCCTATTTCAGCAAGTTCCGGCCTGGTTGGCAGCAAGCCCATTACACACCAGCAACCCCACCCCACGACGGGTCAGGCCCATTTCCAGTCAACCGAAGCTGTTAAGCCCCTATGGGCATTTCTCGACAATGATCAGCCAACCTCGCTCCCACAAATGTTCAATGTCATGTCTCTAAACGACCCCGGATATGATGGTTGGGTCATGGACACCGGAGCTACCGACCATGTTCACGCTCACTCTGGTATACTTTACTCCATTAGTAATAATCATTATCCTCATTCAATTTATGTCGGTAATGGATCTACAATACATGTTGTGACATCGGGACAATCTTTATTTCCTATCCCTAATATTTATCGTCCTTTACATTTAAAAAATGTCCTTAACACACCTAACATCATAAAAAATCTCATATCTGTCCAGAAATTCACTACCCAAAATAAATTTTCCATTGATTTTGATCCTTATGGTTTTATTGTTCTTTATTATCAGACATGGCACGCCCTCATCCGCTATGATAGTTACAGACCTATCTATCTTGTTTCAAGCTCCACAAGTCATGTTTTTGTCTCCACCTTTTCGTCCACTTGGCATCAACGAGTCGGCCACCCCGAAAGATGGTTATTGGTAACGAGATGCTCTCTGTTTCTCATTTTTTATGCGGATGACGGGACATTTGGATGAATGGGATGTGGAAAACATGCAAATTCAGATTCAGGTTCTTAATGTCTACCCATAAGGTCTCAACCATGGTGATTCGGCTTCTCGAAAGAATAACAGCTCGTTTTTTTCAGGGGAGGTCATGAGAGAAAATAAATTGGATCAATTGGGATTTGGTTTTTACGACTAAGGAAAAAGGTGGTCTAAACATGGGGAAGTCTTTGATGCATTCGCTATTGCAATTCTTAAAAAATGGAGATGGAGGTTCGCTAATCATCCTGAGACACTTTAGGTCAAAATTATTCAAGTAATTCCCAATTTTGGTGGCGGTATTATGTGGATTGATCAAGAGATGAAAACTACCCGAGTTTAGGCTAGTATTGTTAAATCGTGCAAAAAGATTCACAAAAAGGTATCCTTAATTTTAATATATTGAGAAAAAGGGTCGGTATGGATCAAATACTAACTTTTGGAAAGAGCTTTGGTGTGGAAATGTTGAGTTTAAAATAAATTTTGTAGATTGTTTGCTTTGGAAAATAACGAAGATTGTACATTTATCGGTCATGACGGAACAGACGCTTGAAGTGATGACTTCAACAACGATTTGGATTATTTGGTCGACTACAAATACAAAAGTTTGACCTTAATAGTTTTAGAAAAGAAAATGATGTCCAAAGAAATTGTTTTGTATTCGTTTAATTGATTCTTGTTTAGAAACATAACACTGTTTGATCAATTATTAGTTACAAAATCTCTTTTTCACTATTTGATATTTTTGTTTTGCTAGCTACTTGTTAATGTTTTATCTCTATTCCAATCATAGAAAGTTTTTCAATGCTTTTTTAAAAATTTAGAAAAAGTTAAACTCTAATAATGGAAACAAAAAATTACTTAAAGAAACACACTTTCTCGTGAAAATCGATAGAAAATAAAGGCCCACACGCTCCTACGCTCTTTCCCAGCGTCACAATTTCCGATAAATATACTTTTTCGATTTTAAAATTGCATCCATACTCCCAACGGCTACATACGCTTTACTAGCAAACATTGACAACTGGTTACATTACATGTTGTTTCCTTTGTCACACCACTATTAGCCGTTTGGTTGGCATATTCAACCACTACCATACAAACACCACCTTTCGCCACCTCGTTTTAAATTCAGAAAACCAGAAAACTTTGACTCCTTCCACCTTCAAACACCTTATAAACACATATATATACACATATATACATACCCATTCATTTAGAGTCATTTCACTTACAAACACACACACACAACCCCATTAGCCTCTCCTTCAAATGGATTGCTTGGTTCTACCAGTCTCAATCTTGAGCCGCCGTTGCTCCGGTCACCTGCTAGGTTACCGGCAGCTAACTGATGACTTCTTTGTTGGCTCAGATGATCCGATCACCGTCGTGGTAGGGAAGGAAAAGAAGGAGTTTTTGGTGGACCCTTTTGTGTTAGATGAAAGCCCATTCAGGGTTTTGATTGATTTGGTGAAGAACAAGAAGAAACACTCATCATCATCATCAAGATTGATGGTTGATCAAGAGAAGAAGAAGAGGGTGTTGTATGTAGATGTGGATGCAATCTTGTTTGAACATATGTTATGGTTGATGCATAATGATGCATCATCGTTGTTCAAGCTTAATCTCAGGGAAATTATTGATTTCTATGCTCAAGATTACTAGCTATTTATGTAATTAACTAATTAATTAATTTTCTTTTGTATAACACTATAATTACACAGAATAAGATTGGATTAATTTATATAATCTATTTCTTATCTTCTTCTTTTTTGTATTTTCAGGAGTAAATAGTTCTGTTGTATTTTTTAAATTTATATTTATAATGTACTCTTGTAAGAGGAATAATTAACACGATATTTAGATTGTTATTGGTTAAATGTTACATGTAGATTGTTCCTTTTCTTGTTGTTTGAATGGTTGTCCACTTATATTTGTCGTTTGGAGGTCAATTAATTAAGCATAAGTTTAAATTTTCTGAATACTATCTTTAAGAATGAATAATGTATAATTAGGGAACCGGTAAAACACAATTATTCATTTTTATTTTTTTATATTTTATTTAATATCATCAAGTTTTATGAGTTTTTTTAGAAAATCTTTAATTCTACTTATAAGTTATAAATATATATCGTTGTTTTTATTCAACATTTTGATTGAGACAGACACTTCCTATTCAAATAATACCACTGGATATTCGTCACATTTTAATTTTTTTTTTTTGTAAAATAAATATTTATTCCCCCCTGTTAGAACCCATCCCTTTCTTTAACTTTTAAGTTAACAAATGTCAATTAAATAAAAATTCCAACTATTATTTCACAATAAATACAGACGTTACATGGTATATATATGTAAATTTAGTTTGTAGTTAATCATTAAAAGTTGCTTTGAATTATTTACCGTAGATAAAATAGTTTTCTATGAAAATTGTAACAACTCATTGATAAAAAGTAAGGCATGAGAAGTTGAGTGTGGAGTTCGTAATAATTGTCTCGCACACCAAATCGAAACGTAACTAAAACAATGATAACTAAGTGAATTTTTAAGTTAATGGACGAGTTTGTTACAACTCACATCCCACTTGATCAAAGACAAAAAACGTGAGCATCTTATAAATTTTATGTTAAAATTAGAGTAAATATAAATTTGGCACCGTGGTTTACTGAAAATTATAAATCAACTTAAAAAAAAAAAATCAAATTTCAACATCCGTCGAAAACAAAAAATTTATTATCCGTTTCCTACCAAACTAAAATAGTGTTGCTAAATATACACATTTTAATAAAAGTCAAACTATTTTCAATCATTCATATTTAATCTTTCCGGAAACAATGCAGTTTCAACAAATAAAAAAAAAGGAAATCTTCATAAAAGTTTTAATATTTTGGTTCAGTTTATAAAAAAAATTTTAAATTAATTTTGATTTACAAAAAAGACAAAAAACCGGCTAATATATTCAAATTAGCTCATTTTGACATTTTCAGCAGGATACCTTGCCACGTGGAAAGTCTACACATTTTATCTTCAATAAAGTCTCAATACATTGACACAGTTTACGGAAAAGTCCCAACATGTTTTATTTTCAATAAAGTTCTAATATTTTGGCATAGTTTATGAAAATGTCCCAACATTTTAACTCAATTTTACTTGGAAAAATATTACGTATTTTTACATGTATTTATGTTTTTAATAAAGTATTCATATGTTTAAAAATGTATTTTTACGCTTTTATAAAAATACTTTAAAATAACGTATTTAATAAAGTAAAAAAACTTAAAAAATATGTCTTTAATAATGTATTTATACGTCTTTAATAACATATTTAGTAACATATAAATAATTAAAAAATACGTCAAAAATACGTAAAAAGAAAAAACGCATGTATAAATACCTTTTATAAATGTATAAATACGTAAAAAATACGTTTTATTCATGTATTTATTTCAGATGATGGATATGGATTTCGGTAAGTTTGCTACATGGATTAGACTGACTAGAAAATGACCGACCAAAATTGAATTATACGGACCTAGATAATTAATATTTCTTACTTATTTTAGGTCCTGATAGCAATGATTTCGTGGTTTCAAGAACGATAT
Source organism: Cichorium intybus (assembly GCA_023525715.1). NCBI lineage: Eukaryota > Viridiplantae > Streptophyta > Magnoliopsida > Asterales > Asteraceae > Cichorium > Cichorium intybus. The sequence goes on along the minus strand of CM042017.1, from coordinate 33,164,762 downwards.
CTAATATTAGTTGATATAAATTTTGTTTAGATTTTGTATTGTTAGGTAACTATGAGGTTATTATGTTGCTTATTTTTACGCACTTTTAAGTATTTTTATGTATTTTAAATAAATACATGTATAAATATGTAAAAATATGTTTTCAAACGTATAAATACGTTATTAAAGACGTAAATACATATAAAAAATACGTAATTTTTTTCAAGTAAATTGAGTCAAAATATTCGAATTTTTTCGTAAATTAGGCTAAAATATTAGGACTTTATTGAAGATAAAACATGTTGGGACTTTTTCGTAAATTAGGCTAAAATATTAGCACCTTATTGAATATAAAACATGCATTTAACTGTTGAAAAGGTTAAAAATGGCTAATCTGAAAACATTAGCCAGTTTTCTGTCTTTTTTGTCAACAAAAATTAATTTGAGATTTTTTCATAAATTAGGCCAAAATATTAGGACTTTAATGGAGATTTCCCAATAAAAAAATGTTGACTTTCAATTAGGTGTATATGAAGTATAATGGGGTGTTTATTTAGTGGTGTTATTAAATATACATCGTATATACACCCTTTTAACAAAAGTCAAACAATTTTCAACCACTCATAACTATTTTTTCGGAAAACAATGCAGTTTCAATAAATAAGAAAAAATTGACTTTAGATAAATGTATATATTAAGTAAGAAAAATTGTATTGATTCCTACTTATGTTCCTACTCATATGAAATTATGACAAGTGTCATATTTAATAAAATTAATAGTATTTTAAGACACATTCACAACTTAACATGGGTAGGAACATGAATAGGAACAAAATGTATGAACATTAAGTAATTTGTGTGTTTATTTAGTCATTTCCTTATTTAGTAATTTCCAACTAAAAATGACATGTTTTAATATTTTTGCACTTTTTCTATTTATCATAATTGTTCAGATCGAACAACGTCGAAGACTCATGCATGGAATTTACTACCCTTTAATTAGTTTATATATATCATTGATAAAAGTTGAAACACTCTCATCTATTTTGGTCGATTCTTGGGAAAGACTACCTCCATACCTCCTTGGCTTTTGGAGACATAATTGTGTTTAGTCTATTTAAATAGGTATGCTAGTAGATGTTTTTTATGTCAATTCTATTGCTTTCTTAGAGTACCACCAAAGTCTAAGTATTAACGACATACATATCATGCTAGTTCCTAGCCTTCACCAATATGTACTTGTATATTGTGCATGTATATTTGTACCGAGTTGTGTGGGATGGAAGAGATGAGAGGGATGACCGATCCTTATGTTAAGAGAGAGAGAAAGAGAGAGAAAATGGCTCGAAATTTGGGAAAGTTCAATTCCTCAAACTCTTGAGCTCCAATTTGATTTGGGGAAGTTCCTGGGTTTTCTAGGGTTTTGAGAGAATATGGCTCGAAATTTCCTTTCCCCAAATGACAAAACCGACTTATAAATATAATGGGTCTGCGCAGTTTAGCGACGCTAACTGCGGCCAAACGGCTCGTTTTGCTTTACACGACCCATGTGGACCCCACTGCTTGCCACTGCTTCCCGTACACGACCCGTATGAAACCGAATGAGTTTCTGCCTCTTTTTACACGACCCTTGTGACCTTCTTTTGTCATTTTTCAAACTAAAACTTCTTCCAAAAGGGTTTCTAGCCACACTAACACATATAACAACCTAACTAATTTTAATCACACCAAGATTAGCACATAAGATTTGCCATAACTCTAGATTAGCAACTCACAAAACATGCTTAGCAAATAAACACAACTTACTTGTATAAGCATCTTGGTTAGGAAACGGGTCTCACATTATGAAACTTTGAAATTGTAACCAAACAACTGTCCAATTTTATTTGCAGTTTTTTTGGAACCGGCGAACGAATATATAACCACCTGAGGGTACTCAGCCCCGCAACCTAGGACGGTTGGCAATTACCTATGACGCAAGAGCTTTTCGCCCATTCACCAAATCACCAGGGAAAATCTCCCACAAAGTCGGAGTCGAACCCCCAACCTGTGGATATATAACCCACGCATCCACCCAGCTGAGCTGGGCTTCATTTGCTTTTATTTGTAGTTAAGTTGAGTTTTTAAAGATAAGAACTAAGATCTTTATGTTATCGAAATTATTGATATATTTTTTTGAATGCAAGGTATATGTAAGTAATATCTATAAAAAACCACTTACCTTGCTAAATGTTTACTTAATGCAACAATATTTTATTTTATTTACCAATTCATACAACAATTTCTCTTTTTCACCAATTATTCAACAAAGTTGTACCCTTTTAACAATATATGACATTCGATTCCAAAGCTAGTTAAATTGGGAAGCCATTCACATTATGAATTAGGGCTAATAACATAAAAACCACTATAGTTTGATCAAAATCCGGTTTAAGCACTATATTTTTTTTTCTAAAAAAATCACTCATACTTTCAAAAAAATTCGTAAAAACCACTCATAATTTCAAAAAGATACATTACGACCACTATAACAAATTGAAGTCATAATTGTATGTTGCCAAATCGGAACACCTCTTACCTCCGTCGCATTTAAAATTTAGTGGATTCATTTGGACACTCTATGCATTCATAACGTGGCCGAAGAGTTGTAGTTACGAAAACTAAAATTACATGTAGACAACATTATGTATCATTTTCACTGTAATGAAGTTTCAATATTTGCTTCAAATGTCGATATGAAACTTTTCATATATCATTTCGATGAAAAAAATCGTTAAAAGTTATAAAATAAAATGAACTGTGGTCAATATGAAATTTTTTTGAAAGTATGAGTGATTTTTATGAAACAAAAAGAAATACAGTGGTTAAACCAAAATTTTGGTCAAATTACAGTGGTTTTTATGTTATTAACCCTATGAATTGTCCAACCATCTTCTAACTAGAAAGAAAACATTCTTACATATTTCATATAATGTTACATAAATTAAAAAAAAAAAAGTACAACAATGTTGTATAAATACACATTTAACCCTAAACAACATATTCAAACAAATATTTCACAATTGTAAAAGCCTAGTTTTTGCACTTTTGGTGTCAAAATTTTCATATAGGGTCATGAAAACGGTCTCTTTGCATAGTATTTATAGTACAAAACCACACATAATTATTGTTTACATTATATACAACCTTCTTCATCCCAAAAGGATACATTTCTATAATTCTACTAATACTAGGGCTATTTTAGTAATTTCTCGAGTTCTTTTCTTCAAGATTAAGCTGCTGGACTCGCTGCCTTAATCTTCTTCTATGATCATGAATCTTCCAAAGTCCATGTCCAAGAATCGTTGCAGAGTAAATCCCATGTGTGATAATAGGCGCCAAAATGTTGTTTGTCTGCAAAAGCATTTCATAAAGAAACATATTTGTTAAACGAGACGAAAACGGAGGGAAAAATTGTCATTTCAGAAGTTTGTGTGTACCTGGTTCCATTCAAATCCAAGGTAAAGAGCTAGAAGACCTTCTAGTAATGGAGAATATATCTTCTTCATTTGTCTCCTTTCATACCAGGCTGTTGAATGTAAGTAGGTAAAAAAATAAGGGGTAAAATGGTAAAATGGCAACTCTAGGGGTAAAATAGTAAAATGACATGGTTTATACCTGCAAAAAGCTTCTTCATTTCTTGACGACCAGAACGTGAACTCAAAACTGGTGCCACAACATAAGTAGGATCTGAAACAAAAAACGAGCAATTTGAGTTATTTGAGAACAAATATAAGCTTTAAAATATGCAAAATAATAATAATAATAATAATAATTAAATAATTAAAAAAACCTTTTGGAGATGCTGCCACGTAATATAGGGAACCCGTGAGTGCAGCTGTAATAACTGCTGCAAATGCTTGGGCGAATGGTACAAATGGAGGTAATACACCGGTCTACAAGTCAAAGAAACACGGTAAAGTTTAGATATATGTTCAAGAAATAGCAATGTACTTTCATTTATTTTCTTATTAAACCATTATTATTTGAAAATCTAAACCGCCTTGTATATTTAGAGTTTTCATAGAAAGAAATGAAAGAAGGATGCTATGATAAACAAATAAATGAAAGTACGTTGCTATTTTTTGCATTTAACCAAATGAATAAAGTTGTTGTCATTGTACCAGTGCAGCCATTCCGCGTACATTTGTTACAAGATCATTCCCCCTTAAAAACACATCAGCTAATGCACCCTACATTAATTTTAAAGGAATATTAATAAATAAATATAAATAAATAAATAAGTTTTCATATATGTCTTGAATAAACTCACTTGAACAGCAGCCCGGTAGAAGAGCTCCTCACCAACTGAACTTGCAGCAACAATTAATATAAACTACAAAAAGGAAAAAAAAAATTAATGAAATTATTGACATGATAATATTAATATAAATGAAAAGTTAAATCTCTAAATAGTTATTATATTATACCTGCCATGGAGACATTCCATAGAAAAAGCTTCTTAATTCTTCATCTTCTACATCTCTTATTGCACGTGCATGAGGGGACACCTTCACCACTTCATCCTGCACTAGATGGAATTTGGATCGAATAAGCGTAAATGACCATTTTACCCTTGTGTGTCTATTGAGTAAAAAATGACTGTTTTATTTGAAAAGCGTTATAACTTTAAATTGTATATGACAAAAAATCAAAGAGAATTGAAATACTTAAACAAAAGTGACCGCCTGAATGTATACATAAGGTCTGTTTTTTTTCTAGTTTCTTTTCTAAATTGAATAAACCGTCTGAACGAGAGTAAATGACCATTTTACCCTTACACTCTGAAAAACAAATTTCTCAATATTCATCTAGGGAAAATAGGTAAACGGTTGGTGTCTTAAATCTTAATACATAAAGCCAGGTTTTTTGGCTTAACCCATTAAGTTATCCTATCCAAATTAAGTCAAAAAGAAACAAGTGCTTAATAGATAAAGTTACATATAGATGTTTCTTTTTTACCTAATGCAGAAACAACTTTATACTTTTCACAAATTTGACTCTTTTACTTTTTCGTTAAATGTGCCGTTATTTTCTCAATATTTTTAAGGGTTAATTACGAAAAAAGCATTATATTTTGTCAAAAGTTCGGTTTAACCACAAATTTTTAAAAGATTTGGAAAAAACCACCAATTTTGGTAAAAAGTTTCATTGAAGCCATTATTACAGGTTCTTCCGGTCATAATGGTTAGGCTAAAACTTTTTCTAAAAATTGGTGGTTTTATAGAACAAATGAAAAATTGATGGTCTAAGCAGAAAAAGTAATGAAATATAGTGTTTTTTCCGTAATTATATAAATTAAAGTGTAAACATTATCTAGGTCTAATTACGAAAAAAGCACTATATTTTGCAAAAAAATTCGGTTTAACCACCAAATTTTAAGATTCAGAAAAAGCATCATTTTTTGTAAAAATTTTATCGAAGCCACTGCTTCTTTGGTCATAGTAGTCACGTTGAAATTTTTCCAAGAATTGATGGTTTTATTAGAACAAACGAAAATTTGGTGCTTAAACTAGAAAAAATACAAAAATATAGTGTTTTTTTCGTAATTTGCCATATTTTTAAAAATTTTTATCCCGATAAAAAAGAAAAAGATCGTACATCTAGTATAAAAAGAAGGGCCATTATTGGCGGCGCAGCATATCCGAGTCCTTGTACAATGGCGTCTAATGACGGCGAATACCCTCCTGTGCTATCGATTCCTGTTGTTGAACATATAAAATTTCCAGCCAATGCCATCGCGCCATATATACCTATTTTCAGAATAAAATAATAATCAGAAATTGCAATATTAATCGACTAATTTGTGAAATTAATCATCTAGGGATTCATGATCATCTAAAATCTTGATAAAAAGTTAAAAACAATAATCTTTTTGTTACAAACAAGCCGTCGTTCTTGTATAAATATAAAAGGTGCCAACTTTGTAACAATGAACGATTTTTTATAAAAAGTACATGATGCTTTATTTGCATTTATATTTTCTTCATTAGTTCAAAGTTTGTCGTCCCCTCAAAAGTAGTTTTTTATTTTGGCATTTAGACAAAAGGGTTAAATGTAAAGTTAGGTAAATATCGCTAATTGCTGTTTTTTTCAATCTAATTTCTGATTTTAACGATCTTGGTACTTGGAAAATAGGGTAGGAAAAATCAAGAATCAAGCTTTTTGCGGTTAACGTTAATTTCCCATTTGCCCGATTGAGTTAAGATGTCGTAGGATCTAAAACCCATGTGCTTAATCGGCTAAATTTGAACACTAGTCTCACCGAAAAGAAGACATGAATAACTTTTTCACTTTTATTAGAAAGGAAGATGCAATCATGAAGAACAGCATGAACAGTGAAAAGAAAAGCCATATTGTGAATTTCGGCAATTGCATAGTAGATTCCAGACAAATTTTATCCTAAAATGGTGTTCGGACTTTGATGTCTATCCCTAATTGAACAATCACATGAACCCTAATTTGATCTTCAGTTTTTAAACGAGTAAAATCATCATTGACTGGTGTTCGTTGAGAGAGATCAATACATCAAAACCCCATGGTGAATCGCCATTGAATCGAGGTCAAGTACCTCCATTAATGTCCTCATTCAACACGGAAATGAATTTTGTTTTGTGGTTCTAATTTAGGGGAAAGAAATGGAAACTAACCGATTCCATAGCTTAGTCTGACAACAGCACCGATTTTGTCCCAAACTGGAAATTCTGCATCTGGGAATGTCTGGTTAAATGTGGTGACCTCCATTGCAGAGCTAGTATAGCTTCCTCCGCCGCCTGCGACAGCGCTCTTCCTTTCTCCTGTATCGATCCCGTCGCCACCATTTCTCTCCACCGTAGCTCTCACGCTTACTGTCCTTTTCACGGCAACATATCTCCGTTTATTATATCTCTCCGGCAACCAGACACCACCTTTGCTACAGCAGTAGGCAGAAGTAGTCGCAGTTGGGTTAGTCGTCGGAGCTCTGAAAACCATCGGAAACTCCATGAAACCGTGTAGTTTCACTACTTCTTATGAACCCCAGCTCGAATTAGCATAATATCGTGATGAGTTAGTATTTGAAGGTTTTGATCGAGTGGATGAAACGATTTGCGAGTTTTTGTAGCTGTGGGCGAAAGAAGGAATAGTCTCAACCGGGGGCTCTACGGTCCAGAGAAACTGACGTAGATGATGAAGACATGGACGGTGATGTAGCAATGGTAGACAGATCTGTAGTGACTTTATGGTCCCACAGGTCTCAACTCATATCGTGAAGAATCGAAATAGCCAATGAGGTTTGTATATGGAGATAACGCTGCATATATCTCCATTTTTAAAGAATTTAATATATGGTTAATATCTTTTGATTTTCATTTATACAGCAGTATAGAAGTATAGAAGTATAGAAGTATACAGCAGAATTTAATATATGGAGTAATAAAATGCATGTATCTTATGCTAAATTTTCATTTATATATATATATATATATATATATATATATATATATATATATATATATATATATATATATATATATATATATATATATATATATATATATATATATATATATATATATATCGGAATAGGTTCAAATAAGAACCACTAAAAGGTTAAGAACCGTGAGAACCGATATTCACACATTAAGAATTATGTTTTTTTTGTTTTTGTTTTTTTTATTTTTTCACACTTTTTTATCATGTGAAAATACATTAATGTAACGCCCGGTTTCTCATACAAAGTACACCCAAAAATTTTCAAATAATTATACATTAAAATGGGTATACTTGCACTCAACCCAGGAAAAAAACAAGATGTTATCAAGCACTTAATACAATAAAAGGTCCTCACGTTACATACCATGCATTACAAATAAATCTATTACAACTAAAGGACGGGCTCTAAATTGTCCATCTCTCTTTATCACACGCCTTCCCCTATCACTGCTACAGATACCTGCAAAACAATAAACAACTCAAGTGTAAGCTTATAAAGCTTAGTGAGTAAATCTTAATCATACTCCACAATCTCTTTTAGTAAACTCTCTTCTCATTCTTCTTTTTGCTAGTCTCATTTGCAATATTCACTCTCTCTAAACTCTGAAACCTGCAAAACATATTAGCTTTACAAACACCAGCTAATTAGTAGTAATATCAACTCAATAAATAAGTATCTCAACTGATACTACTCATAAACTCAATCCTACATACTCGTATAAACTCATTTCACTGTTAATTATGCTCAATTATAACAGTTATCATGGTTGTAGCAATCAAACTCAAAGACTCTTTAAGTCACTCACTCTAGCATATACTCTTATCTTATGCTCAAGTATAGACTATAACTCATCTCTTGTTATCCACAATTAACATAACCACTTTAACTCTAAGTTACCGCAATATCAATACAACACACATATATGTACAACATATGTATTAACTCAATCTCTATGATTATCTCAGTCATTCAGTATATTCATTCAAACCAAGTACTCGTATATAACAGTGAATTCTAAACCTTGTTTAACTCATACAACTTAGTATCTCAATCAATTAACATGTACCATAATTCAATTTAGATATAGTCAAACTATATATATAATGAATTATAACTACTCACCTAATATCGGCTTGGTACATGGAACTCCCAATTTGCACGTATCGGGCTTCTGTTCGCTAGACTTGGTTATATCACCATAGTCTAAATCAATTCTTCAACATCCACAATCATCTCAATATCATCTATCTCAAAGATGTATCAATCAAAAGAGGAAAAAGGAGTATAAACGGTAAATATCAACTCAATATTTACCGAAATCCCCAATTCCGCGGTTCTAATCATTCAACCGTAGAAACTCGACAATACTCTCACCAATAACTCTAAAGGCATCCACTAACAATCTACTATCAACATATATAACAATATATAACGAAATCACGAAATCAAAGTTAGGGTTTGAAAAACCCCAAACCGAAGAAATCACTCACCTCGATGAATTAGGAAGCAAGAACGCGTGTACGGGATTAGATCCGCATCTCCCCATGTTTCCCTACGATTCTCCAGCTTCAATTTGACCCAAAATCGCCATTTGGAGCTCTCAAGGTCGAAAAGGAAATGTTTTTCCCGTAATGAGTTTTTCTGCACTTTAAAAGGCTCTGCACGCGTAACACGGTCGTGTAATATTTAACACGGCCGTGTAATGCTACAGTTCCCGTGTAAAATTTAACACGCCCGTGTAATGCTACAGTAACCAGCAAACACAAAAATACCGTGAGTTACACGACCCGTGTAACATTTACACGACCCGTGTAAGCCATTTTTGGCATTTTTAAGGCTCAAACTTCTTCCAAATGGGTTTCTAATCACCCAAACTCATACATCAACTTAACTAATCTTAATCACACTAAGATTTACTCAAAATTTCTCAAATTTAATAACACGGTATTACAAGTTCTTACCCCCTTCAAAAGATTCCGTCCTCGGAATCTCTTGGAATAGGTATGGTTTGTACAACCGCCTCACCACCGCAATCACACATCACGTATGATAATAATATTATCCTCTCGTCAGTTCATATGACATGTACATACTGTCATATTTCATTTACTCATAAAATAGGTAACGCCACTATCATCTTCACAAGATGATCTCTATAGTCATATTGACTATCATCATTGCCACGTAGGCAAATCCTTACTCTTTTTAGAACATACCTTTTTGTTTTAGCTTTGTCGACAATCAGGTGTCTCACCTTACTCTTCAAGTGATATTTCAATCACTATCCTCATTTATAGACACTCATATTTATGGCTCACATCGAGTCATATTCTCAATAGACCATCCATTCTATTTGTAATTATTGATTTCAAATCTCATTGAAATAATTTACTTTAACTCAGTAAGAAAAGCATTCTCACCGTTTACAACTCATACTCTCTCAATTCATTCTTCCAAATCCAACATACCAGTTACAATTTCTCCTATTAACACATTCTCAGCGATCAGGGTAAGAGAAATACTCATACAACATAAAGACATAAACATTAAAATGTCTCACTCATGTCACACAATTTATCAACACTAAGATTTAAAATCCAGAATTAACAAAATATTATAAGCAAATCTCGAGTTTCACTCACGCCTTCTCTGAACTTGTTGTTTAACTCTCGACCCTTTGGTCACGCAAGACCCATTTCAGTTGTCTCATCACCACAACCGATTTCAACTTCTCCGAAAGCTCTTTTATCTCTAGTCCCACTTCAACACACACATTAGGTTTTTCACCCAATATACAACTAACAATCCTCCACCAAAGTGGCTCCTCTTCATACCAATTTAACAACATACCTCATGTTGTTTCCCTCGATGTACTCACTAATTATATTTCCTCTTATGTGGACAAATCCACATCATATTCTCAATAAATCATTTACTCTATTAAACTCGATAATTTATTATCAAATAAATTCTCAACACAACCATATATATTCCTTTTGACACACTATCAGTAAGGATTTTCTTCTCGTCATTTCTCCCTCATTATCATCTCAATCTCCAATTCATCATAATGACATAGAATATGTGATATATACAACTCACCGAAATCTCTACACATGGCTCAAAATATTAAAATCAGAAACCGTAATCTCTACGGTGAGATCATATCTCATTATCCGATTTACTCATAAAAAAAATAACTCAACATTATTATAGCAAAATCTACTATTCGTCGTTTTATACGAATAATAGTTTTGTCGTCTCGACATTCACACATTTATCTCATTGGCAGTAATTGGTTTGATTATTAAGGAACGAATCCTATTAATCAAACTACAATTACTCTTATACTCTTTTCACTCATATTTTCTTATCATATGATTACACTAATCTATTTCGCTCAACATGCAAGAAATATCACACATTCTCAACACAATTACATGATAAACACACATACTCACAATAACACTTCTCAACAGTATTACTCATTGTATTATCTCACAATACCTTTATACTGTTACTCAGTCTCTGATTCATCCTCTTCTCAACCCGTAGGTTTCAAGCCACACAAGCTTACCGCTACATTCATATATATCCGCACGCAAGGATACTACATGTCTCATTACTCCGCATCATCATAAAGTATAAGCCCGTCTACACACAAGCACAACACTATAGCACTATTATGCCTCAGTTCTTGGTACCCCGTACCATCCTTTGGTCTCATCATTTAACACTGTTTTACAGTACCCCGTACTGTCCTCCAAACTCGCCACTCATCGTTATCTTGCGGTACCTCGGGCCGTCCTCTAATCAAATCATGGTACTTTATACTATTCTCAATCCATCTCCTCTTTGAATCTAGCGAGTCTCCGCTACGGTCTCGAGCCATATAGACTCACCGTCACTCCTTTTTTTGTTTGAGTTACAAAGGTCTCCACTACTCTAACCACAAGATACTCGTTATGTGGTTCCAATCTCAACTACTCAATATGTGACCCCACAAAATAGATGGTCTCAATCACATTTACTCGTTATGTGATCCCACCGAATATGTGGTCTCAATCACACTTACTCAATATGTGACCCCACAAAATAGACGGTCTCAATCACATTTACTCAATATGTGACCCCACCGAATATGTGGTCTCAATCACATTTACTCAATATGTGACCCCACCGAATATGTGGTCTCGATCACATTTACTCAATATGTGACCCCACCGAATATGTGGTCTCGATCACATTTACTCAATATGTGATCCCACGGAATATGTGGTCTCAATCACATTTACTCAATATGTGACCCCACCTAATATGTGGTCTCGATCACATTTACTCAATATGTGATCCCACGGAATATGTGGTCTCAATCACATTTACTCAATATGTGACCCCACCTAATATGTGGTCTCAATCACATTTACTCAATATGTGACCCCACCTAATATGTGGTCTCAATCACATTTATTAGGTAATTAACCCAATCTCTAGGTTAATTAGGCCTACATAAACCACTCTAGGTTCTCTCAATTATAACCACAAGGTACTCTTTATGTGGTTACTCGAATGTCCTGTGACAACTCTGTCACTAATGTCTCATTATGTGACAACTCCAAACTACACAATTTAACTGTCGGCATATCAACTCATAATCAGTTATAGTGTGCAATCAACTACACACTCACCATCTTTCTCAACTCATACTCTTTTGGCTATCTCAGCCATTTATTTTGATCAATCATAAGTACTAGTCATGTGGTCCCACAAAATATGTGGTCTCAACCACAAGTACTCATATACAGAAATCTCGTCATATCTGTGAAATAACTAGCAATATATATGCAATATCAAAATAAAAGAAATCCACACATTAAAAACAGATCTGTGCGCGTAGCACGGCTCGTGTAGATTCAACACGACCCGTGTAAATCCACAATATTTCTTCTCTTTGCTTCTGTAAGTACAGCACGACCCGTGTTCATTGAACACGGCCCGTGTGTTCTAAATTTTAACCCACTGTATGCTACTGTAATCCCAACACGACCCGTGTCACTCAAACACGACCCGTGTTGATGCTGTAGAAACCAAAAATTGTTTCTAATACTCTTTCTAATATCCAACTTCTCCTAGATGGGTTTCTCATTATACACATTTCTCCATGATTGCTAAATACTCGTCAAATAACCACATATACTCTAAGTTATACAAAATCACAACGCACTCATTATGTGATATGTAAACCTTACATCAAATGGACACGAGATTCTCATCTCAATGCCGGTTACTATACTTTATAATCGCATTTCTCTAACACATGTATTATCAACAATTAAACACATATACTCGTTACATCTAACATTTTAAGTAAATTACTTACATACCTCATAGCAACATAATCTTATTTTCTCATTAGCTGAAACCTGCAAACTTCGGATCTCAACTCTCGAGTGTACTCGACTACACTCACATATCTCAACTCTTAGCTCATGCTCAGCTTATGCTCATACTCTTTCTCATCATCAGTTGGAATATTGCCTCAACCGGAATCTCACCTTATCATCTCCTCATCCAAGATTGGTCCCACCAACTATGACCAATTCATCAACTCGTCCTCATTTGTCTCCATATCTATATTCACACATAGAATATAATAATAACAAATAATAATATAACATAATAGTTATTCTCAATTTTTACACTAACATCTGTAGCAGTATCTTTTCCAAGCATGTGATAGGGGGTCTCTCTCTTCTCGGTTTAAGTCTAGGACTCTATACTCAAAGACCTAGTTCGCTTAAACCATGCTCTGATACCAACTTGTAACGCCCGGTTTCTCATACAAAGTACACCAAAAAATTTTCAAATAATTATACATTAAAATGGGTATACTTGCACTCAACCCAGGAAAAAAACAAGATGTTATCAAGCACTTAATACAATAAAAGGTCCTCACGTTACATACCAGGCATTACAAATAAATCTATTACAACTAAAGGACGGGCTCTAAATTGTCCATCTCTCTTTATCACACGCCTTCCCCTATCACTGCTACAGATACCTGCAAAACAATAAACAACTCAAGTGTAAGCTTCTAAAGCTTAGTGAGTAAATCTTAATCATACTCCACAATCTCTTTTAGTAAACTCTCTTCTCATTCTTCTTTTTGCTAGTCTCATTTGCAATATTCACTCTCTCTAAACTCTGAAACCTGCAAACATATTAGCTTTACAAACACCAGCTAATTAGTAGTAATATCAACTCAATAAATAAGTATCTCAACTGATACTACTCATAAACTCAATCCTACATACTCGTATAAACTCATTTCACTGTTAATTATGCTCAATTATAACAGTTATCATGGTTGTAGCAATCAAACTCAAAGACTCTTTAAGTCACTCACTCTAGCATATACTCTTATCTTATGCTCAAGTATAGACTATAACTCATCTCTTGTTATCCACAATTAACATAACCACTTTAACTCTAAGTTACCGCAATATCAATACAACACACATATATGTACAACATATGTATTAACTCAATCTCTATGATTATCTCAGTCATTCAGTATATTCATTCAAACCAAGTACTCGTATATAACAGTGAATTCTAAACCTTGTTTAACTCATACAACTTAGTATCTCAATCAATTAACATGTACCATAATTCAATTTAGATATAGTCAAACTATATATATAATGAATTATAACTACTCACCTAATATCGGCTTGGTACATGGAACTCCCAATTTGCGCGTATCGGGCTTCTGTTCGCTAGACTTGGTTATATCACCATAGTCTAAATCAATTCTTCAACATCCACAATCATCTCAATATCATCTATCTCAAAGATGTATCAATCAAAAGAGGAAAAAGGAGTATAAACGGTAAATATCAACTCAATATTTACCGAAATCCCCAATTCCGCGGTTCTACTCATTCAACCGTAGAAACTCGACAATACTCTCACCAATAACTCTAAAGGCATCCACTAACAATCTACTATCAACATATATAACAATATATAACGAAATCACGAAATCAAAGTTAGGGTTTGAAAAACCCCAAACCGAAGAAATCACTCACCTCGATGAATTAGGAAGCAAGAACGCGTGTACGGGATTAGATCCGCATCTCCCCATGTTTCCCTACGATTCTCCAGCTTCGATTTGACCCAAAATCGCCATTTGGAGCTCTCAAGGTCGAAAAGGAAATGTTTTTCCCGTAATGAGTTTTTCTGCACTTTAAAAGGCTCTGCACGCGTAACACGGTCGTGTAATATTTAACACAGCCGTGTAATGCTACAGTGCCCGTGTAAAATTTAACACGCCCGTGTAATGCTACAGTAACCAGCAAACACAAAAATACCGTGAGTTACACGACCCGTGTAACATTTACACGACCCGTGTAAGCCATTTTTGGCATTTTTAAGGCTCAAACTTCTTCCAAATGGGTTTCTAATCACCCAAACTCATACATCAACTTAACTAATCTTAATCACACTAAGATTTACTCAAAATTTCTCAAATTTAATAACACGGTGTTACAATTAAAGTTAATAATTTTCCTTATTTTTTAATACATTTTACAATACGCACAATATAATAAAATTTGTAGTTATTAAATTGTGAATACTATAACGTAAGTTTTTTATTAAACTGTGAATTATTGGTTCTCACGGTTCTCAACCTTTTAGTGGTTCTCATTTGAATCCTTCTATATATATATATATATATATATATATATATATATATATATATATATATATATATATATATATATATATATATATATATATATATATATATATATATATATATATATATATATAACACAACATGGTGGTCGTGGCGGGTAAGGCACGTGCCTCGCGTATGCGAGGTCGCGGGTTCGAACCTTGCTGCGTACATTGGTGGCTAAAGATATTAACGCCCCAGTGTAGCCTCTGTGCTAGCCGTGCAAAGTGTGTACCCGGGGTTGGTTTCCCCCCAGCCAGTTACCTGCAGGGCGTCGTTACGGGGTCGGCGTGTGCTATGCACCAGGGTTTGCTGCTGCGTTAGTGGGTCTAGTCTCTGTGCGGGTTCCTTGGAGAAGGCGATGTCTGCGACATACTGTAGAATAGCCAATGTACCTAGTGTAGCCTGTAGTATATTACGATTCATGTAGTAGATTCATCCCTAACTTGCAAATATATATATATATATATATATATATATATATATATATATATATATATATATATATATATATATATATATATATATATATATATATATATATATATATATATATATATATATATATATATATATATATATATATATATATATATATAGAAAGGTTCAAATGATAACCATTAAAAAGGTTGAGAACCAAATGAACTAATATTAGTTTATCATTAAAAAATGGATGGATCATATTAGTTTGGTTAAAATCCTGTTTTTTGCCTTTTGGGTAAAAAAAGGGCAAAATCGTCATTTTCACAGCATAATACAATTCATTCATACATTCATTTACAGTTTAAACAATCATTCATACATTGATTCACAGTTTAATACACTTGTACAATATTTCGAAATTTCTAGAGAAGATATGAGGAAGAAATAGGAGAAGGGAGGAGCTCATGGTGGAGCTACCGTCGATGGTGGTGACGGTGGTGGCGGCAAGTTTAATGCACACATTCACAATTTAATATAACAAAACTTTCAAATTCTATACACACATTCACAGTTTATACATATATTCACAGTTTAAAATACACATTCACAGTTTAATATAGACATTCAAAGTATAGAAATTCATAGATGTATTTCATCAAACACCTGGAGTGAGGTAGTGGAACAGATCTCATATCCAGGTGCTGGAACAAATCTGATGTAGTTGTGGTTTCCGCCAGCGACGGGGGAGGGAGGAGACGATGGTGGTGCACCAGACGACGACGGTGGTATGAATCGACCTCCTAAACTTTTTTCACTGAATTTTTGCATCTCTAGTGACAGATTCGGGGCTAAGTAGCGGTGCTGTTGTGATTCCTTGTCGGAACTCCTTTTATCTCGTCGGAAACTACTTCTCTGATCGTATATAAGAATGGTGGTCACAGAAATTGTAGATCTGGAGGCGGAGAATCCAGATCTGGTGGCAAAATCCTAGATCTAAAGGAGGAAATCATAGATCTGGTGTCGGAAATTGCAAATCTGAATGTTGGAGTAAAGTGGGATGAAGAAGACGATGACGGATCAGGGAAGAGACGGTGGAGGAGTCGATTTCAATGATGGCAGCGGCAGGTGGCGGAGGTAGCGGCCAGCGACGGCGAAGGTGGCGGCAGGTGGGCGGCCGATGTTGGCTATGGTGCTGGAGTTTAAATGTGTGTTCTTGGAGGTTTGAGAGAGTTTTTGAGTGGAAAAAGTTTCAATCTGGTTTTTAGATCTATTGTATAAGTTTTTATGTTAAAATCATCAAATGACCATCGTGCACTTCTTTGTTTTTGACCATTAATCATAACTTAAAAATATTAAGGGCTAAGATTAGTTCCGTTTGATTCTCAATCAATGTATGAATGAGTGTTTAAACTGTGAATGGATGTATGGATAAATTGTATTAGGCTGTGAAAAATGACGATTTTGTCCTTTTTTTACCCAAAAAGGCAAAAAAACTGGATTTTAACCAAATTAATCAGATCCATCCATTTTTTAATGATAAGTTAAAATTAGTTCCTTTGGTGAGAGAGAGAAAGTTCAATTGAGAATAGATGATGTTGATGGTAGCGGTGGTGGTAGTAAGGTGATGGTGTTTGTGGCATTGGTGGTGGCTGTGACGGTGGGTGGTGATGAAGGTGGTGGTGGTGATAGGTGACGACAGCGGTGGTAGAGGTGGTGATAAAGGTGGTAGTTGTGGTGGGGGTGGTGGTGGTGATAGAGGTGGTGGAGTTGGCATTAGTGGTGGTGGTGGTTGGTGGCAGTGGCAGTGGTGCTGGTGGTAGAGATGGCGATGGTGGTAGTAGTAACGAAAGTGATGCAGGTCCTGCTGGTGGTAAGAGTGAAAACCATATATGAATAATAATAAATATATTTCGTTGTTAAAACATCAACGCTCCAGCTGCACCGAAACACTAAAGCGATATGGAAAAATATGTGGTCCAGATTTAATCTCGTGATCTCAACCTTTTTTTCATTCTCTAGAGAACCTATGTGTGTGTGTGTGTGTGTATATATATATATATATATATATATATATATATATATATATATATATATATATATATATATATATATATATATATATAGTTAGGATAAAATGAGAAAGGTGAAAAGGTTGAAAAAATGAGAAAGAATCTGGACCCTTTATTTTTCAAGATCTATGGTTTAGATTCTTATGGAAATTTAATTGTTTTTAAATACAAAATAAATTAAATGGTATAATAAAACCCGGTTAAGGGTGTAATCGTAAATTCCAAGTTTACTGATTCCTTTGATTTAGCTGCTAACAGATAGGATCGTATCACAAAATCATCTCTCTCTCTCTCTCTCTCTCTCTCTCTCTCTCTCTCTCTCTAAATTAGGAATTTCCTCACCATATGATTTCAATCGTGAGTATCAGGAACCCTAAATCACCATCTGATCTTCATTGCCATACCTCGCCTCCAAGCCACCATCTTCCAACCGCTCTTACACGTCACCACGAAGCTTCCCCAGCGCCGCCGTCGGTGATAAGAATGTCGTCTTTCAAGTGTGACGGAACTGGTACGACTCTCCGATTAACCCTCAGATCGGCGACAATTCACACCCAAATCCATATACAGCGCCTCGATCTCTCCGAATAGTCTTCAATTCCACCCAGGCCGTCTCAATCACTTCGATAAATCCACAATCACACCACTCGCTATTCCGATTGTACTCCAACTACAGCATCCGCAAACAAAAAAACATATTCAACGACATACAAGAATCGTAATTTCTTTGGGATTACTCAATCTTATTTTCAATCTTCAATCGTGGTCAGAATTTCTTCCCGATTCAGGTATGTCACCTCCATCACTCCATTATAAAAATCGCTGCTGTCACCTACTCTATTTATCGTCTCTGATATCATCTCTCTAATCAAGATTGCGATTTTAACCTGAGAAACAGATGCCTCCATGATCAAGCAACTTTTAGAAGAAGAAGGCCTAGATATCTGCCCTGACGCTAGTCCAGCAACCATCACCACGGTCGACACTCCTTCTCACACCGTCTTCCAAATGCCATCGTTGCCAACCAACCTGTAGCAGTTGGCAGTGCCGCAAGAAGAGTAGTCATCATTGATGTGGAGTTGCCGGCTACTCAATTGTTAAATCGTTGCATTTTTAGAGAAATCTAACCATATTTCATACGTATGATTCCTTATGCTTATCCTCTTTAATCGTATTTCATTTCCAAAATTTCTAAGTTGTTATTCAGATTAAGGGTTTTTGCAACACAGTTTTGAAATGAATTCATTAAAAAAATATACTTGGTGCAAAAGATTGAAATTCTACAAGAGTTTATTCGTATTCAAAAAACAATCAAGCTTTATTTACTAATGAATAAAAATGCTATAAAACTGATATATAACTGTGAACACCTGCTATAATCATCTAAACAATTATGTATATGAAGTTTTATATTTAAAAATAAACTAACAAACAAATTTGGTTTTGAAGTGAATTTGTTTGCATAAAGCTTTATTTAGTAATGAATAAAAATGCTACAAAACTGTGAACAACAGTTATAATCAACTATAATCATCTATGATTATAGCTGTAATCATCTATGATTATAAGTATAATCATCTATGATTATAAATATAATTGCATAAAAGGATTAAACCATCAGTTATAATCATCTGTGAACACCATTTAATCATTTAATCAATCGTGATTAAGTCATCAATGGTTAATGATTAAACCTGCTACCACCTTCACATGGAACTATTAATCATCATTGATTACTATATTAATCATAACTATATTATTCATAATTATTCCATTATTTATACTCGTTAATCACCGACTACCAATTGCTTCATCAACTTGATGAAACAGGTTTCAAGAATGAATCCCCAGACCAAGACCTCCAGCTAGAAAAGCTTCGTTCCAAGTACTTTGAACAAAATTGTTAAACATCAGCACAACACCTGTAAAGATGTTGTGTACAAAACAACTAACTTGTAGTTATTATGATTTTAAAGTCTTAATCCAATTATTTACCTAATTATAAGACTATTAGACTAACGAGCAAGTATTACTCGATCATTTAATAGTATAGTTTTGGTAAGTAAAGGTATCGAATTTCCACAGGGAATTAATAACTAACTTAAGGTTTTCAATTATCAATCAAACAGTTTTAGAGGCGAGTTTTAATGAAAACTCGTAAAACAAAGTTTTGGATGCTTGTAAAGTAAACGAAATAATAAATAACAATTATCGTAACAACACAACAATAAAGAGATAATAGGATCAAATTATAACAAGGAAAACTTTTGCCTAGGATTTGTTGATTCATATAAATCTAAGTTAACTAGTTTTGATTATGTGCAATGAGTTAAAATAAGTAGCATTAAGTGGTAGGATCATATGGTCAAGTCACCAATTCTATAATTTCTAAGTAAATATAGCACAATGGTCATGTAACTAAATAACTTATAATTATGAATAATTAATATAATCTAGCATGCAAACATAGGCCATACCCTAATGGTCATAGTGATATGATCATACAATCAATGGTCATGAGTTGTAACTGAATATGATATAAGTTTTATTTCACTAATCCAGTTTATAACTAAAATAACGTCACTAGTTAAATGGTCAATAACTAGTCCAATGATATATAGGTGTCAATTACACATCAAAATGGTTCATATGATCGATAAGTTTAAATGGTCAATAAACATTAATCATATGAAGATGGCTATCAAGATTATAAACTTTAATCAAATTCAATATGTATAGCATGCAAATTATATAGTCTAACCGATATTTAACTCGAATCAAGAACTAGATCAACGCAAATTTATATTATTGAATCAACATCTCCTAGGCAAAAGCTACAGGGATCTAGCCTAGCATGGTATCAAATATACAACAACAATATGAAGAATACATGATAAAAGATACCAACCGGTTAAAATCGACGAATCCTTGCAACAATTGAAGATCCTAGCTCCTTCTTGTAATGTAAATAACTCTCAAATACATTTATCACACATGAAATGTTGAAATACACGAAATATAATAGTTCTAAAATGTCAAATGACTGATTTCTATCTTGGATTCTAACAATGGTTCTTCAAATGGTCGTCCAAAGCTTTGTATATATAGTAGTCGGAGTCTCAGGGCGCGGTGCGCCTCCATGAGGGCGGGGTGCGCCTGAGTGGATCAGATCTGGCAGAGATCTGGCAGTCTTTATCGCTGGAAAGGTCACGTGGTCGATCGCTTTTCAGATTGGATCTGGGCGGGGTGCGCCCAAAGGTAAGGCGTGGTGCGCCTTGCACATGGTAGGCAACCTGGTTGAATCATTACATGAACCCACGCTTCATTAATTTAATCTCAAGTGGACCAGCATGTCGAACACTGTCATCACCCTAGGCGCGGTGCGCCTTTGATCTGGGCGGGGTGCGCCCTAGCTGAAATCAGATTGGCATTTTGTTTCGTTTAACGCTCACATCTCTTGTAAAATCCGATCTTTTGCTCCAAATGTGTCTTTTAGCTACAAAATGTATTTTTAGCATATTAGGTATCTTTAGATCATAAAATGTATGAAACTAATACTAAAACGACACTGATATCGCCCGGAAAATATGTATAATTTACGCGATATCAAAATACCCCATACTTGAACTTTGCTTGTCCTCAAGCAATTCTTAGAATAATTTTTAGGTTAAGAATTCAATCCAAATAAACAAATACAGACACCATAGAAAAAGGTCAATGTCAGTCAACATGGTCAGAATCAGTTTTGTAAGGACCCTATATATTGAACAAACGTTACCCACTTTTAGCGTTGTGAACCACTTTCTTTGGCTACTCGAAGGATGAATAGACTCGTCAAGACTTGGTGATTAGGAGTGTGTATCAGACAAATGAAACAGAGGATGTACCCAGTGGGGGTACTTTTCATCTACCTTTTATGAGGCTTTTATCCTATTGAAATTGGGATTTTAAATTTCCTCTGGGCAAACACCCGGTTTTGAAAGTTTCACCCTTGTACTGTCCTTTACTGTTTACCGTCTCAAACCTTTCATTTCCTTTTTCTCATCACTAATCATAAAACTTCAATCTTCGATCTCGACAGGCCAATGTATTCTATATCTTCAATTTTTAGCTCGGGTTAAGTCTCTATTTTTTTGTAGACTTCTTGATGTTTTCGTCTATTTGCTCTTCATTTTCTTTGAAGTCTTTAAATAATCGTTGGATCTCTTTGACTTATTTTTCTTTTCTCAAGAACTTGGCTTCTAAGAATTTTTCTTAGATGCGTGGAAGTAGATTGTGATCAAGCTGGTATTATCGATCAATTTTATGATTTGATCCCAATGATGTATAATAGGGGATCGTCTTCAAGTTTCATCAGGAATCCATGCGATGAATCAAAAATAGTGATGAGAAGGTGGAAATGTAAGGTTGTTTGAGACTTGGGAGTACAAAGGGTTAATCCTTTCAGAAGCCAAGATGCGAATTTTCTGATAAATAATATGCAAGGCTTATTATTTGTGTGTACACATCATCCCAATCAACCTCATCTTAACGTATCTTAATTCATTGAGCACCTGCATCTGTCTTCCAAACAAGTAGTTTCAAAGTGGTCGGTTAGGCTAAAAGTGTGATTCATTTGTTTAGTATAAAGAATTTCAGACAAAACACAGGACCAATCTTATGATTCAATTTTTATGACTTGGAACTATGGTATCTGATTTATAAATTTTTCAAAATTTTACCCAAAATTAACCTATAATTGTTCAAAGACAAATAAAATACAAGTGTAAGTACTGCAATCTCTACCCCATACTTGAACAATACAACGTCCCCGTTGTATAAATATTTATAACATAAGCTTATAAAAAAAAAGTAATGGAACCGACTCCCCTGAGGTATTGTACAGGTGATTGCAGATGCTGAACTTGGAGCTCTCGGAATGGATCGTGAGATGTCATCGTTTCAGTGCGATCTTATTATATTTATTATTTTTTTATTTATTAAAAGGACTGAAACAAAAGTCAGTCTTTCTGCATAATTATCACGCAAAATTTCAAACAATATGGTTAGATAAACACACAAATAATAAAACACACCACAAATAAAAACACACTAAATAATCAAAATAAAAAGAAATCAAATCATAGTTTTTGTTTTTGTTTTAGAAATCACCAAAATAAAATATATGACAAACAATACCATAAATGTCAATCCAAATCCTCAGTATCATCAAATCCATGCCCCTGCGGCTGATAGTCTCCTCCTGACGGATCGTAATGAGCTCCACTAGACTGTCCTGCTCCTCCCATCCTTTGATCCCATGTCGAATAGGGATACTGCGGGGGCAGCTGCCATCCTGCCTGCTGATACATGTGTCCCATGAACTGCTGTGTATCATCCAGGTAGTGTCCTAGGGCATTCGCCTCTCGCTGGCGACGCAAATCCATCTGGACCATTTGGTTATAGAGGAAATTTAAATTTACCTCCTGTTCCGATCCTTGCTGCTCATGCTCGTGCTGGCATCGTCGGCTCTGTCTGGGAGCAGAGGGCTGTGCTGCTTCTGCCCCAAATCCCGGTGGCGGAGTGGTGGTAGCAATACCGATGAAATCGTACGTGTTCGGCGCCACCCTCCGAATCATAGATTTAAAATGTGATTCGGAGAGGATTTTCGGGTGCTCTGTTTTGACCGTGAGCATGTTGATGGAGGAAAAGTCGCCCAATTTCTTGGCGATCCGCGTAATCATGTTGCCACCGCAAATTGGGCTAAGCGTGTTTTGCCCCTTTGCTCGCTCCCTAAAGAATACTGCGATCGCGTGTGGGAGGTGGTATTTCACATCGGGGTTGATTGCTCCCCAAAGTGCTGGCAGATCTAGCTACGGGCATTTGTCAAACCCGAATGATTGATTCACGGTAAATGCCAGGAGACGGTGGAGCATTCTGTGGATTGGATTTTGGATTTGGGAGGCTTTGTTGTCTCGTGGTATTGTGTTGTTGACGTTTGCTATTTCTTGAAAGAACTCACTGCATCTCCCTTCGTTGAAATCGCCTTTGTCATACGTCGAAAGATAAGCCGGGAAGTGTGGATGAAATGCCAGCTCCTCGGGGTAAAGGTCGAGGAGATATGCGAATCGGGCAAGGGACATATCATACCAAGTCCCCATCAGTCGGAAACGAATATCTTCATCAGTTTCTTTCTCATATTTGAAAGTAGAAAGAAACTCTAGCGTTAGCTCCATATGTACGTTTTCGTTTATCCGGAAGATGTTGTTCCAAGCCTCGTCAATCACTACCCCAAATAATGGATCTTCGAATTGGCGGATGAGGTAAGGTGCCAGTTTATCTGATATTCCAATCGCATCCAGCTTGTCCCAATCAATTGCTGGAGCAACATTCATATCCTTCTTTATCAAACTAGCCAAGACATATTTTGCATCCCGGTCTTCTTCTGAATTCCCAAATCTCAAATATGGGTGATTAGTTTTTGAGGTTTTGAATTTAGTTCCTGCAATGACAATACAAACAATGAGCTAAACAAGCAACAAAATCAAGCAAATTGGTCTGGCAGGGGGCAGGCGCGGTGCGCCCCTGGGACAGGCGCAGTGCGCCCCACGGCTGCTTCGAATCTGCCTGTGCAATCTGTTTTCAATCTAAGTTTTTGCTCAAATCCAGCCAATATCCGTGTATGCACTATGATTATTGATACAATAGACCATATATATCACAAAATAAACATCAATTACATCGAAAATCAACAATCAAAATTCTAGGGTTTGTTCTTCCCCAATTTGTCAAATTTGTGTTAGATTTGATGTTTTGTTGTGCAATTGAAGTTTGTAATGTAATCAACTAGTCATGTGCATTAATAACTATATCAAAACAACACCAAAATTGGGATATAATCAAGAAAAACGAGATTCCAACTCAAGAACACATTTTGGAAGAGATTCCAACTTAAGAACACATTTTGGAAGAAATTCAATCAATTAGATGTTAAAAACTATGAAATCTAGCAAGAAAAGTTATTATAATGCACAAGGAAAGGAAGGAATTAAAGAAAACATACCCATCTTTGAAGATTAACCACGAAAATAGAAGCAAAAATCGAGTTTTGGAGGTTTTGGCTCGGGCTCCTGTCGGCGTGCTGCGCTAGAGGGGAAAGGGTTTGTGACAAAGTGATTTCTTAACAGCTTTCCTGTGTTTTGTACATGCGAACCGGCGCGGCGCGCCTTAACAGGGGCGGGGTGCGCCCGGCGCCTGACTTTCTCCCTTTGAAGGTTATAAATTTTGCCCTCTAATTTCATTTCTTGCTTCTTTTATTTATTTTATTTTTACCACATAATTTTATTTATTACCACACAATATTTTTATTTATTATTTATTATTATTTTTTTTTATTTATAAAAATAAAAATCAAATAAAATCAAAGGAAAATAAAACCAAAGGAAAAATAACAAATAAAACATACCAATCAAAAACTCGGGTTGCCTCCCGGAAGCGCTTCTTTTTCATAGATTTGGAGTCTTATTAGCTGGACTCCATTCCACTCTAAGGTTCTACTGTTTGGAGTGGGATATCTTCGCGTTCGTTTTCGATGTGAACGCCTTCTTCATACCTCTTTAGCCTGTGCCTGTTCACTTTGTAACTTTCTCCGCCTTCCTTAAAAAGATCCACAGTCTCGTGTGGATAGTCGAAAGTGTCAACATGGAAGACTGTGTCATCACTCATCGTCGAGTGTTTGATAGTGCGGTCCATGCCAAAAGTGATAGCGTCATTGCCAACCCGAATGGTTAGTTTTGTATCATGGACGTCTATTAAAGCTCTTGCTGTGGCTAAAAAGGGTCTTCCGAGAAGAATGGGGACGTCATCATCTTCCTCCATATCCAATATGACAAAATCTACAGGAAAAATAAATTTGTCAACTTTTACAAGAATATCTTCTACAATCCCTCTAGGATAAGTTACCGCCTTATTAGCAAGATTAATTGCCATTCGAACGGGTTTTGGTTCTGGTAGATTTAGTTTTCTGTAGAAAGAGTATGGCATTATATTGATGCTGGCACCTAAGTCTGCCAAACCATAACTGCTGGCATGGTTTCCGAAGGTGCAGGGAAGATGTAAACCGCCTGGATCTCCCACTTTTTCTGGTAGGTTCTTCATTATCGATGCGCAACATTTTTCACTTAATGTTACCATTGACACCTCTTCCATTTTCTTTCGGTTAGTTAGGAGGTCTTTGAGGAATTTGGCATATTTTGGCATTTGTGTTATTGCATCAACGAATGGAATGTTGATGCTCAGCTGCTTCAAGTGCTCAAGAAATTTCTTGAATTCTTTATCCTCCTTTTCCTTCTTTAATCGTTGAGGGAATGGAATGGTCGGTTGGTATGGCTGAGGCGAAGCTGTTTCTTTTGTTCCTCCATCCTTAGTGCTCTCCGAATCCTTTCCAGCTTTATCTTTTTGTGTTTCAGGGGTTGAGTTGATGGTGTTTTCAATGATTGCTGGTGGAATGAATTTTCCGCTTCTGGTTGTGATGGCTTTAGCTTGTGCTCGTGGGTTTGGTTCGGTGTTGGTAGGAAGTGTTCCTGGTAGTCTTTCTTGTAACACTTTTGAAATTTGGCCAATTTGGTTCTCTATGTTTTGGATAGAGGCGGCTTGATTTCTTAGTTGAACTTCAGTTGCTGTGTGTCTCTTTTCTGACCCTTCTATGAATTTAAACAATAGTTCTTCCAAGTTTGGTTTCTTCTCTTGGGTATGTTGTGGGTTAAATCCTGGTGGTGGCTGTTTTTGCTGATTATATGTATTTTGTTGGCGTTCGAATGGTGGTTGTTGCCTCTGTTGGTTATAAAAATCATTTCCTCCCCGCCAGTTATTTCTTCGTATCGGGTAGTCGAATCTATCTCCGGATGAGTAACAAGCATCTGCTTTCTTGTTACCGTCTTCATCGTAAGGACAGTCTTTTTGTAGGTGAGGACCGCTGCAGTTGTCACATCCTACTGTGATGGCATGGATACTTTGATTCATTTTCTTGAGGTCTCTCCCAAATTGGTCCAGTCGGTTATGTATGGCTGACATTCCTTCCACTGCTTCTTTTTTTAGCATCCTTCGACATGACGGATCCCTTGAGGAATGGTAGTGGTGGGAATGTTTTGCAAGTTCTTCAATTCTTTCGTAAGCATCTGTGGCGGTTAGGTTTATGAGTGGTCCTCGCCCGTCGAGTAATTGTCTGGTTTGTGTATTGATGCAATCATAGAACTTCTGTACTTTCTGATGTTTGTCCATATCGTGTTGTGGACAGTCTTGAATCAATTCTTTGAATCGACTCCATGCTTGGTACAAAGTTTCATCTTCGTCTTGAAGGAAGTTTTGAATTTTTGCTTTCATTTTATTGATTTTGGAAGGTGGAGTGTATTCTTCAATGAAATCATATTTTAATCCGTCCCAGGTAGTGATGGAACCTGGAGGTAGTCTCTTTAACCATTTCTTTGCACCTTCGCGTAGCGTCATTGGAAAAATTCGTAACATGATTGCGTCTGAGGAAATTCCTGGAATGTTGAAACAGTCAGTTATTTCCGTGACTTGCTCGATGTGTTCGACTGGATCTTCGTCTTCCGTCCCTTTGAAAGTAATTCCTTTTAGAGCGGAAAGGTAATGGCCTTTAAGCTCAAAATTTGCATTTTCAGGAATTTTTGGGCGTATGAGGCTTGGTCCTGTTCCGTCTCTTGCTCGGTTGTAGTATGCTTTCAAGGTTGGTTCTGTTTCGTTTAATGGGGCAGCCATTTCTTCTATTGGTTCTTCTTTTGGGAAGATGCTTCGTCTTGTTTTTCTCCTTAAGTTAAATTCACGTTCTGGTTCGTTTAATGGTGGTATAATGTTCGGTTGTGAATTTCGGGTCATAAACTGCACAAAAGAAACTGTTTGCAAGTTGGGTGTGTTTCTTTCTCTTTTTTTTTTTTTATTAAAATAAAATAATTTTTTTATATATATATATATATATTTTTTAAAGAATTAAATAAATTTAAAATTGAATGTTTTTTTTTTTTTTTTTTTTTTTATAAAAAAAAAAATTAATATTTTATAAAAATAACAAATGGAATAAAAAAAAATTAAAACCCTTTAAAACCTTTTTGTAATCAATTAGTTATAACAACCGAATATCTTATCAAATCTACTATAATGCGTTGACTATCAAATAAAGAACGGCCAGGCAGGACAGTAGGGAGGCAGGACTCTTTCGGTCAATGACCTTTCGAAAATCCAACAACCAAACCGGATCTGTCTATTCTGACACCGTTCTCGTAAGTAGAATTACTAGCATTATAGTTGGATTGATAATCAATTTAGTTTGAAATAACTAAATAAATTGCAAGCGGATCTTAAAATTATTTAGTAAACAAATATAGAGAAATACATGCAAGTTTTGAAACAAACTAAAAAAATAACTTCCTACGGTAGAAACCGTAAAAAGGATCGATTGACTAACAATTGTAAACAATAAAATTAATTGAATAATTCCCCGGCAACGGCGCCAAAAACTTGTTGTGTACAAAACAACTAACTTGTAGTTATTATGATTTTAAAGTCTTAATCCAATTATTTACCTAATTATAAGACTATTAGACTAACGAGCAAGTATTACTCGATCATTTAATAGTATAGTTTTGGTAAGTAAAGGTATCGAATTTCCACAGGGAATTAATAACTAACTTAAGGTTTTCAATTATCAATCAAACAGTTTTAGAGGCGAGTTTTAATGAAAACTCGTAAAACAAAGTTTTAGATGCTTGTAAAGTAAACGAAATAATAAATAACAATTATCGTAACAACACAACAATAAAGAGATAATAGGATCAAATTATAACAAGGAAAACTTTTGCCTAGGATTTGTTGATTCATATAAATCTAAGTTAACTAGTTTTGATTATGTGCAATGAGTTAAAATAAGTAGCATTAAGTGGTAGGATCATATGGTCAAGTCACCAATTCTATAATTTCTAAGTAAATATAGCACAATGGTCATGTAACTAAATAACTTATAATTATGAATAATTAATATAATCTAGCATGCAAACATAGGCCATACCCTAATGGTCATAGTGATATGATCATACAATCAATGGTCATGAGTTGTAACTGAATATGATATAAGTTTTATTTCACTAATCCAGTTTATAACTAAAATAACGTCACTAGTTAAATGGTCAATAACTAGTCCAATGATATATAGGTGTCAATTACACATCAAAATGGTTCATATGATCGATAAGTTTAAATGGTCAATAAACATTAATCATATGAAGATGGCTATCAAGATTATAAACTTTAATCAAATTCAATATGTATAGCATGCAAATTATATAGTCTAACCGATATTTAACTCGAATCAAGAACTAGATCAACGCAAATTTATATTATTGAATCAACATCTCCTAGGCAAAAGCTACAGGGATCTAGCCTAGCATGGTATCAAATATACAACAACAATATGAAGAATACATGATAAAAGATACCAACCGGTTAAAATCGACGAATCCTTGCAACAATTGAAGATCCTAGCTCCTTCTTGTAATGTAAATAACTCTCAAATACATTTATCACACATGAAATGTTGAAATACACGAAATATAATAGTTCTAAAATGTCAAATGACTGATTTCTATCTTGGATTCTAACAATGGTTCTTCAAATGGTCGTCCAAAGCTTTGTATATATAGTAGTCGGAGTCTCAGGGCGCGGTGCGCCTCCATGAGGGCGGGGTGCGCCTGAGTGGATCAGATCTGGTAGAGATCTGGCAGTCTTTATCGCTGGAAAGGTCACGTGGTCGATCGCTTTTCAGATTGGATCTGGGCGGGGTGCGCCCAAAGGTAAGGCGTGGTGCGCCTTGCACATGGTAGGCAACCTGGTTGAATCATTACATGAACCCACGCTTCATTAATTTAATCTCAAGTGGACCAGCATGTCGAACACTGTCATCACCCTAGGCGCGGTGCGCCTTTGATCTGGGCGGGGTGCGCCCTAGCTGAAATCAGATTGGCATTTTGTTTCGTTTAACGCTCACATCTCTTGTAAAATCCGATCTTTTGCTCCAAATGTGTCTTTTAGCTACAAAATGTATTTTTAGCATATTAGGTATCTTTAGATCATAAAATGTATGAAACTAATACTAAAACGACACTGATATCGCCCGGAAAATATGTATAATTTACGCGATATCAAAAGACAAGATACTTGAGAAGGTTTCAGAATTCCAGAAGCGACCTGCAAAATTGCACAAACAAATCCTCAGTGCTTCAGCCAAATCCATTCACCAACGATTGCTTCAGTTTAACTGATTTCTTTTATGAAAACACAAACTTTAAACACCTGATGATTTTTGTTTATTTAATATCTTTATAGATTTGCTTTTTTGGACATATCGATGTTTATATAAATATATATTTAGTTAAAATTAAGTTTGGTTGCTTGATTATTTAGTTTGTGTCATCTTTTGTACTGATTTATGATTTTAGAACCATAGACTAATGACATATGTAACTATGTGTTAATCATTAATGATTAACATCAATGAATAATGCTGAATAAGACTGATTATCACACCATCACAGAATTTAATCATTGATGAATTATACATGGAACCACACTTGTTAACCGTTAATCATTGATGAATAAGACTGTTTACATTAATGATTTTCGAACCAATGACTAGTGACATATGTAACTATGTGTTAATCATTAATGATTAACGTTGCTTTATATCACTACACCATCACTGTTAATCATTTCTCGGCGTGTATTTACCATCAATGATTATCGAATTTTTTTTCACTAGATGATGACGAATCTGACAGCTGCTATTTCGAGATTATCCTTGATTTGTGGAATAAGATCACTATAAATATGGTAATATCTTGATCATATCCCATGATTATAGGTAGCATTTATTAATTTATTATGTTTATTGTTAATATAATTATATATTTACTAATATACCCTTATGATTTCATTGGTCCACATTCATTCTCACATTCTCAACATTTTTATCCTCCTCATTTTAACCTCTCCCTATATATATATATATATATATATATATATATATATATATATATATATATATATATATATATATATATATATATATATATATATATATTTGTAATCGTAAATGAATATAGAACACAATGTGGATAAAAAATACAATACATTTTTAATTATCGATGATTACAACAAAATACAGACAAAAAATACAATGCAATTTCAATCATAAACAAATAGTGGATACCCGTGATCATTGTTATTATTGGATTCCTACATTTCAAGTTATATTCATAAATGATTTTTCTTGTTGCTGCCATCACACACAAAAGAAAGAGGGTTACTCATGATCATTATTATTCTTGGACTCATACCTGCAAAATCAAGTTCAAGGACATTCAAAATAAAAATAACTAATAAATTATAATGTTATGTATATGCGTATGCACTGATGATTAAAAATGATAATAGAAAGTGGTTGTTACAGTGTTAATCATCAATGATTAATACTTAGGTATTTAATAAAACAAACATACATATACAGTGTTAATCATCAATGATTAATACTTAGACGCTTAATAAAACAAATATACATATGTAGTATTGAAAATTGACAAAACACCAAATCATTGATAATTAACTCATTGTTTTCAAACACATATCATTTTTAAGTATTGAAAATTGACAAAACACCAAATCATTGATGATTAACACATGTTAACTCATTGTTTTCAAATATAAATGATAATAACAATTATAATAAAAGTATTGGACTTAAGTTATTTCAATAAAATTGTAATCAAAAAAGAAAATGATACCATTTTCACAAAATTGTATTGCAAGTTTACTGTTGATAATGTGTCAATAAACACAAAACAACAAAGCTCATTCTTCAAAATAATGTTTTGTTGACATGGATCGGGAAATTGTGAAAGATTTTTCTATGGGGACTTTAATCAACACACATGGTGTTCATTTGGAGTTTCCATTACAATCTACAACTATAATCTCACGTTTTTTATTCTTTGATCATACATGCTGCACATTACACAGAAACAATGAATATATTCGAGAATCAATCTTCGGTTGCAAAGGATATCAAACAGCTTCAATCTAAGAATTAGTTATAAATAAAAAAACATTGACTAAAACGAGGTTGAATCAGATGGAAGAATTACTCCGCATCCAATCGATCGACCATTACATTATCAGTTTTGGTTCATGGTCCATACAAAAAGACAAATTTACATTTTTCGATTTCTTTTTTTTTTATTAATTTGTCGTAGTTGTATGTCATAGAATATCCATCATGTGTTTAAAAATTGTCAAAAATTATGACATACAATGTCGTTCGTAAATTGACAGTCGTAAATGTTTATCTTAAATGCATGTCGTAAATGTACATCGTAAATTTACGACAGACGAATGTATGTCAATTTTCATAGATGACAACACTTTCAGGACGTACATTTGTCTATAATCTATATCCTTTTATGACATAGAATATCACTCATTAAAGTCTATTTCTAATAGTGTATTTCAAAATCTTACCCCAATGTTTTTATTGTTTGTTCATAACATGCAAACACACAATCAGGTTTTTCCGTAAAATTTGTTGATATAAAATCAATAGCCGACCTATTCTAGTTGGGTCAAATATTCTATAATTTCTTAAAGTTTATGGTTATTTTGCGGTTTTCTCAATGCTACAAATCCTGGAAGAAAGAAAAAGAATTTTAATGAGCTAGATTGTTGTAGTTGCCGTGTTTGTTTAATATAAAGACCTAGGATATGTGAGGATGTATGACAACCACATCATCAACTTACTAAATCAGTTTGGTCGACTTGATCAACCCAAAATTAAGGTTGCTTCTTTAGGAAAGTAAAATATCATTTTGATGGCATTCAAAATGCAGTAATTATGGTTGGTGAGAAATTAATGATATCAATATCATCAACTGGACTGTGTATTTCTGTTGTTAAAAAAATCAATTGTGCTATAAATGATCTTTTAAAAACAAAGAGGACTTCATGGTAATTCCATAACATGAGGGCATATTTTTATCTTTAATAATTTAAGGGAAATTAGAAATAACAGATTCATCTTTCTTCTTTTTTATTTGGACATATTTTCATCGTTGAATTCACGAAATTTTGTTATATATAAAACAATAATATTTAGTAGTCTTTTTTTTTTTTTTTTTTTTTTTTTGTATAAAGCCTTTAAAATCAACGAATCGGCCGATTGTTTTCATATCTTTTGCTTGCAATTTTTTTTTAAGTTTTTGTTCATAAAGCACATACGGATGCGATGAGAATGATATTTTTTGGGTGTAAAACTCTATTCGCTAAGTATCCAACGATGATGGCTCTAAGATTCGATAGCTATATATGTATTATAAATTTGAGCTATACATACTTTGATGTTCTCAATAGTTAAAAAGACAGAAAAGAAAAGTATTGTTTGAAGGCATTTGTAAATTGTAATTAAGTTGGTCTATTTTTATGTTGATATAAAAGACCAAGGATACAAGGAAGTCATTTTAGATGACTTGATCAATCAGCAATAAAATATCATTTTCTTGGAAAGATAAACTGTTTTTTAGACAACATTTACAAGTTGGGGCTAGCCCACTTGGCTAACATGGTGATATACTAACAAGGAGGTTATGGGTTCAAACCCTGACACTAACATAACAATGAGTAGTTTAGGAGTAGGAGTAGGATGGATTTGTCGTTCAAAAAAAAAAAAAAAAAAGACAACATTTAAAATTGGAATGTATATGCTTAGGGTTGAGCTTTTGATCCGGAGAACCGTATCGGATCGGGAAATGAACCGGAACCGTGTATTCGGTTTGGTTCTCGATTCTCCATTTCCCACTAAATCGGTTCTTGGTCCGGTTCGGGCTGGGTCCGGAACCGAACACATCCCTTAATAGCACACTACCTTGTATAACCGAACCGGTAGGAACCGGAACTGGGGTATTCGGTTCGGTTCCCGGTTCTTCGTTTCCTACGAAATCGGTTCTCAGTCCGGTCCAGGTCCAGTTCACATTGGTTTGTTTAAGTTTAATCAAATAAAGGAATCGACCAGAAGATAAACGAATAATTTCCTTTGTTCATCTTCGTTTATTTAACAAATTACTTTTCAAGCTTGTTTGATAAATTATTAAACGAACTAACATAATCATCCAACTAACATAATCATCCAAATGAAAAATCATACTTAATATGATAGTGGTATCATTTTACTTTTATTATAAAGATCGCACACACACATGCATACACACTACAATAATAGCTAAATGAGTACACTTCCTCATCATGATAACTAAATGGGTCCACCTACTCATCAAACTAGGTTTTTTTTAGAACAGCATCAAACTAGGTATAAGTGAGTCATCATATAAGCACCACACTAAGGGTAGCTAGGCCAATCATTTAAATGTGGCATGTCTAGAATACCATCACAATTAACACATTAGCACCTTAATTAAGTATCCAAGTCCAAATGGCGCACAAGTCAACTCACCTTAAATGAATGCACATGTTCATGAAAAAGCAAGTTCAAAACATCAAAGTTAATTCCATTGTAGGGAAACTCATTTCAAAAACAAATTCTTGAAGTCATATTATCATACATATACTATACATATAACATTGATATTAAGATATCATAATAATATATATAAATTCATCATATCATCAAAAATAGGATAGAGACATGTATTCTTGGTAAAAATTCACATTGTTGTCGACTGAACAGTCAACATTAAATCCTCATCTTTGTTGTGTTTGAAAATGTTGAATTCCTATCTATCATATTTGCTCACTTATAGACCAACCATATAAACATAAATACAAATTCTAAATAATGTCATCTTCACCTTTTAAATATTTATTAGGCGTAATACTACTTATCTTTTTTTTTTAAAGACTTGATCAATCAATTAAGACCCATATAATTTGAAAGTTAGACTACACTTAAATAACTTAGTTAAGTTAGGCCTACTTAATCATCTAATGACTCAAGCCCTAAAGCTCCATTCTAGTTACCATGTTTTTCATCCTAAAAGTTAAAGTCAATCATCCTTGTGTGTGTTCAATTCTGAATGAAGAAATATAGGAAAAGTAGCATGGTTCCGTTTCAAAATTCATACATCTAACTATCTAACTGTATTCAAGGGTATATGCGTAATTTCATATTTAATGAAATAAAAATGCACAATCCATGCTATACCCATACATAGAAGGATCGAATTCCTTAGGTTGCCAAAGAGACTTTGCATGTTTATTAATTTGGTCTTTTCATTATTTTTTAAAAACATCGACATGACTTCCAATTTTCATTATTGTCCAAGCAGCTACTTTGAGTTTCTTTACACTTAGGCTGCGTTTGATAGCCTCTTAATCTGAATGATTAAGAGGCTCTGAATGGTTCAGACCGTTTGATACGTAAAAATATCACATCTGAATGAAACAAAATCTCTTAATGGGAATCTGAATGGGCTCTAAATGGTTCAGATACTATCAAACACAACCTTAATCTTTGATTTCCTTTCATTTTGTATGGTTGGTTGTCTTCACTTGTTATTATGTTATACGTACTGCAACCATTACCAACTTCATGCAAAAATAATAATATATAGTTCTTATCGTGTGCAATACAACATGAAAAATAAAAGACGTAATAAAACTAACTACACAACATTTCACAAAAAATACCATGTTTTGCAAAATGCTCTAGTTTTATGGAACTTAATTTTTTTCCCATTTTGTTGAAAATGTATCCACTTTAGTGAAAGTTGTGGGATGGGGTGGCTAACATTAATGACACCTTGTAATATATCAATGAACAATAAATGACATTTTCCAAAATCATGAACTTCCTCCATTGATATATCACTATAGAGAAGCTACAGATTTGTGATAAAAAAAATAAAGAAATTGTATATTTATAACCAAAATTTGACAATTCCACTACAGTATATCCCAAATCATTCTACCACCAAATCACCCAAAAGATGGTTTTATTTTAACTTACATTAACGTGACTATTTAATATTATTTATTTATGCTTTTATCTTATTTATTATATATACACAACCCATCCCTTGACCCCACAATTAACCACCCACCAACATCCTTTTATGTGATACCCACTAAACATGCTTTCATAATCCTCTTTTATGTCATCGGTCATTTTATGTATTTGAAATTAACATGAGCGTTAAATAAAATTTTAAGTTGTAATATAATACAAGTTAAGTGGTGTGGAGTACACACTTGTATGTAAGACAAGTTTGATCTCAAAAAACAATGAAAGGCGGGGCCCTATACATGGTCCCACTCGGGTCAGAACTATGCAGTTAATAGCACGCTATAACGATGCAATAGCAACGCTATAACGTTTATCGACATGCAACCGTTATTTTAAAACATTTAGCGGTGACGTTATTAGTGTCGAGAAAGGGTTTTATTTGTCGTGATTTTCCGCTATTTTATATATCGTTATAGCGATGCTACAAACCGCTATGTTGACTTAAGGACTATTTTTTGGAATTTTTGAAAAAGAATGGGTTTTTGATTATGAATATATGATGATGTCATTATTTTGTGTATATTGATTATTATGGGATATGATTCTTGTTATGTGATATCATTCTAATTAACAAAAACTCAAGTATTATGGAGGAATATAAGAGTATAAATATTAATTATGTGTAGGGTTAATTACGAAAAAAAAACACTATATTTTGCCAAAAGTTCGGTTTAACCACCAATTTTTAAAAGATTCGGAAAAAACCACCAACTTTTGGTAAAAAGTTTCATTGAAGTCATTATTACCGGTTCTTCCGGTCATAATAGTTGGGCTAAAACTTTTTCTAAAAATTGGTGGTTTATTAGAACAAATGAAAATTTGATGGTTTAAACATAAAAATTAATGAAATATAGTGTTTTTTCGTAATTATATAAATTAAATTGTAAACATTATCTAGGTCTAATTAAAAAAACACTATATTTTGCAAAAAAAATTGGTTTAACCACCGTTTTTTAAGATTCGGAAAAACCATCATTTTTTGGTAAAAGTTTCATCGAAGCCACTGTTACCGGCTTTTTCAGGTCATAGTGGTCAGGTTGAAATTTTTTTCCAAAAATTGGTGCTTTTATTAGAACAAATGAAAAATTAATGGTTAAACCAAAAAAATGCAACAATATAGTGCTTTTTTCGTAATTTTCCCTTATATGTAATATAAAAACAATGTTATACCATCGTTAAAACCGCTATTTCATATAGCGGCCGAAGTGTAACAGTAGTTTTCGTAAACAAGGGGTAAAACATAAATTTTTAAGGGAGCAGATAAGATAGCAGCTATCTTACATGGATAGCGACGTTATTGCTTGGCGGTGGAGATAGTGACGCTATCTGTATTAGATAGCGGCGCTAAGTGGGTCTGGACAGAACGTATTTTAAGCAATAGTCGGTCATTTGGTGAAGGGTATTCCTTAGGTATTATTCAGAGAAAAGAGGAGTCGATTTCTAGAGATTTAAGGACGGGAATCGAATCAAAAGACTTGGAAAACAAAGAGTTTGGGTGTGTTGATTTCTTCCCCATGGTATGCTTCAATTTCTTTAAGATGATGTTTAATTCCCATCTAAATGTGTTTTGGGGATGATTCAGGGGTTGGAATACATCTAAGGGTTAACATGGATAGTTATAAGTTGAAAATATGGGCTGAAATGATGATATGAAGGATTACAAATCCGAATTGGTGTTGTGTTCGCCATTTGAGTCGCTAAAGATGAACATAGCGAAGCTATCTATGAAGTTCATAGATAGTGATGCTATTGAGGAAAATAGCGACGCTATCCTTGAAGCCATAGATAGCGACACTATCTATGATGATAGCGGCACTATCTAGGCTGGATTATGGAAATGAGTTGTTTCAAGTCCCTGGAGCTAGAGCAGTTGCATCAGTGATTAAATATGTATATTTCTTGTGATAATGAGTAGTGATTGGGGTTTATGGGGACGAGGAACGAGCTTGGAGCGGGAAGACCCTATTTGCACGTCTATCGAGGTGAGTAACCATGCCTAGCATGTTAATTATGATAAGTGTGCATTATGTGGTGTGTATTATATTGTGTGCATATTATGCGAATAGTTGTATAGGTGATATTACCAACAGGAACTGGTAGTGAGTAGTATAGTGTGTAGAGGTGATGGATTAAGAAGTTAGCAGGGTTATGTGGGGAATTAAGAATGGTCACGAGACGAGGACATCGTGACCATGAGTTAGCCGTTAATCTAGATAAAAGGAGGAGGTGTATCAGTGTGCATGATTGGAGGTGTTGGGGAATAATTATATGACTGCATAACGCGTACCTTGCAGTCATGATATTGAGCATGTGTGGCTTATAGTTGTATATTCTGTGGGGCCACTTGACTGGTATTTGTGGTTAGGACCACCTATTATGTAAGGGCCTACGTGGCCATGTAGGCCTTAGTGGCCAGGGATTTGGGTTTAATTAACCGATATATGTTGTGATGGCCTTAGTGGCCAACAATTCTATCACACATACAGAGGTGTAGGTGAGTCTTTGTGACTCGAGACCGCGGGGGTTGAGGAGGGGACAGATAGCCGATTTGAAGAGTTGTGAAAGAGTAAAGGGTTTTTTTATATGTTGTGGTGATCCTCTGTGTTATGTGTAGTGATTCTACTACTAGTTTTTGTGATTGTGGTGCTTTACGGTTTCATATGTGAAGTGATATGTTGTGATTGTGTTTATCTTATGCTATCGTGTGGTTGCTCACTAAGCTTTATAGCTTACGTGTGTATGTTATGTGTGTGCAGGTTAGAGATTAGTGGCGCCTGGCTCAGATCGTGGGATTGATTGCGAAGATATCTGCTTGTGATTTCGAGACTCGAGTACACCTATTTTGTATTAATAGTGATTTATTGTGTAAATATCGGGTATACTTGGTGTTGAAAACCGGACGTTACACAATGATCGCTATTTGATTTTGGACCGCGATAACTGCCTAGGGTCAGAATGAAGTTAAGTAGAAGAAATAGACATGTTTGGGTCTGCTCACAAGACAACTCAAGCGTTAGCAACCAAAGCTAAGATGTTGACAACCAATGGCCAAGCTAACTGACACCCCGAGCTGTCTTGCCAAGGCAGCTATGGCAGACAGCTCGAGCTGCATGAGGGTTATCCAAAGACCGTTTTTCTAACCACTTATTCTGCAAATTTCGTTTTCCTTATCCAATTTACAGATAGATTAGTATACATAATCATATTTTGCCATTGTGGGACGTACTTATACTCTCGAGAAACGTACTCACTATTTAGTATTTTATGCTTGGAACTTCGAGTGTTCCTCATGGATTATTCCATATTAATCTTCTTGTTAACCCAGGCATAGGAAAGAAATATCAATACAGACAGTGACCAAACACGATCCATGAGAAATCCAAATTCTTGATTACTAAACCCCTCTATTTTCTAACACTAGAGACAAAAACTACTTATAATTGTGTAAATAAAGAGAGAATAAAGAACTTACGATTGAGATTACTAATAGGGCAAGATATAGCCTTACACGCACCAAAAAAAAAACATCATTGCAAAATTATCTTGAATATGAAGCATATTGGCATCAAACAGGATCAAGGACGTGAACGTAATTTCACCTTCAGATTTATCCAAAATGATTTCCATGTGTTTGTTTATGAAAACAAATCTTGAAGATCAAGAATGTCAGCAAGAACACCAGCTGCTGTGGTATCATTGCCTGCACCTGCACCTTGAATCACCAACGGTTGTTTGTTGTAGCATCGAGTATAAATCTCCACCTGCACTCACAATTTTTTTTTTTAAATTTAAATTTTTACCGATCAAGAAATGAGAATTGTCACATTATAAAGTAGATATTTCCTTTTTATTTAATGGGAACATGACTTTATCTTTTAAGTTATATACGGATGTTTCTTTTTGACTTAATGTAAAAAAGAATGACTTAATACCGAAAGATATTATTTTTAACTATTAATAAAATAATTAGATTAAATTTATGATAGTTCACTGGCTAAATCAATAAAAAGGTGAAAGTATGTTGTGTATTTCTGTATTTTGCCCTAATATCAAAATTGGGTAATTGGGAACAACGATTTTTTTTTTTAACGGTAAAAGAAAATATGATGATTTAATTTTAATCACTACATAAATTTAAGAGCATACCACATTGTCACTTCCTCTCAATCTTCCCAAAGCCGATTCTTTTGGGAGTTCTTGAATTCCAACTTTGCACCTATTACAAGTTCAAATAGAAATTAACACAGTACACAGTACACAGTACACAGTACACAGTACACAGTACACAGTACACAGTACACAGTACACAGTACACAGTACACAGTACACAGTACACAGTACACAGTACACAGTACACAATGAGACAAAAAATGGATTTTTTTTGTCCCACCCAAAAAGTGGGACATGGACTAGCTGTCGATTTCTTGTCTGTGAAAAAGACATAAATGCCCTCCTTGCCCCGTATAATGAATACAGAGTAAGTGAAGAAATGAATGGAAAGATACCTTGAATTTTCAATGACACAAACATAGCGCAAAACATTTCCATTTGAAGAAGCTTTTTTGATTCTCTCTTCAATATCATTATCCAATAATGGCAGGCCGTTTGCTAAAAAGTCTTTGAGGGACATTTTATTTGGGCTCATTTTATCAGGGTATAAACTTTCAATCTAGAAAAAGGGTAGAAATGTCATAAATGAAGAATATTAATAAGTTTAAGAAACGTGAATGTGCTTGCAAAAGCACCTACCTTGATGCTATCCATATCCATACGGTGTCCAAGAAGTCGTGCAAGGATCAAACCCTGTTCAAATATGTTTCGTAAAACAAAGAAATTACAAAAAGGAAATTCGAAAAAGGGTATTTTAGTCATTTAACATGATTTATATTCTAATCCCTTTGACAGATTTACAAAAAGAAACTATTATATAGCAAAGGAATGGCTGAATTCCATTTCATTTCTTGCCAACTAAGCTGGATCTATTAAGCAAGGGTAGTTTGGTCATTTAATATTATTTACATCCCAATTCTTTTGACAGATTTAACAAACCAAAAAGAATATAGCAATGGAGGGAAATCGTATTCCATTCCATTTCTTGCCAACAAAAATGGACCTATTACTACACAAGGGTATTTTGGTCATTTAACACTATAAAAGGAGCTAACCGTGAATATTACAAAATTTTAAGCAGAAATAGAGATGAGAATTGAGATATTAACCTTTCTTGCAACATCCATTCCACTGAGATCATCACGAGGATCTGAGCATTAAAAATTTACTATAAGCTTTAAAAAAAAAAAACATATTTAAGGATAATATTAATGGTGTATAGTGTGCCTAAAAAAATAAAATAAAATTGACCTGGTTCAGTATAACCAAGGGCTTGAGCAGCTTTAACAACTTCACTGAATGGCTTTCCATCTTCTACTTCACTCATTACATACCCCAAAGTACCTATTTTTTAAGGATAAAAGTTACATTACTACTATTTATAAATTATAATCTAATTTATTAATTTTAACTTTTTATTACCACTCAAGCTCCCAATAATGCGAAAAATGGTATCTCCAGATGAAATAACACGATTTAATGATGCTATAATCGGAAGTCCAGCACCAACCTGAAAGTAGGTTGCTATAATAATACACACTAAAATAATAAACATGAAAATATGAAAATATAATTACTTACAGTTGATTCATGTCTAATGCGACGTGGTTGTAAGAATAAGTTATCAAATTCTTCCTGAAAAAGACCCGATTTCAATCTTTATTTAATTCATAAAGTTGAATATTTATTTAATTCATAAAGTTGAATAT
Organism: Cichorium intybus; assembly: GCA_023525715.1. Taxonomy (NCBI): domain Eukaryota; kingdom Viridiplantae; phylum Streptophyta; class Magnoliopsida; order Asterales; family Asteraceae; genus Cichorium; species Cichorium intybus. The sequence continues at coordinate 33,123,109 of CM042017.1, read as the reverse complement.
TGGTAGAAAAATGTATGTACATTGCTATTATCTGTGAAGAAATGTAAGTGCATTGTTATTATGATAAAAATAGAGTACATTGCCCATATTGGTAGATAGGGTAAAGTATGTTGCTATTTATTTGCAATTTTGGATTATTTAAATTACCATTGAAGAAGTAAGAGGCTTCTTATTGGCTAGAACAGCACAGCATCCTAAATTTACTGCATGTGTAATAACTTTAATGGTTTCTGAACTTGCAGAGCAATCAACAAGGGTAAAAGCTGCATGGCAAATTAAAAAAGAAACAGTAAAATTTTAAATTTTATAAATTTATGGTGAAAAATGTCTAGTGATTAATTTACCTAAACGAGCAGCAATGTCGGTAATTTTTTTTGTGGATTCAGGATATGGAAAAGCTTCATATTTACCTAAAGAATTGAAAAAAGAAGGAAAAATGAAATGTTGTGATTATTAGTAGTCATGAAAGATAGAATATGAAATGATACATGATTTAATGATGCTACTATTGCTAGGGAAATATGAATGGAATTACCAGATTCAACACATGTTTGAAGGGACAAGTTGCTTGACTTGATTTGACAAATTTTTGTCAAAAAGGTGTCATTGAACTCCATTGATAACACGTCTGGTACAACAAGAAATGATTTGCTATCGCATACACCCACAACTCGCAAGTGAATTTCCTGTTGAATTCATGTGATACTTTTAGGTATGCATAATAAGCTCATAAATTCATATCCTTGAAGCAGAAGAGCATTTAGTAAAGTTGTTATTTGAGAAAACAGAGAAATCGGACACTATAACTTGGAGAAGTTAATCTGCAAGTCAAGAAATAATCCGTTTGAACTCAAATTTCAATGTGCATAATCTATCTAATTAGGTTAATATCATATTTTCTCTTGGAACTCGATCATCGAAGCACACATATGGTTCTAATTTATCTGCATTTTCAAAATTTCAGCATCAAACGCATCCAAAAATTAACAGAAATCAGCTAGGTTTTCGTTTATCAAATCCCCAATCTGACTCGAAAGTTAACGAAGTTAATCGTACAGAAAGTATACTAATCGAACGAAAACACTATTGATGAAGCTGAAGTTGTAGACATGAAATTAGTTCCACCTTATTTGCGTGAAGTGTTCGACAGGAGACGATGTGTTGGAGGAGTTGCCTCCCAACGCCTCCGCAGCCCATAAGAATGATCGGAATATTCTTCATTTTCTTCTCGATTTCACGGTGGCGACTGCGTCGGACTGTGTTTTTGCTGCTTGGCGCAAGTGTTTTTTCGCAGGGAGTATTTTGTAAAGATGGGTTTATTTTAGGAATGTGTTTACCAAATTATGAAGTAAAATATATTTTTTGATAATTTGTTTTGTAATCTTTTAATGTATGACAGGATTTTTTTAAGTTTTAACAATTAAATGATTAATACATCTATGAATTGATAAAAAAAACTACTTTATTATATGATTGTTCAACAAATAAAACATTTACAAAAATAGATAAAAGTGGTTCTAAAAATATTGAACTGCAAACCTTATTTTTATAAAAACAATTGAAACCATCACCAAGTTGATTTAGTGGTAATACTTTTGGAACTAAAACATTATAAAAACAGTTGTCCATATTCAATTTCCACACATACTTCAATTTTGAGAAAATTTGACGTTTAAAAATTTAATATAAAACTGGATCCTCTTATATGAAAAATATAAACCTAAAATGTTGTCTTCAATTTGGAAAAAAAAAAAAATCCCCTTTCAGTATTAAACCAAAAACATAATTTTATTAAGGATAAATTACATAGAACTGAACATATTTTCTGTTAATTTCGATTTTAGTGATTGTATCTTCAAAATAAGAGTCTAAAATTTGAAAACATATATTTTAGCCCCTAAAAACCAAAAACAATTTGTATTACATAAAACCCCCTTTGTATCTTCATTTTATAGTATTTATTTGTGAACTAGAATCAAATGTAACTAAATAAATATTCTATAACCTTGTAACTAAATATGGACCAAACATTTTAAATCTAGATAGATGCATAATAGTAATTGACATATAAATAAACTAATTTTAAATTAATATAATCCTATAATTATGAAAATTGATCCTATAATTAAGGAAACTGATTTTTTCTTGAATTCTCTTTGATCCATTCAATTACACAATATTTATTAGTTAAAATAACCTATCTCACTTATTTGTAATAAAAAATGCTGCCTCGATATCTACACATTCCACAAACACTTCAAATACGAATCCAAAAATAGAAATCGACTTAAAATACATTCCTAAACAAAAGTAACATATATCAACATTATTTACCGTTTATGGCTCAAATGATGGGATTTGATCTAAAGAACCAATGGTGTTTAGCCACGTAAGCCTCTCAACCAACCCTCTATAAGGATCCTCCTCCCTCTTTTTTAACAAATACGCCACATTCTTTTCGACCTCACATTTTATTTGCAAGTATAACTCTTTAATATAATCTTTGTCATCTAAAAATTTTTCCTTTCGTTTTGTCCGTATAGGCTTCCCAAACATATAGTAGAGTCGACCCGTTAATTTGGGCACAATGATAGGAATATGAAGTCGTTGCTCACCAATCTCTCCAACCATCCCCTCCCTATCACCACCAATTAATATCATACATAAATAAGAAATAAAAACTAATACCAGGTACCGAGTAAGTGATATTCACTTACTCAGTACCACTTATGTCAATAAGACAAAAATTAAAAGTTTTTGTCCCATCAAAAAAGATGGGACATGTACTCTACTGGTACAAAATTTTTTGTCCTCTACTGGTGGGACAAAAATTACAAGTTTTGTCTCATCCAAGATGGTGGGACATGTACTATACTAGTACTGAAGCTTTGTCCTATACTATTGAAAATTGCAATTTTTTTGTTTCATGCAAGAAGAAGGCGGGACAAGGACTCGTTCTCCATATGTGCAAAAAGACGTGAATGACCCTGTGTGATGTTTAAAATAGTCCTGGAAAGCTTGTACAGTCGAGTCCCGAAAGAAAAAATCATATGTAAATATAAGGTAAATTCACCTTAAGTTTGTTTTTCCTTGATTTAAATCATTCAACATCTGATTGATGAAAGGGATTCTTTTCATTTCGTTATAATCGATGATTATCTGGTAAAAGATTAGATTAAAAAAATAGTGAGAATTGATGATGAAGTTGAAAATTAATTATTTGATTAAGTTGTATAAAGTAAAATTGTAAAAAATTTGAGGGTTTTGTTGTTACTTCTGATATATCATCTTCCCCAACAACTCCAAATGGGATTATGGTGGCCCCGAATTTCACCGCCATTCTTACAAATTCTTGTTTTTCAGGCCAAAATAATTTGCTATTTTCACCCTGTTAAATTAAACCACAAAACAACTTGATTCATTAATTTAAAAGAAAAAAACCGCATTTCTAATAAGACGTTTTAGTTTTTAACCATAAAACAAAAGTACGTTGCTATTTCTTGAAAAAAACGCACCTTACGATAGAGTGCTTCGCGTAGACCACCGGGGTAAAGTAACGTGTACGATTTTCTTGCTAATAATTTAAAAAGATTTATTCCAGAAACTGGAATTGCACCAAAAAGCTTGATTACATCAAGACATGGAATCAAGACATGTTTTTCATCAAATTGAAAGAATTGCGGGTGGGCCAAACCGCGAAGTATGACTTTTTTTTCTTTCAAAAACTCTGAGAGAAGAGGGAAAATATCGAATCCCAATAGCAAGTGATTACCGACTATTAATACGGGTCCTTCATTTGGAATTCCAGAAAGACCCCTCACGATTTTTCCGTCTTCCATTGTTGAAAACATTGCTGCACCCATGAAAACACGGTACCACCTGCGTTCGTTTTTATATTAAGTGTTGTTTGGATAAATGATGTTTAAGAAGTATACACGCGTGGGAAAATGAAAAAAAAAATGTAAATGGGGAAAGCGTAAATTTCTTTGACTTTATTTATTAAGTCGTTCTTTTTGTATTAAGTCAAAAGGAAATACCTAGATGTAGGTTGCTATATTAAGTCATATCCTCGTTAAGGGTGTGTTTGGCAGAATAGATGAAAAGCTAGCTGATAGTTGATAAGCTAGCCGATAAAAAATAGCGTTTGATAAAAACTAACCAATAAGCTAGCTAGGAATTAAAATGACATAAATGGGTATATGTAGAAAAATGGGTTTTTTAATTAATTAAGGGTGTATTTGGGAAAATTATATAAAAAAAAACTTCATAAGCTTGTTGAAACACTAGTCTAAGTAGCTTTTAAAAAGTTAGCTTAGCTGATAGCTGATAAGCTAGCTACTAGCTGATAAAAAAATGGCGTTTGGTAAAACTAGATGATAAATTAGCTGGGAAAATTAAAATGATATAAAAGAGTATGTAGAAAAATGAGTTTTTTATAATTAATTAAGGGTATATTTGGGAAAATTATATTAAAAAACTCCATAAGCTCTTTGAAATGCTAGTCTACATAGCTTTATAAGCTACTTTTTAGCTTGCCAGACATGACAATCTAAACAAGCTCGAAAAATAACAATAAATATAGCCTAAGTCCATTAAGTAAAAACAGAAACATCTTAGTTTCTTCTTTTGTGCGTTTTTTTTGGTTTTATACTTTTATTTCCTACTTGTTACAATAATATTTATTGAAAACCTTCCTATATATTAAATAGTCTCCTCCATCTTCAATTTTGTAATGATATGAGTGTTTCTTGTTGACTTAATGCAGAAAGAACGACATAATAGATAAAGTCAACAAAAAGAGGCTTTCCCAAATCCCAAGAAATCCTAATTTATGTAAAAAAGTCAAATTTATTAAAATTACCTCGACTCTATCGGTAAGCTTTTGAACTCTGTCATGCTAAGAGGCAAAAAGTCCTTGACAAAATCATGCTTTGAAAAACGCCGGTACATTTCACTAGTTTTAATAGTAGACAACAAATTAACACCACTTTCCTGCACAAACAAAAAGGAATCAAAAGACGCCACATGGACGCCACCTCACTCAGTCAAACTGGTCAAAGTAGGATATTATAATACCAATAGGATTGTGTGCCCATTTTCCTCAAACACACGTATGTTGCAGTGTTTCAATAATCTTGAAAGCCTTTGTGCTTCATTTTTACTTGGTACAAGGTTATCTTTACCACTGAAATGCAATATTATTATATTCCATAAGGCCATATGAATTAAAAAATATCTACAAGCACAGATTTTTAAACATGGGTGTTGTTTCTTTTTTACTTAATGGACTAAATGTAAACATGACTTAATCTGGTAAACTATATACAGGTGTTTCTTTTTTAATTAATACTGAAAGAACGACTTAATAGAGAAAGTCAGGGAAATGAGACTTTCCCCATTAAGTTCTAATCTTTTACAAATTTGCCATGATTTATTTTAATCAAGAAAGAATTTAATGAGAAAAAAAAATTAAACCGTAAACTATATTTAATAAAGAAGAAAGAAACCTAGCAAGCACAAGAACTTGAGCTGTAATAGCATGGAGGCGGGAATTAGCATAAGCTGCAGCTGATTCAACTAGCTTTATCCTCCATTTAAGAGTGTCTTGAGGTAATATTTTGGACAGCATCTATCAATAAAAAAATATATGAAAATGAATTTTTTTATAAATTCAAAGTTATAGATGTAAGAGCTGAAGATAATTCTTACAGAAAGATTTGGCAAATCTTTTGTAAAATTGCAAAGAAATTGCCAAAGATGTGACACATCACTTGTACCATCTATTTTTACCATTGCCATCTTTACAAAATCACCTGAAAAGAAAATGTTAAAAAAACTGGAAATCATTTATCAATTTGGATAAAAGTCCTAATTTAATCTGTAACCTACCAAGAATTGGGGGTATGACATATGGAAGCATCTCATAATGTTTTTCAGGAAGAGATTTCATGAGTGAATATAAAGGGAGTGCTTGTGACCTCTCAAATGAAGTTGCTGAAATAGTTAGAATACAAATTGTATAAAAGATGCATTTGTGAAATTGAAATTACTAAAAAATAGAAGAAAGTAGGAAAAAAGAAAAAGAAAAAAAGAAACCTGGATTTGCTAGTATGAGTATTAAGTCAATTGTGGGATTACGGGCAGCAACTGAAAGAGCTAGGGTTCCTCCAAAAGATTCTCCAAGCAAATAAATTGGTTTATTTGGGGACAAATCATGCTCAATCTTTATAGTTTCTTCCACAATTTGAAGCAAACCTTTATAAAAATCAAGTTGGTTATGAAATTACCTTCATTTATATTTCACATTTATTGCAATTCTCATTTTTTATCCAGTATTATTCTACATGTAAGGGTAAAATGGTCATTTATTCTTGTTCATAATGTTTATAAAAATCAAGTTTGTTATGAAATTACCTTCATTTATATTTCATATTTATGAGAATTCTCATTTTTTTTATTTGCTATTATTCTACATGTAAGGGTAAAATGGTCATTTACTCTCATTCATAATATTTTACACAATACAAATGCAAGAAGATGATAACCTTCAAAGGGTGTTCGATCATGTACAGGAATGTGCAAGCATTGAACATGAAAAACCCTGTCATCAAAGTTGAAAAAAAAATGTAAAATTGTTGCTTTTAGAGAACACTAATTAAATATCTATGTTTAGGGTTGTATAACAAATAAATCCATAAAAATAATATTCAAAGAGTTAATATAAACAAATTACAACTCACTTTCCAAGAGCTTTCTCATGAACAACAAGGCCAGTTCCTGTCCCATCTATCCCTAAACAAATGATTACATCTTTTAGGAACATTAAACAGATTAATATAAGCATGGAAGGCTAATTAGGTACCAGAATGTATTTTAATAAAGGATTAACGGAAAGGAAGCATACATGTTCTTTAATTTGTGTAGCAACTAAACACAATTACCAGGAATATACAAAAGAATAGGGGAATCTTTTAAAGGTGTGCCACATGCAATGGGGCAAAACCACCTAGGTGGCCCTCCATCACTCTTAATCAAATCCATGGCTATGTAGGCATAATCTTTTGCAGTTTGAGTTCCATATCCATCATCCCACAAAGGTTCTAACTCTTCAGGGATATTTTGTCCACTCTTTTTTCCTCCATTAGTGTCCTTCTTGTGAACAGATGAAGCTCCATTAATGCTAACTGAAGCTTGTGATATCTCGCCACGTACACTCCTCATAAGAACATGTGAATGCAACCTGAAGTTTTTATCTAGAGACAGAAAGGGTGATAGTGGAAGAGTGGAAGTTTTCACGATTAATGCCATTTTGGAAAACTTCCTCAGGCGAATTACCCCCAAAATCCAGATCTAGACTGTCCTCTGTGATTCAAAGAATTTTAGGAACATTGATGTGTAGATTGTTATGCTAAGTGCAAAGATTCCTATGTATTATAACTTTTAAACTCAATAAACGAAGGCAAAAAAAGGGTGCAAGTTACGTATTAAACTGAGCTCGGAAACAAAATGAAATGTGTCTGTCATGTATGATGTATCATTCGATACGAATGACATAGAGATACAATATCAGGTATTTAGGCGGGAAAAAAGTGTGATAAGAATCCAAAACTGGATAACATAATCAAAAATGAAAAAGGAAACTTATATTCACTTTTCAGCATCAAACGAATCGAGAATTAAGCGGATGCAACTACAAATGTTTAATCAGATTCACAATCCAACACGAAAGTTAATCCAGTTAATCGTATAAAACGTGTACTAATTGAACGAAAACATGACGGATGAAGCAGAAGTGAGAAGTTGCAGGATGGAATTAGGATTCTATCTTGTTTGCGTGAAGGATTCGACAAGAGACCATGTATCGAAGGAGTCGCCTCCCAACGCATCCGCAGCTTATAAGAATCATCGGAATATTCTTCATTTTCTTCTCGATTTCCGCCATTTCACGGTGGCGCTTCGTCGGACTCTGTTTTTTGCTGCTTCCGTGAGAATCTGTTGTCAGGTTTTTTGGCGCACAAAGGGGAGCTCCGTTTGAGGTTAGAGACCGGTCCTAAGCTCGACCGAAAAAAAACCCGTCCGACTAGACCGGGTTGGATTTCAGAAGCCCGATTATTAGCTTGTTAGATTATTCTTCAAATGTTAAATCATAGAAATTACCATATATAGAAGTCTATATCATAAAATATCGATTTTGTGAAAGAGATCAGGTGTATTTACGAAATTGTTTTCTCAAGGGTCTTACTTGGGTCATATTTTGCTAATTTTTTATTTCTTTTTCATGAAAATGATGTTATCTTATAGAAAATAATGTTATTTTCCAAAATTTTAGAAATACGCTGAAATGTTGATCAAAAGATGGGAAAGGCAATTTATCAAAACCTTCCATTGATTTCAGAATCCACATTTCTACCATTATCCAGTAACTTTCATTTGATTATTGAAACTAGTTTACGTTTTTTTAAGAACAACATGGGTTTACATATCCCAAGTTCCCAACTCATATATTCGTTTTGTTTCGTATAGCCATGACCCACTCCAAACCACAAAACAATTTTCAATAATTATTTTTTATATTAAAAATATAAATACAAATATGATAATGATGAACGAATTCACCGAAATGACTTTATTTTTCGGAAACGCATCATCTTTGTGGGAATTAATGTTAGTTTTGCGAAAAAAGTAAAAACCCATAAAAAGATGACGGTGGAACCAATGAAAAAGCAATCTCATGAATTTACTTGACGTTTTTTTTGAAATTTGTGTTTATTTTGTGATAAATGTTGAAAAATGGTCCGTTATATGGTGTTATACACTTATCTATTTTGATCATTTTTGTGATTAGTTGGTTATGTTATTCAACTAAAACATCAGGTTGGAGTTCTAACTTAAACTCGATTACAAGCTGCTTAGATTGGTCCTAAAAACCTACTCTCTTATTACTATACTTCAAAAGATTTTAAAAAAGATACAAATTAGATATATTTATTCAGTCAAACGTAATACTTCAATTATTATAGGTATTTATTACTCGCTGGATATGGAATATTCAATGATGAAGGTCTTTTTGACACCGTATAAGTTCCTAGGTATCATTTACCTATTACAATTACCATAGAGGAATACATTTTGAATATAGGTATACTTTTAATATGGGGTGTTACACCATGAAACTTGGCCCAACTAAAAACACAATAAAGGAATGACATGTCAGAATTTGTTATCTTCTCATATATTTTCAACATTGTTTTAAAAGTAGTAGATAATTCAACATCATTGTATTCTTTTCAATGAACTAATTTAGGAACTAAAATTGAGTTTCTTTGTTACAATTTCAAAGTTGCTTCTTCAAATTGTTTCCATCTCTACACCTTGGTGATCTTATACCATTTGTTATGGACTTATGGTCTTATCCCAGCTTTCATTTATTTAAATTTAATCTTAATTTTCTTGATTATTGGCACTAATTTATTCTTCAAATACATCCTAATTACGTATCACATACACATGTATTTTATTAGTAGTTAGACACCTATTTGACATTTTGTGTAAATATAGAACTAAATGGATTTGTTTTAAAACTCAATTAACTTACTACCTAAACATTTTTAATAAAAAAAGTTACAATGTACAAACATTTATATAAGTGATAAAAAGTACAATTGTAGAAGAGCTAGAGTTATCGATACGTAGGTAAAACAAAAAGCATACAAATAATTGAACTTTCATGGCTCAAATGAAGGAATTCGATCTAAATCCCCATTATTCATTTGCCACCACACGAACCTTCGAACAATACTTCTGTAAGGATCTTTCTCTCGCTTTTTCAACAAATAAGCCAAATTCTTTTCTACGTCACATTTTATTTGCAAGTATAAATCTTCAATATAATCTTTGTCATCTAACATATGTTCCTTTCCTTTTGTTCGTATAGGCTTCCCAAACATAGCATACAGTCGACCTGGTAACTTTGGTAAAAATATAGGGAAATGAAGCGGTTGCTTGGCGATTTCTCCACCCATCTCCTTCCTAACATCAAAAAATATAACAAATGAATTAAAAAAAAAAACTAGACATTGAGCTATCACTTAATAAAAATACCCAAATGATTACGTGTCCATATATGAAGAAGTGCATACCACTTTGAGTCAAAGAATTAAAACCAAAATGCAGAATAACAATTGTATTTTCACTATTTTATTGATTTAGCCAACTTATTCAGTAGTGATTAAACCATTATATGCATTTTTAACTATTTAAAGAACCATTTTTCTTGGTTACCCGGTTTTGATATGCAAAATACAAAAAGAAAAGAAAAGAAAAAACGTACTTTTATCATATTATCAATATAGCCACTCAACAATCATTAAAAAGTAGTTTAGTGACAAAAATCGATAAAATGGTCAAGATACGTTGTATTTTTCTATATTTTAGCCTTTTCAAAACTGGGTAACCGGGCAAAATTGGTTTTTCAAAAAAAAAATAAAAATTATTCACTATGGAATTTAAAGTAAATTTACCTCAAATTTTTTCTCCCTTGATTAAAATCATTCACCAATTGATCGACAAAAGGGATTCTTTTCATTTCGTTGTAATCAATGATTAGCTGGCAACAAAGTAGATTAACAACAGTGATTAGTGAGCATCAACATGAAATAAGTTATATTGATGATGTCAAAAATTAATTTATCTGATTTCAAGTAAATTTGTAAAGAGAGGGCAACTGCGTTGTTACTTCCGACATGTCATCTTCCCCAACAACTCCAAATGGGACAATGGTGGCTCCAAACTTCACCGCCATTCTTACAAATTCTTGTTTATCAGGCCAAAACAACTTGCAACCTTCGCCCTGTTAATCACAAAAAAAGTGATTCACAAATTTAAAGAAAAACACACTCGATGGTCATGCTTGGTTAACTATTGAAATGATTTTTTATATTATACGTAAGCGCAATATATAGATTTAACTCTACTCTATAATAAAAGCTCATTGAAACCCACATAATGTTATAATAAAAAAGAATACATTTTTACTTACTTCTATAAAATATAATTTTAATTCGATTATAAGCATGAAAATCAAAAAACAAAAAGAATTGTCATTAAAACTTGGATAAATTGCAAATTTTCGTTCCATTTCATGATGGAATGGAAAAAAAACCTATATGTTAAGGATAGAAAATTAGCAAAACGATAGAAAAGGAAGAAATCACATTCCTTGAGGGATGGCCACTTCCATTCCATCAAACAAACAAACATGTTTTATTTAATTTAAATGGAATGAGTCATTTCATTCTTTCCTCGATTCCATCATACCAAACTCGAATGAGTCATTCGATTCCTTCCTTGATTCCATCATACCACATAGTGTCTCGTTCTTTAAGAGAAGTCGTTCACAAAAGAATGTCTTTCCAAATCTAGGAGATAAGTTATTGTATAGGCTAAAAATCTATAATATTTCTACAGCTACTAATTAGCTTGAATATTGAGTATATAATGAGAATTCTAAGACACTTATTTCCTTAAAATCTATTGGTTTGTCATGTTCCCACTCTTTCCTTTTTCTTTAAAAGACATCCAAAAAATAGGTTTTTTTTTTTTTTTTTGTGGACGATATTGTCGTCGCAACTTCTAATATGGAGGCCGAAGATTTACACCCCAAATATGGCTAGGGTTTTATTGTTATCAAAAGCATATGTTACAATAAAGAGAAAAGGGAAATTTGGAGGACATTAGAGGAAATAAACTATAATAAGAATACTATTCTAATAAGCAGACTATTCTATAAAGACAATAAAGAATATGTCTTCAAATTGACCAAGTAAACCAAAAGGCTGCTTAATGCCCATGTGAAGAAAAGAGTTTCCAACATTGGCATAAAGTAACACATGAGCCATTTTCTTTAAATGGCATGCAGAATTTTTGTTCATAAGAAATTTCTTCTAAAATGGCATCTAACCAAAATCCTATATATAGGATAGAAAACCATCTCAAAATCACACACCACACCAAAACATCTTCTCTTCTTATTCATCTTCTTATTAATACATAAGAGTTATAAACTCTTTGTATTTTTATATTTCTCCAAACCTTTTGTAAACACCACAAAATATAGTGAATTGGTTCTCGGCTTCATCCGCCCGTGGTTTTTCCCGATTTGGATTTTTCACGTAAATCCTCGTGTCTCTATTTTATTTACTTTATTCGTATTTTCGTTGTGATTATTACCGTTTGATAATTTTGATCCTATTCCACATTGAGCTAATATTGTCTAAAGTCAATTCGGATCCGTCGTATTTTACAACAATTGATATCAGAGCGTCCGGGTTTTGATATTAGCTTGTTGGGATCATTTTATCAAGTAATTAATCATGTCTTCGGTGAAATACTATATTCCGCTGTTGGATCGGAATACCCGATTTCCGCTGTGGCAAGTAAAGATGAGAGATATTCTCATTCAGATGGATTTACACAAGGCGCTCTTGGGCTTCGAAAGGATGCCCAATACATGGACCGAAGAAGAAAAGGAGATGAAAGATCTGAAGGCTTTATCTCAAATTCGTTTGCATTTGTCAAACGATGTTTTACAAGATGTTCTAAAAGAAACGTCGGCGGCTGCTTTATGGCTGAAGTTGGAGCAGTTATTGATGACAAAGAGCTTACCGAACAAGTTGCATCTAAAGCAACGGTTGTTCAATCTCAAGATGATTGAAGGAGGCTCATTAGCTGAACATTTGTCCACATTCAAAGAGTTAATAAATAACTTGGAGAATATGGATGTTCAGTATGAAGATGAAGACTTAGCTTTATTTTTGCTGTCATCGTTGCCCGAATCCTATAGCCATTTTCGTGATACGATCATCTACAGCCGTGACACTCTTGTTTTAGATGAAGTCTTTACAGCTTTGGATTCTAAAGAGAAGATGAAGCATATTACCGGTGGTGGTTCAAGTGATTCTAAAGCCGAAGGTTTGAATGTCAGAGGAAGAACAACAGAGAGAAGTAGAACTTCTCAATCTTCCAACAGAACCAGATCCAAGTCAAAAGGCAAACGAAAGTTTTGCAACTATTGTCACAAGAAGGGACATATGCTTGAAGAATGTTTCAAGTTGAAGAATAAAGAAAAAGAGAAGGCGGCAGCAAATGGTAAACAAGCTAGCACTTTGGGTGAAGCCGATGTAGCAGAGGTCGAATGTATTGGAGAACTCTTGACAGTTTATTCAGATAAACTGGATTCCACTGGTGATTGGATACTCGACTCTGGTTGTACTTTTCATATGTGTCACAACAAAAGTTGGTTTTACACATTTGAAAAGGTTAACCAGGGCTATGTGTTGATGGGTAACAATACTACATGTCCAGTTCTTGGACATGGTTCAGTCAGAATCCGTATGTTTGATGGCGTTATCCGAACCATTGGGGATATTAGATATGTCCCTGACCTCAGAAGAAACTTGTTATCTCTTAGTTCCTTTGATAAAAAAGGATACGAGTTTGCCGGTAAAGGTGGAGTTCTCAGGGTGTTCAAAGATGGTTCCGACAAATTGAGAGCCAGTCGAAAAACCTCAGACCTCTACTTTCTTGACGGGCAAACAATTTCGAGTGATGCTGCTGTTGTTTCAAAGTCTCTTTCTGATCCAGATCAGTCCTGTCTTTGGCACCTTCGATTTGGCCATATGAGTTTTCAAGGCATGTCAGAATTGAGTCGAAGAGGTTTACTTGGTCAACAAAAGATTGTTGATTTGGAGTTCTGTGAAGACCGTGTATATGGCAAGGCAAAACGAGTGAGGTTTGCAAGTGGTATCTATACAACGAAAGGACCACTCGACTATGTCCACTCGGATTTGTGGGGACCAGCTCGAGTTGCTTCTAAAGGTGGAGCTAACTATATGCTCACTATCATTGACGATTTCTCCAGGAAGGTGTGGTGTTTCTTCTTAAAACATAAGGGAGACGTTTTCTCTACCTTCAGATACTGGAAAGTTCAGGTTGAAAAGCAATCAGGATTGGTAGTAAAGTATCTTCGTACGGATAATGGACTAGAGTTTTGCTCAGAAGAGTTTAATGCCTATTGCCGAAAGGAAGGCATTACTCGACATCGCACGATAGTCTATACGCCTCAACAAAATGGTGTAGCCGAAAGGATGAATCGCACCATTATGGAGAAGGTCAGATGTATGCTTTCAAATTCCAAATTGCCAAAGTCCTTTTGGGCGAAGGCTGCTTCTACTGCTTGCTATGTTATCAACCGATCACCGTCACGAGCAATCGAAAAGAAAACTCCGTATGAGTTATGGTCCGGGAAACCTGCCGATTATACACATCTGAAACCTTTCGGATGTCCAGCTTATGCACGAGTTGACAATGGGAAGTTAGAACCGAGAGCACTTAAATGTGTCTTTCTTGGTTATAATCCAGGAGTTAAAGGTTACAAGTTATGGAGCAATGATCTAAATAAAATCATCATCTCAAGAGATGTTACTTTTGACGAGTCAGCTATGATTCATCAAACTTCCGACTCTACAAAAGATACAGTCGCATCATCAAAAGACAATGAAGAGAAAGCTCAAATGGAGGTGGAGTTTCCTACTTCACCTGTCACCATTCCGAGTCCAGTTGAGCAACAAGAGTCTTCCTCGCCAAATGAGCCTATCGTTGTTGAAGAAACAACAACTTCACAACCACAAGCTACTACTCGAAGCATTGCAAGAGATAGGCCGAGAAGACAAATTGTTCCTCCAAAGAGGTATGCTGAAGCTGAACTTGTTGCTTACGCTTTTATTGTTGCTAATGATATTGAGTCGGAAACGGAGCCTATAAACTATGATGAGGCTATCCAATCTAAAGACTCAAGTGATTGGACGATTGCTATGCATAATGAGATGGAATCCTTGTAAAGAAATGGTACTTGGGATTTAGTTCCTATTCCAAAAGGGAAAAGGCCAGTTAAATGCAAGTGGGTCTACAAGCTCAAAGAACCTGTTAACCCGAACGAGAAACCAAGATATAAAGCTCGGTTGGTAGCTAAAGGCTACAGTCAAATTCCAGGCGTTGACTATACTGACATCTATTCCCCAGTAGTCAAACATACTTCTATTCGTGCATTGTTGGGGTTAGTTGCTTCAAATGATTATGAGTTGGAGCAACTAGATGTTACTACAGCTTTCCTAAATGGTGAGCTTGAGGAAGAGATTTTTATGCAACAACCTGAAGGTTTTGTAGTTCCTGGCAAGGAGGACTACGTATGTAAATTGAAGAAATCTCTCTATGGCCTCAAGCAGTCTCCTAGACAATGGTACAAAAGGTTCGATTCTTTCATGACCAGTCACAAATTCAATAGGTGCACCTATGATAGCTGCGTTTATTTCAAGAAAGGTGACGATGGTTCAAAGATCTACTTACTCTTGTATGTGGATGACATGTTGATTGCAGCAAAATATATGAAGGAGATTCATAAGTTAAAAGACCAGTTGAAAGCTGATTTTGAAATGAAGGACTTAGGAGTTGCCAAGAAAATTTTAGGTATGGAAATTATTTGTGACAGGAAGTCTAGGATCTTGCATCTTTCTCAAAAGGGTTACATTGAGAAAGTCCTACGACGTTTTAATATGCATGAAGCAAAGCCTGTCAACACACCTTTTGCAGCTCATTTCAAGTTATCATCCGCTTTAAGTCCTACTACTGAGACTGATATGGAGTACATGGCACGCGTACCATACTCTAGTGCTGTTGGATCTTTGATGTATGCTATGATCTGCACACGCCCTGATTTGGCTTATGCAGTTAGCATGGTTAGTAGATATATGGCGAACCCGGGAAGAGAACACTGGAAAGCAGTACAGTGGATCTTACGTTATCTACGCGGTACGTCTTTTATGTGTCTACGCTATGGACAATCTAACACTGGGGTGGTTGGATATGTTGATTCAGATTTTGGCAAAGACTTGGATAAACGAAGATCCATTACAGGGTATGTGTTTACACTGAACGATTGTGCTATTAGTTGGAAAGCCCAGTTACAGTCTACAGTTGCACTGTCTTCTACAGAGGCAGAGTATATGGCGATTACAGAAGCAGTTAAGGAAGATATTTGGTTGAATGAATTGTTTAGAGAACTCGATGATAGAATAAAGGTTACCACAGTATTCTGTGATAATCAAAGTGCTATCTTCTTGAGTAAAGATCAGATGTTTCATGACCGTACAAAGCACATTGATATTCGTTATCATTTTGTGCGTGATATCATTGAAAAAGGTGATTGTGTCATAGAAAAGATCGATACAAATTATAATCCCGCTGATGTGTTCACTAAAAGTCTTTCAATATCCAAGTTCAAACTATGTTTGGACTTAATGGGTATTTCTGATCGCAGTTGAGCCTGATTAGGCTCGTGGTAGAGGAAGTATTTCATTTTTCAGGATCAATTTTTCTCTATATGGTGATTGCAGTTTTTATGGAGTTTTAGAGTTTGAAGAGTTGTTGGCCTTAGCAAATGGGTATATAAGTTTTGTTTCATTTTGAAGTCATGGTGGAGATTGTGGAATATGCCTTCAAATCTTTCAACAACTTATTTTCAAAGATGGTTAAACAAAGTTTTTCAAATGGCTGCTAAACAAACTTCAAAGATGGCATGCAGGAAAATTTTTCAACAAATTGATTCAAGCTTCTAAAATGGCATGCAATCCAAGTTTTATTTTCAACAATGGCATGTAAACAATTTGCTATAAATAGGTTAGAAGATTAGTTTCAAAATCACACCAACACCAAAACATCTCAATCTTCTCTTCTTGTTAATACATAAGAGTTTTATAAACTCTTTGTATTTTTTATATTCTCCAAATGTTTTGTAAACACCGCAAAGTATAGTGAATTGGTTATCGGCTTCCTCCGCCCGTGGTTTTTCCCGATTTGGGTTTTCCACGTAAATCCTCGTGTCTCTATTTTATTTACTTTATTCGTATTTTCGTTGTGATTATTACCGTTTGATAATTTTGATCCTATTCCGCATTGAGCTAATATTGTCTAAATTCAATTCGGATCCGTCATATTTTACAACAGGCAACATTTAATCTAATAAGACAATAATTAATTAAAGTAACATTCTAAATATTTGCTAACACCCCCTCAAACTCACAATGGTGCAACGATAAGCATTGAGAGACTGTCAAACAAAAAACTAAAGTGTGAGACCGAGTGTGCCTTAGTAAATATATGAGCAATTGGCAGAGAGGAAGAAAGATAAACAATACGATTGTTCCAAGTTGAAGATGATGGCAAGTGGCACTCAATCTCAATATGTTTGATGCTCTCATGAAAAACCGAACTTTGAGTAATTTGTATCACACTATTATTGTCACAATGTAACAAAGTATATAACGTTGTAGGTTGTAAAATCTCAATACCCATATCTACAAGTAACCGATCTAACCAAAAAATCTCATAATGAGTCAAGGCCATTGCACGATATCAACTTTCAATAAGGATCGTGATACAACATTTTGTTTCTTATTATTCCATGAAATAAGAGAATTTCCAGGAAAGATACAAAATCCAGTAGTAAATTTGCGATATGTACGATCTTCATCCCAATCAGTATCACTGTAAGCTCGAAGACGTAAAGGGAAAAAATAGACTCTGAAACTGAGTTCCTCACAAATATATGAGAATGCAAAGAAGTACATCCCAACAAACGAATTTTAATAAGAGTAGACTAACCACGTAAACGACATGCGCAACTAACCACGTAAACGACATGCGCAATGTCATACCAAACAGCCTACAATGATACAATACAAGCTAGGATCCGGTAATAGAACACCACCAATCAAAGAATAACAACCATTGGTTTCAAGAAGAGCACCAACACTCTTGTTGTCTTGAGGCCTACGCGTTCAAACAAATTGAATGTATACTTTGATAGAGCGGGAGTACGCTTCCTCAATGCCCAAAAATAACATAGCACCCCCAAGTCATTAATAGCAATATGATGAGCTAAATCGCGCTTTAAGGACTCAATGCCATTATAATTATCGTCGATGATAATCATATCATCAACATACAAGGATAAGAGGATTAGTCCTCCACTCGTACATTTAACAAACAATGTTGAATCATGATTACAAGGAAAAGAAAATCCAAGAGAGGTAATCATGATGTATACCCAAAGACATGTAACGAGGAATGATGTACGAGTCCTTATAACTTTTCAAAATGATACAAACCTAAAATAACAAGAGCAACGATTACAAGCATTTCTTCTCGGGATACACTAGGAACCTCTAATGACAATGACAATGAACAAGCTATTTCAAAAAAATGGCAATGTTTTTATCAACGACCCTATTTTGCTGAGGAATATATGTAAGGTCTGATGTATGGTGTTGAAGTTGTATCACCCCACCCCCCAAGTCACATCGAAAACACATTTTGACTTTTAAATGTTAGGCTATTACAAACGCTCAAAAGTTATTGAAAATGGAAAGAAAGTCACATCTATGCTTCATGAGATAAACCCAAAGTGCAATCATTAATAAATGAGACATAATAGTAATATACCAAACCCGCTTTTAAAAATACAAGAGAAGGTCATACATCCGAGTGTATAAGATCAAAAGGAGCAAAAGAACAAGGGATACTTTTGTGAAAAGGTAAAGTCGTAAAGCTGAAATCTTTGCAAGTTTACACCCTCAAAAATTTCATGACTGTCTAAATGTACTAAGGCTCTAGTAGAAGCTAAGAACTGCGAACGAGACCCTAAAAGGCTGAAACATGACCTAAACGAGAATGTCATTTATAAAAAATTAGAAGATAAACGCCTCGAACAAAAAAAAAGATTTTCAAAAATACCAAAAAAGTAGACAACTAGTTCCAAAATTTAGCCAACTAGACGAAGTTGATTAATAGTAGCTCACAATCAACAAAAGCCAACTAACCAAATAATAGTTTTGTCTTGAATTAATCATTACGTTTGACTTCATATTCACAAAAGTGCACAAAAATGCTCTCAGGGGATACGAAAGGTCATGACGCTGATGGTGGAGGTTGGACAAAAGTTAGCCGGAGAGTTCATCGGCAAGATAAGAGTATTACATCCTTCTATGTCTCAAACATTCAACAGAACACATCTGTTGAGATGTTAAGAAGGGCGTTTCAATCGTTTGGAAAGATCGCTGACATTTACATACCAGGTAGAAAAGACAGAGGTGGGTCTTATTTTGCTTTTGTGAAGTATTTTGGTGTTACGGATGCAGAAGAAATGGAAAGAACTCTCAATCGAGTGAAATGTGGAAGTTGTATCACTAGAGTCAACATAGCCAAATACGAAAAGAATGGCGTCAATGGGGTGGCTCAAGTCAGGGGTACCAGTCGACCACAAGTTAAGTCAGTGCCCAATCATCTATGGAAAACAAAAGACGGGAGATCTTTCGCTGAAGTCGTTGGAGGTAATATGTCTGGTACTCGTCCCACAATCACCCTTAGGAAGGTTCCAGCCATGGATTGTGATGGCTCATCTCTCATTGGAGAAGTCCTAAGTCTCCAGCACCTCAAAGACATTCCTAAACTCTTACACGCGGATGGTAGAATTCCATGTCAGTTATACTTTGTTGGTGGTCTTAAGGCTGTTTTGAAATTCTGCTCTCCACAGGCGGCTGATAGATATCTTAAGTCTGAACATGAATGGAACAGATGGTTTAAATGGATTAAACTTGGGATATCGGATGAAGTAAAATTTGACAGGATGGCTTGGGTGAGATTGCATGGTTTCCCTATCCATCTAAGATCAATGGAAAATGTTGCATCTGTCGTGGGCTCCATCGGGGAAGTTTTGGAGGTTGAAGGGAATAACTGGGCCACCTCAGACCTCACGGCTACCACTGCACGTATTCTCACGTCATCTAAACTGATGATCAATGAGATTGTCTCTTGTGTCTATGATCGCAAGATGTATAATATAGGTGTTGTTGAATGTGCTGAAGCATGGGACCCCATATCCAGTTACTATGAAGGAAGTGAGACGAACTCTGTGAATGGAGACAATGAAAATATGGATCTTAATAATGATGAAGATCAAGAAGATTCATATGGTGACGTGAATTCAGAAGCCTGGAGAGACGATGTCGAGGAAGGTGAGATTGTAGCTGAATCAAACGAAATTGGGGTTACCGGCGGTGTTCTTCCGACGACCGATCGTGAAATTGGGGCTCCCGGCGGTGTTCCTCCGACGACCGATCGCGAGTCCTTGGAGAAAGAGAAGTGCAATAATTTCACATTTAATGTGGGAGGTGAAACGTTGTATGGAGAGAAGAACACAAACAACTCATCACGTCACACGATGGGAACTAACATCGAGGGTGGCGGTGAAATTCCAGGTTGTTATTTGGATACAAATATACCCGACCCAAGCAAAGTACCCCTACCTGATTCCCCAAATCAGCCCATTGAGCCCAACAAAAACCTTGGTGATCCTTTTATGGAATTGAATAATCCTGGCCCACCCAAATTTACGGCAACTGTTTTAAATGAAAACTCAAGATGTAATTTGGGGAACTCCTCCAAAAGAAGAAAACTTAATAAAATCTCTCGACCCACCGCCTCTGTGAGTATGAATCCTCGAAATTTGGTCGGCGATTTCGATCTAAATGTCACCGTCTCCAACCAAAGTGCAAGCTCTACCAGGAAAGATTGTTCCTCGAGTGCCTCAATTAAAGTCGACAGAGTAATTGAAATTGGTAATCGTGTTGGATTCCAGATTGATAACAGTTCACTCGATATTGTTGATGAGGTTCTTTGCAAGCTCCCATCTGGTGTAGGTGTTAAAGATGGTCCTAAATGAATGCTTTAAGCCTAAATATCAGGGGTGTAGGTGAACCAAATAAAGTCAGCTGGGTTAGACAACTCAGGTATGTGCATAAAATTGATTTTGTAAGTCTGCAAGAAACTAGAGTGGGTGATTTCAACAACATTGACCTTAAAGGATGTTGGGGATCGAATGATTTTGATTTTATAGCTGTTAATCCAACTGGTCGATCAGGTGGGTTGATTTGTCTTTGGGACCCTTCTGTTTTTTCTCGAGTTAATCACATCTCCACTCGCTATTTTATCGCCATTACTGGCAATTGGAAAGGTCTGAACGGGAATACCACAATGGTTAACGTTTATGCTCCGCAACCAATTATGGATAAGAAAGCACTGTGGGAATCTCTTCTGGAATTGAAAAGAACAAATCCTGGCAACTGGGTTTTTCATGGTGACTTTAACGCGGTCCGGAAACCTGAAGATAGATACAATTCGAGGTTTTGCAGGAGATCGGCATCTGACTTCAATCGATTTATTGAAGACGCAGACTTACATGAATTTCAAATGGGTGAAAGGAAATTCACGTTCCTTCGTGATGATGGTTTTAAACTCAGTAAAATAGATCGATTTCTGGTGTGTTCTAACATCGTCAACTTCCAGCCTCTCTCAATTGTTCTTGCTCTTCCGAGAGAACACTCTGATCACTCCCCACTCCTCCTCAAGCCCTCAAACGCTGATTTTGGGCCTCCGCCATTTCGGTTCTATAATTCTTGGTTACTTAGGAGCAACTTTGATGAGGTATTTGACAGATCATGGGAATCGTTTAGAGGCTTTGGATCTGCTGACAGTTTTCTCCGTGCCAAACTTAAGCATATTAAACACATTCTATGTGAGTGGAGGAGCTCTGAACATCAAAAAGAGCATGGTTCATTGATTCAATTAAAGAAAAAGGTGGATGAAATTGAAATAGAAGCTGAATGTAGGCAATTATCTGATGAGGAGAGAGCCCGCTGGAGAGATGATAAAGTGAAAATCTTAGAACTAGAAGCTTTTGCTAAACTCGACCTTCATCAAAAGGCTAAAGTTAAGTGGTTACAAGATGGCGATGAAAATACACGGTATTTCCATGGTATGTTAAAAAACAAGTGTAGAAAGACAAGAATTCATGGTCTTACCATTGATGGAGCGTGGGTTTCCGATCCAAATTGTCTAAAAACAGAGGTGCATCGATTCTTTGCGGATAAGTTTCATGAAAAATGGCCCGATCGCCCGAAGCTAATCAGTCCGGAGTTTAAGAAACTCTCTGAGGAACAATCTTCTTTCTTAGAAGCTCCGTTCTCGATTGATGAGATCAAGAAGGCAATTTGGAGCTGTGGCTGTGAGAAGGCTCCTGGACCTGACGGCTTTACCTTCAAACTTTTTAAAGCCAAGTGGGAGATCATGAAAAAAGACATTGTTGAGTTTGTCAAATATTTTGAAAGACATGGTTCCCTGGCCGCGGGATGTAATTCTTCTTTTGTGACTTTAATTCCCAAGGTTTCTGATCCGCTATCCCTTGGGGATTACCGGCCCATTAGTCTCATCGGCAGTCTTAACAAAATCATCACCAAGTTACTTGCTTCCCGGCTTAAAAGGGTAATCGGCGATGTTGTAAGCGAGGTGCAATCTGCTTATATTGAAGGCCGGAATATTATGGATGGTCCACTGATTATGAATGAAATTTTCTCTTGGGTAAAACAGAAGAAATCGAAAGCCTTCTTTTTCAAAGTGGATTTTGAGAAAGCCTTCGATTCCATTAATTGGAATTATCTTGAATCCATTATGGAACAGATGATGTTTGGATCTAGATGGAGAATGTGGATAAAGGGTGTTTTATCCTCATCTAAGGCTTCTGTTCTAGTCAACGGTGCACCTACCAAAGAATTTCCCATCTCTAAAGGTGTCCGACAAGGTGACCCGCTCTCACCTTTTCTCTTTATTCTTGCAATGGAGGGTTTAAACATTGCACTCAAAACAGCAGCTGGAAATTCTTTATATTATGGAATTAAATTACCTCATAACGGACCATCTCTGTCTCATCTTTTCTACGCTGATGATGCGGTTTTCGTGGGTGATTGGAACCGGGAAAGCATCAAGAATCTCTCTGCAATTCTCAATTGCTTCCATATCTCATCAGGTCTTAAAGTTAATTTTCTCAAATCTCGTCTATTTGGAATTGGTATCTCAGAATCCGAACTGCACTACATGGCTAGATCCTTGGGGTGTTCGGTTGGTGCTTTTCCGTTCACGTATCTAGGGGTACCTGTTGGTGCTAATATGGGCCTGAAGAAGCATTGGCAACCCGTGATCGACAAGTTTCTCTCCAAACTATCTTCTTGGAAAGCCAACACTCTCTCGTTTGGTGGAAGAATCACCCTTATCAAATCAGTTCTAAACAGCCTCCCCACCTATTACATGTCGATTTTTAAAGCACCACAGGGTATTCTTGATGCATTGGAAAAAATCAGGCGAAAATTCCTTTGGGCCGGTAGTAATTCACAGCATAAAATTCACTGGGTGGAATGGTCAAAAATCACATCCTCTGTTTCTGCAGGAGGTCTTGGTGTTGGTACTTTAAAAGCTCAAAATCTATCTCTACTTGTAAAATGGTGGTGGCGGCTTATGAATGAACAAAATAGCTTATGGAAAATTGTAATCTCGTGCATTCACAATCTTGAAAACAAGCCGGCAGAATATATTGCACGAAAATCATCTACGGGGGTGTGGCTTAATATTTTTAAAGCCGTTAATTATCTGCAAATCATTCATATTGATCACAAATCTCTTTTCAGAATTATTCCAGGAAGAAATATTAAAATCTTGTTCTGGAAAGATTCATGGTGTGGCACTGAGGTTTTTCAAAATAAATTTCCCAATCTTTATCTTCTTGAATCTTTCAAGTCCTGTCGCCTAGAAGAGCGGTTATCTTCTGGTGGTTTTTTGTGGAACTGGAAAAAAGATCCATCAAGTGCTATGGAATTAAACGAGTTGTTACAATTATACAAGATTATTGGCGACATGGATACTAGGGTGAATTCTAAATATGGTTTCCAATTTCTCCTATCCCCAAATGGTGAATATGAAGTCAAACGTTTGCGGAACCTAATTGAGGCCCAATTCAACACATCATCTGGTCCAATTATTAGCTGGAAAAAGGAAGTACCCTTAAAGGTTAAATGCTTTGTATGGAGAGCAGTTTTAGGTAGAGTTCCTGTTGCGGTTTCGTTGGCTATGAGAGGTGTGAACTTGGTGTCTCAAATGTGCCCTCTTTGTAGCAAAGAAGTGGAAACGGTTGATCACTTGCTATTGCAATGTGAATTTACACAAGTGGTTCATCATTGGATCTTTCGGTGGTGTGGTCTCCAACCAAGGCGATTTTCAAACTTAATGGAATTTATCGAGTGGGCAAATTTATGGGGTAATTGTCCAAGGAAGAAAAAGATTGGGATCACTATTCTTTTTTGCATCATTTGGAATATATGGATCTGTAGAAATGAAAAGTTATTCAAACAATCGTATACGCCCGCTACGAAGGTGGCTGACACAATCATTGCCCAATCATTTGCTTGGTGTAAACACAGGAGTTCTTTCGGATGTGGTGATTGGACGACTTGGAGCTGCTCGCCTTTTGATCATCTTGTGTCTTAATCTTTTGTTTTGTTTTGTTTACTAATTGGTTGCTCCTGTACTACTGTTTGTACTTCATTTTGGGCTCGATAGCGTCTTGCTATTCGTGTCTTTTTTAATGTTATTTGCCGTTTCCAAAAAAAAAACCAAACAATTTTTTATCAACAAAAACAAATCTTTAAACTTTAATTGAACTAAAGTAACTCACCTTACGATGGAGAGCTTCCCTTACACCACCAGGATAAAGTAACGTGTACGAATTTCTTGCCATCAATTTATAAAAATTTCTTCCGGAAACCGGAATTGCACCAAATTTCTTCAATATATCCGCATATGCAATCATGAAATGATCTTTTTCCTCATCGAATTCAAAAATCTCCGGGTGGGCTAAACCATGAATCATCACTTTCTTTTCTCTCAAAAACTCCAAAACAATTGAAAAAACATCAAATCCCCATAACAAGTGATTACCGACTATTAATACGGGTCCTTCATTTGGAATCCCACCGAGACCTCTCACTATGTTTCCATTCTCCATTGTTGAAAACATTACTGCACCCATATAAAGCCGGTACCACCTGCATTCAATTATATATATTAATATCTCATATATCTTATAAATAATAACGAAAAAAAGTTGACTTTATTGAAATACCAAGTCTCCATTGGTAAGCTTTTGAACTCTGTCATACTTGGTGGAAAAAAGTCCCTAAAGATATCAAACTTTGAAGAATGGCGGTACATTTGAGTAGCTCTAATAGCGGATAACACATTAACACCATTCTCCTGCAATGAAAGGGACTCGTATTACTATATTCTAGTTTGGCCCTTTTTTAAAGACGAATTATCATTTTTAGTTTCAAGAAAATTGGGAAATTTTTTTTTCTCATTAATTCTTGTATGGGAAAGTGGTTGAATGAGTAATGATGTATGTTTGCATAAATAGTTGTATACATATTTCTTTTTTAGACGGAATAAACCGACTGAACAAGACTAAATGACCGTTTTATCCTTACATTCCAAAAAACAAATTTCACTATATTTATCAAGTTTAACAATATTTATCAATTTTAACGTGTGAGAAGTCGAGAGGAAAAAAAGAAGGGAAATAGGAATTAGGTAAAGGGTTAGTGTCGTAATACATTAAGCCAAGTTTTTTTGGCTTAACGTATTATGTCAGTCTATCAAGATTAAGCCAAAAAGAAGCAGCCATGTAAAAGACGTTAATACCCTCCACGTCCTCATAATCGAAAATAGCCTACAAAATTAAAAGATCTCAATACCATTAGGATTGTGTGCCCGTTTTCTTCGAACACACGTACATTGCAACGTGGTAATAATCTTGAAAGCCTTTGTGCCTCATTTTTACTTGGTAAGAGATTATCCTTGCCACTGAAATGCAAATATTTTATTATTATTGGATATATTAGTAACAATAATCAAATTAGTATCAGCTAAATTAGAAAGAAACCTAGCAAGTATTAGTACTTCAGCTGTAATAGTATGGAGACGAGAATTAGCATAACCAGCAGCCGACTCAAGTAGCTTTATCCTCCAATCAAGAGTGTCTCTTGGTATTATTGTGGTCATTGCCTATCCAAAAAAAGTACAAACTAGTTAATTAAAAAATACCAAAACTACCCTTTTACTTGGTAATTTAAGAGCGTGCCAAAACTATTCTTCCAATAAGTTGAAATTACTAGGGTTTAAAAACTGGTAATTTATCACTACCACAAGAATACACATGCTTCAAAGCTTGCAAGATTACCACATTCCTCATTGGTTCTTGAAAATATGAAGTAAATTCAAGAAAAGAAGTTATTTTTGTTGCTTTTGAGTAGATAAGGCATTCTTGAATTGAATATAATTGCTAAATATTAGATTGTACATCTTATAAAGTAGGAAATTTTGTATCTTTTTTGTTGGTTTATGAATAAAGTTGTGTGGGTTTATAACTTTTTATCATAAAGACATAATTAACTACAAGTGATGTGAAATACCAAGTGTTGAAGGTGGTTCTTATCTTACAGAAAGAAGTGGTATATCTTCCCTAAGATTGCTAACCATTTGCCCAAGAGATGGCAAATGGTGTGGGCCACCCGTGTTAACCATTGCCATCTTTACAAAATCACCTGAAAGAAAATCTTGATATAAAAAAAGAGGAAATATTTCCATAAAGTTATCGTTATTACTTATTACATACTTTTATCAAAATTGGAAAATGCACCAAGATTTAAATCAAATTTCAATCTTTATAAATACAAAAGAACATAATAGATTCATCGAGGAAATTTACCTATCTATCCTTACCTCCAATCACCGTATTACTTTAATCTAATTATAATAAATAAAGTTGCAATAGTAACATACCCAAAAGGAAGCTTGTGAGAAAAGGAAATGACCCATAATGTTCAACAGGTAGAGTCTTCATGAACCCTACCAAAGGGTGTACTGATGACCTCTCATAGGCAGTTGCTGAAATGGATCGAATTGAATAAAAAAAGACATGTATAAAATTAAAATTAATAAAAATAAAAGAAACTATAAAAAGAAAGAGAGAACAAGTGCCTGTGTTTGCTAGTATAAGTATTAAATCAATTGTAGGATTACGCGAAGCAACTGCAAGTGCTAGGATTCCTCCAAAAGATTCTCCAAGCAAATAAATCGGCTTATTTGGGGACAAATTTTGCTCAATATTCACACTTTCTTCCACAATTTTAATCAAACCTTCATGCAAATATCAAGTTGTTTATGAAATCACCTTCATCTAGAATTCACATTACTTCTAAACATAAGGGTAAAAATGCCATATACTTTCCCATTCAAATGGATAGTTTTACACAATATAAATGTAAGAAAAGATGATAACCTTCAAACGGTGTTCGATCATGAGAAGGAATATGCAAGCATTGAACATGAAAAACCCTGTCATTGAAGTTGGAATTATATAATTGCATAAAATAATCGTTGCATTAAAAGAATAATAATCATTTCTTCACATAGTTTATTCTACTAAATAGATCAATACACAAGCTAGTTAGGGAATAACTACAAACAAAAACTATCTATGATTCTATAAAAAAAGTTTATAAAAATTATGCTCAAAAAGAAGAAGTTAAACAAATGGAACTCACTTTCCAAGAGCTTTTTCATGCACCACAAGACCAGTTCCAGTCCCTTCCAATCCTACAAATATAGGACATATAACAACTTTAAGAAGTAATTACAAGGCTAAAACCGTCAATTTGTGTAATTTTATAACCAAAACACCAATTACCAGGTAAATACATAAGAACAGGAGAATCTTTAAGAGGCATGCCACATGCAATAGGGCAAAACCACCTAGGTGGCCCACCATCATTCCTGGTTAAATCACTCAAATCCATGGCCATTTTAGTGTAATCTTTCATGGTTTGTGTCCCATAACCATCATCCCACAAAGGTTCCAGCTTTTCAAGGGCATTTTGGGCAACTTTTTTTCCTCCATCATTATAAGATGCTACAATGGTGTTCTTCATCTTAACTGATACATGTGAAAGCAGCTTTTGGTTTTCGTTTTGAGACAAAAGAGGTGATAATGAAACTCTTGGATTGCTCACAAGTAACGCCATTATGATACTTACACAAGAAAAATGCTCCAAAAATAAAAAATCAAGAATCTGATCTATAGTTCTAGTGATTTTAGGGATATGAATGTGTTGATTATTTGTATGATTATAAATTCAGTAACAAGAAGTCGAAAGAAAGGGGTGCAAGTTACGTATTTTATTGAGGTCGGAAACAAAATGAAATGTGCGTTTCATGTATCATACAATATGTATGACATAGAGATACATCATCACATATGTAGGCGGGAAAATCGTACTTATATAAACAGAATCAAGGAAGAAAAAAGAAAACTTTTTTGCTCTTTCTTTTACCTGGATTACCGAATGGTGAATTTAAGGGCGAACAAAGAAAACTTTTTGCTCCATTGCAGCACAACCAAGCTAAAAACACAAGTTACTTGCAGTTTTTGCAGCAACACGGTACTGGGTACTTGAAACAAAACTAGCAGAAACCATTTCGTGCGGAAGTTAGCCACATAGAGGTACACTTTTCGTCGTAACATTTCGAAAATTCGACTATTTTTGCAGAATTTGGAGGCAGCGTACCGAAAGAAAGAATTCGATGCTTGCTCATCTTTTTCTTTTTGTGATTGATGGCTTTATGGTGGTCCGTCGATTTGTCATTGGTAAAATTTGAATTCGTTTTCCTCCTTTTTCTTCGTTCAAAAGCCATAGGAGAATGGCTTGTAGATGAAATTAGTATTTTTCCTTCTTTGAGGGTGAATGGTTCGACAAGAGACGTTGTGTTGGAGGAGTTTCCTCTCAACGCGTCTGCAGCCCGGAAGAATCATCGGAAAATTCATCATTTTCTTTTCGATTTCGGTGGCGCTGTATGTATTTACTGTATGTATGGACTCGCTATTGAAATTTCTTTAATTCTTTTAAGCCATCTCGTACGGCCCTCGCTTTCCATTTTTTTTAAAAAATAATATTAAATAAACTCTTTTTATGTGTACTTTCACATACACATGTCAATGTTTTTTTTGGCATATTCTTTTTGGAATTGATCCTCTTTCACTACCTCTCACTTCCTCACATTTTAACTTAAAATATTTCATTAAAATAGATAAATTAAAACCTAATAAACTTAATTAAAATATAATAAAAGTTACATAATAATAAAAAACTAGTAGCGTCACTCTCATTCTTCTTCCTCGTCGTCGGACACATACATCTGATGAACTCTAGCCCTATAGATATGTTTGACCAAATCCACACGAAGATTGTTATGCGTTTCTTTACTTTGCACTTCTCTTTTATTTACTAGATATTGTGGCAAAGCAATTGGTACCGGCTCGTACTATGATACAATTTCGTTCAAATCATACGTACATATCGCTCTCTATTCATCCTCCAATAACATATTATGTAATATGATGCATGTATACATAACGTCTCTTATTCTCCTCGGATCCCAAGCTCGTGTCGGGTATTTGACAATGTGAAAGTGTTGCCTAAGAACATCAAACACTCGCTTCACATCCTTCCTAGCCGCTTATTATGCAACCTTAAACATTTTTCGCTTTGGATTCATTGGGGATGTGAATGACTTGACAAACATCGAATAATCACGATATATTCCATCAACTAGATAATACTCTTGTTTGTATTGCGCTCTGTTGACCTGAAATGACAAAAAGGGTAGCGTCTCTATAAATGTCATTAAATATATGCGACTGGTCCAGAACATTCAGGTCGCTGTTTACACTCACAACACCAAAAAATGCATGTCAAATCCATAAATCATCGGACGCCACTGCCTCATGGCTTATGGAAGGGTGACGATAATAGCCTCGTGTAAATTGGCCGTGCATGCATTAGGACCTGCAATTATCGCTATAAAAAATCAAATAGCAGTCACATGTCATGATTTAAAAAAACGGTTCTCGCGGTGGGATAACGCTGAGATAGCGGTTTTTTATATCACATAAAAATTGTGTACATACACACAAACTATTTAGAATTAATATCACAAAAAATTATATAAACCCGTAGCATAAAACATATGATGAGTGTCAAAGTATTAAACATAATTTAATTGCAATCCACGGGAGGGAACTGGGAAGTGGGAAGTCGCAATGGCAAGAAGAATAATCGTAGTAGCTGATTATGTTAGACTAGGTCGCACAAAATAGAATAAAGAATGACGCTTAGGATTAACCGATTAGGACTTACGAGATTGTTAAGTGTTTGGGCCACAAAATACATGTTCTATGGACAGCCCAAAAATGATAAATTTGTTTTGAAACACAGAAACAGCACAAAATATTATTTCAAGAAATAACGCTAAAATAACGCAATTACGCAATCAGGATATCAGTGAAACTACGGTAACTATCGGTGCAATTCTCGGTTCCACTATTCCTAGACGCTATTCCTTACCGCTATTTTATAAAAGACTGCAATTCATTATCCCGCCGAGATCTCAGCATTATTAACTGCCCATATTAGGACAAGGACCCACTCCCAATGCATACAGTCAATGCTTCCAAGCATTCCGGGAAAATCATGTTTGTTTTTGTATGCGGCATACAACGTTTGAATGTCGTTAACTGTTGGTTTATGCAAATATTGATTGGCGAAGATATATTATAGTACTTGCAAACTCATAAACACGATACAATAATCGAGGTGAGTAACATAGCCTTCCTCGCGATGATTGATGTTGGTTATAGTAGTGTAACTATTACTATTGTGATGTGCAAACACCCTAATTATGCTTAAGTAATACATGATATTTATATAATATCGATATTTGGCTATGTGGCGTGTGTTGCCTATGTGGCATGTATTTGTTTATATGGGGTGTATTTGCCTGTGTGGCGTGTATTGCTTGTGTGGTGTGTATTTGCCTGTGTGACGTGTATTTGCCTATTTGGTGTGTACTTTCCTATGTGGCATGTATTTGTCTATTTGATTGATAGATTCATATACGGTTTGTACGTTGCCTAAGTAGTTTGAACAAGTGCCTATGAGGCTGGTATATTGTATAAGTGATTTAAATGTTGCCTTTGTGGTTTGATATATTGCCTGTGTGGCTAGTGAGGTGTCTTGGTGGCTGGGTCGTGCCTTAGTGGCTATAATGAGTGCCTAGGTGGCTGGATATAGTGTATGTGATTGGATAGTGCCTAGGTGGCGAGATATTGCTTTGGGGTTGGATAGCACCTGTCGCACATGGTATAACCTTAGTTACTAAGTAGTAGTTGTGTGGCTAGATGTTGTCTATGTTGTTAGATAGTGCATGGTTGATTACTTCATAAGAACACATGATAAGAATATTGTAATATGTCTTTATAGGAATGACTATAGATCACATGAAGAGTGTAATAGAGGAGTATACCGGAATGAGCCAAAAGAACTAGATCGTGAGCCAGGGTGGGTAGTTTGTTATTTATATATTGACAATATCCATGCGAAGTTGGGCTATATGCTGGGGATTTGGACTTGGGTCTGAGTGGATGAATGTTACTTAAATGGCTTAATATTATGCTGTACGATTATGCTTGTTCGCTATGATTAGGTTACTCATTGAGCCTTTGTAGCTCACTATTTTGTTGTTGGGTTTTGCAGGATCTAAAAGACTTAGTGCCCGGATCGGATCGCAAGATTGATTCGTGAAGATATCTAATTGTGGTTCCAAGGACCGAATATATTTGTATTTTGTAAAATTGTTAATTAAGTTGATTTTTTTTTGGATATACTCCTAAGTGTTTCCCAAGGAATCTTGTAGAAGTACCAAGAAGCCACAAAACTTTAGCCCTTTTACCAAATTAATGCCCATTATAGGATTAATAACTCCTTGAAAGATATTTGAGTGATCATTCATGGCAATTCCATTACAATACCTCAAACTGATAAGTTGTTAATCAAATACAATTTATTGTTTCCTGTTTTTCCTGTTTTTCGGGCATATAACTACTCAAGTTTATTCTATATGGTATGGGTATGCATTTCTATGCAAACATGATTTGACACATTTTCATCATACCATTGTCTGATATACCCACACGTTTTTTAGTGTATCCCACACACTTTTTAGTGTAACATCTTCATCCTTTATTTGTCTTGTTTCAGGTTTTTCGGAACAAAAATGAATGATGGAATCCCTTGACCTAGAGAAGGTCCTCTATCTTATATTTCCATAAGTTATAGTTGGATCTATTTAGATTAACCATCCTTGAAGTATTTATCTCCATTGTTAAACACAAGTCCAATAATAACCAAGCTATACCTCCTTGTTGACAGGTATTGAATTTCACCCTTCAAAGAACAAAGCAATGGAATAGACAAATATCTTCTCTCTCTCTCACTCTCTTACTTTTTGTAAAATATTAGGAGAATCCTACTTCCAAAATTCCACTAAGCAGTAAAGTAATAATAATGAGATAAACTAATGCTAGACACCAATACACTATACACTATGGATAACCAAACAAGGAGTAAAAACTATGGGACCAAGTCCAGGAATCCAGTAGCATCAAATCAGAGAAACTATGTCGCCAAGTTAAAAACACAACAAAGAAATGACATGCCAAAAATCATTGTCTTCGAATAGGGATGAAAAGATAAATTTTGTTTTAAAAATAACATATTTTTAGACTGGTTGTATACTTTTTAATGAATTGATTTGGCTAATGAAGTTTGAGTTTCTTTGTTGACATTTATGGAGTTGTTTCTTTGTCTTGTGTTCATTTTTACACCTCGTTAGCAACATTGGCAGTTTTACATCAATTGTCGTGATAATTTATAAATTATTGAGTGTTGTTAAATACACCCTAGTCTAGTGTATTTTAGACTAGATAAAATGTAATGGTGTTCATTAGACACCGATAATTTTTAAAAAGAAGTTAAATACACCAATAAAAAAGTAATCAAAATATATAAAGACCAATATGTAATTTGAAACTAGACTAGAGTGTAGAAAAAACTCTCTAAATTATTGTGGTCATGTGGTGTTCTCTTAGTTTCCTCTACTTTATTCAATTTCTTCTTTATTTAATGTTGCATTAATTTATTGCAAATATACATCACGTTTACTCATCATATAAATAATACAATGTTTTATTTTATCAACAATTGGCATGCTTAATTATCTATGTGACAGTGAAAATATTGAGCATATTTCTTCTTAAAATCCAATTATCTACATAGCACATAAACATTTCTAATAAAATACAAAAAAATAAAAAAATAATGTACAATGTACATACATTCATTTAAATAATAATATCTATAATCATCGAAGAGCTAGAGTTATCGATAATTGCGTAAAACAAAACACGTACGGATAACTTTCATTCATGGATCAAAAGAAGGAACTCGATCTAAATCCCCATTGTTCATTTGCATCCACAAGAACCTTTGTACAACACTTCGGTAGGGATCATTCTTACGTTTTTTTAACAAATACGCGATGTTTTTTTCAACATCACGTCTTATTTGTAAATATAACTCTCGAATATAATCTTTGTCATCTAACATATTTTCCTTTCCTTTTGTTCGTATAGGCTTCCCGAACATAGCATAGAGTCGACCGGGTAGCTTAGGCAAAAAAATAGGAAAATGAAGTGGTTGTTTAGCAATTTCTCCTCCCAATTCCTCCCTAACATCAAAAAGTATAATACATTAATGACAAAAAAAGACAATGAACAATTTTATATAATAGTGCACGGCTTAAAACACAATCTTGGGGAGTGTTATTAAAAAATGCATGTCGAGCTTCTTAGAACATTGATTTTTATTCATGGGTTATTGTCATAAAAGCCCTTAAGTTTGTCAGAATTATATGGGTTTACCCTTTTATGTATTTTTTGTTCATAAAAGCCCTTAAATTTATGTATGTTTCATTATAACCCTTAAGTTATACAACCTGTCAAACTTAAGGGTAAAGCGGAACATTCCTGTCAAACTGGGTTTAAATGAACCAAAATAAAATTAAGGGTTTTTATGAACAAAAAATACATAAAAGGGTAAACCCGAACATTTTTTAAAAACGTAAGGGTTTTTATGACAATAACCCTTTATTGATTTAGCAAATCAACTATTATTATACGAATTATAACAAAAATAATACTATAATAGTGTATTTGCTAAATCGATAAAATGGTAAAAATACGTTGTGCTTTTCCTTACTTTAGCCTTTATTAAATTGGGTAACCAGGAAAAATAGTTTTTAACGGCCGAAAATATAAAGTGTCAAGTGCTTAAACGATAAAATGCTGGCCATTTTGCTAAATCTATAGATGATAGTTTACAAAAATTGAAAAAACCGTAAGTAAATATAAAGGATAATAATATTCACCTCAAATTTGATTTTCCTTGATTGAATTCATTCACCAAGTTGTTGAGGAAAGGGATTTTTTTCATTTCGTTATAATCAATGAGTAGCTGGAAACAAAGTGGATTAATAACATCGATTATTGAGGATGAAATGAAATAAGTTATACCGATAATGTAGTCAAAATTTAGTTTTTTTGATTTATAGTGAATTTTGTAAAGAGAGGGTAAGTGTGGTGTTACTTCTGACATGTCATCTTCACCAACAACTCCAAATGGGACAATGGTGGCCCCGAATTTCACCGCCATTCTTACAAATTCTTGTTTTTCAGGCCAAAACAATTTGCCACTTTCACCCTGTTAACCACAAAATAAAATGTTTTACAAATTTGAAGAAAAACATACTCCAAGTGTATTTGGTTGAATAGAATGAAATAATTATGAGTCATTATATTCCATGTTCATGTTTGGTTTACTATAAAATAAACTTCAATCAAATAAAGACATATTTCTAGTCAAATTTACAAATAAACATATTTCAAGTCCTTCGAGATATATATTATATGAATCTCAAATAGTTAGAAAAAAGTATATTACTTTTAGAAAAATTGTTTACAAAAAACAAGAATAATATCAAATATCTAATATATAGAATTATAATCAAATAAATTTTTGTTATTTTTGAACAATTACATGAACTAACTTGGCTAAAGTTTTAAATTTATTAAAAACATTATTGTTATTGAAGATTCTATAAATAAGAGTAATTTATAACAATAATAGATCATTCCATGAATACACACCCCTCCCCCGTAGAATCAAAATCAATCACATTATGTAAGGAATGTTCCATTCCATTCCTATCCGGAAAACAAACAAGATTAATACTCAATTACATTCCCTCTTCGATTATCACATCCCAAAAACTACCTTAGTGTCTATGACCGAATTTTTCGTTACACCAACTATCTTGATACGCGATAAAATAAATTGTAATGAAAAGGTCGAGCAAAAAAAAGAGAAAAAAGATACCATTTTAGCGGAAAAAAAAAAAAATCGTTGAATTTTTATTGAATTAAAGTAATAAAGTAACGTACCTTACGATGAAGAGACTCTCGTGCACCACCGGGATAAAGCAACGTGTACGAATTTCTCGCCATCAATTTATAAAAATTTCTTGCGGAAACCGGAATTGCACCAAGGTTCTTCACATAATCCGCATACGCAATCATATAATATTCTTTTTCCTCATCATATTGAAAAATCCTCGGGTGGGCTAAACCATGAATCATGATTTTCTTTTCTCTCAAAAACTCCAACACAACCGAAAAACAATCAAATCCCCCTAACATGTGATTACCAACTATTAATATCGGCCCTTCATTTGGAATCCCACCAAGACCTCTCACTATCTTTCCATCCTCCATTGTTGAAAACATTGCTGCACCCATATAAAGCCGGTACCACCTACATTCAATCGTTTATTAATATCTCATGTATCTTATAAATAATAACGAAAAAAAAAGTTGATTTTATTAAAGTACCAAGCCTCCATTGGAAAGCTTTTGAACTCCGTCATACTTGGAGGTAAAAAATCCTTGAAAATATCAAACTTTGAAGAATGGCGGTACATTTGAGTAGCTCTAATAGCGGATAACACACTAACACCATTCTCCTGCAAAAAATACAAAAGACGTAAATGCCCTCATAATATTTGTCATTGAAAATAGCCTACGAAAATAAAAGATGTCAATACCATTAGAATTGTGTGCCCATTTTCCTCGAAGACACGTACATTGCAACGTTGTAACAATCGTGAAAGCCTTTGAGCCTCGTTTTTACTTGGTAAGAGATTATCTTTGCCACTAAGATGCAAATATTTTATTATCGATGAATATAGTAACACGAATTAAATTAATAGATATATCATATATTAGCTAAATTATAAACAAACCTAGCAAGTATAAGTACTTCGGCTGTAACTGTATGGAGACGAGAATTAGCATAACCAGCAGCCGACTCAAGTAGCTTTATCCTCCAATCAAGAGTGTCTCTTGGTATTATTGTGGTCATTGCCTATCAAGAAAAAAGTATCAACTAGTTACTTAAAGAAATACCAAAACTACCCTTTTACTAAGTAATTTAAGAGTGTAACAAAACTATTCTTCCATTAAGTTGAAGTGTATTGAGAACATCAACAACATTCTCAAAATTGATTATGGTTGCTAAATATTGAATTGGGCATCTTATAAAGTAGGAAATTTTGTATCTTTTTTGTTGGTTTATGAATAAAGTTGTGTGGATTACTATCATAAAGAGATAAGTAACTAAAAGTCATGTGAAATACCAAGTGTTGAAGATGGTTTTTATCTTACAGAAAGAAGTGGTATATCTTCCCTAAGATTGCTAACCATTTGCCCAAGAGATGGCAAATGGTGTGGGCCACCCGTGTTAACCATTGCCATCTTTATAAAATCACCTGAAAGAAAATCTTAATATAAATAAAAAAAGAGGGTCCATTTCGAAAAAGGATCCCCGCATTATATGTTTATCGAAATTTGAAAATTCTCCAAAATATATATCAAATATGAATCTTTACAAAGAAAGAAGATATACATCAAATTTGAGTGTTGATAAAAGCAAATTACCTTCGATTAGCGGATTATCTTAATTTAATTATAATAAATTAAGTTGCAATAGTTACCTACCCAAAAGGAAGCTTGTGAGATAAGGAAATGATCCATAATGTTCAACGGGTAGAGTCTTCATGAACCCTACTAAAGGGTGCAATGATGACCTCTCATAAGCAGTTGCTGAAATGGATCAAATTTTGAATAAAAAAAATATACGTATAAAAATTAAAATTACTAAAAATAAAAGAAACTATAAAAAGAAAGAGAAAACAAGTGACCTGTGTTTGCTAGTATAAGTATTAAATCAGTTTTAGGATTACGCGAAGCAACTGCAAGTGCTAGGGTTCCTCCAAAAGATTCTCCAAGCAAATAAATCGGTTTATTTGGGGACAAATCTTGCTCAATCTTCATAGCTTTTTCCACAATTTCAATCAAACCTTCATAAAACGTAAGGGTAAAATGGTCATTTACTCTCTCTCTCTCATT
Source organism: Cichorium intybus (assembly GCA_023525715.1). Classification (NCBI taxonomy): domain Eukaryota; kingdom Viridiplantae; phylum Streptophyta; class Magnoliopsida; order Asterales; family Asteraceae; genus Cichorium; species Cichorium intybus. The sequence goes on along the minus strand of CM042017.1, from coordinate 33,085,644 downwards.
CAGATAATGCAAGAGAAGATGATAACCTTCGATTGGTGTTCGATCGTGAGAAGGAATATGCAAGCATTGAACATGAAAAATCCTGTCATTGAATTCTATAAAATAATCAATGCATTCAAACAACAATAATCATTTTTTCACATAATTTATTCTAATAAATAATTTATAATTGCAAACAAAAAGCAACTCACTTTCCAAGAGCTTTTTCATGTACCACAAGGCCAGTTCCAGTCCCTTCCAATCCTACACAAATTAGGAAACACTCAACAACTTTTTTACCAACATTAAAGAAGTAATTACAGGGGTAAAACAGTCAATTTGTGTAATTTTATAACCAAAACACCAATTACCAGGTAAATACATAAGAACAGGAGAATCTTTAAGAGGCATGCCACATGCAATAGGGCAAAACCACCTAGGTGGCCCACCATCATTCCTGGTCAAATCACTCAAATCCATAGCCATTTTAGTGTAATCTTTCATGGTTTGTGTACCATAACCATCATCCCACAAAGGTTCCAACTTTTCAAGGGCATTTTGGGTAAATTGTTTTCCTTCATCGTTATAACATGATACAATGGTGTTCTTCGTATTAACAGAAGAAGCTCCATTGATGTTAACTGATACCCGCAGCCTAGGGTTTTCGTTTTGGGCCAAAAGGGGGGATAATGAAACTCTTGGATTGCTCACAAGTAAGGCCATTTGGGAATAGTTCCTAGAAAAATCAAAATCAAGAGTTTGATCTATGAATCTAGTAATTTTTGGGGTATTGATATGTTGATGTATGTATAATGTGTGAATTCAGTAACAAGAAGTCCAAAGAAAAGGGTGCAAGTTACGTATTTGATTGAGGTCGAGAACAAAATGAAATGTGCGTTTCATGTATCATACAATTCGAATGACATAGAGATATAACATCGCATATGTAGGCGGGAAAAACGTACTCATATAAACAGAATCATGGAAGAAAAAAGAAAACTTGGATTTTCTTGCTCTTTCTTTTACCTGGATGATGATCGAATGGTGAAATTGAGGTCGAAAAGAACGGAGCTTATCATTGCCGTTTGTTGGTATCTCCATTGCAGTCCAGCCAAGCTAAAAGCACAAGCTACTTGCAGTTATTGCGCCGTTCTGAAAAAAAGCGAGACCACACTTGGTACTGATACAAAGCTATCGAAAATATTGCGTGCGAATGTCAGTCGAGGTCAATTTTCGTCGTAACATGTCAAAATTTTGAGTAGTTTTTGCAGAATTTGAAGGAACCGGGCTGAACGGGGGAATTCGATGCAGCCGAGAAGAATCATCGGAATATTCTTCATTATCTTCTGGATTATCGGAATATTCTCATTACGCTTTTGATAAATTTTCCCCACAAGAAGTGTTAACTATATGTGAGATCAAAACCAAACCATAACTATTACAATTGGTTAATCTTTCACTAGTCATTGATTATTGGTTAGGTTTGATTTTGGTTAACGGTTCTACTCAGTTTGGTTATAGGTTAGCATTGGTTAACCATAATGGTCCAAAATTGAACAAATATAAAAAGTGCATAGCTACTAAAAATGAAAAACAAAAAGTGCATTGATTAAATAGTGAAAATCAGAAAGTAGGTTGCTATATAAAGCAAAAAAAAAAAAAGTGAGAGTTCATTGCTATTTGTTTTTTTGGCCTCCTAGGAGTCGAGGTTTCTGACTCGCTTTGCAAGCCGACAACACTTTATCAGCAAGCATGTTATCATCCGGTCACAATTTCAACCTTTAGAGAATTGATTCTAGTCACTCAGTTATAAGCCGGTGTTTTGTGGATACAGTGAGTGGCTGGAAATGCTTCATGTCATCAAGAATTAGAAAGGCAAGTTGACAAACAAACTAATGGTTGCACTAAATCAACTACACACTAAAGCTAACCAACTGAATCTGATATCACAAGTAGTTGGCACTTCAAGAGCATAAAAGAAGAAGAGACATCAACCAACTAGTGATAACGCTAAAAGGGACGTTATACTAAGGAACTCTAGTATGAATTCAACCAACTAGTGTTGCAAAAGACATCTCAAAAGAATTCAATCTACTACTGTCCTTGTCCTTAGAGTTAGACAATAGGAGGGAAGAACTACTTGAACATAACATAGCCACATAGACTACACCTCAACATTGTGATCGGATGGTAACGAGATAACCGACTTTTGTCATTAAATTGTTCACATTTATTAGTACAATGAGCTTAATTAAATAAAAAAAGTTAAGGCTTAATCGTTAATAATGTCAAAATATAATGACTTTCCTGAATATCTAGGGCCACATCATTAGGTATGACCCGGTAACCAGGTTACTACTGACATGAGTCCTTAAATTGTCAAATTAATCAAAATCTTGAGCTTAATTGAATAAAAAAAAAACTTTTAGGACTTAATCAAGATCAAAATATAAAAGGTTTTGGAATATATCAATTTTGATCATACAAACTATAGCTTCTAACATGTTTTAGATGCAAAGATGGTTTGGGGGTGACCGGGTGAGGCCCACATCAACAATAATTGATAAAAAAAAAGATATAATATCAAGGGCAAAAGTAAACAGTGACATTATACCTATTTAATGGGAGAAAATAAACGATGTAATGAGGGGGGACTTAATTCAGAACCAATTGACACCCTAGGGATGAAATTGGCGACAAAATCCTTCCAGGGACCAAATCTATAATATTCGTATGAGCGTAAGGATGATTTCTGTAATTTATCTTCAATCACTCGTAGATTCAACTCGGCCAATCGAATAGTAGGCACACCAATTTTTAAGCAGGTCGTGCAGCACATTTCGATTCCGTCAAAATAACCGGTGGTTGACTACAAGGTCGCAATAGCGTCCTCATTGACGTTACACCCTAAACGAATAACGCCCTTCCGTTTCGTATCTGGATCGATTCCGATTCATTATACAGAATCACGAATTTGTATAATTCTCAGATTCATCCTGTTTATAAGCCACTAAGCCAGTGTGAGATTTGATCTTGATTCCATACCAATCCCAGACCTAATTTTGCTCACATCCCGAGATTCTCTCAATCTTTCTATGATCTCCAAAAGTTTTAATTTCAGTTGACTCCTAACCCTAATCTCTTTATTATTCCCTAGCTTTAATCGTTGATTTTGTGATACGTGAAGCTGAGATACAGTGATAACTCGTACACATTTGGTAAGATTATTTCTTCTTTATATGCTTTTAAGTTCCTTTAATGGACGTTGATTAAGCTTATCAAGTTCTTCTATGTGTGTACATAGACCAGGGCCGTCATATTTTGACTATTTCAGTATTTCTTCAATGTTTGGTGGCATTTTCATGATTCGTCGACTTTATGCTAATCGTCTGTCCATTATTTAATTCACAAATATCGACTTTTTATTGCTATTTCAGATCGAAACCTTTGAGGCTTTGTAATAACCGATCAGTTCCTTTTTCTCTTTCGATTCATCCAATATTCTGCAAAGGTACGCTTTCAATCCTTCAACATACTTCTTCTTTTGATTTGTTCGCTAAATGATTCAATCACTTTATCTGCTGTAAGTTGTCTCATTCAAGTATATCTTCATAGACTATGACCTGTAAATCATGTATCAGATCCAATCCTTCATCTCGTTGCAAATAAAATAATGGAATTGATGTTTCATATGTTTTGTAATTCATTGAATCACATTTTTTTGTTTTCTAATTTTTATAAAAACTTACAGATGACAGAAGTAGCAAAGGATTTAACCGCAGGAACAATAGGAGGGGCAGCACAGTTAATAGTCGGGCACCCTTTTGACACCATCAAGGTCAAACTCCAAAGTCAACCGGTCCCACCGCCTGGTCAACGCCCCAAATATTCAGGTGCAATAGATGCTGTTAAACAAACAGTGGCAGCAGAGGGGCCCCGTGGTCTATACAAAGGCATGGGGGCCCCTCTTGCCACTGTGGCAGCATTAAATGCTGTTTTGTTCACGGTTAGGGGACAAATGGAAGCCCTTCTGAGGACTGAACCTGGTGTGCCCCTAACCGTGAAACAACAGGTGGTGGCTGGAGCCGGGGCTGGAGTTGCGGTCTCCATCTTAGCCACCCCGACTGAGTTGATTAAGTGCAGGTTAGTTTTTTTTATTGATTATGTTTATTATAGCAATGTGATCCAAAAACAAAGCAAGTAGAAATTTGGAAGTGCAATGCTTTAATAGGAAAAATTAAATAAAAGTAAGATGCTATATAAGCGTCAAAATTGATTAGCTTACTTTGATTTTCTTGAAAAGTTTGAGAAATACCATGACAACATAACCCATCTATATTTATGAATTTTTAATGACACTTTTTCTAATAATTTCACATTTTTAATCAAATTAGAATTTGGTGTATTAAAAATAACTAGAAAATATATTTTGTTATTATAATCTAATTTAGGTTTTAATTAGATTTTACTGTGTTAAGTTTTCTAATCTTTGTAAATAACGAAATACATTAATTCTTATTAAATAATGTATAAGTAGAGTTAAAAATATAGCAATCTCATTCAAATACAAAAGTGTAATTTCAAAATTTTAAAAACTACAAGGACCAAAAATGTAATTTATGTAAATGAAAAACTACAGGGACTAAAAATATAATTTCGAATAATTAAAACTATAGGGACTAAAATTATCATTTGACAATTTCCTGCATATAATAATGGGGAAAATTTCGGAAAAACCACTGCATTTTCATCAATTTATCGAAAAAACCACTGCTTTATTTTTTTTTTCAGAAAAACCACTGTTATTTTTAATTTTTTTCTGAAAAACCACTGCTTTATTTTTTATTTCAGAAAAACCACTTAGAACAAATTTTTTTTTTCAAGACACATCCTTTTTTGAATACTTTTTTTTTCAAAATACTACGTAACTACTGTCGATAAAATAGTGTTTGTTAACCACTAAGAGTAGTAATTTTAAAATTTTTTTTACTAAAACTAAAACCGAATTGAAAATTTCCGTTTTTACCTTCGGAAATATTACGATACCAAGACATATTTATTAGTTTAATGACATATAAGAAACAAAATTGAACCGAAAAAAATTGTTTTTCTAGAATGCAAAAACTAAACCATTGTTTTTCAAAGCATTTTAGTTTTTCGACTTCAAAATTTTAAATTTTCTGTGGATTTTTTTTTAAGATTTTGTTGTTTTTTTTGCACATTCTTATCAACCACAAAATCTATATTTTCGGTTTCTTATGCTTATGCTTGAAGAACACATGGATTTGGTGGTTAATAATGATGTGCAACAAAACCAAAATCATAAAAAAATGAAAATTTTAAACTGCAAAATCAAATATATTTTAAAAAACCAGTGGTTTGGCTTTTGGGTTTTAGAAAAACTATTTTTTTCGGTTCAATTTGGTTTCTTATATATAATTAAAGTAATAAGTATGTTTTGGTCTCGTAGTATTTTCGAATGTAAAAACGAAAATTTTAGTTTAGATTTAGTTTTAGTAAAAGAAATTGTAACATTATTACCCTTAGTGGTTAACAAACATTTTTTTATGGACAGAAGTTACGTAATATTTTTTTTTTTTAAAAAAAACTATTCATAAGAATGATGTTTTTTGAAAAAAAAAAATTGTTCTAAATGGTTTTTCTGAAATTTTTTATAAATAGCAGTGGTTTTTTCTGAATTTTTTTATAAAGAGCAGTGGTTTTTTCGAAAACAAAAATAAAGCAGTGTTTTTTTAGAAAAAATTTAAAAATAACAGTGGTTTTTCCGAAAAAAATAATAAAACAGTGGTTTTTCCGATAAATTGATGAAAATGTAGTGGTTTTTCCAAAATTTTCCCTATAATAATGTCGTGATACGAAAGTCGTATTCCATAGATTACAGGCCCAAGGTGCATCAGCAGTCGGAACAGTCGCCGGAGGTCCAGGGGCAGCCGTGACCGCCGCCATTAAATACGGCGGCCCAATGGACGTAGCCAAACAAGTCCTTAAATCCGAAGGCGGCATAAAAGGTCTATTCAAAGGCCTAATCCCCACAATGGGCCGCGAAGTACCTGGAAACGCCGCCATGTTTGGTGTCTACGAAGCCCTAAAACAATACTTCGCCGGAGGAACCGACACTTCCGGCTTAGACCGCGGTTCACTGATAGTCGCCGGAGGTTTGGCCGGCGGCGCATTTTGGGTTTCCGTTTACCCTACTGACGTCGTCAAAAGTGCGATCCAAATTGATGATTATCGAAACCCCAAATATTCGGGGTCGATTGATGCGTTTAAAAAGATTTTGAAAGCTGAGGGAGTTGGAGGGTTGTATAAAGGATTTGGGCCCGCCATGGCTAGAAGTGTACCGGCTAATGCGGCTTGTTTTTTGGCTTATGAGTTAACCAGGTCGAGTTTGGGTTGATTTAACTTTTAAGATTCATGACAATTGGAAAAATAAAAGGGTGGTTTTTTTTCTATATGTTTTTGTCTTGGTTTTTATGAGTAGGTTGGTTTCTTGGATCGAAATTGATCGTGAAAGAGTAGGTTTTGTTTATTGTTTGTGAGGTTGGGGGTTGAACTTTATTTGAGAAAAAAGAATCATAGTTTGTGACTTTGTTTCTGTTCTTTTGTTTTCTTTTTTAAGTTAAAGTTGAAGACTTGAAGTACAATTTGAAGTTATAAGATTGGTCGTTAAAAACAAAACCATATAAACATATTTAATTTGATTCAAAGTAATTATAAAAACAAAAAAAATTCTAAATAAGACGACTAATAAGGCGTATCCTTAGTTATGAAAGTGGAACTCACTCTGTATTTTTATCAATGTTGCAAAAGTCGTTAGGTGTTGCTAGGTCGGTCGGTCAACTAACGAGTACTCAGTCTAGGCGGAGAGTATTTGGCGAGTACTTGGATAGGGTAAATATGTACAGATTATATGATTATACATATTGAAATACTGAATATAGTTATAGTTGCATCAAATTTGATTTAAATTAAACAACTTAAAATTAAACAATAAACTGTTTATTAAATAAGTAAATATACGATATGTTTTAAACTAATTACATAAACATTATAATTCTTTATTTTATAAACAAAAATTCAAAATTCTTGAGTTTGACCCAGTTTTTTCGAGTTTGACCGAGTTTTTCCAATTCCAAGATTGACCGAGTTGCACCGATGTTGACCGAGTAGCACCGAGTTTGACCGAGTCCGAGTTTTTTTGGCCGATTCTCATAAAAACATCTCAGACAACACCCGATTTCGAGTACTCGTCCGAGTAGGTCGAGTTTTACAACACTAATCCTTACATGGTTATGAAAGTGGAACTCACTCTCAGTTTTTTTTACAATAAACAAAAATGTTTGTAAGTATTAATAAAATTATTTTTATCTTATAAGTCCATATTTTTCAAGTCACAATTTCATTTTTTTTAATCTTTATTCATTTCTAATTTTTCCAACCCACAATATTAAAAATTCATCTTTTCCCACACTATTAACTCATAATCTTATATCAGTTTTTCTAAATTAAAAATAAATAAATAAAACCATATATAAAAAATAACATTTAAATTAAAATACTAACTAATTTAAAATGTGATAAAAATAAAATTAAAAAAAAACAATAATTAATTTGGATTATTAACTAATTAAATTGTATTAAATAAAATAAAAATAAAAATAACGCCTCATTAAAAAAACTCAACAACTACAAATTAGAATTTTAAATCTAAATACGGAATTTAAAAGCTAAAAACAAGAATTGAAAACCTAAATACGATAATTTAAACAAGCTATCGATCCAAAAGAAAGTATGTTGTTATGTTTTATGTGATGAACAATATTCATAGAAGTCATTGGTGAGCTCATGTGTCGCGCAATTCCAAAATCATGTACTTATTAATTTTTACATCGGTTGGGAGACCGATATTGTGTATTAGACATATAACAACGCCTTCATCTTTTAGGATCATGTTGTGTAATATAAGGTAAACATACATTATATCTTTACATCGGTTAAGATCCCTCGACCGTGCATGCTGTTTGATTATGCCCATTGAGCTTTTAGTACGCCAAACGCCCATTCTACGTCATTGCTTGCTGCTTTTACCTTGAAACATTTTTTATTTGGTTACTAGATGCGAAAATTATGTAAAAAAAAAGTGGCCATGTTTGGGTATATCCCATCTGCAAGATAGTACACATGCTTGTATTCTTCTCCGTTCAAACAAATGAACATTTTGGTGCTCTTCCAAGCAGTCTGTCGTTGAATAGTGGTGATTGGTAAAGGACGTTTAGGTCGTTGTTGCCACCAGTGACACCAAAATATGGATGTCATATATACAAATCTTACGATGCTACTACTTCAAGTATCAATGTCGGGTACTTGTGATCACCTACCTTATACTCGCCTCACAATGCCATTAGACAACTCCTCCAAACTCAATGTGTACAATCAATTCTACCCAGCATACCAGAAAATCCACGTTTCGATTCATGTGCAGTGTACAAAAGTTGAATATCGTTGGATGGTGATTTGCACATATATTTGGTTCCATATCAGAAGTTATAGAGGCTTTCACGTGAAGTTCATTTCGACATATTCAAGTACTTATCGAGTGCATCGACGCTGTTCACAAACCCCAATTGTCGTACAACCGATATGTATTTCTGCAATGCAATGAAACTAAGTTTATGGAAAGTTTGTTCCTATATCCTCAACAAAATGCACAAACAATATTCTTCTCATCCGTAACCTTTTTATAAAATTAATGTCGCCAAACTTTGGATTAGGAACAAAGTAATCCAAGGTCAGTTGTTTCTTTGCATTATCTCGATTTCTTTTGAGATAAGTTCTTGAATGATGTATGCCAAAACATGCAGTATCTTCATATAGTACAACTACAACTTCAACAACTAATGCGTAAACATTGATACAATTTTAAAAACAAATTGAAAGTTGAAATGAAGTTGGATAAATATATAGGAGAAGAAGGAGAAATATAGAAGGAGTGAATATGTGAGACGAAGATTGAAGAATGAATGTTTGGTTTTTGAAGGGGTAGAGGAGGGTATTTATTGGGGTGAGGGTAAAATACTTTTTGGTAAATTTTTATGACAAATTAAGGCTTCAAAATGGTTGGCTTCACCAACCCGCTACCGAGCTATCCTTTCCCAACCTGCCGGCCAAGAACTTGCGACATCGCTGGCACCGGGGGGCCTGCTCTCCCCCTTCTATCTTTCTTCAACTCGCAAGCAATACCATTGCACCCTTATTAAAAAAATCTAAACAAAACGACTAATGAGGCATATTCTTACAACATTTATAAAAGTGGAACTCACTCTTTGTTTTATTACAATAAACAAATACTATTTGTGTATGTAAACGTTTGTAAGTATTAATGAAGTTATTTTATTTTTAAATGAGATTAACCTATATTCTAGTAATATATTATAAAATTTTATGATAATAATACAATCTAAGTATTTTAATATTTCAATCAATCTTTTAGGCAAATACAAAATGACCATGTTATTCGAAATGGGCCATTTCAGATGAGACCTAGTACCTTTTTAGACTAAGTTTATGTCTCATCAAAGTTCAATTATCTGGCAAATTTACAACATTTCAGATTCTAGTGTAGGTATCTTGGATTTTAGATTCCGAGGAGGAGTGAGAAGTGTGTTAGTCTCGGGGTGAGAAGTAGCACCACATGTTTTTAGGAGAAATAATAATTAACATTCCAACTTCTCTTTCTAAGAGCTTAGTCCATTAAGCCAACGGCTATTACTTTCCAGAAACCATCCATTAAGACTCCTATGGATAAAAATACAAACTTTATGGACATACATGTCCAATACATGCCCAACTATAATCCTAGGACAAAATGAGGCTTAAAATACCCAAAACCTTTGCATGGTTTCAAGAGAGCTTAACATGCTCTCTTCTTTGGCTCAATAGTTCCAGAAGTGACTAGATGTCCTGGAGTTTCCCCAACTCCAAGAATCATGAGCATAAATAGATCATAAGTGCAAATAACCATCACTAGCCACTAGATCTAAGCATAAAATGCATAAATGTTGGAACTTTATCACTTACAAAGGTTCAAAACACACTATAAATAAAAATGTCATTTAGTGGCATCGAAAAAGTGCCACTAAAAACCCAAAAAGTGCCACTAAAGGCCTGCTTAGGCAATCAGCGGCAAAAAAAATGTGCCACGAAAGCGCTGCCACTAAAGACCTTTAGTGACACTTTTTGGTTGTCTCGGTGCAGCCTAAATGGTTTCAGTGGCACTTTTTGATTATGCCACTATATCACAAGTAGATTTTAGTGGCACTATTTTTATGTCACTAATTAATTTATAAAATAAATATTAATTTCATGTTTTAGTGGCACTTTTTTATAAAAAATAATTATATTAAAATTTAATTATGAATGCTATTTTTTCTTAAATGTAAATGGAACATAAATTAGCAATAAGACAATTAAGATAACAAATGGAAACACACTGTCATTTTTACAGTTCAAACTTATCTAACAATAATATTTGTATTATTTAAAACACAAATGTCTTCCTAAAAGTTTAATAAGTCAGGCAAATGATTTGATCCCCGTCATGCATCTTCACGCGACTCATTCTTTTTTTACATCACATGTCCTCTTTGCAATTAAAAATATTCTGACGTTAGATGTAAACAATACTTTTTATACTTTGAGCGAAAAATATAAGTTAACTCCCCTAATTGTTTATGTTGGTTTAAGAAAAAATCAAATGGAGATTCATTTCAGCTGCAACAATAGCGGTATAGATTAATAAACATATCTAAGTAGAGATTAAGTTATAAGCACACCTAAAAGAGATGGGTTTCAATTCCCCTGGACTTGCCTCATTACCAACCACCCAAACAAACATAACACTTGAGACAGTCACATGGTCTGCATATCATACCAAATTAAAGCGGTAAGAGAAGAGAAGTGAAGAACAAGAAAAAACATAATAATAACAAGTTACAGGTAAGGAGAATACAAACCATTATATATCTACTTTCTTGTCATAACTGCACCTACAATGGCCCCAATCGTCAGTATTGAACCAAAAATTGATTACTGCAAGTAACCATGAAACTGAAATAGAGAATACGAAAGTATATCATAATATGTTTCTAAGAGAAGGCATAATTAATTTGAACCCTAAGTTTGCTTGACAAATGAGAATTTGAATCACAACATTTTAGTAACACAACTCACAGATGGACCTATGGAGTATCAAATCTGCAGGAACAAATGAACAAAACCACCTAATTAGCACAAGAAAAATAATTCAACCACCAAAAGACGATTAACTAAATGGAAAGTTCCATTACATTACACATTTACATCTATAATCTTGTAAATAACAAAGGAACATTGAAGGGCATAGTAGAATACAAAATATAAGAAACATAGGGCCACATTATCCACACAAAAGTATTTTTGTTAACATCACATGAGTAAAGATGGTACACCTACTGCTTTATTGTAATACAACATAGCATGTTAAATTTGTCAATGAACCTCTTTAATGCACAAATGACTGAAAAACTAAAAGGCTACTGGAAAATGAATCATCGACTCAAGCCTGGTTATTATATGAAAATCGTATTAATAAAATAACTCCAAATTTTCAATTTCAAAGACATCTTCAAATAAAATGAATCAAAATAGAAAACAAATGCATAAATGAATCATGTTATAGTCTCCTATGCGTTTCTTCAACACTTGGTGGAAAAGAAAAAAAGGTTAAGGAAAATAGTGCTTACCCTTGGCGTTCCGATGTGGAGGGAGACTTGTGTTTATGTGTCAATGGAGGCTGAAAACTTTGTGATTTTGGTATACAAACATTTACATACATAATTGCATTCAGAATTACCAAAATTACATGTAACTACAAGGTATGAAAACTTTATCTTAAACCTGATTGAACGGACCCCCTATCTTCAAAAGCACAAAATCTAACTAAACCCAAAACCCTACACATTATTGAACATCCAATGACAAAATCAATGATATCATAGGGAGGGCAGTCATACTGGGAGAATGAGAGAAAGTGAAAGAAGAAAAGTTAAGGTTTTTAAGTTTCTAGGAAGGGAACACGAAGAGAAGGGCGCTGATGGTATACGCATGTAGCGGTGGCACATACTATGATTTATAGGAATCTATAAGCCAAGGAAGAAGATAGGCTGGTAAAGGTGGTGAAGCATAGGCCCGGGCATGCTAAGATGTCATTTAGCAAGTCCAGAAGAAAACCAGATTTTTGAGAGTTGAAGGCGAAGAGGTGTGCCTCCAATTGGAAATGAGATCTCATAGTTCAAAGGGTAACTAAATGACATCCCCTGGACCCAATGCAGAGCAGAATGCCATTGAGCCGCAGAGCGGCTCATGGGGCAAAGTCGAGCGAAGCAGTGGCAGAGCGGAGCAGGGGTGGAGCGGAGAGGGCATTGAGCGGCAGAGCAAGAGTGGTGCAGGAACTGTTGGAGTAGTGTCCAAGGTCATCAACTAGTGGTAATACTTCTAATAATAACTGGGTCCTTTTGGGTTGCCCTCATGACCCAGAAAAACAAACAGAGTCAGGAAAAAAGAAAGGATGATTAGTTTATTAATTCATTGAGAAATAAATTAATTAGAAACTAGATCAACAATTAATTGATAAATAAATATGTAATTAATTTGGAATCAATTGAAGGGACTGGATTGTAATTTATTAAATGTTTAATCAATGGAAACAAGTCCAGGGAATGCGGCCGCCAAAAGGCTCTTAAGTTTGAAACCCTAAGAGCCCATACAGTATAAATAGAGGCCTTGGGGGTTCAACCCTAAGGTATCCCTAGCCTCTTATGCGCTGCCAACCTCTCCACTCCCTCTCCTTTCTGCAATTTTCAATCTCTCTCTAGGGTTTTGATATTTGCCTCCCTTCCCAAGTAGAATACCGATCTATCTGGTTTTCTGAAGATCATTGGGTGTGAATTATTAGAGGGAGTTCTACTTTGGATCCTGATCATTCCTTGTAATCGTGGCCCTAACTAGAAGCCAAAGAAGGAGACTTGTTAAGGTATATTCTGTTTAAGTTTTAAGTAGCTATAACTAATATGAACTGCATGATCCTGAACAATGTTCTTGGATAATCTGTGATTTGATATTGTTAGTCTTCCGTCGCATCTGTTATGTGTTTATATGATCGAATCTCAACAATCATATCAGAGCCTCTGTTCATATATGTTATCAGCACTTTGATCTTAAATTGTTGAGTATGCTTTCATGCTACTTGCTAAAATCGAAAATTGCATTGGGTTTATGTTAGAATTAATTGTTTTAACATGTTATGATCTTAGGGTTTATGCTAGAAACTTGAATGTTCATATGCATGCCTGATAAAATCGACATTTAGCTGGTTTCTTTGTGCCTCCTTGCTTTTGTCGAATTATGCTAGGGTTAGGAAGGGTTTTCTGTGCCTTGCTTGGTGTTGGCGGCTAGGGTTACAACCCTAGCTTGCCTTGCAAGTTTCCTAACTTGCATACTTGCCTTATATGTCTGTTGCCTTAATTTGATTATTCCAATATGATATATATTTATTTATAATTAATTGTTAAAATGTATTAATTGAATTAACTAATAAATAAAATATTTTAAAATGTTTAAAGTACATTTATATATTTTAGAACTATATATATATATATATATATATATATATATATATATATATATATATATATATATATATATATATTAAAGCAAAAACATTGGTCAAACCACGACTAGGTTCACCCACAAAATCGTGTATAGGGTTTGAAGGAAGGTTCTTATGAACCTGAATGAGGTTGGTTTTTAAATGGCATTCATTGCCTACCACATTCACCGCCAAGCACTTTTTGACATGTGGAGTTACCGAAAATGTTTGATAGGACAATGTTTCTCTAAGTTAAAATTATTATGTATTAAAACATAAATCCGTTTTAATTATAAATACAATGTGAATTATGTGCTATCCATGAGAAACGCACATTCTTTTTATGACATGTTGGTGGAGCTGTGTGTTTAACCGGCACGCCATATAAGGTTATCGTTGGGGATGATGTGACACTCACGATTCTCAAGCTTATCTTGAGTTGGGCATCATGCGCGTTCTGCATGGTCAATTCACCATCTAATTCATGATCCACGACATCTCTGTCATGAATTTTGAGATGAGCACAAATGAGATTAACATGCCATTGACAATAGTCAATGAATCTCACAGATTTAGGAGTTTCATAGTGAATGAAACTGACACAGAGTTTTGTCTACCTTAATGACCATTGTGGTGTGATTACGGCATCCCTCTTCACACTACAAGTGGAAGATTTTGGATCCTAGCCTTTAGTAAATAAACTGGGTAATTATTTAAAGGATTAAAACTCAAACTAACTATATTAAAACTCTAGTTTATAGATGTCTGTCAATAACAACAACAACTCGGGTCCTCCTCCTCTGCCTCCCGCACCAACAAACATCTCACTGCTATCCGTCCTCTCGAGGGAAAAGCTAATGTTTTCGAACTATCTTAACTGGTCCGGGCCTTAACGATTGCTTTGAGATTCGAGGGCAAAGAGTATGTCCTTGATGTTGATATCCCAGAGCTAGCTGATGATGCTGCTGATGAAGATGTAGCTGCTTATGAGAAGCGCTACGATGACTCAACTAAGGTTGCTTGCCTGATGTTGGTGACCATGTCCTCTGAGATCCAAAACGGCTTTGAGAACGTTGGGCTTATGACATCAATCTACAGCTCAAGGAAATGTTCCAAGAGCAGGCAAGGCAGGAACGATCTGAGATCATCAAGTCCTTGATTGCTTGTAAACTGCAAGACGGAGCGTTTGTATGCACGCACATTCAAAAATTGAATTCATACATAGACAGGCTGGAAAATCTTGGTGTCCAGTTGCCTAAGAAGTTGATCATTGATATGGTTCTAAACTCACTTTCTACTCCATACCAACAGTTCATCATGAACTATAATATGAACAACCTAGACAAGACCTTGATGGAGTTACATGGGATGCTGAAAACTTCTGAGGCCAACATGATGCATGCTCGTGGCACTATCTCCCCTGCTCCCATCCTAGGCATTCATCATGGTGATGGAAAATGGAAGAAATGTTCTCATACCAAGGGAAAGGGAAAAGCCAAGGGTAACCAAGGATTTAAGAGAAAGGCTGACTCTGACATTGCCCCTATCAGTGACCCGAATGAGGCTATCTGTTTTTACTGCCAGCAGAAGGGACACTGGAAACATAGCTGCCCAAAGTACCTAAAGAACCTAAAGAAGAACAGGGTCAAAGAGTGTGGCACCTCAGGTATATTTATGATCGAATTACATAGTACTATGACCTCCAATTATTGGGTCTTTGATTCAGGATATGGTACTCACATTTGCACTGATATGTAGGGACTAAGGGAAAGTAGGAAGCTGCAGCATGGGGAGCTCAACCTGATCATGGGAAATAGACAAACTACAGTTGTTACAAGGATTGGGAGCTATGAACTGATGTTGAGTAATAGTAGTTTGATTAGGTTATTAAATTGTTGCTAGTCGCCAGAAATGGCTCGAAACATTATTTTTATTTTATGCATTATTTGAGGATGCTTATAAATTTAGTTTTGACAATGGTAATGGAAATATTTTGGTTTATAAAAAAAGTTATCTTTGTTTTAAAGCTAGTCCTTGTAATGGCATTTATGAAAGTGTTGTTTGCGTTGGTAGAAATAATAACATAACTCTGGATATTGGTTCTAATGAGAATGTACTCGATAAATCACGTCCATGGCAATATCGTCTTGGCCATATAAACAAGAATCGCATCGCCAAACTCTAGTCAGAAAGTAATCTTGGAATCATTCGACTTAAAGTCGGATGATGTATGCAAGTCTTGCTTGCTTGGCAAGATGACCAAATTGCCATTCACAGGAAGCTGTGAAAGAAGCAAGGATATGTTGGAACTAATCTACAAAGATGTCTGTTGACCGTTCAGATCCACCACTAGACAAGGTGAACGCTACTTCTTGACATTTACTGATGATTTCAGTAGATATGGTTACGTTTAACTGACTAAACATAAGTCGGAAACCTTGGATGTATTCAAAGAGTTTCAGAACGAAGTAGAGAATCAACTGGGCAAGAAGATTAATATGCTCCGATCTGATAAGGGTGGATGATATCTTAGTAAGGAATTCTACGATCATCTAAGAGGTTGTGGAATAGTTTCACAATTCTCTCCTCCCATAACACCGCAGTACACCGGTGTGTCTGAAAGGAGAAATCGAATGCTATTAGGCATGGTTCGATCTATGATGAGTCGTGCTACACTTCCAATAAGTTTCTGGGTCATGCGTTAGAAACTGCAACTCACATCTTAAACCTCGTCCCAACTAAGAAGGTTGCTAAGACACCCTCTGAAGTGTGGAGTGGAGAACGTGATTTGGATACTTCTTCTACAAGCATTCTGAGAACAAAGTGTTTGTTGCTCGAAGAGGAGTATTTCTGGAATGAGATTCAAGAGTCATCCAACGAAGAACCTATAACTGACACTAGCACTCAACCCGAGGATGAGACTCATGTTGAGGGAACTGTCATAGCTTCATCGCGTCTTCACAGATCCAATAGAGTTAGTCATCCTCCTTAGTTTTATGGTTTCCATATATTACTACAGAAGGTGACACAATGGTCAGTGATAACACACTGGTTAGTGAGGATGAGCCATCCAACTACAAGGAATCGATGGCGAGGCTGCCAAATGGAAAAAAGCCATGGAGAGTGAGATTCAGTCCATGTATGATAACCAACTTTGGAACATGGTTGATCCTACACCAGGCCTAAAAACAATTGGGTGTAAGTGGATTTTCAAGAAGAAGACCGACATGGATGAGAATGTGCACACATTGAAGGCTAGGTTGGTTGTGAAGGGTTTCACTCAGACTCAAGGAATTGATTATGATGAAACCTTCTATCTAGTAGCCAAGATTAAGTCTATTAGAGTGTTACTTGCCATAACTGCATTTTATGACTATGAAATATGGCAGTTGAATGTCAAGACCACTTTCCTTAACGGGAAATTGTAAGAGGATGTGTATATGGCACAACCTGCAGGTTTTGTACGTAGCAAGTACCCGAATAGAGTGTGTAAGCTTGAAAGGTCCATTTATGGACTTAAGCAAGCTTCTCGCAGCTGGAACATCTGCTTCCATGAAAAGGTCAAATAGTTTGGATTTTCTAGAAGTCATGATGAATCCTGTCTATATGTCAAAGCCAGTGGGAGTAATATAGTATTTCTAGTATTGTATGTTGATGACATACTCCTTATAGGAAACGACATCCCAACGTTGTAAAGTGTGAAGACTTGGATTAGGAAGTGTTTCACTATGAAGGATATGGGAAATGCATCTTATATACTTGGTATAAAGATCTATAGAGCTAGATCAAAGTGTCTAATAGGACTAAGACATAGTACATACTTAGATAAAATCTTGAAGAAGTTCAAGATGCATGATTCCAAGAAGGGGCTCTTGCCCATGCAACATGGCATAAAGCTGAGTAAAGAGCAATGTCCCAAGACTGTTGATGAACATGACAGAATGAGTCGAATCCCATATGCTTCGGCTATAGGATCGATCATGTATGCCATGATATGTACTCGACCTGATCTCTCATATGCTTTTAGCATGGTGATCCGGTATCAGGATAATCCTTGCGAAAGTTATTAGACGACAGTGAAAAACATTCTCAAGTATATGAGAAGAACTAAAGATATGTGCCTCGTATATGGAGGAAAGGATGAGCTAAGAGTAACTGGTTTTAGTGACGCAAGTTTCCAAACAGATGGAGATAACTCTTTGCTCACAGTCAAGATGGGTGTTCATGTTGAACGGAGGAGCTGTAACCTGGAAAAGCTCGAAGCAGAATTTGGTAGCCGACTCCACGTGCGAGTCCGAGTATATAGAAGCTAGTGAAGCTGCAAAGGAAGCTAAATGGTTGAAGAACTTCATCAGAGATCTTGGCATTGTCCCCAGCATTAGTGATCCCCTTGAAGTCTTCTGTGATAACAAGGGTGCAATCGCATTGACTAAAGAACCCAAGGACCATGGGAGATCAAGACATATACTCATAAAGTACTACTATGTTCGAAACCGAGTTGAAGACGGAGACATCATGGTGAGTAGGGTTCTGTCAGAGGAAAATCCAGCTGATCCTTTCACTAAGCCATTGTGCATGCCAAGCATGATGAGCATACTAGGTCCATAGGCATTGGATTTGCTAGCGAGATGTCTTAAATGTTTAGTTGATAGTTTGAATCAAAACATATAACATTGTTAATTGTATCTGACTTGGTGTTTCATTAGTTGAGATTTAATAAAAAGCTGGATTGCTACCATTTCATTAATTATCACTGTGTTTCACTTTTTCATGTTTAGGAACCGCTTCCCGAGTATTAATTTACTCAAACCTCCACAGTCGGTCGTACTCTTAGAAGCAATTAGTGATTTAAGACTGTCATGAAGTGTTAGTAGATTGTCTATAGAGATTAGACATAACATGATGATTGCGACTAACATTCATGAGTGGTTGATAGAGATTCAAATATTGGAACAACCCGCACCTAGTGATTACTTCATAGATTAAGTCACGAGTAATCTAGGATGATAATATATTTTATTCTTCAAACCGAGATGCATGAGGATTTGCACTATGATTTTGTTATGCATTGGTCTACTCTAACACTATCCGTAACAGGTAGTTATAAAGGGTATTGTAACACCCGGTTTCCCAAAAATGAATTACACCTTAATCTTCTCACATCAGAACAACATTAAAGGATGTAACTCAATTTAAGAAACAAGTAATACAAAGCTGTTACCAAAAACATAGTTTAAGTCTTAAGCTATTTACAACTATCATTCAAAAACCGGGTTAAATTACATATTTCAAACAACAACTAAGTCCAAGTCCAAATCCAAGTCCAGCTATCCCTATGAGACACGCTTCCCCCGATCACCACTACCAAATCCTATCACAAAACAACAATAACAAACAATTTATGAGCTATGAAAGCTCAGTAAGTAATTTAAGGTTAATTGGTTTATATAATCCATTATCCTATTTTACCAAGCTCAATGGACTATCTCAGTCCTGAGTGTGATATACACACTATAACTCTTTATTTCATATACTCAAAATTTGGTTATACTCAACCAAATATAAACATAGCTCACTTCTTATCTGTAAACAACATCATAAAAAGGCATAATCATCTAATAATTAACTACTCACCTATTGTTGGGTTACTCTGTGGAACTCCTGAACCACGTGTGTCGTGCTCCTGTCTAGCCTTAGCTGTATCACAATATCTCGGGTCAAACTCAATATTCAACAATCTCAATCATACTCAATATCGATAACAATCAAGAATTTGAATCATAAGAGAGAGTTTTAATCAAAAGATAGCAATACTATCCTAATTGTAACGTCCAATTCCACAATTTAACTCATATAACCCTAGGAACATTTTAACAAATACTTCACTAGCTTAGGTCTCTAATTAGAACTCCCATACACGCACTATTCCAAGTGAACTCACTCTAATTCATGCTAGTTGCAGGTGGTTCATCAAAACCACATGGAATCATCTCGATTCTAATGATTCACCCGTCAAAACAAGATAAAAATCAAAGAGGATTACCTTTCAAGCTCAAGGGATTAATCTCTAGCTTTAATTCGTGATCAATAAGCCTTAATCTCGACTTAGAAGGGTTAGAATCGATTTTCTAGGGTTTTGGGAGCTTTTAGTCGAAGTGGGTTTTAACCCCAAATGAAACAAAATCGCACTTTAAAAACAGATCTGTGCGATTACACGGCCCGTGTTAAAATTACACGGCCCGTGTAACTTACGGTATTGAAATTGGAGTTTGGTCTGCAGAGCTACACGACCCGTGTCCATATTACACGACCCGTGCTGTACACTTCACACGACCCGTGTTCATATTACACGACCCGTGCTGTACACTAGTTTTTAGTCTGCAGGTTTACACGACCCGTGTCAACAAGACACGACCCGTGTAACTCACGGTATGCTCAAAACAATCACAAGGGACTCCTACACGACCCGTGTAACTCCAACACGACTCGTGTAACTCCAACACGACCCGCGTAACATCTTTTTAGCATTTTTCAACTTCAAACTCATTCCAAATGCAATTCTAACTACCCAAACTCATGAAATAATCTAACTAATATTAATTACACCAAGATTAACTCAAAATCTCTAAATTTTAATAACACGGTATTACAAGTTCTTACCCCCTTCAAAAGATTCCGTCCTCGGAATCTCCTAAAAAAAAAGGGATATTTTGACTGCATCTCCTCCTCAGCTTCCCAAGTGACATCCGTACCTCTATGATGTCGCCACTGTACTTTTACTACTCCAATACCTTTGTTTCGCAATTTCTTGACTTTTCTATCTAGAATTTGTTCCGGCATTTCTTGGTATCTCAATTTCTCATCTAATTGAACTCCGGCCAAAGGTACTCGAGTGGACTTGTCATACAATGTTTTTCTGAGGTGTGACACATGGAACACATTGTGGATACCTCGCAAGTCGCAACTCATCTGGAAGTTCAAGTTTATACGCGACTGCTCCAATTCTCTCCAAAACTTGAAAGGGTCCAATAAATCGTGGACTCAACTTACCCTTTTTACCAAATCGGATCACTCCTTTCCATGGGGACACTTTCAACATTACCATGTCCCCAATACAAAACTCTAATGGCTTTCTTCTTTTATCTGCGTATTCCTTTTGGCGATTTTGAGCTATTCGCATATGCTCACGAATACTTTGAATCTTTTCTTCGGTCTCAACTATAATCTCTGGTCCCGCCAATGGTTTCTCTCCAATCTCTGTCCAACAAGTCGGGGTCCGACACGGTGCACCATATAAGGCTTCAAAAGGTGCCATCTGTATATTGGAATGATAAGTGTTGTTATAGGCAAACTCCACTAAAGGCAGATGATCTTCCCAACTGCCTCCAAAATCAATGATGCAGGCTCGTAGCATATCTTCAAGTGTTTGTATCGTCCTTTCCGACTGTCTATCTGTCTGGGGATGATACGCAGTACTCAATAAGGCTTTTGTACCAAAATGCTTTTGGAAACTCTGCCAGAAATGTGAATTGAACCGACTATCTCTATCAGAAATTATTGATGTTGGCACTCCATGTCGTCTCACTACTTCTCTCGTATAAATCTCAGCTAGCTTTGACACTTGATAATCTTCTCGGATTGGAATAAAATGAGCCGACTTTGTTAACCTGTCAACAATCACCCATATAGAATCATATCCTCGTGGAGTTCGAGGCAGCTTTGTGATGAAATCTATAGTGATTTCATCCCACTTCTTCATTGGTACTGGCAATGGTTGCATTGCTCCATATGGCTTTTGATGATTGGCTTTTACTTGAAGACACGTCAAACAGTTTTCTACAAAACGTCCAACATCTCGTTTCATACCGGGCCACCAGTAGTACGGTTTTAGATTATGATACATCCGCGTGCTACCAGGGTGAACCGAATATCTAGTACAGTGAGCATCTTCCAGCAATATCTGTCTCGCCTCGCCATGCCTCGGAACCCAAACTCGCCTTTGGAAAGTCTTGATTCCTTGTGCATTTTCCACAAGTTTTTCTACATAACCAATCATTCTCTCTTTCTTCAAGTCATTAGCTTCGACTTGGCATCTACGTATCACCTCCGGCAATCGACTCACAATTCCCATTCGAGCCGATACGACTCGAATAGGTGGCTCTTTACGGCTTAATGCATCCGCCACTACGTTAGCTTTACCGGGATGGTAAAGTATTTCACAATCATAATCTTTTAGCAGATCCATCCACCATCTTTGCCTCATGTTTAACTCTTTCTGATCAAACAGGTATTTCAAAATTTTGTGATACGTGTAGATCTGGAATCGCACGCCATAAAGGTAGTGTCGCCACATCTTCAATGCAAAAATTATCGCCGCCAACTCTAAATCGTGTACTGGATAAGCTTTTTCATGTGGTTTTAGCTGTCGAGAGGCATATGCTATCACTCGTCCTCTTTGCATCAACACACATCCAAGACCACTTAAGGAGGCATCGCTGTAAAGAACAAAGTCTTCCCCACCTTGCGGTAACGCCAATACCGGAGCTTTACACAAACTATATCGTAATTTTGCAAAAGCTGACTGTTGCGCTTCAGTCCAGCTAAACTTCTCCGTCTTCTTTGTCAATTTGGTTAGGGGTGTAGCTATACGAGAAAAATCTTCAACAAATCGTTGGTAATAGCCTGCTAACCCCAAGAAACTACGAACCTCCATTGGACTCTTTGGCGGCTCCCAACTCATTACGGCTTCGATCTTTGCCGGATCCACCTTTATACCGTCTTTATTTATCACATGGCCAAGAAACTGAATTTCCCGCAACCAGAAGTCGCATTTTGAAAATTTTGCATATAATTTCTCAACACGAAGAAGATCTAACATTTGTTGCAAATGAAATCTATGCTCATCTCGACTCTTTGAATAAATCAGGATGTCGTCGATAAATACAATCACAAATTTATCGAGAAAAGGACGACAAACCCGATTCATTAAATCCATAAAGGTAGCTGGAGCATTAGTCAAACCGAACGGCATGACTAAAAACTCATAGTGACCATACCTCGTGCGAAAAGCCATCTTCGGAATATCAACTTCTTGAACCCTCAACTGATGACCGGATCTCAAATCAATCTTTGAAAAATACGTAGCCCCATGCAGTTGATCAAATAAATCATCGATCCTCGGCAACGGGTAACAATTCTTTATAGTGATCTTGTTGAGCTCTCGATAATCTATACACATTCTCATAGATCCATCTTTCTTTTTCACAAAGAGTATAGGCGCACCCCACGGAGACGAACTCGGACAAATAAACCCAAGTTCCAATAACTCTTGTAACTGTCTCTTTAATTCCTCCATCTCGGAAGGTGCCAATCGATACGGTGGTCGAGCTACCGGTTTCGTCCCTGGTATCACATCG
This sequence comes from Cichorium intybus, assembly GCA_023525715.1. Classification (NCBI taxonomy): domain Eukaryota; kingdom Viridiplantae; phylum Streptophyta; class Magnoliopsida; order Asterales; family Asteraceae; genus Cichorium; species Cichorium intybus. The sequence continues at coordinate 33,062,544 of CM042017.1, read as the reverse complement.
ATCACAAACTCAACTTGTCTACTTGGTGGTAAGCCTGGAAGATCATCGGGAAATACATCGGGGTAATCACAAACCACTTCTACGTCTTCTATCTTGAAATGTTTTGACTCGGCACTAATCACATATGCCATAATCAATTCACCCCCTCTTTCCATATATTTCCTAGCCGTTGCAAGTGACACTATCGGTACTTTTCGTGAACGTTGTTTACCTCGTATCAAAATTCGGGAACCACTTGGTGTTTTTATGGAAAGTGTTTTCTCATGACAATCCATTTGACCTCTATTATCATCCATCCAATCCATCCCGACTATTACATCAAACTCATGATTAGTGATCGGCTTCAGATCAATAAGGTACGTAACCCCATAGATCTCAAGCCGACACTGCTCGTAATGACTCTTTATAAAAACACATCTCCCATCTGCTACATCTACTATCACTTTCTCATATAAATTGACTAATGGAATATTTAGTTTAGAAGCAAAGGACTCCGATATAAAAGACACGGAAGCACCGGAATCAAAAAGTACTCGCGCTTGAGAAGAATTTAAACTAAATATACCTGTGATAACATCAGTTTGATCTCGAGCCTCATCGACGGTTAATTGAAAAGCTCGCGTTTTCACGTGACCGCCACTCCTGTCTTTTCGATCATCTCGATCTCGACCTCCTCCTCGACCGGTCTTTTGAAAATCTTTCTGTGACTCAGACCTCATCTTCGGGCAATTAGGACGAATATGCCCGCTCTCCCCACAATTAAAACAAAGGGGGCGACTCTCGGTACACTGACGAGCCATATGTCCCGTCTTTCCACACTGGAAACAAACTGATGGAGGGTTTCGGGAATCACACTCCCCAGTGTGTTTTCGTCTACATTTCTTACACCATCTCTCCTCATTCTTCTTGGGTTCACCACAGAATTGAGAACCCGTGGTAGTAGACCTCTGAGAAGTATCTCCAGCTTTACCTTCCCATTTTCTCTTAGATCCTCCAACTTCTCTTTCAGTTCTTCTCTCCTCCTCCTGTCTTTGCAATTCCCTTTCTCTCGATCTTGCTGCCTCTGCAACTTGTTGAAAGGTAGTATATCTGGAACTCGACAAAAACTCTCGGATCTGGGTTTTTAAACCCCACAAGTAACGATCCATCTTACGCTCCTCCGTATATACTTGATGTTGTGCAAATCTCGCCTTCTCATTGAAATTCAGCGTGTATTGCTGCACGGTTCTCGACCCTTGTTGTAATTTCAAAAATTCTTCTTCTATTCCTTTCATAGCATTATTGGAACAATAGTACTCGGTGAATTTCAATTTGAACTGTTCCCAACTCAATGTATACGCCAAGCTTTCTCCTATCTCCATACACATATCCTCCTTTAACAGGTTTGTTGCAAATTCAACTTTATCTGCCTCGTCACATTTACTTGTGCGGAACATGTTTTCAACATGAGTCAACCAATTTTTGGCTGCTATGGGATCATCCTTCCCATAGAAATCGTATGGCTTGCACTTTTGGAAAACATCGTAAGTGCACCTTCTTGTTTTCTCGGGCACTCTAGCTCCACTTGTCTCGATAAAGATCTCTCCACGATCCTCTCTCTGCTCAGGCTGGTCTGGGTTGGTCCTGAAGTACCTCCAGTTGTAGCCTCCACTTGAGGTTTCAAGTAAGTTGGTAATATATCTTTGATTGTTTTAGCTACCTCAGCTGCAATCATCACCTGCATGTTACTCTGTATCTCGGGAGGTCGCTCTCCCTCGGGTTGATGCTCTTTACCTGAATCTCGTGATCCCGATTTATCTCTTGGTGGATGACCTCGCTCTTTTTCTTTTCCAGCGCTCATTTTAACTGAAAAAGAAAATCAACTCATTTAGCAATCACCACCATAATACTCAATATGGTGTGTAATCAACTCAATTGTATATCACTATAATACTCAATATAGTGTATAATCAACTCAATTGTATATCACCATAATACTCAATATGGTGTATAATCAACTCAATTGTATATCACTATAATACTCAATATAGTGTATAATCAACTCAATTGTATATCACCATAATACTCAATATGGTGTATAATCAACTCAATTGTATATCACTATAATACTCAATATAGTGTATAATCAACTCAATTGTAATACACCGCGGAGGATAGCTACTCGGGACTCTTTAGGACTTCTCAATCTCATTGGTTTAAGTCTAAACCCATCTTCAAGGTTTAATTCTCTTAAACCACGGCTCTGATACCAACTTGTAACACCTGGTTTCCCAAAAATGAATTACACCTTAATCTTCTCACATCAGAACAACATTAAAGGATGTAACTCAATTTAAGAAACAAGTAATACAAAGCTGTTAACAAAAACATAGTTTAAGTCTTAAGTTTTTTACAACTATCATTCAAAAACCGGGTTAAATTACATATTTCAAACAACAACTAAGTCCAAGTCCATATCCAAGTCCAACTATCCCTCTGAGACACGCTTCCCCCGATCACCACTACCAAATCCTATCACAAAACAGCAATAACAAACAATTTATGAGCTATGAAAGCTCAGTGAGTAATTTAAGGTTAATTGGTTTATATCATCCATTATCCTATTTTACCAAGCTCAATGGACTATCTCAATCCTGAGTGTGATATACACACTATAACTCTTTATTCCATATACTCAAAATTTGGTTATACTCAACCAAATCTAAACATAGCTCGCTTCTTACCTATAAACAACGTCATAAAAAGGCATAATCATCTAATAATTAACTACTCACCTGTTGTCGGGTTACTCTGTGGAACTCCTGAACCACGTGTGTCGTGCTCCTGTCTAGCCTTAGCTGTATCACAATATCTCGGGTCAAACTCAATATTCAACAATCTCAATCATACTCAATATCGATAACAATCAAGAATTTGAATCATAAGAGAGAGTTACAATCAAAAGATAGCAATACTATCCTAATTGTAACTTCCAATTCCACAATTTAACTCATATAACCCTAGGAACATTTTACAAATACTTCACTAGCTTAGGTCTCTAATTAGAACTCCCATACACGCATTATTCCAAGTGAACTCACTCTAATTCATGCTAGTTGCAGGTGGTTCATCAAAACCACATGGAATCATCTCGATTCTAATGATTCACCCGTCAAAACAAGATAAAAATCAAAGAGGATTACCTTTCAAGCTCAAGGGATTAATCTCTAGCTTTAATTCGTGATCAATAAGCCTTAATCTCGACTTAGAAGGGTTAGAATCGATTTTCTAGGGTTTTGGGAGCTTTTAGTCGAAGTGGGTTTTAACCCCAAATGAAACAAAATCGCGCTTTAAAAACAGATCTGTGCGATTACACGGCCCGTGTTTAAATTACACGGCCCGTGTAACTTACGGTATTGAAATTGGAGTTTGGTCTGCAGAGCTACACGACCCGTGTCCATATTACACGACCCATGCTGTACACTTCACACGACCCGTGTTCATATTACACGACCCGTGCTGTACACTAGTTTTTAGTCTGCAGGTTTACACGACCCGTGTCAACAAGACACGACCCGTGTAACTCACGGTATGCTCAAAACAATCACAAGGGACTCCTACACGACCCGTGTAACCTCTTTTTAGCATTTTTCAACTTCAAACTCATTCCAAATGCAATTCTAACTACCCAAACTCATGAAATAATCTAACTAATATTAATTACACCAAGATCAACTTCAAACTCATTCCAAATGCAATTCTAACTACCCAAACTCATGAAATAATCTAACTACCCAAACTCATGAAATAATCTAACTCATGAAATAACCTCTTGTTAGTCTTCCGTTGCATGTGTTATGTGTTTATATGATCGAATCCCAACAGGAACCACCAAACCATGAGAACCATAAGAGTATGACACTCATAAACTCGAAAAGGAGAAACTGTGCTATTTTTTCTCAAGGTAGTTTCAGTAGGAGGCGGGTAAAGTTTTCATTTCCCGTTAGATTTAGGAGGGGTACAGTTCCAAAATTTGCTGATACTTGAACAAAGCGGGATATTCCAAATATTAGGGTTTTATAAAAGTTTTAATTAACTGATTTTTTTAGTATATAATATATAAAATTTCAGTGGTGGTATTTTAGTTTTATTTAGGAGATTTAGTGTCATAAAATAGTGACACTAATAGATAGGGAAATAGTGTCACAAGCAGTAAAGTGCCACTATATATATTGAAAGTTATAGCGACATAACAAAAGTTACACTAAAAGTATGATAGAGTTGCACAAGAGCAAAGTGCCACTAAAACTTTGTGCCACTAAATACAATTTTATTTGTAGTGACGTGAAAGGAAGGCTGGATCTAATTTGGAGCTCCTTCCTTGCACCACCCCCTTTCTTCTTCTTCTTCTTCCTCGAACAACAGTCTAAAGGCAAGGAAAGTGGTTCAAAACACAAATAGAAGCTAGGGTTTTGTTCTAGGGTTTTTTGAGAGTGGAGGCTAATGAAAGAAACATGCATGGAAGTTAGTGCCATTAAATAGTGCTCAATGCCCGATAAATTAGGGTTTTGCACTTTGGTGGCGTGTCATCACGAAGTAAGGCTGGTTGCGCCGCAACCAGTCGTGTTCCGTGTTCCTCTAAAAAACCCTCCTACGCGCCACGTGATGCATTCTACGGTCCGCGTGTGGCCAAAATCTTCAAAAATACGTAATCATTACCTCTTTAAAACTTTAAACTCATATATGGGGAAACGAGCCTCATAGGCATACATTCGGTTTACTAAGAAATAATTTTATTTTTTTGGGTAATGATATTACTACAACGGTGAAGGGATTTGAGGTTTATTCTAGTATTCCTACAAGTTCAAGTCATCTTTTATCAAATTTATTCCAAAGCTTAAACATTATTTAATTTAAACCCATAACTCAAGCCTTTAGCTAATCGGTTAAAGAATATTATTTTATTGCTAGTCAACTTGGTACAATCGGCGTTTATTTATAATAGACAAATCTTATATGGCCATCTCATGGTTAACGAGATTATATCTTGGGATAGGTCTTGCAAGAAGAAAACAATGGTGTTCAAGATAGACTTGTAGAAGGTATATGATTATCTTAATTATGTATACTTGGATTCCGAGCATTAGAGGCTATTGATTTTTAGAAAAAACAAAAGGGTGTGATAACAATTGTTTACATTTTCTCTAACTAACAATTTCAATATTTTGAACGGGCTCACGAAAAGTGAACCATTTTCTCATTTATGTTCACTTGTGTTATCGATGGTTTACACATGGTCTTGCTGATAAGTTAAATAAATGGGTTTAGAGATACAAGGCAAGTTTAAATTGAATTGTGCCATCTTAGTTGTTTTTTTTTTTTTTTTCTATCTAACAATACCCTTTTCTCGGGTGCTTGGTCTAAATAAAATTCTTTGAGAACTATCTGTTTCCTAACATGTTATCTAGGGTGTTCGAGTTTTATTTCGAGGGATTGGAAAGAATGAATTTGAATGTTGATTGTAATGTTGCAAAATTTCGTTGTTTTTATCTTGGAATTCCTATTGGTAGGAATATGGCATATCAAGAGGGTTGGAGATAAAATATTGAAAATATTGAGATGAAGCTCTCTAAATAGAAGGTAAATGTCGTATTGATCGGTAGTCGATCTACTCTTGTCAATGTTGTTCTTAGAAGCGTGTGTGTGCATTGATTTTCGATATTCAAAATTCCTGTTTTTGTCATGAGTATTTTAGAAGCAACCCCATTTTGGTGATGAGATCAGTGATCTAAAGTTAGCAATAAATGATATTGGCGGTAAAGGATGTTGGGAGTTTAGGTATTTGGAATCTTGAAAGTATGCACCAAGGTCTTTCAGTTAAGTGGAAGTGGCACTTTGTTAATAAGACATGGTCTTTTGAGGTGAACTTGATTCAAGTTATTGACAAAGTATGGCAAATTTACCAGTTAAGAAAGTTCGAGAGCTTACTCAAGTCCTTCGTTAAGTATTGTGTGCAATTAATAATGTCCCAGAAACTAGTTTCATACCTATTCTGATTCCTCAAATGCCATTGCTAAAATTTCAAAATTATTCTAATTTCTAAAATGCCAAGTCTGCAATTGATGAAGGAAACTAGGTCATTACTCTGATTCCAAGTCTTCAATTCAATCTCAATGTCTTCAATTCAATCTTGACGTCTGCAATTGATGAACGAGACTAACCAGCCAATTACATTCAATCTCGATGTATTTCAATTCAATTATTCTGCAATTATGAATGAGACTAACCAACCAATTAATGAACGGGACTTACCAACAAATTCAATTTACCACTGTCGACTTCTTTAGTCAGATTCCAAGTCACTAGTCCCAAAACCAAGTCATTGATGAATGAGATTTCAAATTCCAAGTCATTGATTCAATCGTAATCCTTGCCCATGAACCTACAATCAAAATGGGTTTATCCCGAGTCAAACTTGCTAATCGAAAACTTCAATCTCAATCGAGTCGACCCTGCTAATCGATGGCAATCAGATTTCGATCACAATCATTCTTGGGATCATTCCCAATCATAATCGTAACCTCATGCGGTTCTATTGATCGGATGTGGTTCCATTGACCGGAGATGAAGCTTCAACCGATACCTTAAACCTGGAATGAAGCCTTAGCTTTAACCTGTAATGAAGTTGTTCCTATAAAGCCATCTTAAATCACCTCTAACAAAGAAACAATGAGTGTGCCTCCTATTATAAATAGCTAGCATTTGTAAGGACTTTCACTCATGAAGGTATTTGTGATTGAATTTTAACCTGGATCTATTTGGCATGGTTAAAATTAAACTTTTTCCATTGGGTGTGCCTCTTGGTGAACCTTGGTCAGAATATTAAAATTTGGGTGTGCCTTTAGGGTGGAACCTAGTCAAAATATTTAAATTGTCATATAGCATGCTAAAAACGCCATAGCCATTGGCAAAATCGTGTAAAGTCACGCTAAATAGCGCCACTAATAGCAGAACCACTATTTTGAAATGCTAAATGAGTTTTTGTTGGGTTGATGGGTGTTATACACTATAGTGCAATAGCGCACTATAGACTGCAGGAAAAGTATGTAAAAGAAGAGTCAAGAAAGTCGATCAGCTTGAACTGGCCAAAGAAACTCGATCAATTCGTAACGGACAAGAAACTCGATCCCCAACGGAAGAATAATCAGCCAAGAAACTTGATCACCTAGTAAGTGTGATTCAGGTCTTTGAATGCTTCGATAACACTTGTAGGAAGAAAAACACAAACAATAATAAAAATTAACACTGGATTCAAAGAGGAAAAAACCTAAAAGGGAAAAAAACAACTTTGAGGAACACTATATTAATCCCTTGAGATTGAAACGCTACAAAGGCTTAACGTTTATGTTAAAATGAGAAGAAAGGGATGACTGAAAAATACCATCTAACCTCTCTATATATATAATGAGACTAATTAAGACTAACAATGAACTCTAAAACTTATAGATAGATAACCGAAACAAAAACACATCCTTGGGAAACAAGTAATTCGACAATACATATATAGCAACGCTTGTTAGCAACGGTTTTTGGAAGTGTCGCCAAACAGAAATCACATAGATTTGGTTCGGAGCATTTTCAACACAATAAAATTGTTTATTTGTTAAGAAAACAATTAAATACAGAATTTACTAAATTATCTAAATACTAAAAACTTATTATAACAAACTTATATCTTAATAATTATACTCAAAATCCATTAAAATACAAAAAATCATGAACAATTCATGACTCATGCGATACATATTCATTATGGAAAGGCCTCGATAATCGACATAAGCGCGGGCATCTTAATAAAATTGTAACGGAAAAAGCCACATTCGCCAAGAAGTTTCTTCCAGTCATTTTCAGATCGTTCTCTTCCACTAGGAAAGTGTGCAAACATCACTAAATCAAATGCAGCACGAGTGTAGTTGAAAGGATCATCTTCAAGGAGATGTTGAACAATCTCCACAATAACGACTTTTCCAGTTTCCTTAGGTAACGCTTTTCGACAATTTTTAAGTATCTTAACACAATCTTCATCGCTCCAGTTATGCAAGATCCACTGAAATGCAAACACTAATATGGTTATTTATTGTGTATAAGTACCACACTTTATTGTTTCATTGTCCTTAGTTATACATTCCTGTAAGAAGTAAGTATTGCAGTAATGTTATAATTTGCAATTTCAGGCGCTATTTGGTTGCTTAAATTGCAAAGTACTAATCCCTCAAGTTATTGATACTTGTTACTTGTTATTAACGATAATCCGACATCTGCACCAAAAATATCCAAGCAAAACAGTTTGACTTCTTTTGATGTGGTTTCGTAAAACTTTCAATTTGTAACTACAGATAAGGTAGCCCGTGCATCCTAAGGTTATCTCCAATGCATTGAACTCTTAAAGAGTTCAATGAAGTGCCAAACAGGAGAGAAAAACAAATTGAGTTGATTTTTTATTTAATAGAAGTTAAAGTTCACATTATTATTTCATTAAGCTCTATTTATAGAGTTCAATGGGGATTGAACATCACCATCCATGTCATCATCTCCCCTCAAGTATCCAACTCAATTTAATTCCATTGAATCCCCATTAAACTCTCATCCGAAATGGTCTAATAACTAATTAAGCAACTCGGTCTTGTTTATAAATATATACATGGGTGTGACTACGTACGTGTTATATATATATATATATATATATATATATATATATATATATATATATATATATATATATATATATATATATAAGTTCAAATGAGACCATGTAAATTTTGTGAGACGGGGAGACGCAATCCTAGCCACTTATTTTGAAGATCAAAAAATAAAAAAAATTAAAATAGGCTAAAATAATGAGAATTCTTTTAAAAAACTTTTCTACTAATTTTAGCTATTTTATCTACCTTAAAAATAAAAATAAAATAAAATAAAAATCGAAAAAAACCTGAAAAAAATCGAAAAACTATTCCAGTGGAATGTTGCTGGATGTGTAATATTCTAATAGAATATTGCATAGGATAGTGTAATATTCTACTAGAATATGAAAAAAAAAGGTTATTTTTTTAATTTTATTTGAATAAAAACATGACGAAAATAATAAATAAATGTATTTTTTCAAATTTTTTCATTTATTTTGCCTTTTTTAATTTTTTTTGTTTTATACCCAAAATGAGTGGCTATGATTGCGTCACCCGGTCTCACGAAATCTAATACTCTTATATATATATATATATATATATATATATATATATATATATATATATATATATATATATATATATATATATATATATATATATATATATATATATATATATATATATATATATATATGGGAAAAGTGAATATACTGCTGTTATGTATATAAGTTTGCGTACTAAACCCTCAATAAAACGTCGGTTTACATGTATATCGATTATTTTTTTATCACGTGTTCTTTCTTTATTGAATTTTTCTTCGACTCAACAATTTGTTAATCCCAATCATGTCTTCCGTCTTCAATGATTCTTTCTTCTTCCTTCAGACCTGTAGGAAGTCGTATCGGGACTAAAGAATCGTTGTAGGAGGAAGACATGATCGAGATTAAATTATTGCCGAGTCGAACATATAATCAAGGAAGAAAGAATACAAAAATAGGAAAATAAGCGATATATATGTAATACGACGTCATATCGGAGGTTTAATACGCAAGCTTATATACATAACAACAGTATATTCACTTTTCCCTATATATATATATATATATATATATATATATATATATATATATATATATATATATATATATATATATACATATACATATATATATATATACATATACATATATATATATATATATATACATATATATATATATATACATATATATATATATATATATACATATATATATATATATATATATATATATATATATATATATATATATACATTTATATGTATATATATACATATATATATATATATATATATATATATATATATATATATATATATATATATATATATATATATATACATACATATATATATATATATATATATATATATATATATATATATATATATATATATATATATATATATATATATATATATATACATAGGAATAGGTTCAAATGAGATCCACTAAAACGTTAAGAACCGTGAGAACCGATATTCACACATTAAGAATTATGTTTTTTGGTCTTTTTGCTTTTTCACACTTGTTTATTATGTGAAAATACATCAAAGTTAATAAATTTCCTTATTTTTTAATACATTTTATAATATTCACAATATAATAAAATTTATAATTATTAAATTGTGAATACTATAATGTAAGCTTTTTATTAAACTGTGAATTAGTGGTTCTCATTTGAACCATTTCCTATATATATATATATATATATATATATATATATATATATATATATATATATATATATATATATATATATATATATATATATATATATATATATATATATATATATATATATAGGAAATGGTTCAAATGAGAACCACTAAAAGGTTAAGAACCGTGATAACCAATATTCACACATTAAAAATCATGTTTTTTTTTTGTTTTTTTGTTTTTTCACACTTGTTTATTATGTGAAATACATCAAACTTAATAAATTTCCTTATTTTTTAATACGTTTTACAATATTCACAATATAATAAAATTTCTAGTTATTAAACTGTGAATACTGTAACGTAAAATTTTTTCTTTAAAACACATCAATATTGATATCTAATAGCAAAGGAAGGATAATTATATATTTTTATATGTTTGGTAATTTTATTTTGATAAAAAACAAGTGTTAAAAATAAAAAATACAACATTATTAAACTGTGAATTAGTGGTTCTCACGGTTCTCAACCTTTTAGTAGTTCTTATTTGAACCCTTCCCTATATATATATATATATATATATATATATATATATATATATATATATATATATATATATATATATATATATATATTGTTCGTGAAAAAAGTAAATTGTTCGGGCTCGGCATCAATTCTAACGAGGTGGAAGAAATGGCGTTTCTCATTGGCTGCATATCAGAAAAATGCCAACTATTTTCCTAGACATGCCAGTAGGTATCAACAAAAGGTCTAAGAAACCATGGAAGCAACTGATAGAAAAATTCAAGAGAAGACTGTGCAATTGGAAGATCAAAACGCTGTCTTTTGGCGGGAGGCATACTTTGGTGAGCAATGTCTTGGGTAGTCTAGGAAATTTCTTATTCTCCTTATATAAAGTTCCTAAAGGAGTTTTAAAAGAGCTTGAGGGAATTAGGAGAAATTTCTTCTAGGGCGTAGAGCAAGAGAAAAATCGGATCTCTTGGGTCAAATGGAAAGAAGTTATAGCGGACAAAGAGAAAGGCGGGCTGGGCATTGGATCTCTAGAAGACTTAAATGTAGCTCTTTTATGCAAGTGGTACCGGAGGTTTAAAACCGAAGAAGAAGCCCTGTGGGTAAAAGTAGTTAAAAGTATTCATGGCAATTTGAACAATATGGACAATGATATGACGGGAAAAGGATTCACCTGGAGTCAAATAGTGAAAACTTGGGACAACCTGAAAAATGATAAGCTCGATCCTAGAATGTTAGTTAAAAGGAGAATTGGCAATGGGAAAAGTACAAACCTGTGGACAGACTGGTGGACGGGGGATAAACCGCTTGGCTTAAAATTCCCTAGAATTTATAAGATATCCCAAAACAAGAACGAAACAGTGCATGAAAGAAAAAATTCAGCAGGGACAAACTTGGATTGGAGAGTGTCGATAAGGGAGGGAAGATCAAGGGAAGAATTAGAAGGTGTTTTAGCTCATATTTCTGAGATAGTCTTAACCGATAAAGAAGATGTCTGGGTTTGTCCAGAAGGTCCTAATGAGCGCTTCACGGTGGCGTGGATGAGAACAATGCTTATTCAGAAACTTCAGGTACAACAAGGCAAAAACAGATGGAACAAATTGATTCCTAAAAAAGCAATATCTTTCTATGGAAAGCGTGTAAAGGAATATTCTAGTCAAAGTTAATCTCGCTAAGTTGAATGCCATTTCTGGTAATTTAATTTGCAAAGTTTGTAAAAATGATTCCGAGTCGATAGAGCACGCTTTCCTGGAATGCCCCTTGGCTAGAGATTTGTGGACCAGAGTTATGGCGTGGTGGGAGCTTAAGGTCAACAATGCACATTCGATTGAGGAGACTTTGGACTGGATCGAAAAGGAGGGCAGCAATCCCTTTGAGAAAAAAGTTTTGAAGACCACAGGTGCTGCTGTTCTAGTGTCGCTTTGGCATAACCGGAATGAAGTTACGTTTAACGAGAAAAGAAGAGGGGCGGGTGAGCTTTTTTCTCACATTCAACGCGAGTCATTCTTATGGATCGACAGTAGGAACTCTAAATTCAAAATTGATAGGAGGCTTTGGTTGTTAGCTCCTAGATTAGCTATTAAAATGTAACCTGTGTTGTTCTTTTTTGTGGGTTCCTCCAGTTTCTGGCTGGGGTTCTCACTCTTTTTAATTTATGTTGCCTTTCAATATATATATATATATATATATATATATATATATATATATATATATATATATATATATATATATATATATATATATATATATATATATATGTATGTATATGTATATGTATATGCATATGTATATGTATATTATATATATATATATATATATATATATATATATATATATATATATATATATATATATATATATATATGTATATATATATATATATATGTATATTTATATATATATATATATATATATACATATACATATACATATACATATACATATACATATACATATATATATATATATATATATATATATATATATATGTATATGTATATGTATATATATGTATGTGTATGTGTATGCATATGCATATGCATATATATATATATATATATATATATATATATATATATATATATATATATATATATATATATATATATATATATATATATATATATATATAGGAATAGGTTCAAATGAGAACCACTAAAAGGTTAAGAACTGTGAGAACCGATATTCACACATTAAGAATTTTGTTTTTTTGTTTTTTTTTTTTTTCACACTTGTTTATTATGTGAAAATACATCAAACTTAATAAATTTCCTTATTTTTAATACGTTTTACAATATTCATAATATAATAAAATTTCTAGTTATTAAACTGTGAATACTATAACGTAAATTATTTATTAAACTGTGAATTAGTGGTTCTCACAGTTCTCAACCTTTTAGTGGTTCTCATTTGAACCCTTCCCTATATATATATATATATATATATATATATATATATATATATATATATATATATATATATATATATATATATATATATATATATATATATATATATATATATATATATATATACGCAAGAGAAGAAGAGAACTTCCAAGCCCCAACCAAACAAGAAAAAAACAGTTTTGACAAAGAAAGGTATACCAGAAGGGAGAATGTTTCAGTTTCATTTGTTGAAATTATCAAAGGGAGGATTGTAAACAAGTCGGCGGTATCCAAGAATGTTGAAAGCAAAGAGCATAAAGTGGAAGTCCAAAAGGCGAGAATGGTGGAGTTAGACATTGAAGACGTTAAGTTGAGTAAAGAGTGGTGTTGCAATAAGCTTGTGGGGGAAGCGAAATGTTTAAGCAATCTAGAATTTATCAACAACTTATGTGCAGCATAAGGAATCATGGGGAACCCGGTGAAATATCTGGGAGGATTATGGGTGCTCTTTGATACCATAAATGAAGATGAAGAAGACAAGATCCTCCGAAGCCAAGAAATACAAGCATGTTTTAGAACTCTGAAGAGATGGGAGGAGGATTTCAAAATCCTTGACAGAATTGCTTGGTTAAAAATAGAAGGAGTCCCAATTCAAGCATGGAATCCTAATTGTTTCATCAAAATTGGAAGGATGTGGGGAGAGGTTATTAAAACAGACCCATGCATTAAAACCAGCACCTTAGATAATATTCAAGAAGTGATTACAGTTAGCATTAAAAAGGATCAGTTTAGGGTTAGATTTGAGGAGGCAGATGGAGTCTTGATGGGGTTTGACGAAGTTACGATTCCTAATAACCCCAACGAAGATGAGAACGACGGCAATTTGTCGTCTGAGGATGACTTTGATGATATCTCGTCGGAGGAGGAGGTGTCGGAGGAAGGGGAATTGGCGGATGTTTCCGATGAGGAATGCGTAAGGTCTAATTCAAATTCAAATTCTTTCATTTAAGAGACCGTTAACCTAGAACAACATACACTGACAAACAAGGAAGTGGAGGCGGCTATGTTTAACGAAAATATCGAGGATAATGATGATGATATTCTTAGCCGTAAAGATATCTCTGTAGTGGACTCAACCAAGAGGAGCGAAAAGGGCCTTAAGGTTTATGGGCCGGATGACAGGAGACCAATCCAAATGGAGCCCAGTGAGGAGTGTAATGCTCCGACATCTGGAAATTACAAGCCCATTCAATGCGACACAGACCAGATACAAAGCAAGGAGAATCCAAGTCCCCTTAACGGATGTTCAGACAATCTAAAAGCCCTCTTGTCTAGAGTGACTCCGCTGAAAACAAAATTAGAGATGATAGAGAAAAGGAAAGATACTGTGATCGATTCGAGAGAAAGAGCCATGAACAAGGATTTGAAGAATAGATTTCCTCAAGGGTCACCTCGAATCACTAGAAGCAAGGCGAGAATGAAGTCAAATTCGATGGAGGTGGGACGCTTACTCAGATCGCGGAAGATGAATTTGGATTCTGCCTCGTCTTCCTCTGGTTTCTCATCGAGACTCGAAGAAATTGGAGAAGGGTGTGGATTCAAGGTTAGCAGTGATCAAGGAGTGAAAGGAAACCAATGAGCTAGGTCAAAGAAGGGAGATTCTTCCAAGTCCCAATGAATATCTTGTCTGTCAACGTAAACGGAATGGGGAAAGGTGATTTTAAGATGAGTTGGATCAACAACTTAATCTCTAAATTCAGAATTTCGATAGCGGGTGTGCAAGAAAGTAAAAGGAAGGATATTTCTGAGATATGTGTTAAGAGAATTTGGGGGAGCTCTGAATTTGATTTCGCTTACTCCAATGGATTGGGAAGAGGTGGTGGAATTGTTAGCATTTGGAACAAATATATGCTTACCAAAGACGGTATCATTCGTAGGGAGGATTGCATAGTGGTGAAAGGTAGATGGGTCGAAAACAACGCAAATTTTTGCTTTATTAATGTTTACGCTAGCCAAATTCCGTCAAAAAGTGAGGAGCTTTGGCAATTCATTTCTGCGTTTCTAGTTGGATGGCAAGGAGGTGTTGCTATCTTTGGTGATTTTAACGAAGTTCGGGGAGATTCCGAGAGAAGGGGATCCCGATTAGACGCTAGTGCCACCAAAAAGTTCAATGACTTCATTGTTCAAAACAACTTAACAGACATTAACATTGGCGGCTCACAATTTACTTGGATAAAAGGGGGTGGGTCGAAACTTTCAAAATTAGACAGATTTCTCGTTAATGACGACTTTGGTAACATTTGGCCTTACTCCGAAGCATTTTCTGACACTCGGCTCTATTCCGACCACAAGCCCATAATTATGAGGCAAGTAAGGAGAAACTATGGCAATATCCCTTTTAAGCTGTTCAATTCCTGGATAGATGAAGAAGGGTTTGATGACATGGTTAGAAGAGAATGGGCGGGAGAAGAAGACATTGGTAATCATAAAAAAATATTTGCTTTGATTTTGAAGCTTAGACGATTAAAAAATAAAATTAAGGAATGGAAGAAAGATCGAGATAAAAAAGCAAATGAAGAGAGTGCGAAGTGGAAAAGAAGGATAGAAGAAATTGATAAGTGTATGGAAGTTGAGGGACACTCAATCTCGCTTTTGCAGGAGAGAATAAGCTTAATGAGCAATCTAAGGCAAAAGGAGAAGAAAACTAATGAAGACATAAAACAAAAGAATAAGAATAAGTGGTGTTTGGAAGGAGATGAAAACTCGGCTCTTTTTCACAGGAACATCAATAAGAAGAAGCATGTTAGAGGCATAAAGGGGATAGACATTGGTGGTGCTTGGGAGTCCGAACCGTCCAAAGTAAAAGACCACTTCAAGGAGTATTTTTCCTACATCTTCAAAGATAATGTAGAATGCAACTGGTATCAAAACATTGGGAATGCTAATAAGATTACGGAAAATGAAAGAATTAATCTTGAGAGACCGGTAGAAGAAGCTGAAATCAAAGATGCTGTTTGGAGCTGTGGTTCAAACAAGTCTCCTGGTCCAGATGCGTTTATGGCTGAGTTTTATAAAAGATATTGGGAGTTGGTGAAGGATGACATTCGGGAGGCTATCAACGATTTTCTGGTAAACCCAAAGATGCCTAAAGGTGTTAATGCTTCATTTATTACCCTCATTCCAAAAATTCCTAATCTCACTCATGCTAGTGAGTTTCGACCCATAAGCTTAATTTCTAGCATTTATAAAATTCTGTCCAAAGTGCTAGCTAACAGGCTAAAGAAAGTTCTGCCTAGGATCATTGATTTGACTCAATCGGCCTTTATAAAGAATAGGCAAATCCTTGATGGCCCCCTTATTGCAAATGAAGTGATCGAATGGGCTAAAAAGAAAAAAAGAAGATGTTCAAGTTCAAGTCTGATATTGCTAAGGCTTATGACTCGGTCTCGTGGTCTTACCTCGATTCGATGATGACCCAGAAAGGATTCGGATGGAGGTGGCGAAAGTGGATCAAAGAATGCCTCAGATCTGGCACGTCTTCGGTGTTGATAAACGGAAGCCCTTCTACGGAATTTTCCCCTCAAAGAGGTCTTCGCCAAGGATACCCAATTGCCCCCTTTCTATTCACTCTTGTAATGGAGGGTTTGAACATAGCGATTAAAAAAGCTACAGAAAACGGGACGTATAAAGGCATAAATGTAGGTAGGAACAATGTTGTACTTACTCACTCCTTTTTTGTAGATGGCTCCATGTTCTATGGCGAGTGGTCAGTGGAGAATATCCTGAACCTGGTGCGAATCCTTTTTTGCTTTTACAAGTCTGCTGGCCTTAAAGTGAACATGGATAAGAGCAAGCTGTTGGGGATTGGTGCTGATCAAACTAAAGTTGAGGAGATGGCTGCGATAATTGGGTGTAGAGTGGAAAAACGTCCAACTATTTTATTGGGCATGCCTATCGGCTACAACATGAGATCTAAGAAACCATGGAGGTAACTAAAGGATAAATTCAAGAAAATACTTAGCAAGTGGAAGTTGAAGACCTTGTCGATTGGGGGAATACATACTTTGGTGTGCAATGTCTTGGGAAGTCTGGGCAATTTCCTATTTTCTTTGTACAAAGTCCCAAAAGGCGTGCTTAAAGACCTGGAAGGGATTAGAAGTAATTTCTTTTGGGGCGGGGGACGATGAGAAGAAGAAAATAGCCTGGGTCAATTAGAGGGATACTATCTGTGAGAAAGAGAAGGGTGGCCTGGGGATTGGATCTCTGGAAGATTTAAACAAAGCTCTCTTTACCAAATGGTATTGGATAAACTCTTTAAATGGAGATTTGACCTGTTGTGTCTGTAATTCAGCAATCGAAACTGTCAAGCACGCGTTTTTGGATTGTCCATTCGCAAAAATTATTTAGAATAAAGTCCATGATTGGTGGGATTTGAGTACCAAATAGGTCGAATCGATTGAGGATTCGTTTGAGCGGCTGGAGAGTGAAGGCTCTAACCCGATTGAGAAAAAAGCTTTGGTTGCTTTGGGTGCTGCGACTTTGACTTCCCTCTAGCTTAACAGGAACGACTTCATCTTCACAGATAAAAGGAGATCGGTTGAAGAGGCGTACAGGATGATTCAAAGACAGTCTTTCCTTTGGATAGAATGCAGAGCTAGAAAAATTGTTTTAGATAGGAGGCTTTGGTTACTTTCCCCTAAATTAGCTCTAAAATGTAACACTTCCATGTAGCGGCTTGGTTCCAGCCTCTGGCTGGAGCTTGTCCTTTTTTCCTCTTGCTTGAATGTAGGTTGCCTTTCAATATATATATATATATATATATATATATATATATATATATATATATATATATATATATATATATATATATACATATACATATACATATACATATACATATACATATACATATACATATATATATATATATATATATATATATATATATATATATATATACATACATGTATATGTATATGTATATGTATATATATATATATACATGTATATGTATATGTATATGTATATGTATATGTATATGTATATGTATATGTATAGACTAAATATCAAATCGGAACCAATATTTTTCTAGGAACCGTAAGAACTTTTTTACTGAAATTTTTTTTTCAAAAAAAATGACATAATACACCTAATCGCTTATATTTAAGACCTTTTGTAAATAAAAAATTGAAAAAATAATATGTATACACGAAATGTGCACATATGCACGAAACGTGATCATATACACATTTGCGAAAAAAATGCATATATGCACATTTCGTGTATACATATTATTTTTCAAATTTTTTTTGACAAAAAGTCTTAAATATAAGCGACTAGGTGTATTATGTCTTTTTTTTTGAAAAAAAAAATTCAGTCAAAAAGTTCCTATGGTTCCTAGGAAAATATTGGTTCTCTCTTGAAACGGAATATATATATATATATATATATATATATATATATATATATATATATATATATATATATATATATATATATATATATATATATATATATATATATATATATATATATGATCCTTTTTAGTATAGTACTCTTATTCTAATGACATTAGTAACCATGAAAGGAACAATATAATTACATGAACAACAAAACTTACCTTCATGAAAATCATTTCTGCAGGAGGGATGGCATTAAACATGTCACCAGCAACATGAGTAACCCCATCGTATGTCGGTGCAGTGGAAATTACATGTGGCAAGTCAAAGTTGATACCCTTAAGATGTGGATATGCCTTCACAATCTCAGATATTGCGACACCCGTACCACCTCCAACATCCACCACGCTTCCTTTGGACGTAAGAAATCCATTCCTGTAACTTGAGATGACGGCTTCCATGGTGATCTTAGCAGTGCACGCCATACCCTCGTTGAAAAGTGTATTGTACTCCGAGTTAACCAAAGACAAATCATACAATTCTTTTCCATGGGTAAGTTTAAACGCCGTACCAGGTTCTTTAATTGATCTACTTAGCGCACTCAAGGGCAAACCAATGAGTGGGTTCGTAGACAGCATAACCAACGGTGCCAAAGTCACATTTGAATCATTCAACAACCACTTAGAACAGTGGTTCAGGGAGTAAACTGTTTCTGGCTCGCTATCTTCTTCATCGAATACCTTTCTGTGGACCAAGAACCTCATGAGTCGTCCAAGCCCATCAACATTTATTGAGGGAGAGTTGATACCACTGGCAATTTCTGACAATGTGATAGGGCGGTTGTGGTTGTTTATTATGTCAGGAATTCGGTGCTCAACACAACATCGTATAGCCATGATGTCGAAGACTCCGTATATGTATTGCCATATTCGTGCCTGGCCTACTAGAGTTGCATCGTCCTCCGTTACACTTTGAGTGTTCATCATTGCTCCAATTCTTGCACTCCTAAAGGGAGTAGATGCCTACAAAAACTTATATATAACCCATAAACCCCAAAAAGCACTGTCTCTAACTAGAAAAAGAACAAATGCAAAGCAATAATAGTCAGAAAGTATATCAATGATCTATTGACTTTATAAATTCGGGGCCTACTATATATACCATTTATGGGAGGGCATCAAATCAATAAATTCGGGGCCTACTATACATACCTCTCCCCTGTATGGGAGGGCATCAAATCAATGCAGGTCGATTGACATACTTAATCCTCTTTTTTCTTAAATATCTTTATATTATAATATTATAATTACATATCAATATATAGTATATAATAATAATAAGTATTAATAAAAAAAGATGGAAAAAATCTAAAGAGAAATGGATATCTTTCGTACATCTTTATCTACGTAAATATATATATTCTGTTTACATTTTAGTTTTCATATTTAATAAACTTAAAAACAAACAAAATATCAAAATAATAAAAATATGAAAGATTTCATTAAATAATTATAGTATATTTCATTAATAAGAATTAGAATAAATTCGTTCACTTCTATAATTAATTTAGGACGTGTAAAAATAACGGGAACCTTTTATATATTTAGACTTTTGGTAAATTGTTAGAGCGTCACCGAGATAGAAATGGTTCCCAGAAATAAAGGGTGTTTCGAATCGGTATTCCGTCCGATTCCTGGTTTTCTATTTCCTATTAAATCGGTTCTCGGCCTGATTTGGTTCGGACCCGCATCCGTTTTCATCCTCATTTTACCTGAAATAATTATTTATAATATTTTAGGATATAATCGTAGTTTACAAAGTTTAATAAAAATATAACGTTTATTATAGTTTATGTCAATTTAATAATATGATTTGTAGGGGTGGTGGAGTTGGTGGTAAATGTGATAGTGGTGGTGGTGGTAATGGTGATGGTAATTGAAGTGGCGGAGATGACATTAGCGGTGGTAGTGGTTGGTGGCGATGTCGAGATAGGGATGGTGGGTGTGGGGGATATATATTTGGACGTGAAATGTTTTACTTGTTTTAACTATAATAAAAAATGTCTCTTGTCTTTTTGTGTATATAAATGGATTTAATGAAAAAGAAAAAGAAGCCTTAGACGTGACATGAATGGTAATAGAGTTTGTCTTTTAATTCATTTATATATTTTATAATATATATGTTTCTTCTTCGGCATTTTTGAAAACGTATTTATTATAATGAAAAATAATTGCTACGAAATTGGTTATTTAATTTATTTAATTGTTAAATCATCGATAGGTTAGTTGCAAATTTAAAAAAGGAATTTATTTTTACACCCCATACTAATTTCACTAGACACTCTAAAGTCTAATCTATATTTGACTAAATTTGATTAGATGAGAAATAACCAAAAGTTGGAGTGTTGTGGCCGCGTTTGCAGGTCTGTAGCTTTAATGCATCCTAGAAACCAAACACAACACCTTTTTCAATTTTAGATAATTAAAGGTTTAAAACTTAATATAAATTTTTACGGCTTTATTTCTTATATATTAATCTTATATATTTAATATCGAGTAAATTACAATTTTAGTCCCTGTGGTTGTCCCGAAATTACATATTTGGTCATCCTTTTGGTTTTTCACGCTCATGGTCCCTGAACTGCACTTTTGCTTACACTATTGGTCCCTTGGTCAGGTAAAAAGACCAATATACCCTTTTTAATTTCTTTTTTTTTGAAATATTATTATTTTGGTAATTGAAAAAAAAATTCAACCCCAAACCGTAGCCTCCACTATCCTATAATTGGGGTTTTCATTCGCCGGAGATAATATTCGGAGCTCGTCCCTTCAATCGGGCAATTTGATTTGGTCCAACTTGTTTTCTTTTCCCTATTCCAGTTATGTACAGCCCATGGAAAGGAAAAAATGCGAACTAGTTTCTTCTAATTTTAAACCCACTATCTGTACTTGGTCAGAATTGGGGAAAAGCGTGAGTTACAGTTCGTGTGTATGGCTTCAGATCCTTAATTTATCTTCATCACCGTTCTCAACCCTATGTGCGTTCCTCCATGTTCCGATAACTCATCAGTCGCAGCAGATCCAGACTCTCAAAACCCTAGAATGCCATTAAGGTTCGTGGTTCAAGCCATGTTTGTCGAGCAACTCAACACTCGCCGTTCTGTTTTCTCCGCCGCCAAGACCCTCAAAACCCAACACTAACTTCCCAAACAACCGACCGCCGCCACCGCCGTCACTCTGGGCGCGATTCTCCAACGCGACGCGGCTCTCCGCCAAGTTGCGCACCTTAAAGCCACCATGGACTACACCAGCAACCGCATTCAAAGCTTGGAGCAAGAGCTTAACGGAATGAGGAAGATCCTGACCAGATCGGAGATGGGTCAAGTTACAGATCGACACCATGTCTGATTAGAAATGAAATGGTTACCTTAAAGACTCTCCGAGATCTACAATTTGACGTTGCAGGTGTTTCGGTGGGGGAGACCAAAATCCTGATTTGGATTTCAATTAAACGAATCAAGCTCAGAGTAAAGTGAATGTAGTTTGCCACCGATTTTTTGAACTCCAACCTGCAAGGATGTTTATTTACTCCGAGTCCGATCACGTCCGGCTTCAATATTTGTAGATCACCATGTTCGGACCACTGTAACTAAATTCTGCCGCCATCAACAATGGTTTAACGCCCAAAACCGTCCCCCAAAGGACGTTCGATGATGATATCAATGGGTTACAACAAGTTTTTGTGTGTGTGTTTCCCGCTTTCCTGATTTCTGATTCCTTTTTTTTTTCTCCTTCTGTCAATCGTGATTTCCCTCTCGATCTTGATTCAACGCACACAAGAATGGAGATGAAATTGAGTGTGTGATGAGTTTTGTTGCTGAATAAATTGATTTCTAATACCAATGATTCTGGAAAACGAAGAACAAGACTGAGAAATAACATCTCCGGTGGTGGCAGAAGGTGAGACGGAGGAGGTAAACGCAGGTGGTAGAAGGGGAGACGGATGATGTCGCCGAAAAAGGAGGAATGAGATTTGGTTTTTTTTTAAATTTAATAATTAATAAATTAAAAGAAAAATAAAAAAGATATTAAAAAGGGTATATTGGTCTTTTTATCTGGCCAATGGACCAATAGTGTAAGCAAAAGTACAGTTCATGGACCATGAGCGTGAAAAATCAAAAGGATGATCAAAAGTGTAATTTTGGGACAACCACAAGGACCAAAATTGTAATTTACTCATTTAATTTCATTAAAATATCAGTTACATTTTTTACATGAGATGTCGCATTTTGACACAAAAAATAATTAAAATATTTATTTATAAATTAACAGAATAATATTTTGACAAAAAAACCTAGCTTTTTGTAAGAATATTTATTTTACGAATGAAAATGCAAAATAAATCTAAACAAATATCTATTCTTTAAAAAGTGTCAAAGCATCGACAATAGTTTATTTATATAATTATTTTTTCAGTTTTGCCATGTTGGTTTTTATAATTTTAATTAGTTTTTATAAATATTTGTAATAGTTCACATTTCTTTAGAAATAACATTATTTTAGAGTGTACATATAAAACTATAAGTTAAAGAAAAATAAAAATAAGGGAAAGAAAACTCATTTTTTTTTTAAAACGAAAAACAAAAAAAAACTTTTAAGAATTTAGTTATTTTTTTATAATAGTTATCCAAAATATGATAATTATTGTGTAATTTAATCTCATCAACAAAACAAAATAATAAGTTTGAAATAAAATAAGATATTTAAATAATAATATAATTGTTAAAAGTTAGTATAATGATTAATTGAAATAAAATAAATCAATGATAATAATATGATTAAGTAATATCATGATTAAAGGGATACAATAATTACATTATAAAAAAACCTAAATTATTAGGCTTAGGGTAGAGTGTCTTTATCAACACCTATTTTTCAAATAGGTGTGTGATAAATCATAGGCTCCCGTAGGTTTTTTATAAACTATATAACAAAATCAATAACGTTATATATATATATATATATATATATATATATATATATATATATATATATATATATATATATATATATATATATATATATATATATATATATATATATATAAAGGTTTTATAAGTTGCAAGTTGCAACAGTCTAGACAAGAACTACAATTACAACTAGGAATGACAACGGGTCGGGTTCGGGGCAATGCCCTATCGGGTTTCGGGTTTTTGGATCGGGTTTCGGGTCATTGAATATATATATATATATATATATATATATATATATATATATATATATATATATATATATATATATATATATATATATAGGATCAAATGAAAACTATCTTTTTTGTAAGAACTTGAGAACTAGGGGTGAGCGTGGTGTGGTACGGTGCGATTTTAGTACAATACGATTACTGTTACCGCGAAGTGCGGTAATTGGAATTGTAAAACCGCAAACTGCGGTAATTATGGCGGTTCGATAATGCGGTAATTTATGCGATAATGCGGGAATTCGGTACGGTTTCGGTAATCACCGTATAATGCTATTGGTGCGGTTTCTTGAAACCCATAAATATTAAATTAACACTTTTCAAACAGGAAATAAACCAAACTAAAATGCAGCAAACATATAACGTTCGAATGAGTAGCAACCAAGTAAAATAATGCCAAAATTCTATCAGGTATATTAAAAGCCAAAAGAATAAAATTCTACTGTGTCTTAGCAATGAAGGTAGGGGTGGGCGTGGTACGGTACGGTGCGGTTTTAGTAAAATACCGTTACCGTTACCGCGAAGTGCATCTTGCGACTTGCATGAAACATGAAACGTGCACTATATTTTCTTAATAGGAAAATTACTATTTTCATTCAAAGGGATCGGTCACTCTTTAAACCCAGCAAACAACTTGGTATGTTTCATCTTAAAGTTTTTTTTTGTTTTTTGAAATACATATCGGTTAAGGCGACTTCAGACGAGAATATTTGACACTTGCGCCTTGCGGCAACAGCACTGCTTCAGGATTCAATGCAAAGGTCGGAGTTAGGGGGATGGAGGTGGACACCGGACGGAGGTCTGAACGGACCAGATAGAGTGAGGCTGAGAGGGGAGAGCGTCAGAGCGATGCCGACTTGACAAGGAAACGCTCGAGCGTCAAGCAACTAGGGCAAACTGGCAAAGAAACTTCAGTTTTTTCTTCTTTATTTTGTTCTTGGATCCCGCTTCACGCTTCAGCCCTTTGCCGCTTTGTATCAAATTATAGAATATATTATATTTATATTATATAATTATTAACATGTAAAATAATGCGGTGCGGTGCGGTAATTTCGGTGCGGTAAAGACCTCTAAAACCGTACCGTACCGAATAAGTTCGGTTTTTGAAATTCTAAAACCGCAGTTACGGTTGTTATATCGGTTTCGGTAATTGCGGTTATTTTGGTAACTCGGTTCGGTTTTTGCTCACCCCTATTGAGAACTAAATATGGCCTTTGATCAAAATTAATCTTATGGTCACCATAAATCACTAATAAAAATTCAAAAGGGTATTTACAGAATTTTAACATAATAATTAATTTCGTAATTAAAATAAAATCCATATAATTATGGTAATGTCTAATTTCCTAGATTTATGGATTTCAAAATTCGAATTAATTTAAATTCTTCTACTAATATGAATTTTGAATCATTTTTTTACTAATTTGAATTTTGAATTATTTTTCTACAATATTCATTATTCCTGATTTTTTTCACTTATTGATCATTTTCATATAAATAATCTAATATAATATATTTTATTCTGATATGAATTATTAATAAAAATGGATTACAACAAAAAACACATAATATTCTATAATGAACAATGTATATATTCTAATAGGAACATTTATATTCGAATATGAAGTATTTATTAAAAAATTTATTCCAATATGAACACGATACATTATAAGATGAATATAGTATATTCTACAATAATTTAAAAATATTCTAACATTACACGATCTACTATAATTTGAACATATTCTATTCTAAAAACATAAAAACTTCAACAAATGGATTCTTTTGATGTTCTTGATGATGGATACTTCACCATGCTACTATCATCCATCTTTAATTCTGCAGTCACTTCTTTAGCTTCATGTGCTTCCAATCTTGCAACAAAACAAAAATATCATCCAAAAAATCAAAAACCAACTAAAAGTACAAAACTAAAAAGCATATTGTGTGAATAATTTATACTAGAATAAGGTTGAAAAAGATGCAATATTATTGGTATGTTTATTATAGCGTCCTACTTTCATTTCTTTCTACTAAAATCATTCTACTTTGAACATTGTAAGAGTTCCACTCAAAACATCTTCAAGAACATAGTGGGACCCAAACTGAAACAAAACTGTAACAGTTCCACTCAAAACATCTTAAGTCATGTACCAATTAAGTAAAAAAGAAACAACACCTAAGTTGATATAAATTGAAGATACAAGTTCAAGAAAAAGTTAGTAAATAACAAGTTAAATTTCATGATAAGTAAAGATATGAAATATGTACATCAATTCTTTGGGTATTAATATGTCAGCACTCAGCATAAAGGAATAGCCTTTTATAAATTATATCAAATGGGTGTCTACCATTCTTAAGTATATAACCACCGACATAACAGTCTTGACATTTTTACCAAAAGTAATCATCTACTATAACAAATTTAAGCAGAAAAAGGATTAGAATTTATTAGTTAATACGTCATTCAAGCATAAATAATTATATTTATACTAACCTCATTTCCAAGACCAAGATGCTCCTCATCGAACCAATCCTCACATATGCAGCACCGAATCATTTCCACTTGCTCTTCAGCATCTGGATCAGGATAAAGTCGACCACAAGTATCAGATCCAGGAACAGTCCAAGAGCTTCAAAAGAGACCGGTTTTGAGAAAGTAGAGAAATTAAAGAACTCCATGATGCTACATTTCGTTTGTGCATTCTATCGAACACATGGCGTGCAGATAAGAATAATCAAATTACATAGTCGGGAAAAAATCACGCTGGACCTTAATCGGAAAAAAATTACGATTAAACAAATCAAGTAAACCTCATAATCCAAAAATATGGATAGACATGGATTGTTGGCATCAATTGACGACCAAACAACAAACAATCAGAAACAAGAACAAGTAGAAACCACTCCGGTTCGCATACATCAATTAATTGATCCATCATAGCAGAAACACAACGAATTAGGTAATGAACGACCGAAAAGAAAACATTATCGCAAATGAGATACACAAAGAGTGTATAAAACAAAATAGAAGAGTTAGACGAAAAACAGAAGCGTTAATCGGAATTGTTTGATACCTGAGGTTGCCGAAGTCGCGAAACACCGATCAATATTGATTAAATCCAAGATGCAGCCTGCAATCGGGATCCAGACACGTTAATCGGAATTGCTTACTTGGGATTTACACCATCCAACAAATAGCGATCGGAGATGGTGATGACGGTTACGATGGTGAAAATGAAGGAGAGATGTGAAACGGAGGAGAGGTTAACGTGAATGTTTAATCGGAGATGTTGAAGAGGTAAACGAGGGTTAACCGGGATAAATGGGAGAGAGATGGAATTATTTTCGGATTCGGTTTCTATTTAAAAACTGATAAAATTAAAAGAAAAACTCACCGCCCTTCTCATCCAATTTTGCATGTGACAAGGTAAATTTTAATTTTATTACACACATATTTTTTGTGATTTGCAATTAGTAAAATTATTATAAATATAATGTAATTGATTTCTTATAATCACGGTGTAAATTATGAGCAAGAAAAAATCATACATATTTTTTCAAGCGAAAAGAATATGTTTAGAGCCACAATTGCGTATATATATTCTTGTCTTTCTCTTTATAAAACAGAATAAATTCTATGTAATTGATTTCTTATAATCCTTAATTTTTTAAATATAAGAATAAATTATGTTTTATAAAGAGAAAGAGAATATATATATATATATATATATATATATATATATATATATATATATATATATATATATATATATATATATATATATATATATATATATATATATATATATATATATATATATATATATATATATATATATATATATATATATAGACTTAGGATCTTTTGAGAACCAACTTCACCCCGAGAACCCGAGAACTCCCAAACCAATATTTTTTCAAAAAACCGACCACATAGGCCTCTAAAACGCTCAAATAGGTGCCGGGTCGCTGAAAAAAATTTCCGAAAAAACAACTTTTTTTTTTTTTTTTTGAAAAAAATTTGCACATGTGCAAAAAAAAAAAAAAAAACTTTGCACATGTGCAAACTTTTTTATACGTACATTTTTTTCCAAATTTTTTTTATGGATGTCTTTCTAACATATATTAAAGGCGTTCTGTAAAAAAAATTTCAAAAAAAGGGTACGTATAAAAAAGTTTGCATATGTGCAATTTTTTTTTTGCACATGTGCAAAGTTTTTTAAAAAAAAAGACATTTTTTCGGAATTTTTTTTTTCGAAAATGCTTAAAAGTGTGCGTTTTAGAGGCTTATGGGGTCGGTTTTTTTTTTAAAAAAAATCGGTTTGGGAGTTCTCGGGTTCTCGGGGTGAAGTTGGTTCTCAAAAGATCCTAACTCTCTCTCTCTATATATATATATATATATATATATATATATATATATATATATATATATATATATATATATATATATATATATATATATATATATATATATATATATATATATATATTCCTCTCTTTCTCTTTATAAAACAGAATTTATTCTTATATTTAAAAAGTTAGAAGAATTACAAGGGTTCCAGCATATGGTTGAATTCCTAACCTTTGTGGTGGAATATTAGAACATGCGCACCAAGTGTTGAATAAATGGTTGAATGGATGTTTGGCTAATTGTTGGCCTTATTAAATTGTTATATCTTTCAGGGTTAATAAAATAAAAGTCACTGTAGTTTTGTTTAAAATTCTGGTTTAACCACTATATTTTTTTTGTTCCATAAAAACCACCCATATTTTCAAAAAATTACATATTGACCACTGTTCATTTTATTTTATAACTTTTAACGATTATTTTCAACGAAATATTATGTGAAAAGTTTCATATCGACATTTGAAACAAATATTGGAACTTCATTGTAGTAAAAATGATATATAAAGTTTTCTACTTGTTATTTTGGTCTTCGTAAGGTGCAGCTTTTCGGCCACGTTGTGAATGCATAGGGTGTCCAAGTGAATCCATTAAATTTTGAATGCGACGGGGGTAAGAAGTATTCCGAGTTGGCGGCATAAAATCTTGACTTTTATTTATTATAGTGGTCGCAATGTATCTTTTTGAAAATATGAGTGATTTTTACGAATATTTTTGAAAGTATTAGTGGTTTTTTTAGAACAAAAAAAAAATATAGTGGTTAAACCGGATTTTGGTCAAACTACAGTGGTTTTTATGTTATTAGCCCTACTTTTAAGCTATTAAAGAGTACTTGACTATTGCCATTTCTTTATGCCAACAATCCAAGCCATGCGGGAAATGTTTTGTCTGTGTCTGTATAGTTGTTTGTGTAGGTTTGTGGTGTGGGTATCTGTGTGTCAGTGTGTATGTGTCTGTCTATAAATAAACATATAATTATTCAATTAGTCGGCATAACTATTGATTATACATTTTTTATTTTAATATATTTTGAGTATACAAGTATTTAACATAAATTTTAGAGAATAATTCATGTCAAGATTCACGGATTGATTTAGTCCGTTTTTGCGTTAACTATTTTTATTTTTATTTTGAGTTATATATTAAAATGACCCAATGGTGAGTTGGTGACCTTTTACATCATTCAACACACCATTTAACAAAATAAATATAATGGATTCAAAGATACAAGCAAATTATAATAAACTTTGAGGCTTTAAGATTAATCTACAAAACTACATCAACTAGATAGACTATTAATGTGAAGTTTTACAAATCAAATATTTTCAATATGATAAACTATTAATGTGAAGTTTTAATATATTTCTCATTGGAAAACTGAAAAATATTATTTATAATATGTATAGAGTAGGCAAGAAGACATTCGTACATGACATTGTCGTTTGGTTTTCCTGTAGTTTTTTCGGATGGTGCAAGAAAATCTTAGAGAGTTGTATATTTTCTATTTTAATGTCATCGAGTGTTTGTTTTATGAATTTTCTATTTAATATTTAATTATTAAATCTTATGACTTATCTTACATGTTCATGTAAATAGATCCTTGGTGGGTATTAAAATGGTCTTTAATTTTGTTCAAAGTTCTTGCTTTCGTTGCCATTTTCTTAAGTACTGAAATCCGATTTTGAACAAAACCAACATTGTTTGCTTTGGTATGATGTGTTCTTGTTACAATGAGGGGGAGTTGAAATATGCTTGGAGACACAATTTTCGTAATTGAAGGGAGGAAGAAGAACTTGTTAAATTGAATACTTCCCTTCATGATTTGCCTTCAAGTAACAGAGAGGATATTTGGAGTTCGGAGCTCTATGATACAAGTTACGTTAGTATTTTTTTTCATTATTTTGTGGATCTCAACAATTTGGAGATTGTGGACAGCAAAACTCGATGGAATAAAAGTGCTCCTATAAGTGTCCTGTTGGAAAATATGACGGATCCGAATTGACTTTAGACAATATTAGCTCAATGCGGAATAGGATCAAAATTATCAAACGGTAATAATCACAACGAAATACGAATGAAGTAAATAAAATAGAGACACGAGGATTTACGTGGAAACCCCAAATCGGGAAAAACCACGGGCGGAGGAAGCCGAGAACCAATTCACTATATTTTGTGGTGTTTACAAAATATTTGAAGAATATAAAAATACAAAGAGTTTATAAAACTTTTATGTATTTACAAGAGAAGAAATTGGATTTGAGAGATGTGTTTTGATGTTTTTGGTGTGGTTTGCATCAATGATCTTCTAACCTATTTATACTAAATTTCTACATGCCATTTAAGAAAAAATGGCTCATATGTTGAATTATTTACAAGCCACATTTGAAAATTGATTAGCAGCCATTTGAAAATAAGTGTTGCAGCCACATCTTTGAATATCATCTTTAGCAGCCATTTGAAAATAAGTGTTGCAGCCTTTGAATAAAAGATTGTTGAATTTTGAAGACATATTCTTCAATCTCCACCTTGACTTCAAAATGGAACAAAACTTATATACCCATTTGGTAAAACAACTCTTCAAACTTCAAAACTCCATAAGAAATTGCAATCACCATATAGAGAAAAATTGATCCTGAAAAATGAAATACTTCCTCCACCACGAGCCTAATCAGGCTCAAATGCGATCAGAAACACCCACCAAATCCAAACATGTTTTGAACTTGGTTATTGGAAGACTTTTAGTGAACATATCAGCAGGATTATCATTGGTGCTGATCTTGTTTACCGTAATTTCGCCTTTAGCAATAACATCTCTGATGAAGTGATAACGAACATCAATATGCTTCGTTCGATCATGGAACATTTGATCCTTTGTCAGAAATATTGCACTTTGATTGTCACAAAAAACAGTTTTAAAGGATAACTTGTTTGAAAGCTCACCTATCAACCGTTTCAACCAGAGGGCTTCTTTCACTGCTTCCGTAGTAGCCATGTATTCGGCTTCGGTGGTGGATAACGCTACGGTGGACTGTAACTGTGCTTTCCAGCTATTTGCGCAATCACCCAAAGTAAACATGTACCCTGTAATCGATCGTCTTTTATCCAAGTCCTTTGCATAATCGGAATCCACATAACCAAGTACTCCACTATCGGTTTTGCCAAACCGCAGACATAAAGAGGAAGTACCTCGCAAGTACCGAAAAATCCATTTAACAGCAGCCCAATGTTGTTTTCCTGGATTCGCCATGTATCTGCTCACCATGCTTACCGCATATGACAAATCTGGACGTGTACAAATCATAGCATACATAAGAGATCCTACAGCGCTGGAGTATGGTACCTTTGCCATGTATGTTATATCTTCTTCGGTGGTAGGACTTAAGGCGGATGATAGCTTGAAGTGGGCTGCGAAAGGAGTGCTGACTTCTTTTGCATCATGCATATTGAAACGGTGCACAACCTTCTCAATGTAGCTTTGTTGAGAAAGGTATAGAGTTCTTGCACTGCGGTCTCGCACTATTTCCATTCCTAGAATTTTCTTGGCAGCACCCAAGTCCTTCATATCGAACTCAGCATTCAACTGGTCTTTTATCTTTTGAATCTCCTTTATATTCTTCGCTGCAATTAACATGTCATCCACGTATAAAAGTAGATAGACCATTGAGCCATCGTCACACTTCTTGTAGTAAACGCAGCTGTCGTAGGTGCACCTTTTCAGCTTGTGACTGGTCATAAATGAGTCAAACCTTTTATACTATTGTCGCAGAGATTGCTTGAGGCCATAAAGAGATTTCTTCAATTTGCACACGTAGCTTTCCTTGCCAGGAGCTACAAAACCTTCAGGTTGTTGCATATATATCTCTTCCTCAAGCACGCCATTTAAGAATGTTGTAGTAACATCAAGTTGCTCTAACTCATAGTCACGAGAGGCAACTAATCCCAACAAGACACGTATTGACGTGTGTTTCACAACCGGAGAGAAAATGTCGGTATAATCAATACCAGGGATTTGACTGTAGCCCTTGGCTACTAACCGAGCTTTGTACCTCGGTTTGTCACCGGGATGAATAGCCTCCTTCAACTTGTAAACCCATTTACATTTAACTGTCTTCTTACCCTTTGGAGCCACAACGAGATCCCATGTGCCATTTTTCTGAAGAGATTCCATCTCATTGTGCATGGCAACCATCCACTCATTCGAGTTTTTAGAATGTATGGCTTCGTTGTAGCTTATAGGTTCCAAAACAGATTCTACTTCACTTGCAACGGTAAGAGCATATGTGACAGAATTTACTTGAGCATACCTCTTTGGAGGTATAATCTGTCTGCGTGGTCTATCCCTTGCAATGGATGGGCTCGGAGGTTGAGATGGAGTTGGAATGGTCTCATGGAGAGTAGTATGTTCACTGCTTGAAGGTTGAGACACTGCAGGAACCTCATGATTCATATCGGTGGAAGAGTTAAAAGATTGCTCCACCTCCAATTGCGCTTTGTCTTTTTCTCCTAATTTTTCATCTTCTTTGGTCTGAACGTTGGTTGTTGAATGGAGCATAGCTTTTTCATCAAAGGTCACATCTCTTGATGTAATGACTTTCATAAGCTCTGGGCTCCACAATTTGAACCCTTTCACTCCTGTCTTGTATCCAATAAAAATGCACTTAATGGCTCTTGGTTCTAATTTGCCATTATCAACCCGTGCATATGCTGGACATCCAAACGGTATTAATTTTGTGTAGTCAGCAGGCTTACCAGACCATAGCTCAAACGGAGTCTTCTTTCCAATAGTACGTGAGGGGGAGCGGTTGATAATATAGCATGCGGTGGAAGCTGCTTCGGCCCAAAAAGACTTTGGTAGCTTCGAGTGAGAGAGCATACATCGGACCTTCTCCATGATGGTGCGGTTCATTCTTTCCGCAACGCCGTTCTGCTGTGGTGTGTGGACTACAGTGCGGTGACGTGTAATCCCTTCCTTACGGCAATAGGAGTTGAATTCTTCTGAGCAGAATTCCAGTCCGTTATCGGTACGAAGGTATTTTACTTCAAAACCGGATTGTTTTTCAACTAACACTTTCCAATCCCTAAAGGTTGAAAATACTTCTCCCTTTGTCTTTAAGAAGAACGACCATACCTTCCTGGAGAAGTCGTCAATAATAGTGAGCATATAAGAGGCTCCACCTTTCGATGTAACCTTTGCTGGTCCCCATAAATCCGAGTGTATGTAGTCGAGTGGTCCTTTTGTCGTATGTTTGCCACTGATAAAACTTACTCGCTTCTGCTTTCCGAACACACAATCTTCACAGAATTCAAGCTCAGTTGATTTATGCTCCCCAAGTAACCCCCTTCGGCTTAGTTCACTCATACCGTGGTATGACATATGACCGAGCCTGAGATGCCATAGGCGAGAATGATCAACATTGGAGAGGGATTTAGAACTAACCGAGGCTTCGCCAGAAATAACTTGTCCGTCCATAATGTAAAGGTTCGCGGATCTCCGAACTCCTCGGATGACAGTCGAACCGTCTTTCAAAATATAGACCTTCCCGTGTTTGCCGACAAACTCGTAACCTTTTTTCTCAAAAGTACCGAGAGATAGTAAATTTCGCCTAAGACCGGAGACATGCTTCACATCTTCAATTGTTCGAACAACACCATCGAACATGCGAAACCTGACTATACCATGTCCAATAATACAGCACGAAGTATCGTTGCCCATCAAGACATGTCCTTGGTTAACATTTTCATATGTATGAAAAATACTCCGGTTGGAGCTCATATGAAAAGTACATGCTGAATCAAGAACCCACTCGCTCATGGTAATCAAACCGAAGTCTGAAACAGATAGAAGCTCGCCATCGGAACCGGTTTCGGCTACATCAGCTTCTACGGTAGTACCTGCTGGTTTACCATTCATGGTTGCCTTCTCCTTCTCCTTGTTTTTCAACTTGTAACATTCATCGATCAGATGTCCCTTTTTATGACAATAATTACAATATTTGCGCTTGCCTTTGGACTTAGATCTAGATCGGTTTTGTGAAGAATTACCTCTCTCGTTGGGTCTCCCTCTAATGTTGAGACCTTCGGCTTTTGAATCGTTGCTGCTGCCACTAATAATCTGCTTCATCTTTTCTTTTGAATCAAGAGCGGTCATTATCTCATTCAAGACAAGAGTGTCTCGACTATAGATAATGGTATCACGAAAGTGATCATAGGAATCTGGGAGTGATGATAATAGAAATAGCGCCAAATCTTCATCTTCATATTTGACGTCCATATTTTCCAGATTTCCTACAAGCTCTTTAAAAGTAGAGAGGTGATCAGATAAAGAACTTCCCTCGCCCATCTTGAGATTGAAGAGTCGTTGCTTCAGGTGTAGCTTGTTTGGCAAGCTTTTCGTCATTAGTAGCTGTTCGAGTTTTAGCCAGAGAGCCGCTGCAGATGTCTCTTTCAGTACATCTTGGAGAACGTCGTTGGATAGATGCAGACGGATCTGCGACGACGCCTTCAAATCTTTCATTTCCTTTTCTTCAGTTGACCAAGTTGCCGGCATTTTCTCCATTCCTAACAGTGCTTTGTGGAGATCCATCTGAATGAGAATATCTCTCATCTTTACTTGCCACAGCGGAAATCGGGTATTCCGATCCAGCAGCGGAATATCGTATTTCACCGAAGACATGATTAATTACTTGATAAAATGATCCCGATAAGCTAATATCAAAACCCGGATGCTCTGATACCAATTGTTGGAAAATATGACGGATCCGAATTGACTTTAGACAATATTAGCTCAATGCGGAATAGGATCAAAATTATCAAACGGTAATAATCACAACGAAATACGAATGAAGTAAATAAAATAGAGACACGAGGATTTACGTGGAAAACCCAAATCGGGAAAAACCACGGGCGGAGGAAGCCGAGAACCAATTCACTATATTTTGTGGTGTTTACAAAATATTTGAAGAATATAAAAATATAAAGAGTTTATAAAACTCTTATGTATTTACAAGAGAAGAAATTGGATTTGAGAGATGTGTTTTGATGTTTTTGGTGTGGTTTGCATCAATGATCTTCTAACCTATTTATACTAAATTTCTACATGCCATTTAAGAAAAAATGGCTCATATGTTGAATTATTTACAAGCCACATTTGAAAATTGATTAGCAGCCATTTGAAAATAAGTGTTGCAGCCACATCTTTGAATATCATCTTTAGCAGCCATTTTAAAATAAGTGTTGCAGCCTTTGAATAAAAGATTGTTGAATTTTGAAGACATATTCTTCATGTCCATATTTTTGCTTGACAATTTGAGTTGGATAGGTTACATACACGGTGCACTCTTGACAAAAGAGTGATGTGAACTTTTGATGTGAACTTTTGCTTGTCCATATTTTTGATGTGAACTTTGTGACGATTTGTGATTAAGAAGTTGAAACTGGTGATCACTTATTTGTTGCATGTCAAGTTGCCAAGGATCATTGGCATAAAGTTAATTAGCATTTGTGGGGAATTTCAATGCCTTGAATCGAATTTGGGTGCTTTAATAGATTGGGAGGACGATTCTATTTTAAGAGGTGTAAATAAGCAATATTTTTATTTATTTATTTGGGTGTCCTGGAACAATATTATCTTCAATGGAGATGAGAAAAGAAAAACTCTGCCTTTAAATTAAGGGTTAAGGTTGAATTTGTCACTTAACTTTCTGGTTTGTATTCATTTGGTCACTTAAATTTGTTTAAGTTATAAAATGTCACCAAACTTTTTATTTATTTTCGAAATGGTCACTAAAGTATGCGTAAAAAATTAGAATGTGTTAAGAGATATTGGATTAAGAGCCCTCTTTTGCTCTTTCTACTATGTAATTTGTTTTTCAAGGCTAGCTTATGGCTAGTTGATCAATTAAATCGTTTGTTTGTTCAAAAAACAATTAAATACAGAATTTACTAATTAAGATATAACAAATCATGAACAAACTTATGTTTTGATAATCATATACAAACACCATTAATTAAGATATAACAAATCATGAACAAATCAATAACTGTTAAAATCATGAATACATTGGGAACAATTTCGTACACTTTAGAAATCATTAACTTAGAACCTTAACATTCATCAAGAAAACTTTCATTATGGAAATCATTAACTGAGAACCTTAACATACATTGGGAACAATTTCGTACACTTTAGAAATCATTAACTTAGAACTTTAACATTCATCAAGAAAACTTTCATTATGGAAAGGCCTCGACAATCAACATAAGTGCGGGCATCTTGATAATATTGTAACGGCAAAAGCCACTTTCACCAAGAAGTTTCTTCCAGTCATTTTCAGATCCTTCTCTTCCACAAGGAAATAATGCGAACATTACTAGATCAAATGTAAGGCGTGGGTAGTTAAAAGGATAATCATCAGTGGGATGTTGAACGATCTCCACGATAATGACTTTTCCGGTTTCCTTAGGTATCGCTTTTCGACAATTTTTAAGTATCTTAACACAATCTTCATTGCTCCAGTTATACAAGATCCACGGAAATGACACAAAGACTAATATCGTTATTTATCGTGGAACACACTCTTGATTTTTTCATAATTTCATTCTCCGTAGTCATACAATCCTTTAAGAAATAAGTATTGCAATAATGCATCTTATAATTTGCATGCTCGGGTGGTATTTGGTATAAATATATGTGAAACCCAAGATTGTCTCTCCAAAAGAGCCCTTGTGGAGAGAGGGAAGACTCCAACATATATTGACACTTATAGGACCGTGTCGCACCAATTTAGGATACACTGACATTTGATTGATCGAATTGCCAAACACTACTCCCTCAAGTTATTGATACTTCTAAACAATAATCCAAACATCTGCGCCAACACTAAAGCAAAAAACAATTTGACTACTTTTGAGTTGATTTCGTAAAACTTTTATTCTAAAGTGTATATAAGCAAGCCCGTGCTCGTAATAACTAAACAACTAGAGTCTTGTTTATATACGTGGGTGTATGTACTTGTATAATCCGTGATCCATTCTTGGTACATCAGTACATCACTCTCAATCTAAAGATAAAAGTGACCATGAAAGGAGCATTATAATTCTTGAACAATAAAACTAACCTTCATGAAAATCATTTCTGTAGGAGGGATGGCATTAAACATGTCACCAGCAACATGCGTAACCCCATCATATGTCGGTGCAGCGGAAATTACATGTGGCAAGTCAAAGTTGATACCCTTAAGATGTGGATATGCCTTCACAATCTCAGATATTCCGACACCCATACCACCTCCAACATCCGCCACATTTCCTTTGGACGTAAGAAATCCATTCCTGTAACTTGAGATGACGGCATCCATGGTGATCTTAGCAGTGCACGCCATACCCTCATTGAAAATGCAACTGAAATCCGAGTTAACCATAGAAAAATCATAGAATTCTTCTCCATGGGTAAGTTTAAACGCTGTACCAGCTTCTTTAAGTGATCGACTTAGCGCACTCAAGGGCAAACCAAAGAATGGGTTGGTAAACATCATAACCAACGGTACTAAAGTCTCATTTGAATCTTTCAACAACCACTTAGAACAGTGGTTCAGGGACTAAACTGTTTCTTGCTCGCTATCTTCTTCATCGAACACCTTTGTGAATAATTGTCTTCAAAAGCAAAAAGGCAAATGAATTATTTTCATGTGGCCCCCACATGAATAGTAATCAACATAAAATTCAAATTGTATTTTGCACGTGGAGTTTGAACGACGAGAAAATTTTCATTCTTCAATTGCGGCAATTGCAGACGCCCTCAATTCTTTTTCAACCTTTAAGGCATTATTCGGCTGATCATCCCTATAAATAGGGATGTTCATTTTGCAATTCAAGTCGTCCAAAACAATCTGTTTTATATATATATATATATATATATATATATATATATATATATATATATATATATATATATATATATATATATATATATATATATATATATATATATATATTGTGAGGCTCTATGTATTAAAAAGAAAAGAGAGATATATATTTTTCAGTTCCAAATCTTGTAACCTCCTCATTTTTCTCATATAGTGATTATCATCGGTTGTGCCGTGGTTTTTTCCCGAAAGGGTTTTTCCACTTTAAATCATTGTGTCCATATTTATTTTTCTTTATCGTATTATTTTTTATTTAATTTTATTGTCGATATTATTTTACATAACAAGTGTTATCAGAGCCACGTTGTTTTCTATACTCATTCTCAATGTATTGAGTATTATATCGACATAGCTACTTTGAAATACGATATTCCATTGTTGGATCGAGATACAAGATTTTCATTATGGCAAGTAAAAATGCGAGCTGTATTGGCTCAGTTGGACCTTGATGATGCTTTGTTAGGCCGAGACAAAATGTCTGCGTCTTGGTCAGATGAAGAAAAGGATCGTAAGGCTCTCTCTCATATCCATCTTCATTTATCTAACAATATTTTGCAGGAAGTTATGAAAGAAAGTATTGCCGCCGCTTTATGGCTAAAATTGGAACAAATTTGTATGACCAAAGATCTCACAAGTAAGATGCACCTTAAACAAAAATTATTTTCGCTTAAGATGCAAGAAGGTGGATCGTTGCTGGATCATCTGTCGACATTTAAAGAAATCATCACTGATCTTGAAGCTATGGAGGTAAAATATGATGAAGAGGATTTGGGTTTAATTCTTTTATGTTCTTTGCCTAGTTCTTATTCAAACTTTAGAGATACCATATTATATAGTCGTGATACTTTAACACTTCACGAAGTTTATGAAGCTTTGCATGCAAAAGAAAAGATGAAAGATATGGTATCCACTGAAGGTTCAAGTTCTAAAGGAGAAAGTCTGGTAGTTCGTGGCAGACCAACAGATAAGAATGATTCCAAAGGCAAGAACAAAAGAAATTCTAGAAGAAAATTTAGACCCAGACGTTCCAAGTCATGCAACTATTGCAAAAAGAAAGGACATAATATCTCTAAATGTTACAAGTTGAAAAACAAGGAGAAAAGAGCTGCTAATCAAAACCCCAAACCAAATCAAGATGATGAAGGAAAAGCTACTTATGCTGCTGAAAATAATTCTAATGGAGATGTTATTGTAGCTTTTGCAGGAATCCTAAAAACCAATGATGAATGGATTCTTGACTCAGCTTGTACTTTTCACATGAGTCCAAACAAAAGCTGGTTTACAAATTATCAACCTATAGAAGGTGGCTCCGTATTGATGGGTGATAATGCACCATATAAAGTCACTGGAATCGGTTCAATTCAAATCAAGATGTTTGATGGTGTTGTTAGAACTTTGTCTGATGTTCGACACGTTCCAGGTTTGAAAAGAAACCTTATTTCTTTAAGTACTCTTGACCTTAAAGGGTACAAATATTTCGGTGAAGGTGGAGTTTTAAAGGTTTCAAAAGGCACTATGATTGTCATGAAAGCCGATATCAAATCATCAAACTTGTATCATCTTCGGGGTACAACAGTAACAGGTAATTCAAATGTTACTTCAAATTCATCTTCTATTTCTGATACTACTAATCTATGGCATATACGTCTTGTGCATATGAGTGAACTTGGTTTAACAGCATTAAGCAAAAGAGGATTGCTTGATGGCCAATGCGTTGGCAAACTGGAATTCTGTGAACATTGTATTTTTGGCAAGCACAAGAGGGTAAAATTTAAAACCTCAGTACATACTACAAAAGGCATTTTAGAGTATGTACATGCTGATTTATGGGGACCATCTCAAGAAGCATCACTAGGTCGTTATATGTTGACAATTATTGATGATTATTCAAGAAGAGTTTGGCCATATTTCTTGAAGCTTAAATCTAAAGCATTCTCTGCATTCAAAGAATGGAAAGTCATGGTGGAAAACCAGACCGGTAAGAAGGTCAAAAAGCTTTGCACAGATAATGGTATGGAGTTTTGTTCAAATGAATTTAATTCATATTGTAAACTAGAAGGAATTGTTAGACACTACACCGTTTCTTACACACCTCAACAAAATGGTGTAGCTGAACTTATGAACAGAACCATTATTTCAAAAGCCCGTTGTATATTATCTAACGTAGGATTATCTAAGCGTTTTTGGGCAGAAGCTGCTTCTACTGCATGTTATCTAATTAACATGTCACCTTCTATTCCACTTGATAAAAAGACTCCTATTGAGGTATGGTCTGGCTCCCCAGCAAACTATTCAGATTTAATAATTTTTGGTTGCCCTGCTTATGCTCATGTTGATAATGGAAAATTAGAGCCCAGGGCAATTAAATGTATCTTTCTTGGTTACAAGTCTGGTGTGAAAGGATATAAGTTATGGTGTCCTGAAACTAAAAAGGTCGTGATTAGTAGAAATGTAGTACTTAATGAATCAGCTATGCTACATAAAGATTCTCCTACTAATATTCCTGTTGAGAGTCAACAAAAGACAAGTGTGTAGGTGGAGCAATCTGTTGACTTAGAACATACACCAGAAAAAGAAAACTCTATTGATCAAAATCAATTAGTTGAGCAAGAGTCTTCTACTCCTACTCTTACTCACCAACCACAACGTTCTATAGCAACTGATAGACCTAGGAGGGTCATTCATCCTCCTAAGAGACTGATAGAAGAAGCAAATATTGTTGCTTATGCTTTAAATGTTGCTGAAGAAATTGAAGGTATCAAAGAACCTTCAACTTACACGCAAGCCATTACTTCAGAACATTGCAACAAACGGATAACTGCCATGCATGATGAAATGGAATCTCTTGAAAAGAATGACACTTGGGAGTTGGTGAAATTACCAAAAGAAAAGAAGCCTATCCGCTGCAAATGGATTTTCAAAAGAAAAGAAGGTATTACTCCTAATGAGGAAGCAAGATTTAAAGCAAGGTTAGTTGCTAAAGGCTATAGCCAAATTTCAGGCATTGATTTTACTGATGTTTTCTCTCCTGTTGTTAAGCATAGCTCAATTCGTACTTTACTTGGTATTGTTGCCATGCATAATTATGAGCTTGAGCAGTTAGATGTCAAAACTACATTTTTACATGGTGAATTGGAGGAAGATATTTATATGGAGCAACCTGAAGGCTTCATTATCCCTGGAAAAGAGAACTTGGTATGTAGATTGAAGAAATCTCTTTATGGGTTAAAGCAGTCCCCAAGACAATGGTATAAGAGGTTTGACTCTTTTATGCTATCTCATAATTTTAAAAGATCAGATTATGATAGTTGTGTTTATTTTAAGTCAGTCAATAGTTCATCAATATATCTGCTTCTTTATGTTGATGATATGTTGAGTGCTGCAAAAGATAAACTAGAGATAGCAAAACTGAAAGCACAACTAAGCAAAGAGTTTGAAATGACGGACTTAGGTCCAGCCAAGAAAATTCTTGGTATGGAAATTACTCGTAACAGACAGCATGGAAAACTATACCTAAGTCAAAAGAGGTATATTGAGAAAGTTCTTCAAAAATTCAACATGCATAAATCCAAGCCAGTGAGTACTCCGTTAGCTGCACATTTCAAACTGTCTTCAGCATATTGTCCAAAGACAGATGATGAAATTAACAACATGGCGAAAGTTCCGTATTCTAGTGCAGTTGGTTCTCTAATGTATGCCATGGTATGTTCTCGCCCTGATTTATCTTACGCTTTAAGTGTTGTTAGCAGATATATGGCTAACCCAGGAAAAGAGCATTGGAAAGTTGTTCAATGGATTCTTAGATATTTATGCGGTACTTCCAATGCATGTTTACAATTTGGAAGTTCTCGTGAAGGACTGGTGGGCTATGTAGATTCTGATTATGCTGGAGATTTAGATAAAAGAAGATCTTTGACAGGTTATGTCTTTACCATTGGTGGATGTGCTGTGAGTTGGAAGGCAAGTCTACAGAACACTGTCGCCTTATCCACAACTGAAGCAGAGTACATGGCAATTTCTGAAGCTTGTAAGGAAGCTATTTGGTTAAGAAATTTATATGGTGAACTTTGTGGAGACACATCTCCTACAAAGATTTTTTGTGATAGTCAAAGTGCTATTTATCTTACAAAAGATCAAATGTTTCATGAGAGAACGAAACATATTGATGTACGTTATCACTTTATCTGAGATGTTATTTCCATAGGTGATATTCAAGTTCAAAAGATTAGCACTCATGACAATTCGGCGGATATGATGACGAAGCCGGTTCCAGCAACTAAGTTTGAGCTTTGCTCAAGCTTGGTTGGTATGACAATCTAATTCCAAAGATTGTCGGCACACGATGATTTTATAATGAGGAGTTCTACAAGTGGAAATTCGTCTCAAGGTGGAGTTGTTTGATTACTTATTGCTTTTAAAGTCAAGGTGGAGATTGTGAATAATT
This sequence comes from Cichorium intybus, assembly GCA_023525715.1. NCBI lineage: Eukaryota > Viridiplantae > Streptophyta > Magnoliopsida > Asterales > Asteraceae > Cichorium > Cichorium intybus. The sequence goes on along the minus strand of CM042017.1, from coordinate 33,019,831 downwards.
GTCTTCAAAAGCAAAAAGGCAAATGAATTATTTTCATGTGGGCCCCACATGAATAGTAATCAACATAAAATTCAAATTGAATTTTGCACGTGGAGTTTGAACGACGAGAAAATTTTCATTCTTCAATTGCGGCAATTGCAGGCGCCCGCAATTTTTTTTCAACCTTTAAGGCATTATTCGGCTGATCATCCCTATAAATAGGGATGTTCAGTTTGCAATTCAAGTCGTCCAAAACAATCTGTTATATATATATATATATATATATATATATATATATATATATATATATATATATATATATATATATATATATATATATATATATATATACATAGATATATTGTGAGGCTCTATGTATTAAAAAGAAAAGAGAGATATATATTTTTCAGTTCCAAATCTTGTAATCTCATCATTTTTCTCATATAGTGATTATCATCGGTTGTGCCCGTGGTTTTTTCCCGAAAGGGTTTTTCCATATTTATTTTTTTTTTATCGTATTATTTTTTATTTTATTTTCTTGTCGATATTATTTTACATAACAACCTTTCTGTAGACCAAGAATCTCATGAGTCCTTCAATCCCATCAACATTTATTGAGGATGAGTGGATACCGCTGGCAATTTCTGACAACGTTATAGGGCGGTTGTGATTGCTTATTATGTCAGGAATTCGAAGCTCAACACAACATCGTATAGCCATGCTGTCAACCACTCCGTATAGGTACCGCCATATCTGTGCCTGGCCTACTAGAACTTCATTGTCCTCCTTCTTGCACTCTTCAGCGAATACGAAAATTTTGATGAGACACAAACTTATATATAACCCAAAAAAGGCACGGTCTCTATCTAGAAAAAGAACTAATGCAAACCAATAATGGTCAGAAAGTATATCAATGATCTATTGAATTTGTAAATTTTAATTCAATTATATATTTGAAAACGTATATATAATAATGAGAAATAATTGTTACGAAATTGGTTATTTAATTTATTTAATTGTTAAAGATTTAACAATTAAATAAATTAAATAACCAATTTTGTTCATCGATAGGTTAGATGCTAAATTTGAAAAATAATAAGTCCTAGAGACAAGAACTACAATTATAACCAATGGCGGAGCAAGTAGTGGGGCAATACTGCGCCCCCTAACTATTTTAGTTGGCATTTTAGTCCATATCGGATAACACATTAAAAACTTACCGCCCTTCTCGTCTAATTGATTTGGCAATTTGGTATTTGACAAGGTAATTATTAATTTTATTACATATTTATTCTTTTGTAATTTGCAATTAGTAATATTATTATAATTTATAATTGATTTTTTATTACCACAGTATAAATTATGAGCAAGAAAAAATTATAGATATTTTTTCAAGCGAAAAGAACAGAGCCAGAGCCACAATTGCATCAGGTTAATGATAATATGACGGTAAATGTTCATAACTAGCATTGTATGCCGTGTGATACAACAGTAATTTTGGAAATAATTAACTATAAAAAATTATACGTATTATGTGTTTTCGTGGTATTTTGTATTAAGAAAAACTTATCGTTAAGCAATTTATGACGATTACAACAATTTAATTAGTTTTTGAAATCAGATAATATTTACGGTATGATGTTTAATAGAAATTAACATATGTTTTATTAAGACACCACAAATTTAAAGGGAATAATTATTAGATTGTTTGTGAATAATGGAAATTAAAACAATAGGGACCAAAGTTGTAATATGCAAATTAAAAAATACACCGGCTTAATTTGCAATAAAAAGGTGGCTGAAACTGTAATTACCTTTTAAAATTTATAGAGATCAAAACTATAATTGATACAAATTAAAAACTATAGAGATCAAAACTGTAATTATGTAAATTAAAAAATTAAAATTATCCTGAATTTGCAAAATAAAAATTGCAAGGACCTAAACTAAAAATTATAGAGATCAAAATTATATTATAAACTTTGAATTATAAGAACTGAAATTATAATTATTTAATTTACAAATACAATGACTAAAATTATAATTAACTCATTCTAGATCTTAACGGCAATATTGTCAATTTTGTCAACTTTACGACCACTTAACCAAAAGTGGTCACAATTTAATGTTAACTAGCGGGTTTCCCGTGCTCCGCACGGTTCGGGGGGGGGGGGGGGGGGGGGGGATTTTTAGGCATTTAATATGAAGCCATTCCTCGAGCTGCCATCCTTGTTTAGCTCCATAACCTACAAACACAAACAAATAAAAAATTTCAAGAAAAGTCAACTAAAAAAACATAGTTTTTAAAAAGTTATTAGTACTTACTGCTTTCTCTACAAGCTCAATGGACTCCTATTCCACAAAACCATGCAACTTTACGAAAAATAGTTTTCAAACCAAACATTAGACCTTTATAAGGAAAAGGGACAAATTGCAGGAAATAGGAACGTAGCTTACTTTTTTACCGTATATAGTGAGACACCTTTTTTACCCATAATGACAATGTACTTCTATTTAATTACCATTATATGGGGTATCGATTAAGGGCATTGTACTTACAAAAATCTATCAAATTATAGCAATATACTTTCGACATTTTTTCTTATTAGAACATTATAACTTGAAACTTTCACTGTGGTAATTTATATTTGGGATGATATTCCTATAAATGGGAAGGTTTTTCAAAGTATAATGTTACCATAGGAAGAAAATAAAGTAAGGGGTACAATATACAAGTAAACGAAAGTACGCTGCTATTTCTTATATTTAGATTTTAACTGTATTTCTTAAACTTATAGAAAAAAATAAAGGAAGCCTTACTGTTCCTGATGGCGAAGATCATTCAACTCCTTTTCGATCTGTTACATAGAATTATAGATAGCTTTTCAAAGTTTGATGATCCCTTTGGAAGACTCATATGTATCAATCTTGATTTGCAGTCAAAATCTCAGATTCTGATGATCCGTTTGGAAAACTTTGCTCAGGGACAACATAGAGAAAACCAAGGTCGGCACCTTTAACGTATGGTCCCATCCCCTGTAGAAATTTTAGAATAAAATAATTATTGATTTCTGTAGTTATATTTAATTCATTTTGAAAAAAAATGTAAAATTACCTTGCCATTGAGTTGGAGAAGTTCGCCTTCAACCCACTTTGGGTTTTTGAAACCGAATTCAGTGATCCTACCTTCACCTTCCTAGCTTCCAACCTAAAACCAGTCATTAATAATGTTTTCTATTCGAATATGTATATAAAAAAGGCCTAAAGAATCACAGTCTAAAAAACCATTAAGCAAAGAAATTCATGCACAATTACCACTCCCAATTCATCTGGATACATCCCACGATTTGAAAAGTGGCTCCTTTTTGTAAGTTTGGCACGGAATGTCACCTAAGAATAGAATGCTCAATTAAGAGAACAAAAATAAAATAAAATAAAATAAAAACTTACCTGACCAGCAGGAACATTCAGCTCACCTGTCACCTTCACAGCTTCAACATAGTCAAAAAACTCAACATCATTTGCAACATTCCAGTTACCATACTTACGCCTTAATTGTACCACTTCAGTACCATATATGGCCCAAACGCACCAACATAAAGACCTGCATAAAAAACTAACCCGTTTTAGCAAAAGGGTATTATAGACTTTTTGGTTTGTTGTAGAAAGAGCTTCACCATCAAATGGATCTAAATCCCTCTAGATGTAATGATCCGACTGAAATTCGTATGCTCTGGAAATTTCTCTCGCTTTTTCACCTGATTGATTGCAAAGTTGACAATTTCACGAACATCCCTCGAGACCTACATGTTTATAGCTCCTTTTACAATCAAATGATACAAGATATCTAATTATCAAGTTAGGAATTAAATGGATTATTGTTAGTGAAGGAGGAAATTATTATTAGTGAAGAGGAAATTATAATAATTACCAGGTAAGCAATAATTTATAAAAGGGTTTCTATGACGATCTAATGATTTTAGAAATCACAGGAGGTAATTGGATAATCAAGTGGAACTTAAGGTTCAATTGTTAATTCAAGAAATTAATGAAGTTATCAGTAATTGTTATCAAGTTACAAAAATATGGTGAAATGGATTCTATTGATATTAAAACACATGTTTACAGCCTATAATAGTCGTATAAGTAGATAATAAAAATGGTAGTACCCGTAATGGCAGACTATAGCCTCCACCATTATCTTGCTCAAAATAAAGTAGGTACAACGTGAATTTTAAACAAAGATTGTTAATTCTACTAAAACAATATGATATAACACTTACATGAAGAAATTATATAAAAGTTCCAAGTACCTTAAATTTGGTTTGTGCAGCTGAAGTGACTGGAACAACAATCCCAGATTAAACTTGTTCTTCACTTATTGTAACACCAAAAAAATGAGCGCATTGTTTTTCTACCTGAAATTATAACTTATTTAAAGCTTTATTAAAATTGCTACAAAGTAAAATTCTGTAACAATTAAACACACACCTTTCCACTAACTGATGCTCCTATTGGAAGACGCTGACTGTGACTATCCCATTTAAAGCTTCCTCAAGAACATTCTATTTGGAACTGGGATGTGGCAAGTTCCATAAGATCACCGAAGAATGGATATTTACGTGCCTCAAAATTGTTGATTCTGGAATTTATAAAACAAACTTTTTACTTTGAATAACCTACCCACTATAGCAATGGGCCTACGCCCAAATGGTTTCAAAGGTAGCAGGTTACCCATTGCTATAACTGGGTAGACTTTTTCAGGAATGTCATTATTTGAAAGTAAGACGAAAACACAAAGTTACAAGAATGTTATCAGAAAGTACATTGCTATTTCTTACATGGAGCCCTTCTTAAAAAGAAAGATTGGGAAGCAAGTAACATTCGTACCTTCTCGAAATCTTGGCCACGAACAGCTTCATTCTTCTCTTTGGTTATCTGCCTAAGCTCTTTGTCAAGCTATCTGGCTTCTCCCTAAGAATTCAACGAACCAAGTTCAAACAAACATGAGAACTTGACACATTATTTTCCTCTCAACAAAAAGGAATAAAGAAAAAAAAGAGAATATCATCCATCCAAAGTATATTGCACAATGTGACTCATTTAAATGAAGACTTTCAAAAGATTCTAAATTAAGCAAAAACTTCTGAATCAATTTGCTCTATATTTGGGAAGATTTTCCTCAGAACAGTCAAATAATCCGGTAATTTTGCCAGCAAAATGTAAAACAAATATTAAATATTTATACAAATGAGGCTTTACCAATTAAGTCCCTTTAACTTTTTACCTCCATTTCCCCACATTATAACATTGTAACTTCAATTTTCTTTTTTTATTATTATGACATTGTAGTCTAAAAAAACTACTTAATTATAATCGACAAATAAGACATTCTTACACATGGATTATGCTCAAGGTAAATGGTGGTTAGCTTCTCTCTAAAATCAGAAACAGCCTCAGCAACGCCATCCGATGATGGCAGATGGTTCTCATTGAACCATAAATCTTCTAAGCTTCAAAAAGCAGCAACGCACTTTCTTTCATTTATGTATAATACCATCTTACTTTCACTTCTCTCATTTATAGACTTTTGATTCAACTGATATAAAAAATTTAAATTTAGCCAAATTAAGTAAAGTTGTCACCTCTGGTTTTAAGTCGCGATAAACAACACCTTGAAGAGCATAAAATTGTACTAAGTTGTTATGTCCTCTCAAAGCTCGCAATATCTTTACCTCTCTTCTCACATCTTCAATGGATATGGCGGTTGTCATGTAAGGATACATATTAAAAAATCGACCAGGAAATCTGAAAGTCGACAATTGAGATTTAAAATATGATAATTGAATGCTCAGATGATTGAATCCACTTCAGATCTGATAACTGTAACATACGGATCATAACCAGAAGGTTGCTTGATCCGACGTAATCACTAATCGTAAACCAATTAGAAGGAATTTGAATGAACATACCTTCGACTGCGGGATAACTTTGATTGCAACTTCTTGACCCTTAAATTCCCCTTTCTTCGAAGGCTGCTTCTTCTATACTTCAGTTCAAGAGACCAAGATTGATTGCAGCATCCAACCCTAATTTCTAGAGTTTATCGCCAAAATGAAATCGGTATCCCAAATTAGCGACATGTATATGCAGTTGTAAATAGAAAGTAAAATGATTAAGGACTTACGGCTTATGAAATCGAGAGGGAAAATGGAGACGGAAAACAAAGAGGTGGCGGAGAAGGAGGAGTCGCACAGCCCATTGATTTGGGGATAACTAAATCAAAACACGGAACAATTGATTGCTCCATCTCTCGATCTCGAAGGTGTAGCAGTGGTGGCCGAGAAGTGGAGTCGGAGAAGATGAAGGTGAAACGGTGAGTGAATGAAGCGGTGGGAGAAGGATCTGGAAAGGAAGAAAGCAACGATATATTTACAATCCGGATCCACAAGGATCCGACAAACAGCAAACCGGATCCACAAAGATCCGCGTTACATGAAAAAAAACCAAGGCAAAAGCAAAAAAAAAAACGTAACATGAGGTAGACAAAAAGACGGAAATTAAATAAAGTATATAATATATGTGAAAACCTCAAAAAATAGCATGCCTCTATTTAGATGAAATTTTCTTTGTCAACTTCCTTTTCAAAATTCTGAACCAACATTATTCACACATATTGACTCCGCATCCGGTTACGGCGGAGGAAGAGCTAGATGTTGGGATGGTGACCAAGGACGGAAAATGAGCACCAAAAACCTATTAAAAAAGAAACTCGTCGAACACTCTATTGTTTTTTCATTATAAACCATATAACAAAATAAATAACATTTCGTACATAAGAAAATAGAAGGAAAGCTAACATTTGAGAAACAACTTAGTATTAAAAGAATACATACTTTACATTAGATAAATTACTTCTTTAAATTTAATATTTATCTTTATAAAAATAACAAATGACTTTATAACTGATCCCTCATCTTGAAGCTCTTCCCGAAACTGCCTCATCGTCTTTCCAAATTATATTATATAGCTATATGTATTCTTACTATGTGACTTTCCATATGTTATTTTGAAATAAAGTATGTAATTAGATCGATAATGACATATATATAATTAAGATACAACAAATCATGAAAAATTCAATAACTATTAAAATCATGAATACATTGGGAACGATTTCGTACACTTATTAGAAATCACTTTGACTTAGAACCTTAACATTCATCAAGAACACTTTCATAATGGAAAGGCCTCGATAATCGACAGAAGTGCGGGCATCTTGATAATATTGTAACGGCAAAAGCCGCTTTCACCAAGAAGTTTCTTCCATTCATTTTCAGATCGTTGTCTTCCACAAGGAAATAATGCGAACATTACTAGATCAAATGTAAGGCGTGTGTAGTTAAAAGGATCATCTTCAGTGGGATGTTGAACGATCTCCACAATAATAACTTTTCCGGTTTCCTTAGGTATTGCTTTTCGACAATTTTTAAGGATCTTAACACAATCTTCATCGCTCCAGTTGTGCAAGATCCACTGAAATGCACACAAAGACTAACATCGTTATTTATCGTGGAACACACTCTTTAGTTTGTCATAATCTCATTCTCCGTAGTCATAGAATCCTTTAAGAAATAAGTACCGTGATAATGCATGTTATAATTTTTTGCATGCTCAAGTGCTATTTGGTTGTTAGAATTGCCAAACACTACTCCCTCAAGTTATTGGTACTTCTTAGCAATAATCCAAACATCTGCGCCAACACTAAAGCAAAAACAATTTGACTACTTTTGATGTGATTTCGTAAAACATTCAATTCTAAACTGTATATAATTAAGCTAGCCCGTGCTCCTAATAACTAAACAACTAGAGTCTTGTTTATATACGTGGGTATATGTACTTGTATAATTCGTGATCAATTCTTAGTACATCACTCTCATTTTAAAGATAAAAGTGACCATGAAAGGAACATTATAATTCTTAAACATTAAAACTTACCTTCATGAAAATCATTTCTGCAGGAGGGATGGCATTAAACATGTCACCACCAACATGGGTAACCCCATCATATGTCGGTGCAGTGGAAATTACATGTGGCAAGTCAAAGTTGATACCCTTAAGATGTGGATACGCCTTCACAATCTCAGATATTCCGACACCCATACCACCTCCAACATCCACCACACTTCCTTTCGACGTAAGAAATCCATTCCTGTAACTTGAGATGACGGCATCCATGGTGATCTTAGCAGTGCACGCCATACCCTCATTGAAAATGCTACTGAAATCCGAGTTAACCAAAGAAAAATCGTAGAATTCTTCTCCATGGGTAAGTTTAAACGCTGTACCAGCTTCTTTAAGTGATCGACTTAGCGCACTCAAGGGCAAACCAAAGAATGGGTTGGTAAACATCATAACCAACGGTGCTAAAGTCACATTTGAATCATTCAACAACCACTTAGAACAGTGGTTCAGGGAGTAAACTGTTTCTGTCTCGCTATCTTCTTCATCGAACACCTTTCTGTGGACCAAGAACCTCATGAGTCGTCCAAGCCCATCAACATTTATTGAGGGAGAGTTGATACCACTGGCAATTTCTGACAATGTAATAGGGCGGTTGTGATTGCTTATTATGTCAGGAATTCGGAGCTCAACACAACATCGTATAGCCATGCTGTCGAAGACTCCGTATATGTATTGCCATATTCGTGCCTGGCCTACTAGAGTTGCATCGTCCTCCGTTACACTTTGAGTGTTCATCATTGCTCCAATTCTTGCACTCTGCGAATAAGAAAAACACGATGAGACACAAACGTATAACCCAAAAAGTCAAAAAGGCATGCTCTATCTAGAAAAAGAACTAATGCAAACAAACAATGGTCCGAAAGAATAACAATAATTTATAAGATTTTGTAAATTCTAATTAAATTATATGTTTTATAATATGTTCCCAGTTTCAGTATTTTCAAAAAGATATATTATAATGAGAAATAATCGTTACGAAATTGGGTATTTAATTTATTTATTTAATTGTTAAATCATCGATAGGTTCGTTACTAAACTTAAAAAATAAGAGTTCGATAGACTTGTCTATCGTATCTTCATAATTGTGGCCACATCTTTAGTGGCGACCTAGAGAAATAGGGGTGACATCTATAAGGGAGACACACAGTGGTAGCTCAATACTTGGGTCACTATTAAAGACGAAACCATTATAATTGACTTGCGGGCGATAGGGGAAACATTATTAGCAGCGTCACATTAACAATGACAATTAAACAATAGCAGCGACGCATTGGCGGCTATATATCGCCACTAATACCTTTAGTGATGACTTTTATTAGCAACGAAACGTGTCTCCACTATTGCCACTTAACGTTGTTGTGTTAGTCAGGAAGTTACATATAATTGATTGTGCATGAAAACTTTAATTCTTCGGTAGATATGATCTAAAGGATGACAAGCATATTCTTGTGGACCCTTACTTCTCGAGTCTTTAGATGTTAAAAAGAATATATTTGAAGGGATTCCATGAGATACACTTGTAATCTTATGTACCATGTTCATAATATTAAAATAGATTCGATATTTGTTCGATACTACTTCACGTTGCACACTCACTTTAGCCATTTTGAAATTTCTAATAGCATATAGTTCATTTTCTTACAAAAGATCCTTGTATTTGTCAAAAAGGACTTTCTGTATGAAAACTTGTACAGGTCCATCCTAAAGGTATACATATACAAAATTCAAAAAAGTTATTTTCATTTACATGATGGTGTTTAAAAAAATCTATGTATTTGTCTATTTTAAATTTATGATATATCAATATTGTAATAATAAAAACAAATAAAATTGAGTATCAAGTAAGTGAGCAGTTAAAAAAAAATGAGTATTAGTTACATTATATATTAGATGTTTTTCAGATTGGCTCGAAATGATGTTAAATACCGGTAACAAAAAAGTTTTTGATTATACAAAGTATAATGTTCACAAGTTCACAAACTAATACCCATTATTCTAAGAGATTTTTCAAAGAGGGGACAAAAAACAAACATCTATATTTTTTTAAGGAATCAAGGTCCGCCAATTCGCCAAACACGAAAAGGCTTTTGATGATGATGTCATTAGTTGTATATGGTTGATTTGGATGTATAGAAACAACATAATCTTCATGCTACCAAATCCAAAATAGAAGTATTTTAAGAATAGGTCAGACAGATTAGATTTGTTGTTCTAATAAAAATAAAAATAAAAACCAAAATAGGAGAGATTTTTTGACCTTGTAGTTCCTAATTTGCTCCTATAAGTTGCTAATAGAAACTGTACAGGTAACCTTAGTTGGACATTGTAATTGTTATAAAAATATATGCAATCCTCTGTTTTTGTTCTACTCCACTTCTTGCTAGTGTAGCCACTCTATGAAATTTCCATGTTCAAAGAGAAAAAATCATCTTATAAAGAAATCAAAAACTACTTCCAACTCTATAAGGTTAACAAATTCACACTTCACTAATTTGATGTGTTCCAATATACACATCATTAATTAACAAATTCACAACTGACGATCACAATTTATAAATTTGGTGAATAATATAGCTAATATACAATATTAAAATACAAAAATAAAACTAGGTTAAAAAAAATATTTACTCACAATAGGAGGAACGATTGATCGTGATAGCTCTGTTTTTTTTTTTTTCTTTCACGCAGCCCGCATAGACGTGGACGATGACGATCGAGAGAATCAAAGAAATCCACCAAATGTGTTTGGCTGTGTGGATGAATCTTTGTAGCAGTGGATGAGAGGATAAATGGTTGACCAGTTGGACTAAATCACGCAAATCACGCAATGATAGATTTTGATTCGTATTGAGGATAATGTATTTTAATTTTTAAGTTATCCCTTAAAAAACTAAAAGTATTAACCAAATGACGATATCTATTATTTAATTATTAAGGAAAATTTCAAATATATCCTAAATTAATCGCAAAAAATATCATATTTGTCCTATGAAATCTCTAATATCAAATATACCTGTCATAAACTTCTATCATATCTAATTTACCCAAATTTTTATTTTAAATAATTTATAATTCAATTTTTGTTATTTAAAACCATTTTAACTATAAAATAAACTTGATTGACGATAATACCATTTGCACCATCTAAAGAACTAGAAACACGATCTAACATTCGAGAGAAAGAATAACGCTTTACCAGTTCTCAAAGTCAACAGAAAAAACAGTGTTCAATGTGTTGGTCATCTTGGTGAATAGTTTCTAAAATTACGCCTACAAAAACAACGTTAGAAATAAACGGACGTGACTGAGGCTCGTGTTTATTCAGGATTCCCTTAAACAGATTCGTCGTCTGTTCCCAAGGTACAACAGTCGAAGCAGATAGTACTGCCAGAGACGACACTTGCCCGAAAAGTTCATCGGAAAATCGTATGCAGAGAAGAAGAGAGAGTTCTGATATAAGGTGTAATCTGAATGAGAGTCAAGGACTGTTTATATAATAGTTTTTGTAACTGTCGTAATTAAAATGATTAATTACATGGATTAATCACACATTAAATTGTGTTTAATGCATCAGTTACAAGTCCTTAAGGCTGAACAAAAATTGGGTTGGGAATTTCGGAGCTGCATTCGTGTCCGCAGATCGCGCCCATACGTAAGTTCGACGAATTTGGCTTACAAAATCCAAATTTGCACCACCCCCCTCCCGCGCGCGTACATAGGTGTTGGAGTAAAACACTAAATAGAAGCTCGTAAGCCCATTACACATCTATGCTTATAAACCCACTAAGAGTTTATTCTTTTTCCTATGTGGGACATATTCCAACACCCACTTTATTTTGCTAACTTTCTTTCCAAATACCCAACTTTGAGTATTGATATCTCATTCACACATACTCTATTTTGGACATATTATATATTGTCTGGAAGCTCTTACAGAAGAGAATACTAACCCACTAAGAGTCAACAATATATATAACATATTAATGTATTTAAATTTGTCCAAAAATAAGAAAAACACTTAGTTTTCCAACAATCTCCCACATGAATAGAGATCGATCTCTGCATGCAAAAATTCCATACGAAGTTTCCAATAGTCGAATCATGCATAGGATAGGTAGTTGTTGCCCTTTGAACCCTTCCCTTATGAACTATACTTAGTCTCCTAGCCATCAGTAGACTCGATATCTTTGAACCGAGCTGCCATTTATGTATACGACAACATACTTCACACATCACTCTTCCTGACAAGGTCATATCCTCATAGTTGTGTTCGTTATGGTCATGAACACTAGCGTGGTTCTGTAAGAGCTCTTAGGAATTGCGCCCCAACAATCCCCTATGAAGCGACCCCACTTCTCTCTCACATAGGTGATTCAAAAATCATTGAAAGCCATAAGCTTATCCTTACTTGTCATTAGTTTCAGGAATGGACTAGGAAGTACTCTTAACTCCCCCCACAGTGACTTCCCTCATTCATACAACTATGTTGTCCTTTTTAACCCAGATCTTGGGATCTCCAATCTTTTGGGTAAGGTTTCCTTTGTATGAATTTGTTGGTAATATTCCGTCGCTAAAAACCATTTATGACATATTAGTGACCAAAATATTTCCATTGCAAAAAAAGACATGTCAAATGACTTATCCGTCACTGATTCCTTACAAAGATTCATCACTAATACCTTGTAAAATTTCATCGCTAATACCTCATAAAATTTTATCGCTAAGCCCTCGTAAATTTTGGCGCTAAAAAATATTTAAGACCCCTTTTTATTATTCGTCTAAGGCCTTCAAAATCAACGGACCAGTAATTATAAGTTAACTGATAAATAATAACGTTTGGTAAAACTAGCTGACAAGTTATCTGGAAAATAAAAATATCATAAAAGGGTATGTGTTAAAGTAAATTTTTATAATTATTAAGGCTATATTTGGAAATTTTTAAAATTTGTCAATAAGCTTGTTGAAACGCTAGTTTAACTAGCTTTTTAAGAAGCTAGCGAATAATCTACTTTTTGGTGTGCCAAACATGACAATTTAAAAAAAACACAAAAAATAAGCTAGTTGTGACATGTCAAACTTAATATTAATGTCTCAAAAGGTATATCTATTTTTCATCCAAACAAGCACTAAAAGTAGGGGTGAGCAATTGACGGGTTGGACCGGACCAGTGTAAAACTTAGACCAGTTTTTGGTTATCACTTTGGTCATTTTCGGTTCCGGTGCAAAGCCGGTTCGATGTTACGGTTTCCGGTAATAAACCGGGGCCGGTGCAGAAGATGAGGAGTTCAAATAATTTCCTAACCTAATTGTTGAACCGGTCCTCTTTTTTAAACGGTCATAACTCCATCGTTTTAAATCGGAATGAAATGATTTATTTCCAACATGTAGTTTATCGTTTTTACTTAATTTTATACTATTGAAACACCTAATTTGGTTAAATATTGATCGAGTTACAGACCCAGGAACATAGGGTATCAATGTTGAATTGTTTTTTGTTTCAACAAAAGTGTTGAATCTATTATCTTCTTTAAAGGGTTATAACTTAGTCGTTTGAAGTCGGAATGACATGATTTTTTCCAACATGTAGTTTATTGCTTATACTTAATTTTATACTATAGAAACACCAAATTGGGTTCCATAGTGATTGAGTTACAAACCTGAAAACATGGGTATGAAAGTTGAATTGTGTTCTATTTCAGCATAAGTGTTAAATATGTCTTCTTTAAATTGGCATAACTTTGTTGTTTCAAGTTGGAATCACATGATTATTTTCAACATGTAGTTTACTATTTATACTTAATTTAGACTATGGAGACACCTAATTTGGTTACATATTGACAGAGTCATAGAAACTAGAAAATGGGGTATCAAAACTGAATTGTTTTGTTTTAACAAAATTGTGCAATCTATCATCTTCTTTAAAATATCATAACTTCGTCGTTTGAAGGCGGAATGACATGATTTTTTTTCAACATGTAATTTACTATTTGTAATTAAATTTAGACAACAAAAACACCTAATTGTTACATACTAATTGAGTCACTGACCTCGGAACCCGATATATCAAAGCTAAATTTGTCATCTACTTGTACCAACTGCATAAAAACTTGTATCGGTTCCAACCTGGTTTTGGATCGGAAAATCAGGACCGACAACGACACCGGTGTAGCCTTACCAGTCTCATTATTGGTTCTCATGAATTATTTAATCGGTTCTAACCCGGGTCGAGCCGCTTCGGATCGGTTGCTCACACCGACTAATACTATTACTATATCAGTGTAACAGTATCATTATTTTTTAATCATTATATTTAGGAAATATTTATCATTCTACATTACCATCTCATTTTTATTTTTAAGTATTTAAATAAAAAAGTATGTAAATCGAAAATTAAATAAAAGTTAAATTAATAAAATTAAGTAAAAACCTTAAATAAAATTACATCGCTAAACTTAAAATAAATATTAGTTTTGGTTTTTATATTTCCAAGAACTTTTTTTACAAAGTTTTGAGGTCCTCCGTCATAAGATTATTGATTCACTTCTTAATTATTCGCATATCATTTAAGGGTTGTTGTTCACGTCTCGACGTCATAAACATTTCTGCAACTTATAATTGAAGCTCAATCTTTTTATTTTGAAGATCAAGATTCCTTAAATGTTGCATTAATTTTTTTGTCAAAATGATCGTCGAAAAAGGTTGCGAAGTTTAATGGGTGAACTTTATAACACACTCATGAAGCTACATGTCAGTGAATCAAGATGTAAGAATTATCATGGTGTTGTATTTAGCGCAAACGGATCATCTTGTTTGGTGTGTTTAAGTCATGCTTAGGTGGTGGTGTGTTTGAATTTTGCTCTATTGTTTGATTAAAAAATTGGATGCAATAGATAACGCTTAAAAGAGAAAATGAAAGTTGTAGTATGGAAGTATTGTTGTTAATTAGTTGGTATTTATAAGAAAAATAAAAAATAGGATTTCTTTTATAACACCCAATCATTTCTTAGAATATTTCCTTATTTCCTCGCTTTGTGAACGGTGGTTGATAAAAAGATAAATGATTTTATGCCGAAAAACCAGAACCATGATCTTCCCCACACCCTCACACCAACACCTCTCCAATCACAACCAACTAGACAATCCTACAAATATCTAAACAACCAAAAGCAGTACCAAAATGAACAAAGGGAAACATAAAAATATATATATAAACAAGAAAAACATAAAACAATAACCAGATAAACTAAATTATACTATTTCATTAGTTTCTATTAAGTGTCATGTTTATTAAAGTGTTATTCACTGATTCCTAAGTTGATTAGTTTCCTTGATCCGTTCATTAATTTTAATGATCTAAAGATTCCTAATCACAAAGGCCATGTTAATTAGTTATCTTTATTATCAATCTTTAAGTTTATATCATACAGATTTAATCAGATTATTAATTTTAATGGTCATGATGATTAATTGTTGTAGAGAATGGTTTTTTTAAAATAATAAAGTAAATATTAGAAAGTTAAAAAAAATACAGCAAAATAGTTTTTTTTCAAGTTTGGGAGGGACCAAATTCGCAATGAAATATGGTGGCGGAGACAAAATCTGTAATTTTAAAAGTTGTTGAACAAAATCCAAAGAAAATAACAAACCACATGTTGTCTAAAAAATGGTAATACGCATCATCTGAGCGGCCCCTCGCAACCATCCCAAGACCCACGTAGGAGGTCAATTGCAGAACACTAGCAATATTTTAGGCGTATCAAGATTTCACCTTATACCTCATGTGTGGAATTTCGCACATCAACCAACTAAACTTCCATCGTAATAGCTAAAAACTTTATAAATAAATTTTAAAGATAAAGATAGTGTTGTTAGACATATTATTTTGTTATATTTATAACTACTAGTATTAGTATACTTTCTTTTATCGGATAGAACAATTATCTCATTTATTCAAATCGTAATATGAATTTTTAGATACTCACAAGATGCAAAAATCTTAAGTGAGTGTGGGATTATTATTTATTATTCTCGTCACAATTATGTCTAACAAAAAAATTTAGAGAAATTCTAGCACTTTTTGTTTGCAGCCATACATAATTATTAAAATAACAACTTTAGTAAAGTATAAGGTTACTTGATAATTAATAGGAGTGGTCTGGCCGGTTGTATTAACTTAATCAATGTCTATGCTGCGGTTGATTTCAATTTTCAACTTCGTCTTGTTATGTGGAATGAGCTAAAAAATCTGATTAAGTCACCGAATGGTAGTTGGTTGTTAATAGGAGATTTCTACAAAAGCAGGCACAAAAACGAAAGGATTTCAAATGTTGGGAGAGACTAGCATGCAGGATTTCCATTCCTTTATTTTGGATTGTAATCTTGTTTAGTATAATATGGGTGCCGTAAGTTCACATAGATGAGTGAGGATGGAAGTACTAGTCATAGCAAACTGGACAGGTTTTTTGCGTTTGGAGATTTCATGGATAGATAGGGGTTGGACTCGGTTACTATTTTGCCGAGAATATATTGGTGGACGAAATTTCTGATTTTGGATCGAGAAAGTGTAGTCGTCCACTCCACTCTTTAGTTTTTGTAGTTAATGACTTAAAAGGGTAATGAAGTTTTAAAAATGTACAAAAAACACCATTAAACTTTCATTTGTACACAGAACACCATCAAAGTATACATTTTGTACATATTATACCATCAAAGTATATATTTTGTACACATTACACCATCAAAGTTGACCGGCTAATTTTGATGGACCCAAGGTCAAATGTGAACAAACAAATAACTTTGATGGTGTAATATGTACAAAATGTATAGTTTGATGGTATAATTTGTACAAAACGTATACTTTGATGGTGTTTTGTGTACAAATGAAAGTTTAATGGTGTTTTTTTGTATACTTTTAAAACTTACTTACCCTTTTAAGTCATTATCTCTTAATAAAGATGTTAAAAATTTTAGTATAGGTGATTAACAAAAAGAATTCATTCAATTATCATTCAAAATATAAATTATTTTTTAAATCTCTTACCCTCTTTTTCTAGCGTTGCTACTAATATAGCATTTTAGTGGTTCTCAACATTATTAAACTGTAAATGTAATTAATCGTTTTCAAAAAATGTGTATAAAGAGATGTCAACTTTAAAATGTAAGATCTAAACTATTTTGTTATATTTAATGCAATCGTCTTTTTTAATTTTTTAAATCTTATTATATTGCATAAAAAATTTTGGTGTCACTACTGCTCTAAATTTCTGGTTCCGCCACTGAATGGAAGAATAGGTTGTTGGAGTTAGAGACAACTAAGAGAAAAGACCTAAAACAGAAAGTTAGATTAAGGTGGGATATTGAGAGAGACCAAAGTACGAAATTTTTTCACGTGATTATGAATACCAACAACTACAAGAGGAAAAACCATATCATTGTGCTCAATTTGGAAGGATGATGGCGCAGGCCCAGCCCAATAAGGGGGCAAGTTGGGCGACGGCCCTGGGTCTCGTGATGGTTTGGGGCCCCAAAATCAATTCGGTTGTGCATTATATGTATATAAAGTGTGTTGCAAGTATCTTCAAAACAGATTTAGATGAGTTGGTTATGATGTCTCTGCTTATATGAATTGGAAAGTGATATTTCCATTTGAAAAATTAATTCATCAACATGATGTACAATACATTTACAGCTATCGTACAATTCAATAAAACATGTATTTCATGTGGATGAATCAATTTATTAAGTGGAAATATCACTTCCCATATGTTCATGTGTTGGGTTCGACTCCCCCTCCAAGCTTTTTGTGCATTTTTTGAAATTTTAACCCAAAAACGTAATATACCAATGTGTATACGCAATATATAGATAAGTAAATAATGGGACTTACACGCAATATATAGATGAGTAAATAATAGGCCTTACATTAAAAAGCTTTGAGGCTTTATATGCAATATTCACTGTTTCCATTCTTTTTTGGATATTTTTATTATTACTTTTATATATCATTTATGTCCAAAACCTTATTTTCCACTAAGATTTTTAATAGTATTAACGCTCGTTTTTTTAGACCTGTAATATTTTAACTGTAGCATTATCTATAATATTGTTTTGTTATATATAAAAGAGCATTAATATTCCACCTTGCTATTGTTTTTTCTGGCTTTTATAAAAGAAAAAACAAACCGAATCCAAAAAAACAGTCTTTTTAAAACCCAAAAACCAAACCATTTGGTTTTCACTATGGTTCGACTGATTTCAGTTTGTAATTGGTTTTTTGCACAACTTTGCATTGTCTTGGTCATGATATCTAGCAAAACTCTCCTAAAACCCGATCTATTCTTTTCAATATAAATTCTTTTATTTAATAACTAGAGGCCATATTTTTGTTTTTTACCCGGGCCTAAAATATGTCTAGACCGGCCTGGGTTGAAAGGCCTTTTTTCCTTTTGCCCGGGCCCGAAAAATGTTTGGACCGGTTCTGAGTAAGGGTGAGAATGGGGCGGTTTGGTTCGGTTAGTGGCCAAAACCGAACCATAACCATTACAATCGATTAATGCATTTTAGTAGCCATTGGTTATGGTTAATATTGGTTATGGTTAACGGTTTTAATCGGTTAATGGTTTTGGTTAATGGTTTAATAATGGCTAACCATAATTACATAAAAATTTAAAGTTCGTTTATTTATAACTTTCTATGATTTGTATGAATTTAAAAGTTAAATTGTCTCAAAAGTCAAAATAATGATATTAACTATTAAAAAATATCAACTTTTTATTATTTTTCTAATATATACTCAAATCCATGCAAACGTTAAAAAAAATATTTGATTTACTTTTAAAATTTTATTACATTTATCATATGATCTTGTTTTTTTAATTACAAAAAGGAACCAAATTCCTCTTTTAGTATCATCCTTTCCACAACTTGATGATTGACATTATTTAACTCTTAAATAGCTTTGATCTCATTTCATGACCATTAATTATGTTTGACTGTGTCAAAACATGAAAGTTCTGCTTTGGTTTTTAAACATGAGGATCGAGTAAATTGTCAATTCATACAAGCGGCAAGTTGTATCAGATTGATTAAAAACAATTGACAAATTAACAAATTGATATGAAGATTGAAGCGTAAAATGGCAAATTGATTAAAAACAATTAACAATTTGATATGAAGCGGCAAATTGATTACAAACAATTAACAAATTAATAAATTAACAAATTGATATGAAGCGTAAAGCGACAAATTAATCTCTAATCAGCACATTGATATGAAGCATAAAACGAAAAAAGTTGTTCTTTTTCACGGTTTAGAATATTAGTAGATTACAATACAATTAACGTAAATTAAAGCGTATCATAATCAAGATTACAATAAATATAAACTTACTGATAATGAGATGATCGACTGATTGAGTATTGGCAATGGCTGCTACACGCACGATAGTGAGAAGATGACGAAACGACGGAATGTGATGACCACGTCCAACCCTGGTAACCTATCTATCCTCAATTGTTTTGGATTTTTTGGGCTTGGATCTTTATCAATTTAATGTTTCCTATTAAACTACTACATATAAACTATATATTATTATATTCATGAATCGTAATATAATGTTTCCTACTGAATTTATAACATATAAAATATATATTATTTTATATTTATTGGCGGTTCGGTTAATATAGGTTCGGTTTCCCTATAAATCCATAACCAAACCATTATATTTCGGTTATCAAATATATAAACCAAAACATTCGGTTAATAAATGGTTCGGTTATAATGGTTCGGTTTTATCGGTTATTTTGGTTATGGTTCGGTTTTTCGGTTATTATTCTCACCCCTAGTTCTGAGGGTGGGTGACGGACCCAACGAGAATAAAACAGGAGGAGACAGTGGCGAATCTAGGATTCAAAGTTATGTCCTAATTGAATGAAGTGAAAAAATAGATGGATTAAAATATTTTGGTTATTGATTCTTCAATGTCGGTCGTTGTAGAGAGTGGCGAAACAGTTGGTCGACTGGTCACTGGATACGGCATATTTGGGCAACAAGCAACAGAAATAGATAGAACCGGCGGCGGCATTTGGTGTGCTTTAAAGTTGAAAGACCAAGAATATGTAATTTTTGTTTCTTTAGTTTTTTTTTGTCTTTTCAGTTTCACATTTCTTTTTTTTTTTCTTTTTTTTTTCATCTTACAAAATTGAGGGATCAAAAATTAATAATAGTATGTATGTAATTGTTAATTGACGTCCATAATTAAGATATGGTATTTACAGATCTTTATCTTATATTTTTATTTCATTTTTTGTAAATTTATAGGTCAAAATGCTAACTAATGCAACAATTTGTAAACATTACTATAGCCTTCGTTTTTGTGTAACTCATAGATGTCCATTTTTCTTTTTTCTTTTTAAAACCTTTATATCTCATTCAATAATTTATCATAGGTGTCCATTTAAAACTTAAAGTATAATTTGTAACAAATTTTAAAAAGCTAGGGGTGTCCATAGACACCCTTAACTTCAATGTGGATTCGCGTGTGGGAGGAGAGAGACTTTTTCTCCAAAATATTCAAGGAGTCTTCGTTCAATTATTAGTGACAAATTCACAAAATTAGCGTATGGTAGTGGATGTTTTCTTACCGGTTCTTTTTACGAAAGTGAAATAAAATAGGCGGTTTGGTGTTGTGGGAATGACAAGGCGTCGGGACCCGATGAATTTACTTTCAAATCGTTGAAGCATTATTGGAACACGATAAAAGGTGACATGGCGGTGTTTATTTGTAACGCCAAGACATTTTATGTATATATATAAAAAGGGGTAAAATGGTCATTTTACCTTGGAAGGGTAATTTGGTCTTTTGGACAGAAAAGAATTTAGTTTGAAATAATATTTTGAGTTTTGGACTTAAAATGTTATAAAAACTGATTTTTGGTCATTTTACCACGAAAGGGTAATTTAGTCATTTGACCATGTTAAAGACCAATGTAACACCCGGCTTTTAAAACAAAACACCCCTGAAAAATTTTTCATTTAAAACATAGGTTTCAATACATAAAACCATAATAAAGGGGTATATTTTAACAAAAACGGGTACAAGTGTATCAAGGAGAATATATAATACCAATATCTCCTTTGAAGCCGGGCTGCTACTGACAGCATCTACAAGTCCCACTTCAAGAGTCACGGACTCTATCTTGTCCCCTATCAGTATCATGCTAACCTGCAGGGACATTAACAAACGGTATGAGCTACAAAGCTCAGTGAGTAATCAAGTCTGCAAACAACATGTATCAAAATACAATAATATAATTGTCTGGATATCGAATCCAGAATCCTAGCCTTACTGGCTGACCGCATATATTCTAGGATTTCACATCCTAATCATATAGCCTTACAGGCTGAATCATAGTAACCTGTAATTAACAAGCCACGTCAGTTATTTGCACATATAATCATATCTAATCTTTTCTGTCCCATGTTTCTTAGTCACAGTGGACTGCATCAATATCATGGCTATATAAGCCGCATCGTTTATCATGGCTATACAAGCCACACCAAAGCTTTTTCAGCATCTAATTCATAGTCCGAAGACCGTACCTGTCTGGGTTCAACAACCCAGTATCGTAGCTATAAAGCTGTACCATTTCCGTATAATCATATCGTAGCCATATAGGCCGCACCAGTTGGATATAGCATCCAATATCATAGCCACGAGAGGCCGCACCATCTGTTATCAGTTTCTTTCACGATCAAATATGGCTCACGGGTTAGCCCGCTGTTGCCTTGGCTCACGGGTTAGCCCGCTGTTGCCTAGACTCACGGGTTAGCCCGCTGTTGTCTATATAAGTCTGGCTCATCAAAGTAAACCATGGCTCACGGGTAAGACCGCTGTTGCCTGAAATATGTGGCTCACAGGAAAATCCCGCTGTTGCCTAGAATCACGGCTGGTTCCGGTCTTGTCTATATAAGTTTTAATGACTCACGGCTGGTTCCGGTCTTGTCATTTCATTTTATTGACTCACGGCTGGTTCCGGTCTTGTCATTTCATTTTATTGACTCACGGCTGGTTCCGGTCTTGTCATAAAAGTTTGACTCACAGCTCCGTTCTTGTCTATTATAGACTCACGGCTTATCTGGTATTGTCGTATCATAATGTAATATATATATGTATTGACTCACAGTTCCGTTCTTGTCATCGCAATGACTCACGGCTTATCTGGTCTTGTCGTTTACATATATTTTTACACTTGTCATTTTCGTCCCTCGAAGCCATATCAACCTGTAACAAATCAATCATCATATATCACATATGATATCAGTGAGATTACTTACCTGGATGCTAGCTGCATTTATTTTCCGGTCGTTACTTGCCTTTGCGTGCACCACAACCAATTTGTCCCACACCTATATAATCATTTATATATCAAATGATAATAGGTTAATAGCCATTCCAATTAACTCTAATACAATAGAGTTCAATACAATATCATTACAAACAATGCCTAGTTAATAAACTTTTCGTTTACTAACTTTTTGTGAATTTTACTATTCACCGAGGCATTCGAGTCGATCTACAGTGCCCCCGAGGGGTCGAAAACTCATTTTAATAATTTTCCCAAACTTTTCAGACCATAACGAGCCAATGGTCCAAATTTGAGCTAAAACGGACAAGCCAAACGAAAGTTAGCATTTTTGATCCCCTGCCTGGCCCCTATCTAGGGGCGCACCGCGCCTAGGACAGGGCGCACCGCGCCTGGGCGCACCCCGCCAGGGGCTTGGGCGCACCGCGCCTAGCGCCTGCGCAGGTCTCCTGTCCAGCCGCGATTTGTGCACTGTAGCACGCAGTTTTAGCCCATTAAGTCCTTAATCCAGTCCTTAATCGTTTGGGGTTTGTTTCTAGGCTAAAACCTTATACTTTAACAAGGTTTTCAACCATTCAAAACAACTAAATCAATCAAATTGAAGAATTAGGGTTCTTAGTTCCAAAACCCCAAAACTTCAAATTCATCACAAATAACAACCTACTTCCATTTTCTTGAGTTAAGTCCTTATTAGCATGACTTAATGGAAGTATTACATCAACTTAACAACATAATCATCACTGCAAATGCAGTTTTGAGTTACTACTAAACTCATCAAGAAATAACAAGCTAGAACTTGAAGAACTAACCTTTCAAGCTTAGGAATCATCAATTCCAAACCATAGTTCCAATTCCTTGCTTCAATCCCATGTTTTCCTGCAGAAATCGCATCCTTCTTGCTCTCCAAACTCATTCCCGTAACTGAAAATTGGCCAGTCAACAAGAGAGTCAACTCTCTTATTTATACCACAAAATTTTGCAAATTTGGTCCCTAAGTTCATTTTCTTGAACTTTGACAACAATAACCAAGTTTTATTACAATAAAACTTTCATTTCTTACATTTTTGCCACAACCAACAGTATTTTCAGAATTGGTCCTTCACTTGTCAAATGACCAAAATACCCTTTTGCGGTAAAACGACCAAAATCAGTTTTTATAATATTTTAAGTCCAAAACTCAAAATATTATTTCAAACCAAATTCTTTTCTGTCCAAAAGACCAATTTACCCTTCCAAGGTAAAATGACCATTTTGCCCTTTTATTATAATTATATAATAAAACATGTCTTGGCGTTACAAATTCTCCCCTCCTTCAAAAGATTTCGTCCCCGAAATCATACAAGGAGTTAAGGGTACGTCTTCCTCGTTTCGCCTTCGGTCTTCCACCTCATGTCAGAAATTATATGGTATTGCCTAAGCACTTAACCATACTAGTCTTCTTATCTCGTGATTACATCACAATTTACATATCAACCCTCCGGTTGTCCCGGTACCTTATCTACGTATCTTTCTCTTATCATAAGGAATTTATTGGAAATTATCAACACATAATTCCTTTCTTGTCGTTCCAAACAGATTTCAACCTTTCCAAAGGGTTACTTTCAAGACTACTATATTCCTTTACTTGGAATTTCAAAGGTTTATACTCGGCGATTCACACACCACTTTATAATTTCTTAACCATTCTTCAATTGCGTTCATACCTGTCAGGTATTTTCTTCAGTTTGTGTAACAAACTAGGATCTAGTCAACAGCTTTGCCATATGTTCATTGCAAAAATCGAAGGATATCACGGTATTCCATACCATACTTCATACGAGTCATCAAACTACCAACATGTAGGCTGCTATTTCTTGCAAATTCTATCAACGATAGACAATCTTCTCATCTTCTACTAGAGTCTTCTGTGCAATCTTCAAGCACATCTTCTAAAGTTTGAATCATCAGATCATTTTGTTCATCAATTCACGATACTTGCGGAGACTTTATCACAAAGTCTATAACAATGTTGTCCCATTTCTTCACTGGGGCTAACAACGGTTCAATTTCTTCACACGTTTCTAACGGTTTGACTTTACTTTACGTACAAGTCAAATACTTTTCATACATCTTTCAATATCTTTCTTCGGTCCCGGCCACCAACACATAGGTTTTATCGACCTATCTCGTCTGGTATTGCTCCGGGTATACTGCATATCTAATACAAAATACATCTTTTCAAGATGATTTTCATGTTTCACTTGGCTTTGGAACTCACATACACAACCACCAAGGGTTTTCAATCGCCATGAGTTTCTAACTAGCTTCTTTCAATGTCTAATCATTCATTCACTTTTCACATTTTCAGACTTGCACACATTTTTCTGTGCTACCCGAATCAACTCAGGTAATCAATTCGCCACGCTCATACATGTGGATGTAACCCTTCAAAGGTTATTCTTTTCAATTCAAGGCATCTATAGCCACTTCTGTCCTTTTCAAGATGGTACAGGATTTCATACCCGAAATCTCTAAGTAACCCATCTATCTTTGCTATCTCATATTCAGCTGCTTTTTTTTTCAATTAAGGATTTCAAACTCTTATGATCCTTATAACAGTAAGCTTTACACCATATAAACAGTGTCTCCAAAGCTTAATACCAAAATCATAGTTGCTACCGCAACATCATGCATCTACAGTCAGATCTGAATGCATTTATTTAATCCAATTTATCTTCTTAGCATCAATGCTAACATTAAAATTCCACCCAAGGTTTATTCCAAACCTTTACAAAATACCTGTGGTCTTTCTATCCACTCAAACTTTATACATTAGTTAGTCAACCTTAGTCAACTGAACAACAGTCAAGGAGCAGTTTTCTACAACTCTCCCTTAACAACCCGCCAATACAAGGAAACTACTAATTCCAGTCAGATTCCAAGGCGGTTCCCATTTTATCACAGTATCCTTTCCACTGGATATACTTTATCATCTCTGGTATTATTAACATGCCCAAAGAATCAAACTTCTTTTAGTCCAATTTTTCATACTTGGAGAATTACATATCACTTAAATCAGTGAAATAACTCCAACATCTGGTGCAAATGTACCTCATTTTCGATCTGGTTTCGAGAATATCAGATTCTCAGTAGTCAATACACATATGTATTAACTTGTCTTTCTTCTTCTCAAATAAGATAGGGATCCATACAATGACACATACGGTCATAAGAGACCCTAATACAAAAATTTCTTCTAGTTATTTTCCATCTCTGCCATCTCTACAGATGCAATTCAAAATAGAGCCCGTATACCAAACGGCTCCCAAAATCAGTTATTATAAACTCTTCTCGCCCATCTGGCAGCAATCCTGGAAGTTCTTTTCAAAAGAAACATCCGAGAATTTATTTGAAGTAGTACACTACTATCACTGCTTTATCTAACTTGGCCAATACCACGTATGCCAATTATAACATCATCCTTTTACTAACTCTTTTCTGAGTTTAAGCAAATAAAAATAACCGGTATTCTCAACATCGGTCATTTACCATGGATTTCCATCCACTTCATTTCTGCTTTAAGAACCATAATGTTCTTGTTTCTACAATTCATGTTAGCATAAATCAGTGCTAACCAATTCATAAGCACAATTGCTTCCAATCCATCGGTAGTCATCGGCTTTAGATTCATAGGGAAAATGGTCCCGTAAATCCGAGGCAAACTACCTTCCAGGTGTTCAATATCTAGAACATACTTGCTATCTGCTATAGCTGTTTCCAAAATTTCATCTAAAATCATTGATGAAATATTCCAACAAGACATCAAGTCATCGATCTCAAGCATAGTTTCATGGATCCAATATAACATACACCAGTTATATTCAGAACAATTACAGCGGAGATCATATCAGTCTCCTCACGAGCTTCTTCCACAGTCTGCTGGAATGCTCATAGCATCACTGGTCCTTTTCGACCGTTCATTTCTTCTTTCTTTCTTGGGTTCATCACCCGTTACTCCACATTTAGCATGTGAGTATGTCATAAGGAAGTGATCTATAGTTCCACGCTGGAACCACTTCTGTCCCATACAACAAAATCGAGCAATATGCTCCCATTTTCTGCAATTTCAGCATGTCAACGATAGAGTCTCAACTCTACAATGTTCTGAGTGCTTTTCCTGCACTTCTTATACTTTATCATCTTTTCGTTCTGGTCTCTTCCCTTCAAGGCTAGACCTGAATCGTGATAACTTCTTCTGAGAAGTCCATTAATATTTTCTGCTTTTCTTGTAGTCTCAACTACTGTTCTTTCATCTTGAATATCAGCCAAGGTGAGCAACCGATTCCTTTATCTGACCACATCAGCTAACATTGCTCATCATGTGGATTTTCTGCTATTCGTCCCATTTTTGCTCATCATCCAACGGAGTCTTGCGAAAGTGTTGGTCCATTTCCTAGAGCTTCGTGCCCTAAATGTCTCCCAAGGAGATTTACAGTTCATACTTCTTATACGTCAGAAGTTAGCAACAGTTAGGTTATATATGTATAAGAACAACTATATACACCTAACTATGCATCATGTCTACTATCTCAGGGTTTAAGTCCAGGAATCTACTCTATAGACACCTAGTTCACTTAAACCTCGGCTCTGATACCAACTTGTAACACCCGGCTTTTAAAACAAAACACCCCTGAAAAATTTTTCATTTAAAACATAGGTTTCAATACATAAAACCATAATAAAGGGGTATATTTTAACAAAAACGGGTACAAGTGTATCAAGGAGAATATATAATACCAATATCTCCTTTGAAGCCGGGCTGCTACTGACAGCATCTACAAGTCCCACTTCAAGAGTCACGGACTCTATCTTGTCCCCTATCAGTATCATGCTAACCTGCAGGGACATTAACAAACGGTATGAGCTACAAAGCTCAGTGAGTAATCAAGTCTGCAAACAACATGTATCAAAATACAATAATATAATTGTCTGGATATCGAATCCAGAATCCTAGCCTTACTGGCTGACCGCATATATTCTAGGATTTCACATCCTAATCATATAGCCTTACAGGCTGAATCATAGTAACCTGTAATTAACAAGCCACGTCAGTTATTTGCACATATAATCATATCTAATCTTTTCTGTCCCATGTTTCTTAGTCACAGTGGACTGCATCAATATCATGGCTATATAAGCCGCATCGTTTATCATGGCTATACAAGCCACACCAAAGCTTTTTCAGCATCTAATTCATAGTCCGAAGACCGTACCTGTCTGGGTTCAACAACCCAGTATCGTAGCTATAAAGCTGTACCATTTCCGTATAATCATATCGTAGCCATATAGGCCGCACCAGTTGGATATAGCATCCAATATCATAGCCACGAGAGGCCGCACCATCTGTTATCAGTTTCTTTCACGATCAAATATGGCTCACGGGTTAGCCCGCTGTTGCCTTGGCTCACGGGTTAGCCCACTGTTGCCTAGACTCACGGGTTAGCCCGCTGTTGTCTATATAAGTCTGGCTCATCAAAGTAAACCATGGCTCACGGGTAAGACCGCTGTTGCCTGAAATATGTGGCTCACAGGAAAATCCCGCTGTTGCCTAGAATCACGGCTGGTTCCGGTCTTGTCTATATAAGTTTTAATGACTCACGGCTGGTTCCGGTCTTGTCATTTCATTTTATTGACTCACGGCTGGTTCCGGTCTTGTCATTTCATTTTATTGACTCACGGCTGGTTCCGGTCTTGTCATAAAAGTTTGACTCACAGCTCCGTTCTTGTCTATTATAGACTCACGGCTTATCTGGTATTGTCGTATCATAATGTAATATATATATGTATTGACTCACAGTTCCGTTCTTGTCATCGCAATGACTCACGGCTTATCTGGTCTTGTCGTTTACATATATTTTTACACTTGTCATTTTCGTCCCTCGAAGCCATATCAACCTGTAACAAATCAATCATCATATATCACATATGATATCAGTGAGATTACTCACCTGGATGCTAGCTGCATTTATTTTCCGGTCGTTACTTGCCTTTGCGTGCACCACAACCAATTTGTCCCACACCTATATAATCATTTATATATCAAATGATAATAGGTTAATAGCCATTCCAATTAACTCTAATACAATAGAGTTCAATACAATATCATTACAAACAATGCCTAGTTAATAAACTTTTCGTTTACTAACTTTTTGTGAATTTTACTATTCACCGAGGCATTCGAGTCGATCTACAGTGCCCCCGAGGGGTCGAAAACTCATTTTAATAATTTTCCCAAACTTTTCAGACCATAACGAGCCTATGGTCCAAATTTGAGCTAAAACGGACAAGCCAAACGAAAGTTAGCATTTTTGATCCCCTGCCAAACGAAAGTTAGCTAAAACGGACAACCAACAGTATTTTCAGAATTGGTCCTTCACTTGTCAAATGACCAAAATACCCTTTTGCGGTAAAACGACCAAAATCAGTTTTTATAATATTTTAAGTCCAAAACTCAAAATATTATTTCAAACCAAATTCTTTTCTGTCCAAAAGACCAATTTACCCTTCCAAGGTAAAATGACCATTTTGCCCTTTTATTATAATTATATAATAAAACATGTCTTGGCGTTACAACCAATTATGTAAAAATGTTGTTGCTTGTGGCAAAAATATAAGAAATGAAAGTTTTATGTCATAAAACTTGATTATTGTGGCCAAAGTTCAAGAAATGGAACTTTAGGACCAAATTTGTAAATTTTGGAAGTATAAATAGAGAGGTTGACTCTCTTCTTTGACTGGCCATTTGTGCAGCAACGGGAAGGGTTTTTGAGAGCAAATTCTGCAGAAATCATGAAGCTTTAGGCAAGGAATTGGAATCATAGCTTGGAATTGGTGATTCCTATGTTAATCAATGTTAGTAAACTTGATTTTAACCAAGTTCTTGAAGTGTTCTTGATTTGGTTTTATAGAAACTGAAATTTGTAAATTTCAGTTATGATTATGTAGTTTAAATGGTTTAATGCTTCCATTAAGTCATGCTAAAAGGACTTAATTCAAGAAAATGGAAGTAAATTGCTATTTATGATGAATTTAAAGTTTTGGGGTTGTTAAAACTAAGAACCCTAATTCTTCATTTTGATTGATTTAGTCGTTTTGAATGGTTGAAAACCTTGTTTTAATATAAGGTTTTAGCCTAGGAATAAACCCCATGTGATTAAGAACATAAATAAGGACTTAATGGGCCAAAACTGCGTGCTACAGTGCACAAATCGCGACTGGCCAGGAGACCTGCACTGGCGCCAGGCGCAGTGCGTCCAGGAGCCAGGCGGGGTGCGCCCAGGCGCAGTGCGCCCAGGCGCAGTGCGCCCTGTCCTAGGCGCAGTACGCCTCCAGGCAGGGGCCAGGCAGGGGATCAAAAACGCTAACTTTTGCTTGGCTTGTCCGTTTTATCTCAAACTTGAACCGTAGGCTCGTTATGGTCTGAAAAGTTTGGGAAAATTTTTATATTGAGTTTTCGACCTCTCGGGGGCACTGTAGATCGATACGAATGCCCCGGTGAATAGTAAAATTTGTGAAAAGATGATAAATGGAAAGTTTATCATCTAGGCATTGTTTATAGTTGCATAATATTGGACTCTTATGTATTAGAGTCAACTTAAATAATTATTAACCTATTATCATTTGATATGAAATGGATAAATGGGTATGGGACAAAATGGTTGTGGTGCACGCAAAGGCAAGAAACAACCGGGATTTAAATGCAGCTAGTATCCAGGTGAGTAATCTCACTGATATCATATATGATATATGATGATTGAGTTGTTACAGGTTGAAACGGCTTCGAGGGACGAAAATGACAAGTGTAAAAATATATGTAAAAGACAAGACCAGATAAGCCGTGAGTCATTGCGATGACAAGAACGGAGCTGTGACTCAATACATATATATATATATATATATATATATATATATATATATATATATATATATATATATATATACACTATGATACGACAATACCAGATAAGCCGTGAGTCTGATAAAGACAAGAACGGAGTTGTGAGTCAACAATAATGACATGACAATACCAGATAAGCCGTGAGTCTGTTATAGACAAGAACGGAGCTGTGAGTCAGTCAATATTAATGGTACGACAAGACTAGATAAGCCGTGAGTCTATAATAGACAAGAACGGAGCTGTGAGTCAAACTTATATAGACAAGACCAGATAAGCCGTGAGTCATTGCGATGGCAAGAACGGAGCCGTGAGTCTAGGCAATAGCGAGTAAACCCGTGAGCCATAATTGATCGTGAAAGAAGCTATTAACAGATGGTGCGGCCTATAAGGCTATGATTCTGGATGTTATATCCAACTGGTGCGGCCTATTTGGCTATGATATTATGACAAATGGTGCGGTCTTTTGACTATGATACAGGGTTGTTGAACCCAGACTGGTGCGGCCTTCGGACTATGATTTAAAGGTTAAGAATGTTTCGGTGCAGCTTATATAGCTATGACATATGGTGCGGCTTATATAGCCATGATATATGATGCAGTCCATTGTGACTAAGAAACATGGGACAGAAATGGTTAGACATGATTATATGTGCAAATAACTGACGTGGCTTGTTAGTTATAGGTTACTATGATTCAGCCTGTAAGGCTACAGATTAGGATGTGAGATCCTAGGATATATGTGGTCAGCCAGTAAGGCTAGGATTTTGGATTCGATATCCAGACAGTTCTATGATTGTATTTTGATACATGTTATTTGCAGATACGATTACTCACTGAGCTTTGTAGCTCATACCGTTTGTTAAATGTCCCCGCAGGTTAGCATAACCCTAATAAGGTTAAGGATAAAGTTTGTGACTCAAGAAGTGGACTTGTAGATGCTGTCTGTAGCAGCCCGGCTTCAAAGGAGACTATGGTATTTTATACTCTCTTTGATACACTTGTACCTGTTTTTATTATAATATACCCCTTTTGTTATGGTTTTATGTAATAAAACCTTTATTTTAAATGAAAAATTTTCAGGGGTGTTTTTATTTTAAAAGTCGGGTGTTACAAGTTGGTATCAGAGCCGAGGTTTAAGTGAACTAGGTGTCTATATAGTAGATTCCTAGACTTAAACCCTGAGATAGTAGACATGATGCATAGTTAGGTGTATATAGTTGTTATTATACATATATAACCTAACTGTTGCCGACTTTTGACGTATAAGAAGTATGAACTGTGAATCTTCTTGGAAGACATTTAGGGCATGAAGCTCTAAGAAATGGACCAGCCCTTTCTCAAGACTCCGTTGTATGAGGAGCAAAAAGGGGACGAATAGCAGAAAATCCACATGATGAGCAATATTAGCTGATGTGGTCAGAAAAAGAAATCGGTTGCTCACCCTGATTGGTATTCAAGGTGAAAGAATAGTAGTTGATACTACAAGAAAAGCATAAAATATTAGTGGACTTTTCAGAAGAAGTTAACACAATTCAGGTCTAGCCTTGAAGGGAAGAGACCAAAACGAAAAGATGATGTGGTGTAAGAAGTGCAGGAAAAGCGCTCAGAATATTGTAGAGTTGAGACTCTACCATTGACACGCTGAAATTACAGAAAATGGGAGCATATTGCTCGAGTTTGTTGTGTGGGACGGAAGTGGTTCCAGCGTGGAACTATAGATCACTTCCTTATGAAATACTCACATGCTAAATGTGGAGTAACGGGTGATGAACCCAGGAAAGAAAGAAGAAACGAATGGTCGAAAAGGACCAGTGGTACCTTGAGCATTCCAGCAGATTGTGGAAGAAGCTCGTGAGGAGACTGATATGATCTCCGATATAATTGTTCTGAATATAACTCGTGTATGTTATATTTGATCCAGGAAGCTATGCTTTGGATCGGTGACACTGATGTCTTGTTTGAATATTTCATCAATGATTATGGATGAAAAGTTGGAAGTAGCTATAGCAGATAGCAAATATGTTCTAGATATTGAACACCTGGAAGGTAGTTTGCCTAGGATTTACGGGACCATTTTTCCCTATAAATCTGAAGCCGATAACCACCAGTGAATCTGAAGCAATTGTGCTTATGAATTGGTTAGCAATGAATTATGCTAACATGAATTGTAGAAATAAGAAAATTATGGTTCTTAAATCAGAAATGAAACGGATGATAATCCATGGTAAATGACCGTTGTTGAGAATACCGGTTATTTTCTTTGCTTAAACTCAGAAAAGAGTTAGTAAAAGAATGATGTTGTAATTGGCATACGTGGTATTAGCCAAGTTAAATAAAGCAGTGATAGTAGTGTACTACTTTAAATATATTCTTGGATGTTTCATTTGAAAAGAACTTCCAGGATTTCTGCCAGACAGGCGAGAAAAGTTTATGATAAAGCTGATTTTGGGAGCCGTTCCTGCTATTTAGGCTCTGTACTGATTTGCATCTGTAGAGATGGCATAGTTGGAAAACAACTAGAAGAAATTCTTGAATTGGGGTCTCTTATGGCTGAATGTGTCATTGTATAGAGCCCTATCTTGTTTGAAAAGAAGAAAGACAAATTGATGCATATGTGCATTAACCATTGAGAATCTGATATTCTCGAAACCAGATCGAAAATAAGGTACGATTGTACCAGATATTGGAGTTACTTCACTGAGCTAAGTGATTTGTAAAATTCTCCAAGTATAAAAATTTGGTTAAAAGAAGTTTTATATTATTTGGGCATGTTAATAAGGCCAGAGATGATAAAGTATATCCAGTGGGAAATGATACTGTGATAAGACAGAAACCGCCTTGGAATCTAACTGAAATTAGTAGTTTCCTTGGATTGGCGGGTTATTATAGGAGAGTTGTAGAAAGCTGCTCCTTGAATGTTGTTCAGTTGACTAATAAAAAGTGAAAAGTCTGAGTGGTAGAAAGACCACAGGCATCTTGTAAAGGTTTGGAATAAACCTGGTATGAAACTCTGACGTTAGCGTTGGTGCTAAGCGAAGGAGATGAATTGAATTATAGAAATGCATCCAGATTTGATTGTAGATACATGATATTGCAGTAGCAATTATGATTTTGGCATTGAAGCTTTAGAGACACTACTTGTATAGTGTAAAGCTTACTGTTTGTATGGATCATAAAAGTTTGAAGTACTTAATTGATCAAAAAGAAGCTAAATATGTGATAATTAAGATAG
Source organism: Cichorium intybus (assembly GCA_023525715.1). Classification (NCBI taxonomy): domain Eukaryota; kingdom Viridiplantae; phylum Streptophyta; class Magnoliopsida; order Asterales; family Asteraceae; genus Cichorium; species Cichorium intybus. Next base: position 32,986,296 of record CM042017.1, on the reverse strand, counting down.
ATGGGTTACTTAGAGATTTCGGGTATGAAATCTTGTACCATCTCGGAAGGGCAGATGTAGCTATAGATGCCTTGAATTGAAAAGAATAACTTTTGAAGGTTACATCCACATGTATGAGTGTGGCAAATTGATTACCTGAGTTGATTCGGGTAGCATAGAAGGATGTGTGCAAGTCTGAAAATGTGAAAAAAAATGAATGAATGATTGGAGATTAGATGAAGCTAGTTGGAAAATCACAATGATTCAAAACCCATGGTGGTTGTGAATGTGAATTCCAAAGCAAAGTGAAACATGAAAATCATCTTGAAAAGATGCATTTTATACTAGATATGCAGTATACCCGGAGCAATACCAGATTGAATAGGGCGATAAAACCTATGTATTGGTGGCCGGGATTGAAGAAAGATATTGAAAGACATATGAAAAGTATTTGACTTGTACGCAAAGTAAAGTCAAACCGTTAGAATCATGCGAAGAAATTGACTCGTTGTTGGTCCCAGAAAAGAAATGGGACGACATTGTTATAGACTTTGCAATGAAGTCTCTGCAAGTACCGTGTATTGATGAACAAAGTGACCTAGTGATGCAGACTTTAGAAGATATGCTTGAAAATAGCACGGCAGACCCTAGTGGGAGATGAGAAGATTGTTTATCTCTGATAGAATTTGTAAGAAATAGCAGCCTACATGCTAGTAGTTTGATGATTCACATGAAGAATGGTATGGAATACCGTGTTATCCTCCGATTTATTGGATTAAAGATGTGATAAAAACGTTGGCTAGATTCTAGATTCTTGCACAAACTGAAGAAAAGATTTGATGAGTACGAACGACATTGAAGAATGGTTAAGAATTTGTAAAGGTGGTATGTGGATCACTGAATATAAACCTTTGAAATTCCAAGTAAAGGAATATAGTAGCCTTGAAACTAATCCTTTGGAAAGGCTAAAATCTGTTTGGGACGACAAGAAAGAAATTATGTATTGATAATTTCCAACAAATCCCTTATGTGGAAATGAAGATAAATAAGTAGATAAGGTACCCGGGATAACCGGAAGAATGATATGCAAATTGTGATCCAATCACGAGATAAGAAGACTAGTATGGTTAAGTGCTTAGGCAATACCATAGAGATTCCAACATGATGTGGAAGACTGAAAGCGAAACGAGGGAGACATAACCTCAACTCCTTGTATGATTTCGGGACAAAATCTTTTGAAGGAAGGGAGAATTTGTAACGCCAAGACATTTTATGTATATATATAAAAAGGGGTAAAATGGTCATTTTACCTTGGAAGGGTAATTTGGTCTTTTGGACAGAAAAGAATTTAGTTTGAAATAATATTTTGAGTTTTGGACTTAAAATGTTATAAAAACTGATTTTTGGTCATTTTACCACGAAAGGGTAATTTGGTCATTTGACCATGTTAAAGACCAATTATGTAAAAATGTTGTTGCTTGTGGCAAAATATAAGAAATGAAAGTTTTATGTCATAAAACTTGATTATTGTGGCCAAAGTTCAAGAAATGGAACTTTAGGACCAAATTTGTAAATTTTGGAAGTATAAATAGAGAGGTTAACTCTCTTCTTTGACTAGCCATTTGTGCAGCAACGAGAAGGGTTTTTGAGAGCAAATTCTGTAGAAATCATGAAGCTTGAGGCAAGGAATTGGAATCATAGCTTGGAATTGGTGATTCCTATGTTAATCAAGGTTAGTAAACTTGATTTTAACCAAGTTCTTGAAGTGTTCTTGATTTGGTTTTATAGAAACTGAAATTTGTAAATTTCAGTTATGATTATGTAGTTTAAATGGTTTAATGCTTCCATTAAGTCATGCTAAAAGGACTTAATTCAAGAAAATGGAAGTAGATTGCTATTTATGATGAATTTAAAGTTTTGGGGTTGTTAGAACTAAGAACCCTAATTCTTCATTTTGATTGATTTAGTCGTTTTGAATGGTTGAAAACCTTGTTTTAATATAAGGTTTTAGCCTAGGAATAAACCCCATATGATTAAGAACAGAAATAAGGACTTAATGGGCCAAAACTACGTGCTACAGTGCACAAATCGCGACTGGCCAGGAGACCTGCACTGGCGCCAGGCGCAGTGCGTCCAGGAGCCAGGCGGGGTGCGCCCAGGCGCAGTGCGCCCTGTCCTAGGCGCAGTACGCCTCCAGGCAGGGGCCAGGCAGGGGATCAAAAACGCTAACTTTTGCTTGGCTTGTCCGTTTTATCTCAAACTTGAACCGTAGGCTCGTTATGGTCTGAAAAGTTTGGGAAAATTTTTATATTGAGTTTTCGACCTCTCAGGGGCACTGTAGATCGATACGAATGCCCCGGTGAATAGTAAAATTTGTGAAAAGATGATAAATGGAAAGTTTATCATCTAGGCATTGTTTATAGTTGCATAATATTGGACTCTTATGTATTAGAGTCAACTTAAATGATTATTAACCTATTATCATTTGATATGAAATGGATAAATGGGTATGGGACAAAATGGTTGTGGTGCACGCAAAGGCAAGAAACAACCGGGATTTAAATGCAGCTAGTATCCAGGTGAGTAATCTCACTGATATCATATATGATATACGATGATTGAGTTGTTACAGGTTGAAACGGCTTCGAGGGACGAAAATGACAAGTGTAAAAATATATGTAAAAGACAAGACCAGATAAGCCGTGAGTCATTGCGATGACAAGAACGGAGCTGTGAGTCAATATATATATATATATATATATATATATATATATATATATATATATATATATATATATATATATATATATATATATATATATATATATATATATATATATATACACTATGATACGACAATACCAGATAAGCCGTGAGTCTGATAAAGACAAGAACGGAGCTGTGAGTCAACAATAATGACATGACAATACCAGATAAGCCGTGAGTCTGTTATAGACAAGAACGGAGCTGTGAGTCAGTCAATATTAATGGTACGACAAGACCAGATAAGCCGTGAGTCTATAATAGACAAGAACGGAGCTGTGAGTCAAACTTATATAGACAAGACCGGATAAGCCGTGAGTCATTGCGATGGCAAGAACGGAGCCGTGAGTCTAGGCAATAGCGGGTAAACCCGTGAGCCATAATTGATCGTGAAAGAAGCTATTAACAGATGGTGCGGCCTATAAGGCTATGATTCTGGATGTTATATCCAACTGGTGCGGCCTATTTGGCTATGATATTATGACAAATGGTGCGGTCTTTTGACTATGATACAGGGTTGTTGAACCCAGACTGGTGCGGCCTTCGGACTATGATTTAAAGGTTAAGAATGTTCCGGTGCAGCTTATATAGCTATGACATATGGTGCGGCTTATATAGCCAGGATATATGATGCAGTCCATTGTGACTAAGAAACATGGGACAGAAATGGTTAGACATGATTATATGTGCAAATAACTGACGTGGCTTGTTAATTACAGGTTACTATGATTCAGCCTGTAAGGCTACAGATTAGGATGTGAGATCCTAGGATATATGTGGTCAGCCAGTAAGGCTAGGATTTTGGATTCGATATCCAGACAGTTCTATGATTGTATTTTGATACATGTTATTTGCAGATACGATTACTCACTGAGCTTTGTAGCTTATATCGTTTGTTAAATGTCCCCGCAGGTTAGCATAACCCTAATAAGGTTAAGGATAAAGTTCGTGACTCAAGAAGTGGACTTGTAGATGCTGTCTGTAGCAGCCCGGCTTCAAAGGAGACTATGGTATTTTATACTCTCCTTGATACACTTGTACCCGTTTTTATTATAATATACCCCTTTTGTTATGGTTTTATGTAATAAAACCTTTATTTTAAATGAAAAATTTTCAGGGGTGTTTTTGTTTTAAAAGTCGGGTGTTACATTATTAGAGACTTTGAAACTTCTAGGATGTTGGCTAAAGGGTGTAATTCTTCGTTTATCTCTTTAATTCCTAAATGCAATGATTCGCTTACGTTGAAATACTATATGCCGGTTAATTTAATTGGTTGCTTATATAAGATTCTATCAAAATTACTTGCCAACCGACTTAAAATAGTTTAGAAAAGATCGTTAGTTTGGTATTCTGTATATGTACATATGTAGAGGGTAAAAGCATCTTATATGGGCTTTTTTACTTAATGAAATTTTGCATGGTCCAAAAAAACATAAAAAGAAAACCTTGATATTCAAAGTTGACTTTGGCAAGGCTTTTCACTCATTAAGTTGGGAATTTTTTGACTCGGTTATGGAGCAAATGGAGTTTTGTTGGAAATGGCGGAGATGGATGAAAGGATGTTTTCCTCTAGTAGGGCCTCAAATTTGGTTAATGGTTCACCAACGAAGGAATCTGATATCACTAAAGGAGTTAGGCAAAGTGATCCTTTCTCGCCTTTTCTTTTCATCATTTCCATGGAGGGGTTGCATGTTTGTACGGAAAAGCTTGTGAGATTCATTATTTTCATAGTTTCTCTTTTCTACAGAGTAGTGCATCTTTATCTCACCTTATGTATGCCGATGATGTCACTCTTATTGGTGAATGGTAGGAATATAATTTTTTCAATTTAAATAGACTACTTTGTTTCATTTTTCTTGCTTAGGGTTTAAATGTGAATTTGCATAAAAGCAATGTGTATGGAGTGGGCGTTGATAGATTGGAGATTGATATGCTTGCTAGTATTTTGAAATGCGAGCCTGCTTCCTTCCCCTTCACTTATTTGGGCCTTCCGGTAGGGGAGAATATGAGGCGTGCCAAGAATTGGAATCCGGTTATTGATAATTTTAAAAAATACTCCCGAATTGGAAAGCCAAGAATGTTTCATTTGGTGTGCGGATTACGCTGGTTAATTATGTTATTAATAGTCTCCCCTTATGCTATTTTTCTAGCTTTAAAGCTTAGAAGAAAGTTATCAATACTCTTGAGGGTTGATGAGAAGGTTTTAATGGGTTGGGGTTGAGGATAAATGGAAATCACTTTGGTTTCTTGGGAGGTTATTACTAAACCGAATGCAAAAGGGGGTCTTGGTGTTAGTTGCCTTGAGTAGGCTAATTTGGCACTTCTTGCTGAATGGTGGTAGTGTCTGAAAAATGGATATGACTCATTTTGGTGCTCTTGTCCTAAAGATATTCATAACATAAATCTCATAGATGGTAAACACTTGGCTAAAAGCCCATCAAAGGTGTTTGGCTTGATATTTCTCAATAGGTCTTGGAGTTTGTCAATAAGGAGATTGAGTTGGAAAGTCTTCTGTGAGGGAGATCAATATTGTAGAAAAAAAGAATTTTGGAATGATGTTTGGTGTGGATATTTATCCTTTATAGAGCTCTTCCCCAACCTTAATGCTATAGAGACAGTTAAAGATTGTTTTATTAGTGATAGGTTGATAGTGGGCACTAGAAAGGAGATAAAGCCACTGTTAGGGCTGGTCCCGACCGTTACGGAAGGGTCGGGAAGAGAACTAATTCAAGGTACTAGTTCGATCTTTGCAAATTTTTCAGTTCTGAGATGATAGGGACAAGTGGAAGTGGAGTCTAGATGGGAAGGGTGAATTTTTAGTGAAGTCTTTAAGACACATCATTGATAATTTGGATTCGCATGCCACATATCATTTAACAATGTGAAATGGATCTCATTGAATGTCAACTACTTTGTTTGGAGGCTGTTGCAAAACATAATTCCTCTTGGCTAGAACCTGTTAAGGCAAGGCATCGTCATCTTGAATAATTTTTGTTCCTTTTGCAATCTTTCAAAGGATAGGTTGGATCAAGTGTTCTTTTCATGTTACTATGTCTCTAATAGTGTTGTAAAACTCGGCCGAGTACTCGGAATCGGGTGTTGTCTAAGGCGCTTTTATGGTAATCGGCCAAAAATACTCGGACTCGGTCAAACTCTGTCATAATTGGTCAACCTCGGTGCTACTCGGTCAAACTTGGTGCTACTCGGTCAACATCGGTGCAACTCGGTCAACCTTGGAATCGGTCAAACTCGGAAAAACTCGGTCAAACTCGAAAAAACTCAGTCAAACTCGAAAAAATCGGTCAAACTCGAAAAAAAATCGATCAAACTCGAGAATTTTGAATTTTTCTTTAAAATAAATAATTATAATTGCTATGTAGTTAGATTAAAACATATCATATATTTACTTATTTAATAAACATGTTGTTTTAAAATTATTTTTATTTAATTCAAATCAAATTTGATGCAACTACGACTATATTGAGTATTTCAGTATGTATAATCATATAATATGTACGTATTTACCCTATCCGAGTACTCGCCGATTACTCCCCACCTAGACCTAGTACTCGCTACTCGTTAGTCGACCGACCTAGCACCGCCTAGTGACTTTTGCAACATTGGCCTCTAGTATTTGGAAATGGTTGGTCGAGTGGTCGGGTATCCTCGGAGGGCAGCCGTCTTCTTGTGCGGATTTAAAGGAGATGCTCAACAAAATTAAAGGAGATCGAGATGCTAAAATATTAAAGTTCTCGATTATTTATCGCACTCTTTGCTTGCTTGATTTGGTAATTCAGAAATATATGTGTTTTCAAGATGGAAGGTGGGCTGCCATGCTTATTACGGAAGATATTAGCTCTTTCTCGTTTAATTATATTAAGACTAGGTCTAAGTTTCATGCTCTTGATTGGCATATGTGGTATAATTCTTCTATTTCGTGTTTTCGTTGTACTTAGTCTTGCTTGAGCTTTTTTCCCTTTTGTGCTAATATATGTCTCGTTATTCCAAAAAAATTAATAGATTAATAATTATTATGGAATATTTTAGTTTACTGACAATACAATTATAATAATTATTTATGGTACAATTTTTTTTCACAAACCCAGTTTAGATAATTCCCATAAATTTAGTTTTTTATTCTAATTTTTTTTAATTTTATATATGTTTTTTTTTTTAACAGCAAACTAAACATACTCATAACCTAAACACCTCCTAAACTACCACCAATGTCTCCAAAGAGACTAGAACCCTCACCCTTTAGGATGGAAGGCAACACCAAATACCGCTGGGCTAGAAGTCTGTTGGTTTATATCTGTTAATAGGTGCTTATATGTTTTTATCTGTTTTTATATATGTTCTTTTAGTTCTGATAACAAGTTTCATTTACTACAGGCCACGATTGATTTCTTTGTTGAAATAATTTACAAAGGGGAAATAAGTCTTTAGGCCTATAGCAATCAATTTTGCCACTACTTATCTTACACTAGGTCACTTGTTTGAATTGAAAGGTGCACTGATCTCAATGTTTGCCTCCGAAAAATGATTATCTACCGGCTATGCAAGATTCGAAACTGGAAAGAGTGTTGAGGATACATTTTGTGTGTTCCCAACAAGTTGGATTATACATGTGCTTTAAAAGAATGTATCGTGATGACAACCTAGAAAAGATAATTGGTTGTCAAATTGATCAATTCTCGAATGCAAAAGTGTATGTGGTCTTAATGTATCTAAGCTAACAAGGAAGGGAAAAACTCTAGTTGATTAGTGAGATTCATATGGATTGAAATTTTTTTCCGTGAGCATTTTGAGCTTGACATGTTCCTCATCCTCATCATCATCATCTGGTTGTGAAAGGAACTGCAGTGCTTTTGAGAAGTAACAGCATTATTATTTTAATGTTATTTTTGTTATATTGTTAACAAAATCTTCACGTATTTCTTTATTTTGTTGTGTAGTACATTCTTAGAGAAACCGACTACATCAACAAGGATGAACAATCTTGTGTATGTGATGTACAACTTGAAACTAAATTTGAGACAAGAAAACAAAGGAAAATAGCATATGAGGTAATGGGCCTTGAAACATTGAATCTTGATGATGCTAGTTCCTAATTCCAATGATGAAATGATTATTGAAAAGGAGTCTTTTAGCCATCATACGATGAATAGTGGATCAACCGTTTTGATGGTTCAAGTTCTAGTCGGTCCCAAGCCCCGGATGGTTATAGAGACGATGACTTTCTTGAAAGAGCTATAACAGATCAATTGCGTTGATTTATTCCTTTATTCCATTGCTTTAAAATTGACAATAATAGTTTTTAATTCTCTACGTCGTGCTCTCCTTTCACTATGTGTGCAGGTGGTGGACAAGATTTGAGAGCAAATGATCCTTTGGATTTAGAATATGGTAACAATATGGATGCACCAATTGATAACAACTAGACTGGATAGTGTTTATGTTATGACTAATGTTTTAAACATTTTATAACTTTTGGATGGTAAACTGATTGACAAATATGTATTTTTCATGTTTTGTCATGCTTGTTATGTACAATAAGATAAAGAAACAAAACCCGGTTACCTTAAACAATAAAAAGAAAATATATGAACTGCAATTTGAGTACATTTAATGGTATTTTAAAAAAAAAAAAGTGAATCCCCCAACATACAACCTACATAACAAATTGAATAATGTTTGATTACCCGACTACATTTTCTGGTCAAGCATCTACATACTGGACACCTAATGTGAGAAAAAAAAAACTTGTTCAAGAATAAAACAGATGAATACTGTTACCAACTATATATTCTAAACAACCATTCAAAGTTTATAAACAGGGAAAAGGAAAAAAGAGCAACCAACACTTTGAAAAAGACTATTTTACAGCCAGTGTACCTTACGTTAATTTGCTGCAACGATGAATCGATATTCCATACACAGTTAGCATATCTTTCTTTCTGCTGTTATCCATCTAATCCCTCCATCTTGGACTTGAAATTGAGAAAAAACCTGGAGATGGATACCCCATGCCAGGAGAAGGTGGAGGTGGAGGTCCAGGACCCAACATTCCTGGTTGGGTCATGGGTGAAAATGAAAAATTGGGTGTTAATGGTGGAGGATGTTGATAACCTGGAGAAAGTAATGGGTATGGTGAACGAGGAGATAGTAGATTTAAGTAACCAGAAGGTGAAGGAAGAAGAAATTGAGAAGTTGGCGATGGTAGAAGTGGTGGAGGTCCGTTCATTCTTGGTGACGGAAGAGGTGGAGGTCCGTTCATCCGGGGAGATGGAAGAGGAGGAGCTCCGTTCATCCTGGGAGATGGAAGTGGCGGCGTGAGTGGGTAAGGAAGTAATCCCGCCTGCTGCTGTTGTTGCTGATGTTGATTTTGAGGATTTTGTTGGTACGGAGGATGAGATTGTGGATGTCCTTGAGTTGAATCGATGATGGAATTCTGAAGGTAACGCATGTATGCTGAAATAGGAGACTCCGCGGTGTTTGACCACCCTGTGTGGTCGCCGGAAGCCATGGGTGGTGGTTGTGGCATACCTGGTGGTGGCCGTTGTTGACCATGGTGTACAGGTCTAGAAAAATTACCGTTATAAGGAGGCGGACCTAGCACTGCACCGTTAGGCGGACGATGAGGAGGCATCTGAGGCATCTGTTCTTGTCCCATATGGTGAATGGGCATTCGGGGGCGGTTTACATTGAGCGGCGCTAATGGCGATGGCCGGATTCTTTGCAATCGCATGCTAGGTGGTTTAGGTGAGTTCTGCGGTGGTCTCGGAAGTGGCTCCTGAGAATTCCGGGAAGGTGAACCGGTGAGCTGTTGAACAATACTTTGAAAATCGTTCTTGTTGATGTTGTATACTTGCGGTTGCGGTTGTTGCCTGGCTGGATTCGCGAAATTTGGCTGGTGTAACGGACTTTTCCTGATAGCTTTCCCGATTTTGTTCACCCCCAAATGCTCATTGTTCCGATTCCTCGAATAATCAGAATTATCCATTTTAATCGAGAGACCAAAACCTTTCTTCCGATTCTCAAACACAAAACCCTAAACACCTCACTCGATTTGACGATTTCAATTCCACACGCAATTCCAAAATTTTCAACTTGACAACTCTAAAAAACGAATCCGATAAATCAAAACGAAGAAATGAACACACCTTTGGATCAAATCGACTTCAACACCAACACCAAAACCAAATTCCGACACACCGAATCAGAATTCAGAAACAAAACCCTTTATTACTGGGAAACCCTAAGCGCTTATTTAGGTTTCCACAAGCGGTTTGACTGTACTTGCATAAGAGAATTAAGACTTGACTTCCGGAGGCGTAGAACAATTGCGTAAGATTTGAATCGTTCTTCGATTTTTTTTCCTTCAAAGCAATCGATGAGTTGAAAATTCGGGTTACAAAAGAAAAATTGGAGAGAGAGAAAAACCCTAAAGCGTAAAGGAGCGTCTGAATTGGGGATTTGTGAGTCAATGGATGGATTAAAGAGTATGAAAATTGAAAAGGGAATAAAGGGTGGATTAGGTTACAGGGGCGATAGCCATTGGGCAAGTTGGGCCCTTTGTTGTCGTGTGTGACACACTGCTCATGTAATCACTGTGTTTGTGTGTTCAGAGAGGGACAAATTCTGTTTTTAAGGCTTGGACAAAATAGTGTAATAGATATTATTGTTTAGACAATGTAATGAAATACCAATGATTTTAAAAAGTTTGAGTTAAATGGATTTGGTTTGACTTATCTATCATATTTTTTGTATATTTAACTTTTTATTTTTTTAATTATTTTTTATTAATACGTATCTTTAATTTATATAAAAGTACTAAATTATAAAAATTAAATTGGTTGTTTTATCGGTTCGATGGTTCAACCGATCTGAACGGATGATATATGTATGTATGTATGTATGTATGTATACACACATGATAAACTAAAAAAATGTATCTATAAGGTTTAACATGTTTTACTTTTAATATGAATCACTACAATTCTTTGAGATTATAAAATAAAGAGGTAAATAATCCATGCAAAGGAATCATGCAATATACCACATTGTTGGTTAATAAAAATGAGGTGTTAATTGGGATTTATAAAAAGGGAGGAAGTCACGTTATTCAAAAACACTTGAGTAACTCATATAACAAAAATGATGCATATTTTTTAAAAATGGTTTGAAGAGATAAAAAAAGGCAGTCTTTTTTTGGGTTAAAAAGTGTTATTTTGTGTTTAGAAGATGTCTGAAAACCCAATAAGAGGTCGGTTTAATTTTTCAATAAATAGGTGTGCATACCTTTTTAGGTCTGCGATCTTCTAAAAAACAAATGATCTGCAATGACTAATGTCTACACGTCATCTACATGACGCCGACAAAAAAGACTAAGAAGATCTGCAGACAAAAAACAAACACCTAGTAATTTTTTAGATTTTATAAATAATATATGTACTAAAATATTAGAACAAATAACATGAAAGAATATCATATGTATGTTTTCTTTATCATTTAATAGCAATCTAATTTGGTTGAGTAATAACACATCTTGTATTTCTATCAAATAATAGAATATAACATAATTTTGAGGTTGCCGGCCACGTGTTGTGTTGCTGATTTACCAATATTATGTTGATGTAGACATCAACTAAGTAATCCAATTGGTGCACGAGAACAACCGTGTGATTTTTTTCAGTTGTTAATTAATTATATTTTAGTTCTAAATTTATCTTTTAAACCACCGTTTCGTATAGTTGAATTGGTCAAGTACACCAAATGAAATGAGGTGATTTTGGTTTTATTAGAAGATGTTTGACGGTGTAGGTGGAAGTAGTTGGTGTCAATGTTTAAAGACATCGATAAAAGGATTGTCTAACAAGCATATACATCTAAGTTATGTGTCAAAGTCATGTCATCATGTTGAATCCTTATCATGACATAGACACTTCATAGTTCATACTATATAGCATAATTGTATCACAAAAGAATAACAATTCTAAATGTTTGCTTAAAGACATCACCAAAACCGGTGTACACCCGTACAATTATCTTAAAGACTATCCATGTGACGATATGAACAACTTAGGGAGAACAAGGGAGGAGGGGCCGGTTTTGGATATGAAAGGGAGGTTGTTCATGTGGTGACAAATAAAGAGTTTAGAAGGAGACAAAGAGAAAGATGTTATATAAATAAAAGTTTGAGATTTTAATTTAAAGACTAAATTACATAAATGTTTCAAGTGCTTCACAAGAAGTCACAATTTTAGTTGCTAACTTTTGTAACAAACTTTTTTTAACATGGATTAATCAAATGGTTTCAAAAACTTACATAGGTCATCATGTGAGCGTACTTTCATCTTTTATATGTTGTCGATCGTATTTTCTGGGGAAATGTTCGTGTAAAAGAAAAGAGGAAGAAGGTAAGAACGATTTAAAATTGTGGGTGAAAGTTACATTAATATCATAAAAGATGGACTAATTAACGAAGTCAAAATACTCTCACATGAGGAGGCACATGTTTATACTAAAGGGAAAAAATAAGTTATACGGACAGCTTGTGCAAGTTTTTAAATGCACAAAGACAATTTATCGTCAAAAAGAAATTATAGACTCAACCTATGATTTTTGTAAACCGTAAGGACCATTAATGTAATGTAGTCTAATTAAAATATATAAAAGTTTGATCATAATATTAATAAGAGAAGACAAATATAGCCAAAAATTCTTAAGTTTTTGTTAAAAAATACCCAAAAAAATCAAAGTGACCAAAATAGCCTGTAAAATCGTAGTTGGCTAGCTATGATTTTGATGGCGTGGCGTAGGCTTACCTGCATGTGTTGATTGTGGTGGTCATATGGGTCGCGATTTTTGGGTTTAATAAAATTGAAAAACAAATGAATGTCATAATTCAAACTTTGGTGTAGTGGTAAGACGCATGTTTTTTTGGCAAGGGTACTCAAGTTCGAGCCTTGCTAATATGTTTTTAATTTAAAAGAAATAGAAGCCATTTGAAATCATAAGTTAGGTTGGTGTATCGGTAAGTTATGTTGTTTGAAGGATTTTACCTACAAAAGCATTTTATTCAAATGAGAGAATAAAAAAGTAGACAGCAAGGCTCGAAACCAAGTACTCCTACTTAGGAAACACACATCCTTCCACTACATAAAAGTTGGAATTATTACATTCATTTGCTTTTCAATTTTATTAAACTCAAAATTCGCAACCCAAATCGCAGCCCATATGAGCACCACATCAGCAAAATCGTAGATAAATCTACGCTACATCCTCACGATTTTACCGGCAATTTTGGTCACTTTGACTTTTTTAGCAAAAGCTTAAGGATTTTGAATATATTTATCATTTTCTCTATTAATAATACCGAAAATTTCCACATCAACGTCGTTATATGTAATATCCAAATTCTTTTAAGTCAATTTTTATAATATTATAATTGCTTATTTGTAAAGTCGTCATTATAAGTGAAGAGTAATATATTAACCTCATGGAATATTCTAAGATAAATGAAAGTCAAGAGTCTAAGTAATAAAGGTTTTAAATACGAGGGTAAGTTGCACTAAACTAAATCAAAGCGGAGAAACTATAATGAAAAATTGAAAACTATAGAAAGGGGACTAGGAGTTTGAAAAAAAAAATATTGGATAATTTCTAATGCACGAGAACAACGGTGTGGGTTTTTTTAGTATTTAATTAATCATATTTTAGTTATTAAATCTATGTTTTAAACCACCGTTTCATATAGTTGAATTGGTCGAGTACACCAAATGAAATGGGGTGTTTTTTGGTTTCATTAGAAGATGTTTGACGGTAGAGGTGGATGAGGTTGTTGACAATGTTTAAAGACATCCATATAAGGATTGCCTAACAAGCATCTAAGTTATATGTCAAAGCCATGTCATCATGTTGAATCATTATCATGACATAAATACTTCAATAGTTCACACTACAACGGAATTGTATCACAAAAAATAGACAATCCTAAATGTTTGCTTAAAGACATCACAAAAATCGGTGTACACCCGTACAATTGTCTTAAAGACTATCCATGTGACGATATGAACAACTTAGGAAGGAAAGGGAGTAGGGACTGGGTTTTGGATCTAAAAGGTAGAGAGACGAAGACAAAGATGTTATATAAACAAAAGTTTGAGGTTTTAGGGGATGTTTGGTATTGCTTATATAGCTCCATAATATTTTTTGATATAAATATTTATTGATAAAAATTAGTTTTTAAAAAAATGCTTTGACTTGTTTCTTTAAAAAAAGTGGTTTTTTTTGTTCTAAAAAGTCATAATGTGATTTAATAAGTAATGATGGTCTTACTTATGCATTTTAACTTATTTGTTTATGTTGAAAAGGAGTTTTAAAAATGACTTATTTGTTTATGTTGAAAAAGAGTTTTAGAATGACTTATTGACTTATTTACATTTATCAAACACTAATTAACTTATTGACTTTTTAAAAAGTCAATAAGTCAATAATGAGTTTTTACAGACTATCACGTGGTTTACAACAATCACAGTTTCAATTGCTAACTTTTCTTAAAATGTGTTATCATTATGGTGTCAAAAAAAGTATCAGCAATCCTCATGGCTCATCTTTTATCTTTCGTTTAGTGTAAACATATGTCCCCTCATGTGAATGTACTTTCATCTTATACTTATACTCTATCGTATTTTTTAGTAAGAGGTTCGAGTAAGGGTGTACGATGTGGTTGTGGGATGGTGCAGGTTCAAGACCAAGATGGGGTGGCACCGCCGGCCCCGGCAAGATCATTGCCCCGCCTCTGCGGGTTCGAGTTTGATGGTTGTGATCTGGTTGGGTTTTGGGATGGTGAACCACCCAAACCCACTCTTTTATTAATAAAAAAAAGCTATTCTTCCAAAAATTACCATCATTCTTTCTCTATAAATATCACCTCCTTACCCGTTAAAAAATTCAGACCTTCACCATTTTTTTTCTCTCAACAACTCTTTAAACCCTTTCCTATTATTTCAAAAAAAAAACCCTTTTTTACAAAATGAGTTCTAATCGACACAACTCCAAAAAACGCGGTTCTTCTAAAAATAAAAATCGCCAGGATGTTCCTCCGACCCCATCCTTACATCATCAAATTTCAACAAATATCCACAATTCCAACCTAATTATACATATTCCTCTCAGGAATCGGCCAATTCCAAGAATACCTTCAAGCTACCAGCCATTTGCAACAAAATCCAACACAATATCAACAACACCCTACCCAGTTCCAACAAAGTTCCAGTCAATTGCCCAACTCCCAATATCAACAACACCCTACCCAGTTCCAACAAAGTCCCAACCAATTGCCCAACTCCCAATGTTATTTGCATTTAAATATTTTTTGGAATATTAAATTAAATATTATTTTAATTTTTAAAATTAATTAATTAATTTAATAATTGAAAATATGATGTGGCATCGCAGGTTCGGCGGGTTTTGAGAAAACTGCTTCCATGGGTGAAAGATGGTGAAAGATGGAAGTGAGATGAGAGAGAAAAAGTTGATGTGGCGTGTGGATTGGATGGGATGGGAGGAAACTACTCCCCCACCCTTATGCATAAAAACAAAATAAGAACGTAAAAACGATTTTAAAGTGCATGTGACTTTTACATTAATATCCTAAAAGAGATAGTAAAGAAAACACAAAAATACATTAAACGACAAAAAATAAATAAAATTGGGCATAAGGAGCATGGGTATAAGTTTTTGAAACCACAAAGACACTCCAATTAAAAAAAAGTTTATGATTGTACATGTGACTTTTATCTACTGCTCTATGTTTCGGTTATCAAACTAACAACTAAAATACTTATGTTATATTATAAACTCAAACTGATGGACCCTAGTATGACCTTCATGGTTGGTCCGCATCTCTGGTTTTTGTGAAACGATCATCCGGATGATGATTCCCTATTCACTATGATGTCTCAACTCGGTTTCTAAACACAACAGCAATCCCTGAGTATATGCTCCAGCGTATCATGGTCCTCAGGTTCCTTAGTCAAGGCGACTGCACCCTTGATAAGAAGATCTCAATGAGATCATTGATGTTAAGGAGAACACCAATATTACCGGTTAAATCTTTCAACCATGTAGTCTCTTACATAACATCACTAGCTACTATACACTCGGATTTGTATTGATTTTATCTTGGAACATTTCCATGTTATTACTCCTCTAGGAACACTTATCCTGATTGTGAGCAAGAGTCATCTTTGGCCTCATTATGACCAGTTACTCTTAGCTCTTCCTTTTCCTCCATGAACCAAGAACTTATTTCTTGTTCTCTTAAGATACTCTAAAGCGAAGCACAGGCTATCCCACTCATTAAAATACAAGAGCACGGTGCACTAAAGCGAAGCTCGGCAAGTAGTGTGAAAACTTAAAAAAGGGGGAGTTGAAAATTCTTTTTTTTTTTGTTGAAGGACATATGTTCTAATCTTAACTATATATGTTTATTTTGTCTGTTTTATAAAACCCAAAATGGTATTGACCTAGAGGTTGATTGCTTAGGATTTGCGTGTGGAAATCAATATCAAAACTTATTATTCTTATCTTAGATCATATGGAGGTTTGTAAGGCAAATAGTCTCAACCTTAAATGAGAAGAATTGGAAGGAAATAAGAGGTAATACACAAGAATGGTGTTGTAGTGAATGTAGCACATAGGTTATAATATTTCCATTAACATAGTCCCAACACCTAGATTTATGGAGAAACCCGGTTTTGGAAACGTTTAGCTGGCACCAGAATAGTTTACATGTCTGTGGTCTAGTTTTCGGCTCTACCCCAATGCTTAAAACAGTTCCTAGTCCGATTTGGACCCGACCAGCATCCTTACTTGAAATTATACAACCTTTATATCATAAATGAATACTAAGGTTTGTCGTAATCTGGGAGTTAGGCGTGGGATTGTGCTCCACCGTATATAAGTTAGGGTTATATACTGGAGAGATTGTATAAGAGCATGAGAGAGAGAATGAGAGTTGTGGATTACTTATTAACACCTCCTATGAGAGGGAATATCTATAGTGTTGGTACGGGAGACAATGTATACCCATGTGTCCTCTAAAGGATTATATATTATGTTCCTTTGCAGGTGGTAGATGGTGCACGATCCTATGTTGGTTGCCAGAGTCCTAACGTCATGATACCTATTGGGTTTTGGCGGGACCTTTTGGCACTTCAACGACCTCATGGTTGCGGCTATGTTGCAGCTCTTCACAATCATTGGTTGTATTAGTATTGCTATTCGGCCCTTCTACCAAGTTGGAACACCTATGCCTCAAGACTGAATATTCATTGGGCCCAAAATATGTCCAATGAAGACGACAAGGTGAGATCCAAGGACAACGAGAGGTATCACGGCCTGAAAATTGAAACGAAGGCGGTAAAAGAAAATCACAACGCCTAATTTCAAAACAAAATTGAAGACGAGGAGTCTAGCTGCAATCAGAAAATCGACGTTAGCAATGCCTATGTCATGCAATCGTGAATACGATTAACGCTCAACCCCACCCCCTAAATTGAAAATCTATTGCAACGGTAAACAAAAATCAACCGTTGACATCTATCTCCGTTTGCAGAACATGAGAATCGATGGCTAGGTATGTAGGGTTCATAGAAGACGAGGAGATATAGAACTTCAGGGCAACATAGCAATGGTTTGTCAATCGGCGTTGTAGCTTCGGGAGATTAAGATGCTTCCATGTGTAATAACTACATAATAATGTAAGTATAAATCGGTTTTGATGGGATTTGATAAGCTAAAAATTGATATGCTACGTAAAACAATTTTAAACAGCAAACGGAAGCAATTTTAAAATAACTATTATTTTAAGACTATTTTAACAAAACCACCAAGAGGATCCGATTACATGATCATTTTAAAATAACTATTATTTTAAGACCATTTTAAAATAACTCTTCCAGTGTCCAGTTTATTCACAATAGATACAACACTAATCAATTTGGCTATTTCTTTATTTCGTGGGTTTTTGCTGAATTTCCCTTAACTGAACTATAAGTCTCATAGAGTACACACTCTCTTTGAACCAGGTTCTACTATTCTCAATGAATACATGCTTTACTTAATGAAACATCTTTTATGCTTCATAATTCTCCAAGACCTTTCAGATGTCAATGGTTAATATTCACTGTAAAATGTGAGACACATCAATAGCATCTCAATAATGCTTCTACCAAGCATCATGATCAGACATATTGGTTAGTAGAGGTTGTTCTGGAATGGGACCTTCCATCATATATAATTTCTATTTATACTTGAGGAAAAAAACCTCAAGGCATTATACCAGTAGTATAAATTATAAACATCACATGTTTCTATATCTTGAAACTCAACAAGAGAGATGTTGTAAATGGGCCTAAGAGTATTAGCAGTTATATACAGAATTTAACAAAATTTCAATAGTATTTTCAATATTAAGTCTTTAAAAATTAATACCTTTTATTGTTTCTAAAAGATTAATTTATTAAAGTTTAGGATCCAAGTTACGAAACAAGTAAATAGTTAGGTGAAATTTATCCCATCCACTTAATCCAACTCGGTAGGTAGCGATTACCAATTACATCAAATGTAATTCCTAAATTATGAGATCCTAAACAACGATTGTTTAACTTGACATGTTTGATCTCATCTATGCATCAAGTCTATCATGCTTAGGTGACCTTTATCACATAAGATTCTTGATCAAATCATCCAACTCAAAAATCTTATGAATTATACTTTACTAACTGTTAGGTGACCTTTATCCCATTAGTAAAACACATTGGCCATCATAAGACAATGCAAATAGATAAGGTGACGCAAAATCTACAAGCATTTCACAAATGATGCACAAGTGATTTTTTAAGTGGATTGCATAGATTTGAAGTTTAAGAAATGTTTTATATATGTTTTACAAATATAGTTATAAAAATATGGTCTCATGAATATTGCATGCATTCAACAATTCATATATCCTTTTGTACAAAACATATCTATTGTATAAGGTTCTTTAGGTTTCAAATAAAACTTTATTTTATTAATCGTTAGTAGCGATCAATTATAAACTAATATCTCATATCAAAGTTTAGCAATAGATTGCTTTAAGAACTGATTTTAGTCTTTTAATAAAACTTCATGTCATAGTTAAGACTTGGAGTTTTGGATGAGTTTTAAAATCATTATTTTAAATCTCATTTTCATAATCAAAATCTTATGACCTCATAAATTTGTAGAATAAAACTCATTTTATTTTATAAACTCGTTTTATACATCTTATGTTAAAAATGGTCATATTTTGATAAACCAAAACCACATTATGATAATCATGCTCTAAATCATATTTAATATGCATAAAACATAATATCAACACAAAGCGTGAAACTAATATCATATATAAAGTTTTGACGTAAAAATAATACCTAGTATTATAGTTTGACGATATAACTTTGTAAAACGGTGTTTAGTCTTTTTAATAGAACTCTTATTTATTATAAAAGACATGGAGTTCGGATTTAGTTTAAACACATTTTAAATTATTTTAAATATTTTAAAGTTGACTATTAAAAGTTTTATAATGAAAATCATTTTCAAGAAAAACTCAATTTTAAACGTTTTAAAACGTTTTTAATAAAAAATCATTTATAAACGTCTTACGTTATAATTTAAATATTTATTTCTTAAACTTCAAGTGATGTTAATTTATGATAAAGTGTTATTTAACATATAGAAACCATTTTCAAACTTAAAACATAACATATAGCAACATAAAATTAAACATCACAAGCATGCATAAAAATATATAAACCAAGCCATTTTCTAGTAATAATATTTGTGAGTAATCACAAGAATTATTAAGTCATTCCTAATGGACTTAATGGACACTTCAAAAGGTCTTCAAGCTCCCACTTACCAAGACAACTCTTGCTTGCAAAAAGAACTTCAAGGCTCCATGTGTTGTAGAAGTTATGACACTTAAACCATTAAGACTACAATTAAGCCTAAAACCAAAAGTAGAAGCTCAAGATTAGGATTATAGTATTAAGTGGTTAAGACATAGCAAATCTTCCAAAGATGCTCATTTCTTCAACTTGTTAGAATTGGTAAAATGAATAAAACTAGTCTAAATAATTTATATACAACATCATCATACGAAATATACAAACAAACACTTTGTTTTTTAAAGGCAACTTTATACAACCAAATGCATGGATAAATTGGTTGCATAAAAAATAACAATTATAAAACTACGAGTTGTCAAAGAAAATATAGTTAATGATTTCTTTGCCAAAAGAAATACCAAGCATATTTTCCAAAACGAAAGGTTATCAAACATGAAAATAAATCTTTTTAACATGTAAAAGAGGCCCTGATACCACTGATGAGATTTGATAAGCTAAAAACGATCTTTTGCATAAAATAATTTTAAGCGGCAAACGGAAGCAATTTTAAAATAACTATTATTTTAAGACCCTTTTAACAAAACCATTAAGAGAATCAAATTACATGATATAGAAAGATTATTTGACAACAATAGGATGCAAAGAAGAAAAAAATTTGAAGACTTTGATCCCACTTGGTTTTGAGGAGTTGATGAAGATGGCAAGAGAACCCAAAGAAGAGTTCCTCTATAATGTATCTATCAACAAGAGTAAAGCACAATGGAATGCTAGTTCCCTTTTGTATTTGTGACTTCTTAAACCTAAAGTTCTTAACACAATTAAGCACTAAAGAGAAGCACTTCTACACCACTTACACTTGCAACTAGCTTCAAAAGAAATGCAAGAGGGGGGAGGAGAGAACCATCAGCTTCATCAAGGAAGGAGAGAAAAAACTAGCTAGTTTTTGGTCTTACACTTTCTTATATACTCACATATAAGATCTAAAACTCATATATCTAATAAACGCTAAATAATGACATGTAAGAAGCATGTGTTGTGTAAGAGGGAGGTTGGCAAGCATCTTCCCCATTCCATTGACTAATTAGCCAACAAGAGAGAAAGAAGAGAGATAAATAATCTAGTTTCGCAAACTAGATGTACTCATGTAATTAGAAAGCTGAGTGGAAACCAAAATGTCCAAAAACTTGTACATGACCTATTAAATCATACTATATGATATAATAATTATCGTATTCCCTTTTAATTATTATTTTTATAAAACAATAATTATTCTCTAATTAAATACAAAAATTGATTATATATTAATAATCATATTAATAATAAATATTTAATATGTGCCAACTTGCTTAAGGTGTGACCCTATATGATCATATGTTATTTGCAAACATTATTCTAAAATGATTTTTGAGCATATAGATCCAACAGGTTTCTCATCAAATTAATTGAAATCAGGTAAATACAATTAAAGATTTTCAACTTAAAATATCAATGTTTGATGAGAAAAAAAATGAAAAACTCTAAAGAATTTAGATATTTTTCTTGTGTTCGAAGTTCAGACTATCACCAGATTTATGGGCTATGATTTTTGGCTGTTAGAATTCCCAAATTTGTTTAATTGTAATTTCATGTGTTTTGCTTCAACTCATCATATAAGAACTAATATACTCTACGTCTACATTATTTAGTTGCTTATTGTTATTTGTTTGTAACAACCTTACTATAAAATGTGTTAATTAAACTAAAAATAGTCTAATTTATGTTGTCATATTGGTTATGATTCTTTTATGATGTTTATCACTTAATTGTTTGTAAGTTTTTATATAAATTTTAGATTGACTTTGATTCTTTTGAACATATAGTTGCTTAATTTTTCTAAATAGATCACATTGTGCTTCTTAATTGTTGTTTGTCAAAAGAGTTGATGAAGAAAATCAGTTTCGGTTTTGATTCTTTTAAAGTGGTGTGTGCTTCTTAATTGTTGTTTGTCAAAAGAGTTAATGATGAAATTTGATTTTGGTTTTGATTTCTCTTGAAGTGGTGCTACCTGCTGCTTCTTTTGAATTTTGCTATCTATTAGTGTACTTTTTTATCATAAAATTTTGGTTGATATCAGTGTTGCAAAACTCGGCCGACTCGGCCGAGTACTCGGACTTGGCTAGGTACCTTGGCGATTTTTCAAGAATCGGTCTAATAAATAGGACTAGCTATTCCTCGGAATTCCTCTGAAATTCCTCGGAATTCCTCGAAAATTTCTCGGTCAAACCTTATACTCGGTTTGTAGACTAAAAAAATGAAAACAGGTGCCCTTGTTATTGATATTCATCTATTTTGTTATCAATCTAATGAATTTATAATATTTTTCATGTATATAATTTACCCAAAATTAATTGCTTTATAATTTACGTTACCCGAGTACTCGTCCGAGTACTCCCCGCCTAGCCGAGTAATCGCTACTCGGTAGTCCACCGACCTGGGAGCGCCTAGCGTCTTTTGCAACACTGGTTGATATTAATTCTTTTGATTACTATTATGGATATTGTTTTGAATATGCATTTAATTGTTTTGAAATGCTTGATTTGTTTGAAGGGTTTTCTAGCAAACAATGAACAAATAATCTCTTATGGTTCACATGCAACCCTAGAAAGATCTATGTTTTCTTCTATGAAGATAATAAACTAAAACTAAAGGCCAACAATAATTTCTAAAGTTTAAAACAAGAATTACCAACCTTTGAATCTTGTTCTAGAAGCTAGCAGCACAAGTGTCCTGCCTCAAATACAAGTCACACCCAAAGCAATGGAGAAGACAGTCCAGCAGAGTAATCTTGTTCAAAAGTGGCGTAGAAAAAGGGGAGCCAGGAGGTTCCTTTTATAGCCTCCAAGGGTTACAGCTGAAACCCTAAGGAGCCTCCATAGTGGGCAAGCCTGTTGACCACTTGGACCAGACTTTCTAAACCCTAATTAGGGTTTTCGCCACCCTTGGAAGAAGCCTCCAAGGTGGCGCCAAATCTAGCCCCTGGCTTCTGGTTTGTCAGTAATTCAACTATTGAATAAATACAAACCAGTCCCTGTACTTTTAATTAATTAATTTAATCACTGAATTAAATCCAATTAATTCTAGATTAAATCTTAATTAATTAGTATAGTTTCTAATTAATATATTAACACTTAAATATATTAATAAACCATTTAATTAATTCTATTGATTTATTACACAATTAATAAATCAACCTTTTACTCTACTGAACTCTATCCTAACCTCCAGCTGTGAGGGCAACCCAAATGGACTTTGCTTCAATCAACAAGATAAATATAAATGTAAAGTCATGGCTTAGACACCTAATCCAACAGTCTCCCACTTGGATAAGTCTATGACTTTAATTTATCTTCTGATTAATAAACAACCTGCAGCTTCTAAGAAACTGCTGCCGAACTCTGACCCAGTCAGTTCTGTCCATAGATAAGTGATCATATGATCATTCGTCCAACAAGATATTTTCAGACACGAGACATGGATTGAGATCAATCTCTGTCCGATACTCTGTTTCCCGATTTCCGATTCTGCTTATGACTTTCGAACTTCTAATTGAACACATCAATTTAGTCCAGGCTGGCCAGCACTTTAGTCAACTTCAAAATCATCGAGCGGCCTACAAATATCTGTTTTCCCGTCAGGGTCAAGGAACGAATAAGCTTCGACTCATATGATTGTGCCTTTTACTTATCAAATCGTACACAACAATGCGTTTGTAACATCGAGTTACTGATGCGTTTACGTACTATCAATGCACAACCGACTCGTAAATTTCAACTCATATGTCTCCACTTCAAGATCATACGATATTATCGTCTCAACATTGCTCGTGATGTAATCCATGAAGCAATCTATTGAGCGCGGGTTTATGCAATACTCAAATCTCTATTTCTAAGTACTCGTGAACGTTGTAGCAGTCTTACTGCAATGTCTAACTCCTTAGACAGTCTACAAACCAATTCACGACAGTCTTTGTTCATACTTACTCCCGAAAAGTATGAGCGATTGTGGACTTTTGAATAATCAAATTATTCGGAAAGTGAAACATGCAAAATTGAAACTTCAAATCTGACAGGTGGCTACTATTGCCTAATTACCAAGTCTCCACGAGGTAATCACCAAGTCGGATTTTACATAAACTATTATCGGTTTCTAGATTCCTTTTAAACTATTTAATTCATGTTATGTATCTATGTCTACTTGACCTTTCACTCTTTCTATGTATTCAAATGTTACACATTTATACACTTTATCTGATCGGATATCCTTCCGATGATATTTCAATTTTGGTCATATCGTCATTCTCACTAACAACTCCATTCTATGTATTGTGACTTTCCATGGTTCTCGGGATCTTTAGTCCACACGACTGCACCCTAAGACTATTTCGAGGTGTTACGATGTGCCGGTGAGCCACACGCGCTCCATCGGAATGCCAACGAAATTCTTTAACCATTAAGTCCTTATTTTTAAAAAAACTCTTTTCAAATTGTTATCAACATTCACCCCTAATCTTTTTCCAATGATTTCTCATGTAGGTACAAAATCCATTAAGTATTCTCAGCCAGGTCATATCCTGAATCTGACTCACTATGCTCTAAGCATTAAGTCATCAAGACATGTTTATGACACTTCTGATCGATCCAAGAAACTTGTTGGATACGATCTAGTCCTATTCCAAACCCTTTTGGAATCTTAGGATTACTTATAATCCTTGTGTCACGACTTTTAATAACTATAACCTTTCGGAGACTTTTTCCATGCATCTTGAATCTTATCAAGATCATGCTTACTATGGCTAGGTCCATACTGATGACAACATCTATTTGATAGATGTCTATGGATTATGTGAGTATGTTGCACCTTTTATATCTCTCATGCCAAATCATCACACTTTGCAATGACAGGAAACTCCTTTCCTGAGCTATGCATCTTGAGTCTCATCAAGATCATCTTGGCAGAGTTTCGATCTATCTCATAGACGTTTGTAACCACCTGAGCATGTCGTATCTTTGTTAAGTCTTTCATAGCGATTCGTCTCTTAACACCAAG
Source organism: Cichorium intybus (assembly GCA_023525715.1). Lineage (NCBI taxonomy): Eukaryota > Viridiplantae > Streptophyta > Magnoliopsida > Asterales > Asteraceae > Cichorium > Cichorium intybus. The sequence goes on along the minus strand of CM042017.1, from coordinate 32,961,526 downwards.
TCATTACACTTTGTAATGAAAAGAGACGTTTCCTAGAAACATTATGTAACAGCAACACTCCCACTGGCTTTGACACGGTTATGGACTATTCACAAAATCCAGAACTTTTGGCACATTTTGAGAATCCAAACCTTTCTGACATCTTAATGGATATCTTTCAGCCCCTTTTCAAAATCCAATCCTTTTGCATATTTTGAGAATCTGAATATCCTTTCTTGCGAGATGCCCGCGGGGAAATCCCAGGCCCATGTACCTTTATACTGGCATATTCTTTGTGAGTCCCTATTAGTGTGCCGGTGATCCACACGCGCTCCACTAACGACTTACAATATGCAGTATCCTTTCGGATTTCATCTTCTATTGAGAGTGCTTCTCTCAGAGTCAATTACTTGACTCTGAGTATCGTCTCACTCAACCAGATGTTCTGAAGGTACGTTTTTGTCTATGATGCTTTCTTTTGATGATTCAATTACTCCCACTGGTTTTTAAACCAGGTGTAAAATCAATCAAAATGCCACATAGACTGTATCTCGTCCTAAGGTTCTCTTAATTGGCAGCAACCAGGCTCACCAATGCTTCCAAGTAGTCGGATTGCTAATCCGTACCAACTATAGCGTTTTACCACCAATCGGTATGTCACCCCGATCATAACTACTTATGATGGTGATCAGTACTACTGGTCAAGAGAAGATTATGTCAGTATTGAAACAGAAAACTAATTTCTGCTCTAAGCCTAGTGATGACTAAAGGTTCTTTCACTTTGTTAATCCTGAACTCATTCAGGACTGTCCCAACTTCCACTATTTCCTTAGAACATGAGTTCTTTCTAAAAGAGCTCTTTCTTTTCCAGGTACAGCGGGATAGCTAGTGAAACGACATTTCTGATTAGGTTCAGGCTAGTCATGAGGTTCAGACGAACACTACAAGACCCTGGACCTTTAATGTAAAGGTGGAACAATCCCAGCTTTACATTTCAGACAGTGTCTGCAAAACCTACTTAGTCAAAAAATGTGGTTGGAATATGGTTTATATGGTCTGACTGGTTTAGTGTTTATTTTACGGGAAACTAATTGGCAATGTATCTCATACATCGAGGATCGAACTGTTTCGACCATTGCTCCATCATCTTCCCTAAGACACATTATAACTATTAATGTTCTTGGAATGGAATAAACTGCAAAACATTTTCCCAGTCTATGTTGTCACTCAGGTTCTGTGGGTCTTGTACTTCCTTTGAAGTCCTTGAACTGTTCAAGGTTTCAATTCAATCGCTTATTCTGATAAGCGAAGCCATATTCGTCATATTGATTCACAAATATCGCAGAGTACAACCAATTGTGTTCTATTTGAGGATTCGAGCAATACACAGCAACTGATGTGTTCGTTGCTCCTAATCTCAATCTCTTTTACATCTCTATGTAAACTTATGACTTTGTTAATTCTGTTCAAGACTTGCAATCTTCAGTTGACTCTAAGTCAACTGATTCCAAAATCCTATCCTTTGGATCTTTGGGTGATTCATTTCATGCCACATGTGCTTTATAAAGAACTTAATCATCATCTGACTCTAAGTCAAATGATTCCAAGGTCCTGTCCAACTGGATCTTTGGTTGATTCATTTCTTTACACATTAAGAACTCAATTCATCATGAGAGTCTTAGACAAATGATTCCAAAGTCCTTTCCAACTGGACCTTTGGTTGAATTGATTCTTATAACATTAACAGTCATAAGGGACACAATTCCTAAAATCCAAACACTTTGGATGCATTCAACATTCAAGTTATTACTAATTTTGCATCCAACACAATCATACAACATTTCAAGGATATTTCAAACAACACGTGTTAAAAGAAAATTGATAATTTTATTAAAACAAAAATCCTTGCACAATGTACTATATGATGGACAATGTCATACGCATCTAAAAGCTAATAACAATATTTCAATCTCTAACTAAACTTCAAAACTGCATGAGCCGGAAATCCAATCCATATGTGCTCCTATGCGCCAATGTCCCGTACCCTACTGATTCCCTGCATACAAACCAAAATGTGACTATCACATTATGCATCAAGGAATTATGGAACATGAGTTTTGAGGTTTTTAGATATACCCGAGCTTTCAAAAGATTTTGACTTTGGAGCGTCTTTCAATCTTTCCGCGACTGTATCTGATTCTGTGGATTCCTAGCTTAAGACATATCCAGACGATCTGGATCATTTCTTGCTGTGTCTTTCCACTGGACTTAATCCAGAAGTAGCTGAACCATTTGAGCTATGCATGTCCAAGAGTGACTCGTATAAAGTCAACAGTGGACGCATTTCCATTAAGGTCTTTTTCTAGTCTTCCTTTCTATACGTCTGAATGAACAGATCGTACTTACTAGTCAGTGAAGCGAGTAGAGTGTTAACACTCGACTCCTGACTCATTGAATGACCAAGTTTGTACAATTCGCCTATGTACGCTTCAATCTGAAGAACATGCGAATCGATGCTACTTCCTTCTTTTAACTTACACTCTGCAAGTCTTTTGAAGATCCTAGCTCGTTCCTCTTCGACTGGTTTTTGGAACTTTTCCTCAACCGATTGCATTAACTCATATGGCCCCAAGGATTCAAAATCCTTGCGGAACTCGAGGTCAATGGTCAGTAGCATGAGGTCACGAATCTTTCTGGATTCATCAACTAAGAGGTTACGCTTATCATAAAGGCTCTTTATGATGAGTTGTTCCGGTGGAACCGGGATCGGATACTCGGTGAGATGAAGCTTGCCCACAATGACGAGAACCATTCTCCAGTTGCGAAGCCATTCCTTACAGTTAAGGCCAGTCAGCCTTTCCATATTTAGCAGGTGCTTTCTGATGCTCTCAGAAATGGGTGAAGGAGGAGAGGGAGGAGAATAGATACTTGATTCAAACATCTACAATAAACAGAATTTTATTAGTTTAATTAATCCTTTTAAATAATTACCCAATATATTATTTATTAAGGCTAGGACCCAGAATACCCCAACTATGGTGTGAAGAGGGATGTCGTAATCACAACATAATAGTCATTAAGGTAGATAATACACTTATCAATTTCATCTTATGAAATTCCTAGATCTGTTGAGACACATTGAACTATTCAATGGCATGTTTAGTCTCGGATGTGCCCCACTTTTTGTGACTGGGATGCCGAGGATCACAAACCGGGTGTGAATAATCATGCAAATTATGGTACTCTTGAAGTCAATTACCATCTCTAATTAACGTGCCGGTTAACCACACACGCTTCGTTAATAATGACAAAATCGAGAAACCCATTGTAACTCTTTGCGGACCCAGTTGGCGTGCCGGTAAACCACACACGCTCCACCAACGTTCCACAAAGTGCAATGTGCAATTCCATGGATTAGCACCAATTCACATTTTTATCCTAAAGTAACTAGATTGGGTTTTGTTCAAGATTCTAGTACTTTCAATTATAGCATTATACTTTTAAGAGGCTTAGCGGTTCTATCAAACCCGTTCGGCTAACGACACTCGACTAACCAGGAGAGCGGTGGGTAAGAGTGGATACCCATTAGACAGCCATTTTATAGTCAGTCGCCTTATACCCTCTTTAGAGGACAGTTTTGTGAATGAGGCCTACTTGCGGTAAGACTAACCAATTTATCTTATATATAAATATCAACTTTTAATCATAAATATATAAGATATATTTTAATCTCATTAAAATATTTTAGAATTAATTTTCTAAGAATTTTCGCAAATTTAATTAATTCTTTAAGTGATTTAAATGGTCATTTAATTAAACAATTTAATTAAACTAATTAAATCTAAGATAGATTTCATAAAATTAATCAAATTAATTTTTCTATCTTGGTCCCTATATGGTTTGAAATTTACATGCCAAAATTAAAGGAGGTTCTAGTTATTTAATTAATCCAATTACCAAAATAACAACACACTAAATAAGGCAACTAAATCAAGCAAATCAAGGGGGGACCAAGGGTGGCGGCTAGGGTTAGGAAACCCTAGCCTAGGCCACGAAATTAAGGCCACCCAAGGGTTTAATTTCGAAAACTCTTTGAACAAACAAGCAGTTTATATCAATTCACAAGAAAACAGCCTATGCTCTGATACCACTGAAGGGTTTTCTAGCAAACAATGAACAAATAATCTCTTATGGTTCACATGCAACCCTAGAAAGATCTATGTTTTCTTCTATGAAGATAATAAACTAAAACTAAAGGCCAACAATAATTTCTAAAGTTTAAAACAAGAATTACCAACCTTTGAATCTTGTTCTAGAAGCTAGCAGCACAAGTGTCCTGCCTCAAATGCAAGTCACACCCAAAGCAATGGAGAAGACAGTCCAGCAGAATAATCTTGTTCAAAAGTGGCGTAGAAAAAGGGGAGCCAGGAGGTTCCTTTTATAGCCTCCAAGGGTTACAGCTGAAACCCTAAGGAGCCTCTTTAGTGGGAAAGCCTGTTGACCACTTGGACCAGACTTTCTAAACCCTAATTTGGGTTTTCGCCACCCTTGGAAGAAGCCTCCAAGGTGGCGCCAAATCTAGCCCCTGGCTTCTGGTTTGTCAGTAATTCAACTATTGAATAAATACAAACTAGTCCCTGCACTTTTAATTAATTAATTTAATCACTGAATTAAATCCAATTAATTCTAGATTAAATCTTAATTAATTATTATAGTTTCTAATTAATATATTAACACTTAAATATATTAATAAACCATTTAATTAATTCTATTGATTTATTACACAATTAATAAATCAACCTTTTACTCTACTGAACTCTATCCTAACCTCCAGCTGTGAGGGCAACCCAAATGGACTTTGCTTCAATCAACAAGATAAATATAAATGTAAAGTCATGGCTTAGACACCTAATCCAACATTGTTATGAATATAGAAGTAACCAAAAAGTTGAAATTGATAACAAACTCATATATTTGGTTGGTTCTTTTTATTTTACATATCACTTTCCAAATGTTAACAATCATAATGTTTTTGCTTAAAAAATGCACTAGAACGCCATTTTAGGTAATATTTGCAAGTTTTGATTTGTATTAAAATAATTTTCTAAATAGAAATATGTATTGCATTTTTGTTTTTTATAATGTACGATGTGTTTGACGCATTGTGCAATATAAACATAAAAATAAGAGTATTATTTTTCATCTTGCCCTGAGCATATAAAACTAATCGACCAGCCCTCCTTACACGCATACAAACACACACACAATGGGTGGTCTACATGTCGCAAAGTAGCAAGATCTTTCACGATCTTGCTATGTAATCGGCTGGACATAAAAGTAGCATCACAAAGAAAATAAGGCATTCGCGAGGAGAAAAAGTCAAGATTTAACTTGTTAAACATGTATTTTCTAGTTCGCAATTCGCAAACATATTTTCACTGAATCAGTGGTTGTTTTTTAATAAATGACTTTTTGGTGGTTACTAAAACCTTATAGCCATTTTAATGAATAACTCTAAAATATTTTCATGATCACATTCTCAATCCTTGTTAAACTAACATGAGTGGTTGATTTTGGAAGAAAAAAAGTTTGATAAAAACAACAGTTTTTAACCATTATTGACACCTAATTAAGAATAATTCGTTTGACTTCAATAAAAGTGACATAGTTAATCAGTGAAAAAACAAAATTATGTAACTGAAGAACATAAAAATGCAATACTATCTTTATTGACTTTGTACACAGCTGGAACATGCATTGAAAACGTGTATGTTTTTATGTTTAGAAACAAATTATTGTAAGTTGTAACACTTATATATTAAAATATTTTTGTTACGTTCTAGAAATAGTCTTTAGTCATTCATGAGTAAATGAGTTGCAATAAATTGGAATGGTTGGACATTTCTAGGTTTTCAATGGAATGTTCATGAAATCACTCTCCTTGGGGAAGTAACCTTCGATCTTCGTCATGATTATAGAAGGACAACATATCATTTTAAACGTGACGTATCCATATCATTCACGGGAAATATCTTTTTGATCAGAAAATGGCATGTTTTGGAAGCTATACTAGTGTATAATTTATTAAGGAAAAATTCTATTTCTTCCTACTTTATCATCTTAATTCATCATCCTAACCTACTAAATTATGACATATGGAATCCATTATATCTCTCTCCTAATGTCTTCTCTTAATTTTGACACTTGTCTTGATCATGTTATTAAGGCTTTTGGGAGTACCCATCACATTGCCCAAATGTGATGAGCGCCATGTTATCTCCACGTAGGATTTTTGCTCATCACACTCCATCACTTTACCCACTTTATACCTATCACATTTTCATCACACCACATCATCTTTTTAATTAAAAAAATTCAAAACTAATTTAAAACATAAAGTTTAAATTAAAACCATTACATTAAAAATAAAATTACACTAAAATTAAAAAACAACAAAAACCAAAAAAAAAACTAACTTAGAAAAAAAACGACAATTGGAAAATAAAAACGTAAACTAGTTGTCGTTCGTTGGGCGATATTTTGCGCGGACACTATCCCGCATCGCCAAAAAAATCTCCAAATCCTCGCCCTCGAAGTCGGATGCTTTTTTCGCCAACAAGTCGAGATCTGCGTTTCGTTGTAGCTCCCGTTGCGTCTAGATTAATTCTTTTTCGACCCGACCCATAATCCCGACCTTGTCGATTTGTAATTGGACGTATCGGTCGAATTTTTCGCCAAACATTTCCATAACGCTCGACTCCGAACCGGATCCTGAAGCCGCTTTCTTGCCGGCTTTTTTTGCCTGGTCTCGCCCCATCGGTCGACGGATCGGTTGGGGCTCGTCTTCATCGAGATCCACGGGCTCGTCGTTCACGTCGATATACGTACGCCCGTCCGATTGTTGTGACATTTCTTGGTGGACCGACCTCGAGCGTTTCGTTCCCGAAGACTGCGAATCTTCGACAAGGAGCCATTTCGGTTGTTTTCGCAACTCGCTCCAAGCTTGCATATACGGGAACGCTTTTTTAGTCGGCGTTGTTGTTTCGTATTGTTTTAACGCCGCGTTCAAAACATCGTAGTCGTTGGACCCGCTTTTCTGCATATTCGTGAGATTGTTGAAGATGCTGTTAAAAGCGTTGAGCTTTAGTCGCATCTCTCGAAATTTCCCCGAAATTTTATCCATGTTCTGTTTTTTTTCGCCCATAAGCTCGTAAAAAGTCGCTTGAACTTTGTTCCAAAAAGTATCAAGCGTTTGCGAGTCCCCGACGATCGGGTCAACGGAAGTGGAAATGTACGTCTTCACCAAGTTTAATTCCTCCTCTTTCGTCCAATTCGTTCTTTTTTTGCCCCCCGTTTGTTTTGCCTTCTTCCTTGCGGCCCGGCGGGTTTGGTTGTCGCATTCCTCTTGTGTCTCTTGAACCATATCGGGAGACACCGGTTGCGGTTGCGGTGGTGGTTGTGACATCGGTGGTTGCGATGATTGGGCTTGGAATCCTTGCGGTTGAAACGGAAACGGGGGTTGAAATTGTTGATATGGGTTGAATGGCGGATATGGTTGTTGAAAAAGTGGTGGTTGTGCGATCGGAGACCCGCCTTGAAGTAAATTCATAAAACCACCGCGGGGCGATTCAAGATTCGGGTATTGACGCGGGGTCGAGTTTAATCCGAACGGATCATACTCGCGGTTTTGGTTTGAAGGTGGAGTGTTTGGATTTTGTTCCATTGCAAAAGAAGTTTGATTTTTTTTTGTGTTTGATGTTAAAAAATGAATAATATATGTGTAAAGTGTGGTTAAAATGATGTGTGTGTATATATATATATATATATATATATATATATATATATATATATATATATATATATATATATATATATATATATATATGTGTGTGTAAAATTGTAAATAAAAAAAAGGTAAATTTTTTTTTTAAATTTCTAGCCGTTAAACGGCTATATTATTCTCATTCGTCCGTGATCAAGCGTGAAACGGAGCACGGTACACCACGATCACGCCCCATCACGGTAGCACGGGGCGGTGTGCACGCCGTAATGGGTGCCACCGTGTCCATCACGGTTCCCCTTCACGTTGTACTCCCAAATGTCTAAGAAGAAAATTATAAAGATTTTTTAGAAGGATATAAAACCTCTCATTCATTAATTACTAGCCGAACTATAATAAATTATTCGATCACTTACAATTTGGACTTTTAGTCTATTCTTTTTTACTCATTTGGTATCTGAAAGGGACATTCTAAGGTATTTGATTAGAAAAGAAGTTAAAATTAAACTCCATATAAAACATTTTCTTGAATCCACAAATAATATTATAAATTCAGCATCAAATCATTTGTTAGGAAATTTTATTAGATAAAAATAGTAGGTATTCAAGCAAGATATATATGTGAACGGCGTATTCAGAATTATTATTCGTTTATTACAGTTCCAAGACATATAACAGTATTAGTGCTTGATTAAATTTGAACACGGTTTTTCATATACTTTAAAAACAACATGCGGGTACATTCAATCAAGTTGGCCTCCTCCCACACTTCCAATGCATGAAAGAAACGGTTTTTTTATTTTTGTATTAACTAGTTGTTGACTTTCACGCTGTCCCTGTTGACTTCATCATCGGAGATTGTTTGCAACACCAAGAAGATTAGATTTCCATTGAGCTCATTGTTGGACATCATTACGTATTCCGTGATCTTAAGAAATTCACTGACTAAAGGAAATTACTGTTATAATATGAAACATTGATGTTATTGATTGCTGTCTCAAATGAGTGGTTACATATGAATACATAGACATCATATCTAAACCCTAAACGACATTGGGCCGAAGCCCTAACCCATACACTAACATCCCCCCGCAGTTTCATCGGGAGGGACGATGAAACTGAAAACAAATAAAAAAACAAAATGAGAACAAATAAGAATGAAAGATTTCAAGTGTAAAAGAAAGATAGCTTAGGGACTATAGTTGTAACATCCACATGAAAAGGCGGCTGTCACCGGTGGAGGAGAAGGCCGCGGCGGAGTGTCCGACACATTTGCAAGAGAAGAGAGACGGAGAATATCATCGTTTATGAGGCCGTGGCAGATTTCAGAATGGTAAGTAGGAGGACTGTCTGTGAGGAAGTCATTGAGAGGGCCGCTACTGTGCGAGAGACTGCCGGAGGTTGGGGAGATACCTCCCGAGATTGTGCCAATATACGTTCCATGATTAGTTGTAAAGTGAGAAGAAGCAAATGTGAAGCAGAAGAAAAGGAAAATTGAAACAGAAAGAAACAAAAAGAAGGGACCTCCGACGACGCCAAAAGAATGTCGCCGGAGGTGGACGGTGACGGCACGTGGTTGTGGTCAGCACAATGTTTCAACCCGCTCTGATACCATGTTATAATATGAAACACTGATATTATTGATTGGTGTCTCAAATGAGTGGTTACATATGAATATATAGACACCATATCTAAACCCCAAACGACATTGGGCCGAAGCCCTAGCCCATACACTAACAATTACGATGTATTAATAGAGGGTTTCGTGCTAACGTGAACGAATTCTCACCATCCCATCATGGTTCGAGAAGATGGTTGCAATGGAAATCTGGTAATTGAAACATGAAGTGAATGCAGCAGTACACGTATCTAAAAAATACCCTAATTTCAAGAATGTTATAAAGTCAGGGGTGTCTCATTGATTTTGAGGGCCCTGTGCAAAAAATAAAAATGGGACCCAAGATATATATATTTTTATATATAAGCAAAATTCATTAATACTACGATAAGTCGATAATTGTTATAAAAACAATCAAAACAAAAGAACGATAATAAAATATATAATCGTACATAGTTATGTGAATCGTGAGGCTCTCCTAACATTTTAGGAAGCAAAATTGTCCACCAACTCTTCATAATCAATACTCTTCAATATGTCGTTCTCGATAGTTATCATTGTCAAGCGACTAACTCTTTATTGTGATATTGTGGACCTTAAGTAAGACTTTAACAACTTTAGTTTTGAGAAACTTCTTTCTGCAGATGCCACTGTGCGGTCGCTCACCCCACACACCCTCAAGACGCCCCTACTGATTTGCAACTTCAGTTCCTCAAGCCGGGAAGTCTACTTTTTCTTTTTGGCAATTGAAATCAGATCACAATTTCATGTCCCGGATTGAAAAACACAAATTCATTTAGTAATTCTAATGCTAACCTTTGATTCAAACAGGAATTCTAGTACGACTTCAGTTGTGTATTTGCAACTTCAGTTTTGTGTTTTTTGGCAATTTATTGAATGGCTGATCGATTACGGAAATCGTTGAAGTCTAATGCAATTGAAGTCTAATTGAATAATTGTCAATTGCAATATGAATCTTTAATTTTATAATGCGACTTGGCCTTGCCTTTGCGTATTGCCGCTTGCCTTCTACTTTCAAGAACCGAGATTGACTTGCTCCACAAATCACGCACACAGGGATACTAGGATACGAACTCATACGAGTTGGACTTGTATGTTAATTACCCGTTCAAAGTTGCAGCCTATAACCTTATTTTCGGGCCTTCACTTCTAGGGCCTTCACTTCTATATGAATAATTAAATTCTATGTAATTTTGGGCCCCCTACACGAGATGGGCCCTATGCGGTTGCCCACCTCACACACCCTCAAAGACGCCCCTGTAATGAAAAGGTGTCGATATTGATGTATGTCACGAATTTCCCAACTTCGATGGAGCTTAAGGATCTATGGAAGCTTTACAAGACTTGTGGAGTTGTTGCTGATGTTTACGTAGCAAGAAAAATCCAAACTTTAGAAAAGGTTCGATTTCGTGAGATTCCTTCGAGTATAAGATAAAGAGTTGTTGATGCATAGTTTGAGGACGATTTGGATCGATGATTACCACATGTTCGCATCTCTTGTGAGATTTACAAACTTTTGTCGGTTTATAAGGTTCTTCCAATCCTTAGCCTTCAAAGGCTTTAAGTGGATCAAAGGATGGGCAAACCCACACATGTGACAAGCCGGGCCGTGGACGCAATACATGAGGTTCGCAAAATGGCGCGATTTAGGCACGCTTTTCATGCCGCATTGGAAGCCGGAGAGCTTTTGTTTTTAGCAAGGTTCGGGTTGGACCGACCGAGTCAACGGGTTGACTTCGTGGATAGAGTCCAGGAATTTACTAGAGGTCGCCAGAATTGAATAACGATCATATTTGAAATGGGATAAGGTAATCTAGTATTCAAATTTCGAATTTTTGAGTGGATTTTTATCCAGAATTCTAATTTTGGATTTTAAAATTCGAATTTGTAGGCATCTAAAATTTTCCATCTATTATAAATAGGACCTCTCGGGTCTCATTTATTATACACTTCAGAAAACAAATTGCTCTCCTATCTCCCTCTGCGATCTAGCTTCTTCTGGTTTTAAAGTATTCACTTTGCATTTATCTATTCTTCCATAGCTGTTGGATCGAACGATATTCCATATTAAATCCTGGGGTTTTACGCTGGCAACTTGCAGCTGACGAGCGACGTAAAAACCTTTAAGGATAAAAGTTCTTCCATTCAGTTTTTTCAAATTAAGAATCAACTATCTTCAGGTTGGTTTTATATTTTTATTTCGTCTGATAACAGATAGTATGCTCTTACTTCTTTCTTATAATCAGATCCGATCGAGAATGATCAAACTGGTTTGTGGACGAAACTCGGTAAACAATAATAATAATTGAACTTATTATTAATGACCAATCGGTATATAATTCCTAATATTATTTATCGATTTGTTAGTTGTAGATTTTGCTACTATTGGAAATTAGTTCTCAATATTAATCTCTGAATTATTTTTCTATCAAGTCTGAAAAACAACAATCTTAAAGGTTTTTATATAAAATTGTGTTTAAAATTTCAGACAAATGGATACAAAATTGCCTTCTACAAATCTCAGAATAATGAATTAGGAATTTGTCAAACTGGACCATTTCATTGGTCAGCACTACACCCGATGGCCTGATAAAGTCAAGTTTTTTATGGTTGTGCTTAAGCTTAGTTTTGTTTTCCACCTGGAATTGCCCCTCGTTTGTAACGCCCCAATTTCGACATCGAATATATCCGAAAGCTTTGAATTTATTTATATAAAATTTACAATATTTGTATACTCATGTCTTGGAACTACAATATGTTATCTTCAATAACCACTTTACGATCTGAGTCGGGCACTGGGTCACCATATTCTTGCAAAACATACCAACAACTACGAAAGCTCAATGAGTAACCTAACTTATAGGAGTCATATCATAGTTGCATAGTGTGTCAATAACACAAATCTAATATCCAATTTCTATGCGACACCCAATAATATGTTATAATATTTATTTACCCTTTTAACAGTATCTAGTCCTCTAAGTTGTAACCAACTATTTGAGCAACACTCAACCTTCAAGCTCAATTCCTAACCCCTCGGCATGTAAACCAACTACCCATGTATATCATTCCCACTTAAACATATATGTATACAACCTAGCCACTTAGGCTTAGAATCTACCCATACAGGATTATACAAGTATACTTGTTTATTATATTCAATGTGTCACTTATAATTATATTTATCAAGATATACTGCATGATACTTATCATGAGTTTTCAAGAATTTACCATTCAAGCACTATCTAGCCATGTAGGCAATGAGCAGCCACACATGCAATCACTTCAGTTACTTAGGTATCTTCAATAACCACTCTAAATCAGCACATCTTTAAAATAATAACCATTCCAGCTAATTCGGTTCTCGAAGCGGGAAGGGAGTCAAATCCGAAGGCTATCTCTGATCTGGAAAAGTCGAGGGCTTTACATAGAGAGTCTGAGGGCCTATTCCTTTGTCATATTATGAACTCTCTATATAACTGCCTCTCTATATAACTGCCTCCATGATCTGTATGCTCCAATCACATATCCAAGAGAACTTTGGAAAGCCTTGGAACTCAAGTACTTTAGATACTTGTTTGGAAATCATATACTAATCAATCCCGATCTTCTAGGGTTAAGGAGGGAGGTTTTCATATGGAAATATTTTTTAATAAAATAAAGTTGATATGCATCTATGCATATGGATGCATTGATGCATTCATTGTATTCATTGATGCATGCATAAAAAATTAGTTTTTATAGCAGATCATCATTTTTTTGAATAAATTGAAGTTGATATGAATGCATGTATATGTATGCATTGATGTATTCTATGTTTTAATAGATGCAAGTTTATATACTTTTTATGTCACATTATTGAAATTAATAATTACCAAATTCTTTTGTATTTTTTTCTTTATTTATGGAAGATTCTTTGTGAGACGGTGATAGTCCCGACCCAGAAGGATTATCTTTAAATGATGAATCCATCATTGTTCTTTTTTCCCTATAGATTTATGTCCTTCGATTTTGTAGAAATGATTAGAGTGAAGTTTTGCAGAACAAAGATACATCCCAAAACATTAGCCAAAATGGCTTCATCAGAGTTGATATTAGTTACATATGTGGTTTCATGTTTCTTCGATGGCAGTGGTGGCTGATTGGAAAACCTACACAAATTGGGTTTCGTAATAGAGAAATTAGGTTCAATGATAACATAATGATTCATTCAATGTCAAAGTGGACCATCTAAATATATCCTTAAGTCTTGAAAAAAAAAAAGAAAAAAAAAATCAAATCCTTGATCCATATGACTTTTTGGTCTTCTTTTTGTTCGATATTTGTAACATAGAAGCTCATAAAAATGAAGAGAGGTTTTACATTTTTTCCGAAATTGATTAGGTTTTTAGAATCAATTTTCTAATGTTTGGTCGAAAAAGATGTTTAGAGACTCGTCAAAACTGTTAGAATTACCGAAAACTGACTACACTGAATAATATCGATCAAATGAGACGTTACAAATAGTTGAAGCAAGTTCAATCATAAATTATACTAAAATAAAGATAAGTGTGATACACACTTCATTAACCTATCAAAACATTATCCCTAAGTAGTTGTTTGCAAACAATTTTGAAACACCATAAGGACATATAAACTATTTGATTTGATGAAAAAAAGGTCTGGGGATCATTTAAAGAAAAAAAGAAACCTCAGGGGTGTAACTAAATCTACTCGCCTTATCAAAAAACCCCATCAAAACCTCTCTTTCTTTGCTCAAAACCCTGGTTAAAGCCGCCACGAGCCTTCAATCTCTACCACTCTTTAGCTCTAAGGTTATTTCCCCTAATTTTTTCGCTACTTATGCTGTGCGCTTGTTTGATTTCATGCTTTTTCCATTCGTAACTGAAAATTTTACATGTTTCTAGCAATACCATACTAATTTGAACACCCATTAGCGTAAAATAGAGAGATTGTTCATACTGAATCATAGAAGATGGTGAGACCATATGCGATTAAGGGCCGCAAGAGGAAGAAGAACAAAACCGAAAGGTACGATAAAGAAGAAGACGAGGAAGAAAATGTGGGGTTTGTCGAAGAAGAAGAAGAAGGGGCAAATGAGGGAACTCAGAAGAAATTGAAGGCCGGAGCTACAGAATCCGACGAAGAGAAAGCAGAAGCAGCGGCGCAAGAACTTGCAGGTATTCCGGTGAACTTGAATGAGCAACAGGGCAACGACAAGAACAGTCCCGGTGTTATTTTTATCCTCGAGAAAGCTTCTTTAGAAGTTGCAAAAGTTGGGAAGGTTAGCTTTCTTGATTTCGTTTCAACTTGTTAATAAATTGTTTTGATTTCTAGTTACCAATGTGTATTGATGTTATTTTATTCACATACGTGTTTGTTCAGATTTATCAATTATTGAACTCAGAGGATCATGCCAATTTTTTGAAGAAAAATAACCGAAACCCTGCTGAATACAGGCCTGACATTTCTCATCAGGTTAGTGATTCTTAATTTTACTATCTTGGAATTGTTTAAAACTTTTTGTCAAGAGTTTATATGTTTAGTTTTTGTTTTAGTTTTTGACAAATTGGTGGTTTTATGCAGGCGATATTGAATATCTTAGATAGCCCATTGAATAAAGCTGGTAAATTAAAAGCTTTATATGTGAGAACCGAAAAAGGTGTACTTTTTGAAATCAAAACTCATGTTCGTATTCCAAGAACATTTAAACGGTTTGCTGGAATCATGTGTAAGTTTCCTATTTTTTATGATAAGGAAAGAGGAGGGTATTTACGTCTTTTTTTTTTTTGTTATTTTCAGTGCAATTACTTCAAAAACTAAGTATTTCTGCTGTTGGAAAACGGGAAAAACTTATGCGTGTGATCAAGAATCCTGTAACACAATACCTTCCGGTCAACTCTCGCAAGATAGGTTTGTATTCATTTTTTTTTTTGGATAAATAATATTTAAAAATATCCAAGAAAATGACGGGACACTAGGGAAATGAAATGGAAAAATAACGAGGGCAAATTTGTAAAAGGTTGGGACTTAACGGGAAAAGCCTCTTTTCCTTGACATTTTTTGTTAAGTTATTCTTTCTGTATTAAGTAAAAAAGAATGAGTCATATATAGCTTACTAGATTAAGTCCATTAAATAAAAAAGAAACATCTCAATCTTGCTATCTAAAAGATTTACAATATTTAATTTATATATTTGGTGACAGGATTTTCACATAGTTCAGAGAAGTTGGTTGACATGCATGACTATGTAGCTACATTGGACAAAGATGCAACTCTTGTTTTTGTGGTATGTAAATAGGTTTAGTTATATAAAATAAATGGTGTGAAGTTGGTTTAATTTAAAAATAAGTAAATGATTTTTTGAAGCTTTGTATATGGTTTGTTGTTGCTTTTAGGTTGGTGCAATGGCCCATGGGAAAATTGAAAACGACTTCATAGAGGATTTTATTTCAAGTAAGTTTATTTTATATACTTTTTTGTGTATTATTGTATCTTCCATTTTTTTCTAGAGTAAAATACATTGTTGGTCCCTTGTTATAGCTGATTTTTGCAATTTTGGTTCCAAAAAGTATTGTTCTTCTTTATTTGAGGTTCTTGTAACGTTTTTGGTCCCTGTTACAAGTAAATTGACTTTTGTGTCTCTAAGTATAGTTGATTTTTGGAATTTTGGTCCCAAAATTATAGTTATTTTACTTTGATTAGGGATCAAAAACGTTACAAGAACTTCAAATAAGGACTAAAATTGCAAGAGAAAAGTTTTGGGGACCAATATTGCAAAAAAATTAGCTATACTCAGGGACAATGACCACAAATGTAATTTACTCTTTTTTCATTACAAGATTCTACTACCATTAACTTTTTCTTACTACACATCATACGTTGAAAACCATTCAAAACACATTAATGAAAAGTTTAAAAAATGTAAAAGAATTATCAAGGGGTAAAATAGTCTTTCCAAGTCTGACAGGGACTAAATCCACAACCAAACTCTCCAAAAAGGATGATACTTGCAACTTTGAAACCGTCTAGACCGTAACGTAAGAAAACGACAAACCACAGGGACCTTTTTGCAAATTTCTCTTGAAAAAAATCTTCCCAATTATATCAGTGCTTTGTACTTGTGTTACATTATTATAAAATAGGAAGAAATGGAACTACGATGCTATAATAAATAAATCAATGAAAGTACGTTGCTAAAAAGTATGTCTTCAAGTTCATCTTATTTTCATAATCTCATTTTTACACATGACTTTTGTTTTTTGCAGTTTCTGGGTATCCGTTGAGTGCAGCATATTGCATTACAAGAATCACAAATGCATTAGAGCGCAAACACAAGATTCTATGAACACCTTCGGGTGTTTTTTTTTTTTTTTTTTTTTTTTTTTGTACTTTTACTAGTAATATTATTAGATTTTTAGCTTTGTGATCCATCCGAGAAGGCTGAGGACATTTTTGTCATTTTGATGAATATCTTTTTACCTTTGTTTATTGATGTTGGCTCTTGCCTTATGAAAAACGTAAAAATCTATAATCTTTGAGCGTAGAATCTTAAAGATGCTAAGTTTGTTCGGGTTCTCGGATGGTTTGGTCAAACGGAAAAGTGTAATTTACTGTTTACATTTGAAGTCTTGAAATATTTGTACCAAACAATCAAATCTTTTATAACAAAAATATTTTCTCGTAACGTCAATATTTCATTAAAAGTATAATGCTATTTAATGTTTACCAAAGCGGTCTGTGGTATGGTATCAAGTGCGTTGGAATTGTGTCTCTCAACCGATAAGTTGAAAAAACTAAGTAGATTTAGGAGTGGGTTTAGTGAGCATAGTTTTATAAGAAAAAACTACTTGTTATAAAAATGTAAAAATAGTTAGAACTTTATTTAAACTAGAATATCGATGTGAGTATGTCTAGTGGTAGTGGGTGTGTAAATAGGTTTCTAAAAGAAAACTAGCTAATATTACAAAAGCAATTGCACATCGGTCTCGGTTGTTGGTCATAACTAAGATGGTTAGGACAACAATCATAATGTCTACGTGTTTGATCACCATGGATATTGATGCATTGACTTGTCATATCAAAAAATCTTCCTATCCCGTCATGTTATCTTTGACAAAAATATGTTTGATTTCTGCTCCGTTACTCCCAACGACCCACTATCTTATTTCCTAGATGATGGCACATCCCATTGGTTTCAATCCAACCCAACCCCACACTTCACAACTCGGCCTCGGCCACCATTCCCGGCCTTACACCCTCGGTCTTAGACACAACCACCGAGCCCTCTCTTCCCTCCCCTACTATCATCCATCTTGTAACGACATGAGCTGCAATAGGATTGCCAAGCCCATTCAACACCTAAACCTCCATGTCCCATTCATGTCTCCTATCCCGGTCTCACCTACAGGCCATTGAGGACCCCAACTGGCAAAAGGTTATGCACGATGACTATCATGCTCTTATTGCAAGTAGGACTTGGACACTTGTCCCATGACCCCCTTGGCTTAATATTGTTAGATCTATATGACTTTTTCGTCATGAATTTCATACACATGGCACTCTTTCTCGCTACAAAGCTCGACTTGTAGCTAATGGTCATAGCTAGCAACAAGAGGGGATTGACTGTCACAAGACTTTTAGCCCAAAGGCCAAACAATCCACAATCAATATTGTACTCAGCATAGTCGTGTCTCGCCAATGGTCCATACATCAACTAGATGTGAAGAATGCTTTCCTCAATTGCCACTTAAAGGAGGTTTTGTACATGCACCAATCGCTCCAAGATCCCTAATTCCTAGATCATGAATGTCGACTGTCATCAACAACAATCTCTTTATGGCCTCAAACAGGCACCCAGCGTGTGGTATCACAAGTTTTTTCAGTATGCCACTACGATCGGATTTCAACACAGCCATACCCATTCTTTTGTATTTATTATTCATACACAGATGCGCCTAGGGGTGGCAAAATCGGGTGTGAATAGTTTTAGTTGACAGTTGACACAACACGACATGACATTTTTTGTATAACACGAACATGACACGACATCGTGTTTTATTTCCATATTAAAACACAATAAAAATGACCAACAAACACGAAAAATATTAAATTAAATAAACATTTAGTTTATTTAATTCAGAATTAAGCATACAAAACACAACAAATACATGTTAATATCATGTCAATTTCGTGATGGATTTTGAACACGAACACTGCACGACACGATGTCGTGTTTTTACACTTGACACGAACACAAATTCGAATTTAATTTCGTCTCAATTTTGTTCGTATCATGTATTTTTGTCTTGTCGTGTTATGGATCGCAACCCCTACGTCGATGATATTAATATGACAACATCTTCCACTAATCTTCTAGGTATATCAGCTATCAGATCTCCTTTTTCTATCGCAACAGAAGAAAGTTTTATACGTTCTGGAACGAGCCAACATGTCGAACTACAACCTCTGCACGACAGAACTGGTTCACAAATTGGATCCCACTAGCCCTCCAGTTTCAAACTCGACTCTGTTCCGCAGTCTGGCAGACGCCCACCTCACCTTTCACCAGACCCAACCTTGTGTTTGCAATTCAACATATTTGCCTATACATGCACAATCCTCGAGAGTAGCATCTCCATGCACTCAAATGCATTCTATGCTACATTCGAGTCACCATTGATCATGCTTTCCGCTCCACGTCTCCACTGACTCATCCCTTACAGCTTACTCTGATGGTCGGGGTAGATGTCCAGCCACCGGCCGTTCTACCCCGGTTATTGTGTCTTCTTTGGAGACAACCTGATTTCATGGCCCTCCAAATGACAATGAGTTATTTCTAGATCAAGTGCGGAGCATGAGGGGGTTGCCAACACTACTACAAAAAAAGCTTTCAATGACAGACAAACAATGACAGACATGTTTTTATGACAGACAAAAGAGTCTATCATAAAAATTATGTCATCTATTGCAAAAATTTTAAAATTTATGACAGATATAAATGTATGTCGTATTATACTGTCGTAATAAAGATAAAAAAAAACTAACGGAGTACATTTTTTATAAAATGTATGTCATCTTCGAGCATCGTTTCTTAATTTTGGAGAAAAATGCGCGTTCCGAAAAAATTAAAACCCGCATTTTGAGTTCCCTCCTGATCAAAATCCTAAACGAGTATCTCTCTATGCGATTTTGCTCTCGGTTTTCTCGCATTTTTCCAACGATTTTTGCCGTTTGCCAGCGTTATTCCTGTGGATTAGTCTGCGTGGATTGTTCTCCTGCTTCTAATCTACACTCGATCATAATACAATTGCATTTCATGGAGGGTTTACCTCCCGACGGGTATTGAAAGAGAAACGACGTCAAGCGATCTCCTATTTCTTATTCTTGAAACCAAAGGTAATAATTTCTACATTTCTACACATGGCGTGATGGTGCGAAAACAAAAATTTACAGTTAACAGAAGCTTAATTTCTAGATCTCTCTTTTGGATCTCAATCAACAAGGTATGATCTAACAAAGTTTTAGTTACTTACACTTTTCCTCATTTAGGGATTAGGTTTTGGATATATAATCAGTGTGTTTAAGATTATTAACGGGTGAGAGGAAAAGTTTGAAATTAGACCCTGAAGTGGGGTCTCTTTCCCTTGCCCACCAGGTGTTTGATAATATGTTTCAATCAATTCTTTATTCACATAATGAAATTTTGAATGTTTTTAAATAAGGGACTTGACTT
This sequence comes from Cichorium intybus, assembly GCA_023525715.1. Taxonomy (NCBI): domain Eukaryota; kingdom Viridiplantae; phylum Streptophyta; class Magnoliopsida; order Asterales; family Asteraceae; genus Cichorium; species Cichorium intybus. Next base: position 32,941,393 of record CM042017.1, on the reverse strand, counting down.
GCCTCATAGAGGACATGCACTTATCTCTCAAATTCATGACTCTTCAAAGACGTGTTTCTGGAGCATATATGTTTTGAATTTATGCCTTATCGTCTTGATGAATCAAAAATTCTTTTTTCTTCCAACAAAAATATGTTATAAGTATCAATATTTTTATAAAAATGTTTGCTTTTTTCTTATTTGGATCAAAAGTTATTGTTCTCGGTGCTAATGCTTATCCACGAGATTTTGACTATCCTAGAATGGGGAACACATGGCTCATATTAGTGACTTGTTGCTGCTTCTGTGGTTGGAAATACTTTTGAATGTTTTGATACTGTGACTAGCGCAAAACACAAGGTAATTTTATTTTTGAAGTGATAAAGGTTGTATCTTTAATCATGGAATATGCTACTTGACACTCAAAAAAGGAAAGCTTTGACAAAATAACTGGTAATTATTTCCAAGGAGTTATTTAATTTTAGATTTGTTAATTGTGGGAGTTAATTAGTTTTGACAAATTATGGTTCGGTAATGTTATCCGTTTTAGTTCATTATCAATTATTCACAATATTCAATAAAAAGCCACTTATCTCTCAATTAAGTTTTGCTTATAAAGAATACTTTTTGTCTATTTGATTTTAAGAAGATTGATTATGAAATTGTTTCACACCTGCTCTAAAGTTTACCACCACTTGCTTTTTTGACCTTTTGTATAGTTGGATCTATTTCACATTTGGCATTATATATTTTTGGTCTAAAGTTTGCGAACACTTGCTTTCTGTGTGACCATTTGCACGACAGCCATTCCTCTATCGCTAAGGTAAGTTCCTAAATATACTATTCTACTATTGTTCTCTTTGATGTATATGTGTGTATATTATAATAAGGTAATTAGATGACTATTAGAGGTTGTGGTTTAATTCTAATGACATCAGTAGGGTTGACCTGGTGATTAAAAAGCAAGAAACGAAATCAAACAGAAGCGATGAGGCATCAAAAAAGTAGAAAAAGTCTTAAATCATGCTCAAGTCACTGCGATCAATCAGGTAAACTATTTATAAAAAACAACTCAATTTTTTTTCAGTTTTGACCCTAATAAAGAACATCTCGTTTTTTGTATTAGATATGAGCACTTTGTCTAGATGTTAATATTCCAAGTATGTGTTTGATTCCAATTTACTGATTTAGATTTGTGGTATATATATAAATAAATTTCATATTTCAGGATGCTAGATGCGTGATGCAATGACACTTCTCTCTCACCCTTGTATACAAAATTCAAGGCGTGTTGTATTGTAGTCTTCGCTTCTCCAGAATGGCACTCTCATGTGATTTTAGTAAACATAAAGTTATAAAGATCATTCTTTTATATAAAATTCATGCCTTTACATCTAAGCAATGCTCTTTTTCAGAAATATAGAAGATGATGGTTCAGTGGGTGGAGAAACATCAAATGCAGACGATTTAAGCACTGTTGAGAATCTCTGGATAGAAAAAGTCAAATCATATTGCTGGAAAATCTTACAAGGAAACTCAATAAAGTAATGTAAAACAATTGCATCTGGAGATGACTTATCTATTCCACTCTAGCTATACATGAGAATTACCATTAGAACCTTCATTTGTAAACGATATAGATTATAATGCCCATGAGAATTTACCATTTTGTATATAGACATTGAATGTATGTATTTTGAATAATAGTACATTTATAAAAATATATATCTTATAAAAGTTTATGTTTGTTGTAATTGCATGTCGTAAAATGTATGTCGAGAATTTAAAAAAAAATTGTAAAAAGTTATGACGTACAAATGGTGAGTCGTAAATATATGTCATAAATGTATGTCGTAAATTTATGACAGACAAATGCATGTCATCTTTGATTTATGACATGGCTTTCAATGACAGACATTGTCTGTCATGAAAAGCCATTTTTCTATGGCCATTTACGACAGGCATTGTCTGTCATGAAAAGCCATTTTTTTACTAGTGCAATGTAGTTTCTGATACCTCATGGTGAGTCGTAAATATTTGTCTGTCATCTATGGCCATTTACGACAGGCATTGTCTGTCATGAAAAGCCATTTTTCTACTAGTGCAATGTAGTTTCTGATACCTCATGGCTTAGAAATCTTCTCCTCGAGCTTCGATGTCCCATATGTAAAGCCACCATCATTCACTGTGATAATGTCATCACAATTTACATGTGCTCAAACCCAGTGCAGCACCATCGGACCAATCACATATAGATTGACATTACTTTCGTACGGGACAAGGTTTCACTTGGACACATTCGCGTTCTTTATGTCTTGTCAATTGCTCGATATGCTGACATATTCACCAAAGGGCTACCAACTACATTGTTTTATGATTTTCACTCCGGTTTGAACGTCCGCTACTCCTAATAAAACTGTCAGGAGGGGGTGTTAATTTACATTGTATATTGGTTTGTTATAGTGTAGCCCGATAGTATAGCCCACAACCTTGTACAGTCTCCTATCCATCTCGGTTTGTATATATACTCATTGTATTTTGCATTATTGCTTAATGAGAAAAATCTCATTCCATATTAGTCACATCAAAACTGCAACACTTCCAGAAGTGTTGCCTAACACGGAAAGTGTTGCCTAACGCGGAAATAAGACTTGCCATGCAAGCCAGGTTTTAAAGCATATCCAACATTATCTGCCTTAAACATATGGTTTTTTTCTTTCAAATTGCTTATTTATAGTAAGTCAAATACAAATCTAGCCAAGACTGTTAAATTCACACATGAAGAAGACATACGAATTGAAGACATATATAAAAATTTTGCTATAAGCATGGATCCCTTAAGACAATGAGAAGACAGAGCCAACATATAGATATAATTAACCCTTCCTTACTTCGTAACCATGTTACATGATTAAGCAGGCATTACCTTTATACAATGACATTCATAGCAAATATTGAAATTGCATACTCTAGCCTGACATTCCAGGATCAGGTAGCCATTAATATCACAATTACAAATAGAACACACATACTTGGGCGTTTTCTTTCTTCGAACGAACGTTAATGGATGTTTGTGATAGGAAGCATCTTTTGTACCTTCATAGATGATGTTTTCAAAATAATTTACTCGACTGATGCAATCAAGGTGAAAACAGTTCTTGCATTTATGACAATAATAGAGGGGAAACTTAGGGTGCATTTCCGTCTCACATATATCACAAAAGAAATCTTCAGGATGATCCATGATCGGGGGATACATCAAAGGGATTTCATGTCCTCTGCAATACCTATGAGCAAGGGAATTTGGTGACCTCATTGCACAATAGATGTCTAATATGAAGTTACAAGCCTTACACGCATAGCTTATACCATCATAGCATTTGTTGCAAGCGTTACAAAGAGGTTCGGGATCAATAACTTGGATAAGAGGATGCTTGTGGGATTTGTGTTTGATAGTTTTGGGTAGAAATGCACAGTTGACATCAATGTAGAACCCGCAAGACGATTGACATCTGTACACAAACGTGTTGCCAAAGCTAAAACAACCAATGCATTGATAGTGGTACTCATATCCCCACGTGTTTATCAAGTCAAGTGAATGATTTGGGTGAAGTGGATGTTCTAATTTGAGAGGTAACTCGGCACAATATTTGTGGAGAGTGAACGAACATCCATCTTTGCAACTATAATACGGAAGGGATAGGGGTTGTACGCACCCGTGACATACCTCTATTGGGTCACTACAGGCAATACCATACATGTTAGTTTCGGGTTCAACATTGAGGATTAATGCATGATGATGACTCCAATGGTTAATATTTGTTGTTTCATCATAATCATGAACCATATTTTCAGATTGTACTAGTTTTAGTGGATCTTTAAATGAGTATGCCATGGGAAAATGTAGCAAATCATGTACATCTTCATCAGCAGCAGAAATACTTGGACCGTCTCTGAAACCAAATATCAATTCTTAAATATTCAAAATCACTAAAAATAAAAGAAAACAAGTTTTACCTTGAAGTAGATGGTTGCTTTGCATTTAAAGCACACCTAATGTGGGCAAAATATCTACAATTTGCACAATGATACAACCACTCATTCCATCGGATATATATGCTGCAAAATTCACAATAAAATGAGAATTTAAAGAATCTTTCTGGAAGCGAATAGACTAGAACGAGTGGGTGATTAGGGTGGTGGGGAAGATGAATGGTAGGGGCTAAGGAAGAACAAGTCTTGTGGATCCAAAAGTCACAACTATCACATCGATAGAATAATCCTTCATCCTTAGCGTTGCAAGCATCACAATGGAATGCACCAGGTCTTAACTGGAGGGTTAAAGTATGTTGTGGATGGCCTTCATGTTCAATCTTGATCTTTGCCTCCTCCTTGATAGCATGAAGTTGTGCCTTGCGAGCAAGCTCAACAACACAACAATCAATGCAAGCTGTAAACCAAGGAATATTGTCATACTTAAAGGAATAAAAAAAACCCAAAATTTTCGATTGACGACACACGTCACAAATCCAATTTCTGAAATTCATTGTTCTACAATCGATGAGCTTAAAAGGATATGGATATAAAGAATGGTCGTAGATAGTGAGTGGAAGTTGTGCGCATGCTTTATGCTTAAAGTAACGACATTGGGTGCAACCATAGACAAAGCCACTTGATATGGTTTTTTCACATGCATAGCAAGCAATGGCTCCCGGTTTCTTATCATCAGAACCAGTACCACCTCCATCAACGATAACCGTCTTCAAGTTAAGGAGTTTTAATGGGTGATCTTCATGACTAAAATGCTTAATCTCTTCCATATCTCTCTCTCTCTCTCTCTCTCTCTCTCTCTCTCTCTCTCTCTCTCTCTCTCTCTCTCTCTCTCTCTCTCTTCCCCGTAATTATCAATACAAGTTGAGTTTCAATGGCAATGGCGGAGATATAAAGTCATGAACTTTATAGGAAATGAGGGGGAAGCATTGGCGTGTGCACAACTCAGAGAAATCAACTTACGTTTTTTAGATTACTTTCCTAGCTTCCAAGTAGAGTGTTTGAAATGCTTTTTAGATCATTCCTTTCTCTTATACAAAGTTAACAAGATGCATCCCACATTCAAAATTACCATGCATATTTTTCTTGAATTGGAATTTTCTTTATATATCACATGAAAATAATTGGGTTCCTTTCTTCTGTCTTAATTTTGCCAAAGAAAGAAGTAAAAAAGAAAGTGATTTGCACATCTTGCCAATGTTCACAATCCTAAATTCTTATGTCTTAATTATGTTTATTTATATTCTTCTAATTATATTTATTTGTAATTTACTCTTAAATACATAATATATTTAATTATATTCTTATATTTTTTACTTTAAAAATAGCATGTGTTTAATATGATTTTAAAATATCAATATTTTAACTTGTTATTTTCGTATAAGTCTTTAAGTTTGCCGTCTTTTTACGGTTTAACTTAAACATGATTTGTTTTTCATTTATAGAGAAATGTTGTCCATGTCTCCATGATTTTTTAAGTATCAGCTTTATAGCCAGATGACATTAAACATGTGGCGGTGATATATCTGCTATCACCTTGAGAAGCCAAAAACCAGATGTGTGTCACCTTCATGTACTAATATTTCTGCCATTGTTTGGGTTAAAGAAAACTATCATTACGAATAAGGGGTTACGAAGTATGATTTGGCTTCTTCTGTGCATGTTCTTGGAAGAAATTATGTAAAATGTCTTGAAATTTTTTGATGATTGAAGGTTAATTTGCAATGATTGAAGCAACAATAAACTTATTTGTATTTATGTCATGAACACGTTCTCTTATATGGCAGAAATGTGTGAATATGGAGATCCAATGTATGCCAAGCTATAGTAAAGAAAATGAAACATTTTGGTGGGAATACAAGCATTTGTTCTAACTTGTTACACTTTTGCTTAGTAATTAAAAGAATTATACGAGTTACTATGTGATAATGGTCTAATTTTGATTCTAATTGCAATTGATTATAGGTTTCAATGGAAGCAAGTACACATTCTTTTTTTCTCTTGTTTATTTATTTTATCAGATTCGAGCTCAAAATCTATGTTTAAGCTTCTACGATTTTATGTTTTGGTTAATAAAATCTAACCAACACATTGATGAAGATGCGATGTACAAGAAGAACAAAAACAAATACAGAACCATTCATTGCTTTAAACGAGGGAGGATTTTGAATACATGCTTAGTCAAACACTCCTACTCGGCTTTCTAATCCTAATTGGCATTTATTCGCCAACTAAGCATGTATTCACCAGCAAATAAAGGCTACCAACGATAAACCCAAAAATAAAGAGTCATGAACAAAATCCATCCATAAAACAGAAAGAAAACACCATGCTAGGCAGTTATCACGGTCCAAAATCAAATAGCGGTCACCGACCGCTATATGAAATAGCGCATTTAACGGTGGTATAGCAGTAATATAACGTTGTTTTTATATTACATGTAATTAATATTTATACTCTTATATTCATCCTTAACACCTGAATTTTTGTCAATTAGAACGAGATATCATAACAAGAATCATATCATATAATAAGCAATATACACAAAACGAAAACCTCAACACACATTCACAATCAATAACTCATTCTTTTTCAAAACTTCAAAAAAATAGTCCTTAAGTCAACATAGCGGTTGTAACATCACTATAGCGGTATAAAATAGCAGAAAATCACAACAAATAGCAGCCTTTCTCGATGCTGATAGCGTCACCGCTATATACTTTAAAATAGTGGTGCATGTCGCGAAACACTATAGCGTTGCTAACTTGCTATAGCACGCTATTAACTGCATAGACACCATGCTTCAATAAAACCATAAAAAAGATAGAAAACTCTAATGCTTTTCGACAAATAACTCTTTTCATAATATAAAACCGCAAGTTTGCACGCGGTATCTAACTCGCCAAATTAAAATCCTCCAAAAGTAGTATACATAAGCAATGAAGCACCATGTATCAAGAGTTAGTATACAAGATACAAAAAGACCTTTTTACCCCCCACCCCATTTATAAAAGCTTATGTACATGTACAACATATGAGGAACAAAAGTTTAGGATGATGGATGACTAATCTTTTAGAAGAAGGTGCTTTTTAAGGTTCATGTTTTCGGTTCTACAAGATACCAATTGTTCCTTTAACTTATTTGTAGCATCTTCAAATTTTTTATGCATATATTCTTTTTCCTCCGTTTCTTCTTTGCACCTAACCCTCATACCATCCAACCTTGTTTGTGCTCCATTTAACCTCATACGAAGTTTGCATCTCTCTATGTTGTTTTTTACCGCGTCCTATTATAAAAAATGTTACATTTTAGTTTATTTAATTTAATAACAACCTTTTAAAAAATCCACAACTCACTCGTCTCGATATGGTCATATCGGATCATTAACTAGTAATATAAAACTTACTTTTTATGCCAAATTTGTTGTTGGTAAATAGTAAAACACAAAATTTGGTGTTCTACTATTTATTTGCACCACATTTGGTTTTTTTTACAATTTGGTCCTTCAAGTTTAGGTGTTATTTTTTTTAGTTTATTTTAATTGTATAATGAAATTTTGACTGTATTGTCTGTTACTTTTAATTATATATTATAAATTAAATTGATATTAATTTATAATATAAGTTAAGCTCAATTTTTATGTTTCGAAGAACTTACACTGTGTGTTTTGGTTTCTAGAGTGGATAGTTTCATAGTCAACTCTTCAACTTTGACTTTTGCATTCAAGAGCTGATATAAAAAATATAGCAACATAATAAGATTTCATAAAATAAAATCACAAAATAGCAATGTACTTTGATTTTTTTACCTTTTCATTACATTTCTCCATGACTAGTTGCTGTTCGGTCTTACAATTCTGCAGTTCTTCAATCTGATTCTGTAATTTCTGTATATATACAAAATTGTTGACTATTTGACCGTTTAATTTGTCATTTTTGCTAAAAAAAATTTACCCCTTTTTTTAACCGTTGGTTTTCTTTTAGTTTCTAGGTCTTTTTCCAATTTTGTAAATTTACAAAAACACCCTTGTACCAGATATATTTCGGGGGGGTATTTTTGTAATTTTACGGAACCTCAGCAGGGTGATTATGTTAAGAAAATAGATTAAAACCTGAATATCATTTATTGAAACTGAATCTTGATTGGCTGCCAGGTCATCTCTTTCCTTAATGACTGCATCTAAATCCACCTGAAGTTTATGAACTTCTTCACATGCTTTTTGATGATCCAACGAAATAGTTTTTAATTTTGACTTTAAATCCTGAAGTAATTAATTATTGTGAAAAATTAGTATTAAATAGAAAATAGTTTAAATTAAAAGTATAAACTTACATCTTCTGATATTTTCTTCTGGCCATCAAGCAGTATAAGATCATTCTTTAATCTGTCAATTTCAAGTGATTTCTCCGCACTGTGCCAGAAAATTAAACATGTCAAAAGACAAAAATACCCTTTGACCTAAGACCCAAAAAGGATAGAGGTAAACCTGCATGCTTTCTCAACTTCCATTTTTTCATTGATGATATTGCATTTTTCTTTACAGTCCTCCAGTTCATTCCTCACCTTTATAAGAAATAAAACATTAAAAATCTCTCTTTATTACATATTCTGATAAAAAAATTATTATTATTACCTCTGATATTGTATTAGTTAATAAAGCAATTTCAGCATTATGAGACTTTGATTTGCTTTCAATGGCTTCAATTGAAGCTTTTTGTGTGGTGGACCAAATTGCCCTTTCTTCTTCAATTGCCAGAAGAGCATCAGTAAGTTGCTGCATTTTATAAAATGTGATGGAAAGAATAAAATTTAAGGGAATATGGTAATAAAGTTGATTAATAATAATTAGTAAAATAAACAGGTTTGTTAAATTAATTACCATAGCCATTTCTTCTTTTTCCTCCATCAATTTACAAATAGAGGTATCTGCATTTTGATTTTGTAATGCTGCCTCTTCCAAGTTTGCCCTCTGAAACAATAATAAAATCATAGTTTTTTTTATCATTTTCAATGAAAAGAAAATACGATATAAAATTTTATATGAATTTTTATATTATGTGTAAATACGATATAAAATTTTAGGTCTACTATGTATATTACTTTTATTCAAATTAACGAATTTTTATTTACATAAATAAAAGATTATGCTTAATAGAAGCTCGTTAAACCCCAAATAAGTTATAGCAAAAATAGTATTTTTTTATAGTTACTTCAAAAAGATAAAACTGTAATTTAACTTGCATTTTTTGACCCAAAAAATTTTCTTGCAACGTAGGTCGTTATTTTGAAAAAAATTTATAAGATTTTCAGTCCCTTTTTCAAATAAATGGCTATATTTTTTGGATCAAAATTGTAAAAATCAGCTATTCTCAGAAACAAAAAATAGTCATTTACTATAAACAGGGACCAAAAACGTTACAAGAGCCTCAAATAAGGACCAAAATTGCAAAAAATAGTTATACTCAGGGACCAAAATGTAATTTATTTGTTAATTATAATATTAAAAAATCTTAAAATTACATAAATAAAAATGGGTTACATTGCAAATTTGCAATTTATCATTCCATTCCATGATTGAAAGAATCACATTCCTTCAGGAATGGTCCCTTCCTATGGAATGGAATGGACAATTCCATTCCTTCCATTAGAGATCAAAAAGTAAAGAAAAGTCATAACAACTTACAAGACTTGAAACCATTTCCTCCAATCTTTCAAGTTCCGAGTTTGAAAATTCCAATTTTTCAGACAATTCTTCAACTTCTTGAACTAAACTTTCAGATCTCAAAACCACTTGTTGATTTTCATCATTAGCATTTGTTAATTGTTCTTCTAAAGAAGCAATAGTTCTTTCCATCTCAAATGCAAGCACTTCCAGTTTTTTATACTCTTCCTGAAAAAACAAAAAACAAAAAAAATAAATAAATAAAAAATACTCAAAACTTAACACAACTACTTACAGAAAATTAGTTGGTATTTATCTAAGGACCAATTGCAACAAAATAGCAATGTACTTTACTCTTATTTTTACCACGTAATAGCAATGTACTTGCATTTAGTTACTCATAATAACAACATACTTGCATTTTCTTACCAATGATAGCATTATGTAACTCATAGTAGCAACAAATTTACATTTTCTTTAAACTTACTAGCAACAAACTTACAATCTTTTACTCATAATAGCAACCTACTTACAATCTTTTACTCATCATAGCAACATACTTACATACTTTTACTCATAATAGCAACATACTTACAATCTTTTACTCATAAGAGCAACCTACTTACAATCTTTTACTCTAAATAGCAACATCTTTACAATCTTTTATACATAATAGGCTAATAGCAACATATTTACAATATTTTACGCATAATAGCAACATACTTACAATCTTTTACTCATAAGAGCAACCTACTTACAATCTTTTACTCTAAATAGCAACATCTTTACAATCTTTTATACATAATAGGCTAATAGCAACATATTTACAATATTTTACGCATAATAGCAACATACTTACAATCTTTTACTCATAAGAGCAACCTACTTACAATCTTTTACTCTAAATAGCAACATCTTTACAATCTTTTATACATAATAGGCTAATAGCAACATATTTACAATATTTTACGCATAATAGCAACATACTTACAATCTTCAACTCATAATAGCAACATACTTACATTTCTTCACCGATAATAGCATATGTAACAATAAGATACAATCCCCATATTGGTAGTGAAATGTAAGTACATTGCTATTATAGGTAATAAAAATTAAGTGCATTGCACATATTGGTAGCAAGAGCAAAATACGTTGCTATTTTCCAAATTTTTTATTTAATTGAAACCAAGTTCTTATTACCTGATCAATATTAACACCGAATCCTTTCCCTTTTCTTGGATCAAAAACATTTGAGCTTCTATCAAGAACCGAATCACGCCTTCTTCCAGCAATTGACTCGCGTTTGTTTATATCGCGTTCAAGAATCGACTTTTGACTATGCAACCGTTTTATTTCTCTTTCTGCAGATGCTTTTTCACTCTATAAAAAAGAAATATGGAGGTAAAAGTTAAAACTAGACAAAACTTTTTATCAATATTTACATTAAATTCAGAAGAAATGAAGTATTACCTCTAACTTTGTTTTCTCTTGAATGGTATTCCTTAACTTTGACTCTGTTTCTTTTAATTTTGATTTTGTTTTTTCGAGGTCTTTTCTCATACTTTCTTTCTCTTTAGCCAAAACAGAAGTTGACAGGTGTGCTATTTCCTTTTCTAGTGTTCTAATTTCGGTGATTAATTCGTTTGTTTCTGTTTCATAATGTTCAGAAAGCTCCTGAAAAAACAAAAACTGAACTTGTGAGTTAAGAAAAAAAGAAGAAAAAAAAGTTTCTTGAAAATGAGAAATCAATGACATACTGTTAAAGCCCGTGATGAATTTTCACCATTTAAACATGCTTCTTCCAATTGTTTTTGAAGGTCTTCAGATTTGTTGTACATAAGAAGCTACAAATGTGGAAAAGTTAGAATTTTGAGGATAATTATGAAACAAAAATGGAACATACCTTTTCTTGTTCAAGTTCTTCTATTTTGACTTTCATGCAAGAATGGATCTTTTTATAGTCATCAAGTAGTGTTTTTATTTGAGTAAAGTCATGGGGAGAGAAAGATTTTACATCCTGAAAAAGTTAGAAAAAGTGTAAGTAATTACTTAGTAGCATATAATTTTATAGGCATAATGAAGTTGGAATTACTCACATCAATAAGGGTATTACAACTTTGAAAATGTTCATCCATCATTGAAGTGATGGAGTCAACAAAGGTTTTTGACTGTTGAAAGTCAAATGAAATTTCTTGGATGTTTGTTGATAACTTTGTCAATGCTTCAAAGTCCTCATCCTTACATAGTTTAATAGTTTGAAATTCAGTTTATGTAGCCTTTGAAGGGTGTTAGAAATAAATCAGAAAAAAAAAATTATGTAGTGAATACCATTAAAGAATTAAGTTGTTCATGAACTAAACTGACTTCATCTTTTGCAGCCATAAGTTCCATGTATAGCTACAAGATAATCAATGAACTGATTAAAGCAAAAAATACCAACATATATAACCAAAAAAAAAAAAAAAAACATCTCCAGTAAATAATGAAAAGAAGACCATAGGCTCATGAAGTCAAACCTCTTCATACTTGTCTTTTTTTGTTTCTATTTCTAAAACAGGATCAATATTCTGCAAGCTTGAAGCAGCTTTTTCCATCTCCAACATTGAAATCTGCATTACAACATGAAGAAAAAAAAGTGTGAATATAAAAAGATTGAAAAGAAATTTAGGAGAGATGCATTCTCTCTTTTCTTGAAATATACAAGCAGTTTTGCTATATTTCTCTATTTTAGTGTTCTTGATCTATCTTTACATTGTAGTTGATATTGTACTTTCTACCTAAGAGCATGGATCTAAAGAAGCAAAAAGGAACATACCTTTTCACATTCAAATTCGTTTATTTTTGCTTTCATGCAAGAATGGACTTTTTCATAGTCAGCAAGTAGTGTTTTTATTTGAGAAAAATCATGGGAAGAGAAAGACCTAATTTCCTGCAAAAGTTAACAAAATTGTAACACCTCATAGTAGTAGTATATATTTTTTAAAGCATAATAAACTTGAAATAATAATGACTCACAGCAACAAGGTCTGAAAGTGCACTATAACTTTGCAAATGTTCAGACTCAAAAAGGGGTTTTGACTGTTGAATCTCAAATGTGATTTCTTGAATGTCTATTGATAACTTTGTCAGTGCTTCAGAGTCTTCATCCTTTAAAAGATGTTAATAAAAACGGAAACCAATTATCATTATGTTCATATATGTAATATACTCTTTCACTAATGAAACCATCTAAGTAACAGGAAGTATAAACTATAAAATCATGAAAATATCAACAATTGTATTGTAGTGAATACCATGAAAGAAGTAAGTTGTTTATGAGCCAAATTAGCTTCCTCCTTTGCAGCCATGAACTCCTTGTATAGCTACAAGATACACAATGAACTGATTTAAGCAAGAATACCAAAATATAAAGAAAAATAAAAAAGGTCATGAAGTCAAACCTCTTCATACTTCTTGCTGGCATACTTATCTTTTTCTGTTTCTAAATCTACAATTGAATCCAAATTCTGCATATTTGAAACCTTCTCCATCTCCAACACTGAAACCTTTATTACAAAATGAAGAAAAAGTTAACAAGAAATCGAAATGAAAACTCATAACTAAAAAGAAAGACTAAGTTTGAACAATAAAGGACAAACCTTTTCCTGAAGTTGTTTGATAACAAGAATTGCATCCATTTCCATTGAACTTTTGATTAATTTTTTATCAGTATTGGGTGTGTGAGAAATCCCCGGATTTTCATCTAAACAAGAATTAGCTTCTGCTAGTTTTCTTGTTAAGTAGTCAATTTGTATTTCGTTTGTTGTTCTCTTCAGAAAAACAGCAACAATATGAGATCAAAGTATACTAAAATATATATAAAAAGAAACAGCAGGAAGTATAATAAATAACCTCAGCTTCAAATTCCAATAACAACTTCTCATATTCTGCTTTCATTTCTGTTAATTCCAAACTTTCCTGCAAGCAAAACAATGCGTTATATAATAACACGTGTCACATGGATAGAAAGTTAGAAAGTAGAAAATAAGAACTCGTATCCCCTTTATAAGCCTTAAGTTATATGCGCAACCAATAACTTCCACCAAAAAAACTAGAGTAAAAGTTATATTTTTGGTCTTTAAGTATAGCCAGTTTTTACGATTTTGGTCATGGAAAGTTTTCTCTTGCATTTTTGGTCCTTGTTTGAGGTTTTGTTGACGCTTTAGATCCCAGTTACAAGTAATTTGACTATATTTTAGGACCAAAATTGCAAATATCAGCTATACTCAGGGACCAAAAGTAGTAATTTTACTTGAAACATGGACAACTAAAATGTTACAAAAACCTCAAAAAATGACCAAAATTGCAAGAGAAAACTTATTGGGACCAGAACTGCAAAAAATCAGCTATACTCAGGGACCAAAAGTAATCATTTTACTAGGAACATGAACCAAAAAATGTTACAAAACCTCAAAAAACTACCATAATTGCAAATAAATGCTATACTTGGGGACCAAAAGTAGTCATTTACTTGGAACGCGAACCAAAAATGTTACAAAGACATCAAAAAAGAACCAAAACTGCAAGAGAAGACTTATTGGGACCAAAACTGCAAAAATCAACTATACTCAGGGACCAAAAATGTAAATTACTCTAAAAACTAACCATGGGTAAGCTCTTTTTCCTGTTGGATGCCTTTTTTCTGCTTGTAACATGCATCAATGACCGTGGATCTGGAAGGCCAATATCACAAAATCCCACACTTTTACTCTCTCTCTCTTTTTTGCATGCATTTGAAGTGTTATCATTTACAAGTTCTTCAAAAGGTAAAAGTGGTCCTCTTTCACGTTCACTTCTAATAACCGGTTTCATTGCAGATGCTTGTGTTGGAATAGTGGAAGGTAACTGGAAAATATTACATAACATGATAAAATGAGATTCAATTAACGCATACTTTGTAGCATATTAAAGAAAACATTTTGGTAGAATATAAAGATACCTCATTCATCATCTTTTTTGGAAGTTTACCTGGACACCATGTATCACGCCTCTTTTCCTTTTAAAGCAAACATGTTAAAAAGGATTTAAAAAATGTGATGGAAAGAAGAAATCAAGAAAGAGATACGGTTATTAGAATCAAACCTTCTTGTGATGATTAGGAACTTCATCTCTACTAGAACATAAGACCATAGAACTCAAATTTTGGATCTTTTTTGCTTGTTCTTGCAACATCTTATCTCTTTCAGCTTGAGCTTTCTTTTCTTCTTCTAGCTCTAAAGCTATTCTCTCCCTCTCCAATTCACTCTACATTATGGTATTATATGTATGTATGTATGTATGTAAGTAAGTATGTATGTATGTATGTGTATTTAGGTAAAGATTTATCCACCTGCAATAATGTATTCCGCAAGTTGAGAATCTCATCTCCTAAGTGCTCGGAATGAGAACCCTACAAGATTTTATGAAAAACAAAAAACAATAGAAAAAAGATTATGTCAACAATGAATAGTGATTAAGTGCTTTAAAGGGTATCATACTGAATGGCTAAAGTAACATTTTTTATGAGCAAGAATGGCAAACCTGTAATTTTGCTCGAAGCTCTTCGATTTCTTTCTTTTGGCGTTTTAGTAAAGCAGCATCTGTTAAAATCTGCCAAATGGAAATTATTATAGAATGAAGTCAAAGGCATAGAATAATATGAGATTTTGTGTTCAAGACTTAAGAACAAACCTCATTCACATGAACACAATTAGTGACACGTAAAGCCCTGCTTGCAAACTGGAGACTGCTTTTAGTCTCATCAGCATGAATCTGTTATTTAATCCTTTCAATCTTTATTTGTATAAAAATTAATCTTTTTAATCATTATTTGTATAAATTTAAGGTTTACTTGTGCCAATGTGATGTTACAGATGATGGCTGTATTTGCATTCCCACCAAGTGCAGGCTGCAAGATTCTTGTAAGTTTGCTGTCTCGATATGGAACATGACCCCTGTATTTAAAAAAGATAATATATTTTAGAAGAATGGTTTATGAAATTACTATATTACCCTCAGGAACATCTGAATTCTGAACCTACCCTTGGCTTTCAGCCCCTTCACTTAGCTTTTTTATTACAGTTCCAAGTGTCATTAAGCTTTTGTTGATGTGGGACCCCTCTTTCAACCGAACACCTTCTGCACCAGTTTTTGCAGCTCTTTCTGAACCCGCAAGGTCTACCAAGTTCTAAGATGAAAAATAAAAAAATGGAAAAACAAGTCAGCAAAATAAGACTTTTAAAGAAATGAAATAAAAGGTTACAAAATAATACCAGAACAGATACACGAACAGCATCGCATGAACTCTCTGCATATTCATCTTCAGCCTTATCCCTGCTCTCAATAATCTATATTACAAGTAGAAAGTTTTCTTATGAGTTTAAAAAGGTTTAAAAAGAAAAAAGTTGGAAGGAATATGAGAATATCATAATACCATGCGGAAAATGGTATGTGACCTACTGCTGTGTAAATTCATATTTGTCTCCCCAATATGACGATGAGCTAAAAATTATAAAAAACCCCAAGAAGAAAATTAGATCTTTATGAAATTATAAAAGAAAAAACAGTACAAGTAGATAAAATGTGAGTAAATAGTAATTACCTTCACCGAAATCCATGAATTCAAGCACTTGTTTTGGGGTTGTAACAATTTCTTCTTTTAGGCCAGCAACAAATATGCCACGCTAAATATGAATACATAATTAGAAAGAAAACTTAGAGGTACATATTAATTAAAAGGGTAATGGAAATCATTAAACTTTACCTCAATGCTTTCATGGATTTGCAGCTTTCGGTGTTCTGGTGCCAACAAATCATTAATTTCCTCATTGTAGATCTCCATGTAAGACATCCTCAAAAGAAACTCACGATCCGTTTCCTTTAAAAAAAAAATTAAGAGGCATCATTGTATCAGTTTGTATGTCATTTCTTTTCTATAATAAAAGGGGAAAAGGAAAGCTTTATGTTTCAAATAGTTGATAAAAGAAAGTTGTGAAGAGGTAAAAAAAACTACCTGTTGTATCATGTCAAATAGATCATGTACTGCTAAAGGGATGACTCCTGGTTCAACACTAGACCCACGCATTGTGTGTGTTTTGCCACTGTTGGTTTGTCCATAAGCAAAAACAGTGCCTAAAGAGAAGGTAATAAGATAGATAAACTGAAAGATCGTATTGGTAAATCACCAGATATTAAAAGATTACCATTAAATCCACCAATAGCTGCTGAAACAATGGCTTTAGTTCTTGATTCATAAACATCCACAGTTCTACAATCCTCCCTGAAAATCCTGTCTATAATTCACCAAAAAAGTAGTATGTTAGAAATCATACTTAATACCAACTCCTTCTCCAAGAAAAAATAACTGCACAATGACTTTTATGGCAATCACATGATTTTCGAACTTGAATATCTCTATAAATACTCGAGGCAGTTCCTTGTATACTCGAATTCAACTTGTTTGTACTCAAATTTCAACATAATCGAGCTCAAATCATCTGATAAAGGCCCCCATATCTTACATCCCTACTTTGACATCCATAGTCATAACTCTCGCACTTGTTCGAGAAGTACATGGACTGGTTCTAAATTTTGAAATTGTTCGTTGATTTCAAACTTTTTGAAGAAAATCATAACAATAGTGAAATTAAACTTTA
The DNA here is from genome assembly GCA_023525715.1 of Cichorium intybus. Classification (NCBI taxonomy): domain Eukaryota; kingdom Viridiplantae; phylum Streptophyta; class Magnoliopsida; order Asterales; family Asteraceae; genus Cichorium; species Cichorium intybus. The sequence continues at coordinate 32,924,025 of CM042017.1, read as the reverse complement.
CATTCTTACTGCAACCGAAGGAATAACTCAGCCAAGGAACGCACAGCGCCTCGTCAATCAAAATCGTGCATCTTAAGAGACGAAAACGTACCGAAGTCAAACTTGGTGGTAGGGTTTGCGAACAAGATGGAGTTGCCGGATATTTTCCAAGGGCTACTCTTAGCATCTTCCGGCGAGAGAGGTCTAGCTCTCACTGCGACGTTGATTCTCTCCATGGTTGATCGAAGTGGATTGGAGTTCGTAGAGAGAGGATTTGCTAGAACTTGGTAGCGATTTCGAAGAGCGGCTGGAGAATTCCCTTTCCCGCCTTCTGCAGTCACCGGCCAAATCCTCGAATTTTGGCGATTTGAATTTTTTTTTTTTTTTAGTTTTTCCAATTATTAAAACTTGGTTTTCCGAGCTGCGATTAATTTCTTTTTGCTTATTATTATTTAAATGACTATAGAAAAATATTATGAGAACTTTTTTTTGTTCTTATTTTTTATTCCTACTAATCTTTCTATTCAAGTTAAATTATGACATGTGTATTAAATATTATTGGTTTTATTAAATGTGACACTTGTCATAATTTCACATGGATAGGAATAAAATGTAGGAATCAATACAATTGCTCAAATATTATTAACGAAGAAGTATTTGATTTATGAGGAAACAATAAAAAATGGTTAAATCTCTTAATCATTTTTTAATCTTAAACAAAGATTAAGCAAATGACTCAAATAAGTCATCAATTACACAGATAAAGCATAAGAAACAGTTTTTCATTTGTAGTATGGTTTTTCATCCCAAATAAGTCACCAATTACTCTCGTATTGACTTGTCGCTTTTGCATGTCAAACATGCGAACTGTGTAATCAGATCTCGCAGAAATTACTTGTGAAAACAGGTGTAGACTGATGAAAAATATGGCAATAGTACTGTGAAATTTGACTGACGTATTGCGAAATCTAAAAATCGTTTTGCGAAATTAAGAAGAAATTTTCAAACTTTTTATAAATTGGTTTTCTTTCATTATTCAAAATTTAGAAAAAAAAAATTTCTTTGTAAAACTATACATTTGTTTCAATCAAGTTTTTTTCGTTATTACTTGTGTCGGTAAATCGTGACAAACATTAAATTCTTCAACTCAATATGTTAGGTCTTTCGTTAAGAATTACGATATGCAATTTTCCAATAAACATGTATTTTCCTGAGTTGCTAAAATTGATGAAAGTAGATAATGCATGGACATTTATAAGGCCATGTCTTTTGTGGTGGTTAATGTTTGCATTATGTTTTTATTAGGCATATGCTCGCGCATTACGCATGAATAAAAGTATTTGGTAAAGAATTGTTTCATACACAACTGTTGTCGTCGTCGATAATGACAGTAGGATCAATTTTAATCTATTAAACATAATGAAAAATATTAAGTTATTATAATAATATATATAATATACAAATCAAAAACTTTAATATTGTAACTTACCTTGAAACATGACTAAAAAAAGGCTTCAAAATACATGCAAGAGGGGGAGAGAATGAAGTAGACAATTTTCATCAAGGAAATGAGAGAAAAATTAGTTAGTTCTTTTAGTCTTACACGTTCGTATATACCCATATATAATATCTAATACTCAGACATCTAATAAATGCTAATGATGGCATGTAAGAAGCATGAGTTGTGTAAGCGGGAGATTGGCAAGCAACCTCCCCATCCCTTTGACTAATTGGCCAACAAGAGAGAAATAATCTAGTTTCCCAAACTAGATGTGCTCATTTAAGTAGAAAGTTGAGTGGAAACCAAAATATTCAAAAACTTGTACATAACTTATTAAATCATACTATATGATATTATAACCAGTTTTTACTCTTGAATTATTATTTTCATAAAATAATAATTATCTCCTAACTAGATACAATAGTTGATTATTTATTAATAATCTTATTAATAATAAATATTCAATATGTGTCAACTTGCTTAATGTGTGACCCTATAAAATCATGTGTTATTGGCAAACATCATTCTAAAATGATTATTGAGCATATAGATCAGTAATTTCAAGCGTGATGCCAAGTAGTATCAACATAAATAAATACTACTATAACCTAAAAGGTTAATATCACACAATAGTAAGGTATGAAAGCTTAGTGAATAACCAATGATAATACAACAACCATTATGAGTAACAAACATAACAATACAATAGCAATAAGTTCAATTAAACAAGTAGTTCACCATATATCAACCACACCACATCCTCCATTCCGCCACAACATTACTATTATGTCTCCTCATCAATCCCTATGGTCTCGAGCCACAAAGGCTCACGACACCCCCCACCAAAAGAATTACACCATAGGCCACAAAGGCCATAACAACACCAACTATCCATATAGACTTGCATATATAGATCACCATAACTAACCACATAGGCTTAATAGGGAAAATTCACCACACATTATGATATAGGCCCAACATATAGTTTATCACCATAATATCCACATACAAGTGAAGGATCATAGGTTACTCACATCTAGATATAATTTAGATGCTGCTATATAAGTTTCGTAAGCCTAATGATCAAGAGATAGTTTTGTTCCAATTCAACATATATAAAGATCACATACACATATGAGTGTTTATCAACTATTTTTACCCCTCAATTTCATCACACGCATACGTTAGGTATTAAATGGTTGCTTTAGATTTAAATTCCCATTTTAAACAATAGATATATGAGTTTTATGTCCAATATACATGACCTGCGCAAGTCTCCACACGTCGTGTACTCATGCTACAGGTTGTGCAGCTCATGCCATACGTCGTGTAGTTCGAATTTCCAAATTTCTCACTTCAAAAAAGTCATCTAACTTCCATTCTAACCCTACAAAATATGTGTTGGAAATAGTGTCAAATGTCATTAATTGTTGGTAATGTTTCTAATAATAGCAGGGTCTTTTGGGTTGTCCTCACGACCTAGTAAAAACAAACATTTACAGAAATAAAGTAGGAAATATTAGTTTATTAGTTTATGTTATGATATATTAATTAGAATCTAATTAGTAATTAATTGATGAATTAAAATGGAATTAATTACATGGATTGAATTGTGATTAATTAAAGTGTTTAATTAATGGAAACAAGTCCAAGGGTGAAGTGTAAGGAGGCTCCTTAACAACCTACTTATGCACACGTCGTGTAGCTTGGTCAAAAAGCATAATTTCAACCCTTTCATGCCATATTCCCATCTACAAGTTCATACCTACATCTCAATTGCACAATACCATGCCAATTACTACTTTCCAGTTAGTTCTAAGTACATAACACTACAATTATCAAGTCATCTTTATGTGTTTTACTATTAAAACCAAGTTAAGTACACTTACCAAAAATACGATGATGCAAAATCCCACTAATAGGACACTTGATGGTTGCTGAAACATAAGATAATACTAGGATTAAGAAAGGATTTTGTGACAACCGTCGATTTTGGTAAACAAAGTCAACTATACTCGTATTAGAATTTTAGGAGTAATGCAATATTCCCTAATGTTTCTAATGTACTATTGACAAGTTATAATACAAAGTACATTCCCTTCTACCAATTATTGAATATAAAACCCTAATTAGAAACATAAAAAATTCGATAATCAATTAAATATTATTTTGGTATAAATAACATTCATAACACAATTTAGTTGTGTCCACAAACCAATTAATACTTGCTAAGTTGATAATGGAGTTCACATAATTAATTTTTGGATAAATTGGTCGTTAAATGCGATAAATTCTATACTGACTTATAAATTATATTTAATATTCCAACACACTTTCCACCATCATATTAGCCTTTGGAATACATTTTTAGATTAAGTATAATAATCTAGTATTTTATTTCGCTATTATTTTATTTTTCTGGAGAATCATTCTTTATCGCAAATCCGAAATTATACCGCGTTTTAAACGTTTACGCCTTTATATAAAATGGCAAGACATGTTCTATGTCCAAAATCTCTTTTAAAACTTCTAAAAATATTGTTAAACATTATTATTATTACTTTTGTCTTTCAATTATTTTAATCTTGTATAAATCACCCTTAACTTTTATAAAAGTCACCAAACTTTATAAAAAAACACAAGTTTTTATAAGATTAACACTTTGCTTTATTCTCCTTCCCTTCCTATGCATGAGACGATTTCCCACACCCAAAAGCAAGTGGTCTCCTTGCTTAAGTTGGTGATTTGATTAAAGATGCATTATACTTCCAAGACTTGCACCAAGAAGGCTAAATTGCTTTATCTTGTAACTTCCATGCATTCAACCTTGCCATTATTTATTTCCTAGACCACCATAAAGCCATGAACCCCCCCCCCCCCACCCACCCACTTTCACATTCACGGTTTTGCAAGAGTAAAACAAGCCATTTCTCTCTTAAAAATCTCCTCTCAAAGTTTTTCAAGATCCTTGCAAGAAAGCTTCAAGTTTCCTAGAATTTCCCAACTTTCTTAGCATTTTGGTAAGTGTTCTTATGATCCTTGTTCATATTTTCATGACCCAATTCCCTCCTAACATCTAAGTTCACGAAAATATGTAGGGTATTTACAACGCCTAGTGATATTGCATATTATAGTCGTTGTTGAGCCCTATTCTTAATAAGATTATATCATATATATTGTGGAATACTCACTTTTCGTGCTAGTACTTGTTTGGAAGAAAATAAGGAAAACGGGGACTAAAAGCGTACAAATTGGAGGAAGTTAGGAGAAGAAAGAAAAATCAGGAAAATACGTACGTGCGCCGCGGAAATCAAGCACGCGCGACGCGTATATGAGGCGGTGGAACAAATTCAAATGCCGATAAAACGGGATAAGCCAGCACGCGCGATGCGGGAACCACAAATGCACGGCGCGGTTGCGTAAAATTTGCAACTATAAATAGAGGTGTTTTCAGCCGAAAACCCGAGCAAAACCCTGGTGAAAAATCGACCGTGAAGGCTCTTTGACTCCAAGAACTCGTTTTCAGCAACTACCTTTTGATATTTCAGGTTTTTATATTTAATTTCTTTTAGTTTAGTAATTAGTATTAGTGGCTAGGGTTTGTGGGAGTGACAACCACTGACCTTGAGCAATTTAGTTACTGTTTTTCAGAGTTAAATACTGTATTGGATGTTTGGAATTCGTTTTGGGTTTATAATAATCATTTGGTTACAAGTAACTTTGGTTTTTCGGTGTTTTGATGTTTGTTATTGGTTTTGAATGCTTGGATTGTGTTTGGATATGTTTATGACCTTGTTTGGACTATTTTCCCTTGCTAGTTTCAGTAGCCAACTAGGTTAGATTTTAGGTTTGAACTTTAGCCAGTGACTGTCATTTGGATTTTTAGTTATTGGTTCAGTTTATGCCTTGTGATTGTTTATGTTTGATTATATGCCTTTGTTTGCTTCTGAAGCAGAGATGTACTTCTGATTTCAGAAAGTAACTAGGTTTGATTTGAAGTTTAGTTTAGTTTATGTTTGGTTGGAATTATTTCGGTTTAGGTTTTCTGTGATCAGTAGTCAAAAGTTTAGGAACTAAGTCCTCTAACTATAACGTGACACTATAGTTGGTAAACTGTCACCTGACTTGACCACGTAACTCCTGTGGATCGACCCTAACTTCTACTGTGCTAAGTGAGTGTGTTAGGTTTTTCTTATTTTTGACCGCATGACGACCGCTGCGATGTCAGGTATTCTTGAGTTTGTTGCAAACTCATCCTTGTTATAAGTTACAAGTGTTGAACGTTCTCCTTTTGGGTCTTCATATTCTAAAAACACATCCAAATGTGAGTTCATACCCCTCATTTTTATCTTTATCCAAGCTTTTAGGGGGGGAATACAAGTTATACCCTGAAAATAGTTATATATGCATGTTTCTAACTAGTTTAGTGTAAAAATATTTTCTAATTGAAATAATGTTATTTTCTAATAGTATGAATATTATTATGTGGTACGTTGAGTAAAATACATATATATGAAAAAAAATAAGTATAAACATGTTAGAATTTCTTAAGAAAAAGTCATAAAAATAAAACTATAAAAAATATGGTTTTTATGAACAGAATACGACTTTTCTAGCAAAAATGGTTATAACTAAGTTATTACACAAATTTTGTGGGAAATAACTCAAAATATGTTATTTTGAACATATGTTATGAAACTAGTTAAAAATACCAAAGTTTTGGACTTACAAAAAGAAAACCTAAAAATATGTCAATTTATGTAAAAATCAGAGTTTTTTTTTAACAAAAATGGTCATAATTAAGTTATGGTACCATTTTTAAGATTTCACCTAAAATATGTTATTTTAAACATATAAGGGTAACTTGACTTAAATGTCACAAAATGGTAAAAGTAATTCTTACAAGGCTTATAATTCAATATTTAATGTTGTGACGTAAAAATGTCAAAAACTAGAAAATTGACTTTATCATGCTAAAAGTCCATATACTTGTGTAGATTTATAATATATGTTATTTATATCTAAGTATGTTAACTTATATATATATATATATATATATATATATATATATATATATATATATACACACACACACACACACACACACACAATGAAACACTTAAAATAAACTATAATAGATATAGTTTATGGGTACCAATACTATCATGACATTTTGGGACAATACCAATAATTATATAAAAGTATATAATTATTATACACTATTTTATTATCATGTGAAAAGTGATAATTACAAATACAAGGGTTTTCATTTACAAATAAAACATAAACATGTTGAAAACAATTATGTGAGACAAAGTATTCACCGTACTTATTAAAGTACACATACTAAATCCATGAACTATAACCAGAGTCTCGGTAAGAGGGCGTGATACTTGTGTATAGATGTATACGAGATTGACCATCTCGCACCTAAGCTGCTATCTACAACTAGACCGACAGGTTTGGGGTGACAAATTTCTAACATTCAGACGCTTGAAGAACGTCGCAGCAGGCCTACTTCGGTTATATTATGGTTATAGGGAACTCACATGGGAAATAAACAATACAGTTAGTCTATGAGCAAACATGTATTTAAATGGTTTCATACAAGAATAAAACTACGTAATAATATTTTCAAGTATAGAAATACTTATACATTTTCGGTCTTTGGGTTTTTAAGACTACAACTCATTTATAATAAAATATTGGATTTTCTAGGTTCAAATACTATCTTTTTACCAGGAAAAAGGTTATGGTTTTCTCATACAAAACTCTTATGAACTCACCAACTTAATTGTTGGCACCCTTTCAAAACTACTTGTATTCTCAGGAAACCGCTAATTCAGTAATCGCTAGCTTTTGAGGATGGGACGCTACAGCATCATACTACTTATTTTGACATCATATTGTAATTGTTTTTGAAACAAACAACATTTTGAACCTATGTAACATTTGCAATTATATTTATGATGGTTGTGTTTGCTTTGATCACTATTGTACAAATATTGTTGTGATACTGTTCATGAAGTCATCCACCCCCAGACATTTCCGTCTTCCTAGGTTAAGGGTGTGACTGATTTGTATAAACCCAACCCTCCAAGCAAATTTTAAAATTGAGCAAGAAGTTTGAGAGAATACCAAAAAGAAAGTTGAGTCAACAGATCATTTCTACATGTGCAAGTAGCGGGGATCCTCTAACTATTGACTAGATGAAAGTTAGGAACTGTAGGGGCATATGGGAAATTATTTTGTATACCCTTTTGTATTAAATTGCCCCATTGGAAATATGTTGTTGTTATAAATGGTAAACCCAAACTTGAATACCCTTTTGTAAATTGGGTTGGGTACTTGGAAATTAATACTTCTGGGTGATAATTATGTGTTTGATTGTTAACTTTGCAGAATAGCATCAAACTTTTAATTTTTGTCACAAATAGCATTGGACTTTTTTGTCCATTATCGAGGCCGTTATGGTAAACTTTCCAAGCTAACATCAAAATGACTTTTTGGACACATATGCATAATAGCATCAAAGTTTCAAATTTTGTATCTTTTTAGGGTTGTTATGGTGTTTATGCTGTAAACTTTGCAAAATAACAACAAACTTTCATTTCTAGTCACATATGAGTAAGGAGATTAGCATGAATCTTTTGCAAAAGGTATCATTTAGATTTTTCCTTTTAACAACCTGTAAGGTGATTAACATGAAAAAAATAAATATTACCACACACCATGTCTAAGTACATTACCATATTAAACATTCCATGTCAACGTACATACCATTATGTGTATTCCATGCCAAACTTGATTATCATTACAACTTACCATGTCCAAGTACATTTCCATATTAAACATTTCATGTCAAAGTATGTTACTATTATATGCATTCCGCGCTAAACTTGATTACAATATAATTCTACAAAGTTCTTTATCATTCAAAGTTCGTGTCATTGCACCTTACATACCAAAATAGGTAAACATTGGACCATATATACAATCCATACACAACTAACCAAACTACTTAACAATTGTACTACAAGTAAATTAAATCCTTACAAGGATGACCAAAACCAGAATTAGGGAAATCGTAACCCTCATAAGAAACAAGATATTGGAAATTGGGTTTTCATTTGGAGCTTCACCAATAGTTGGATCCACTGAGAAGTGCTTGGTGTGAAACTTAATTTCATTGACCTTTATCCTTATACCATGAACTTGGAAGTGTTTCATCATACCACTCGAAGTATCTACAATTAGGGGTGAGCGTTAATCGAATTAAACCGCGAAACTGCCCGAACCGAACCTTATACGGTTTGCGGGTTCGGGTTAAACGGTTAGCGGTTCGGTTAGCGGATTAATTGGTTCGGTTAGGCGGTTTGCGGTTCGGTTTACGGTTTCATAAAAATAATACGGTGCCCGCCCGTAAACCGTTTAAACATATTAATAATAAATATTTATAAAATATATTATATATTAAATTACCTAACAACACATTGACATGATTATTTATGTTAAATCACATGAATACTTCATATTTGAAAGAAAACGGCTAAACCTATATCCCATATTTCACTTTAATTTCTTCACATAACATTTGATGATATCAAAGTATTTCTTATTTCCCTGTCATGCATCACGTATCTTGAGCTATGATGACTATTTTTATGATTCTCTTCAAAAGCCTCTATGATTCTTGTCTCGTTTACGTGTTCATTCACTTCATTTATAAGAGACGCATGCAACAAGTTAGTTTCATTATTAATTAAATCGCTTGTATAGTTTATTTCGTTTTTGAGCTAGTCGCTTTTTGTTAAATAGACATTGCTTAAATGGGTTAAACCAAACCGAACCGCCTAAACCGAAACCGCCCAAACCGCAAACCGCCCAAACCGCTTTTAAGCGGTCCGGTTTACGGTCGGTTTGACCTTCATCCCCAAACCGCCTAACCCGAACCGCCTAACCCGCGAAACCGCAAAACCGCCCGTTGCTCACCCCTATCTACAATCCTCTTTATCGCCCGGGAAATACCTACAACAAAAATACCTTCATAAATAATTTTTATCACTCACAGAGATTGCAAATCGAACTTACAAACCGCAATAACATATCTTAAAAGACTGATTATATCCTATAAAAATTAGCAAAATATTACTCTTTGAAACATTGGTAATCAAATGGTATAGGCATTTATGCCATTTCACCTAACTAACAAGACAACAACGCAATACCAATCCCAATGGCATTTCCGTAATAACCACCTCACCCTTCTTGTCTCCCCTTTAAAACGTAAAAATGCAGAAAACAACAATCAGCGGTTCGATACATATACATTTCTCTCACATTCACGTTCTCTAATTTCCCCCTTCATCGATTATCGTTCCCCCGAGGAGTTCCAAAATCTCAGATTCGGTAAACTCCTCTTGGGAACTCTAGATTTTGCTTTCAGTTTCTCCAATGGCTTCCGAAAGTTTCACCGACAAAACCGCCGTTTTCAGGAAGCTGAAAGCCAAATCGGAGAATAAGGTTTGGATTTGATCTGTATGTTGATGTTAGGTTTCGTCAGATCTGTGATTTGGTTTCTGTGAATCTTGTCTGAATTGATCTGATTTGTTTTTATTGCGCCGTGTTTGTATCAGATGTGTTTTGATTGTAACGCGAGGAATCCAACTTGGGCATCCGTAACCTACGGGATATTCCTCTGTATTGATTGCTCCGCTACACATCGTAGCCTCGGTGTTCATATCAGCTTCGTTAGGTGATTTCCTTCTCCATGTTGTTGGTATTTGCGATCGATTGCTAATCTGGTTTTTAGAATGAATTACGGCTGAAGTAACTCAGATTTAACTTAAAAGTACACAATTATCAGTTAATTCCAATTGAATTTTACCATATTCTTACGTTATCACTGGGAGCATCGACTAGGTTCTACGAATTTGAAATTCAAGGTACTTGGAGACAAAACTAAGTTAAGCTGGTAAGGAACATATATTTGAGTCTCTTGCATCTAACAGTTGTAGATTATAAGGGAATTGGTCTGTTCCTCCATGTGGCAATTCGCATCATGCATTACCTTTTGTATGAGTGTTTGATTGCTCTGTAGGGAAACAATGATCTTACTTCTTACATAATTGTTGTAAGTTGTAACAAGGTATGACTTGCTCGAATATCATAAGGCTTCCACATTGGAAATGATTTAAGGGGTCATCAATGTCAGTGAAGTTTATACTGTTGCATCACCAGTGAATTATTCAGAAGTCATTAGTTTAGCGGGCAACTAGCAATAGACTAGGGAGTAAGAAAGATGCTATCTTTTGGCCAATAAGAATTGAGGGCAGTTTGGTGAGTCTCTACTTTAAACATCATTTTATTAGAATGTAGCTGGGGTAAGTTGGTTTTCCACTTAAAAATTGTACCTAAGGGGCAAGGGCCTCTTGCATAGCACAGGGGGTTCATTTTAAATATTCATTTCGGGGGGGGGGGGGGGGTTCCGTAATTAGTCCAAACCTCGGGGGTGCTTTAGTCATTATAAAAATTATATAAACTTAACATGCAGTTTCAGTACCAACTCTAACAAGTTTCAAACTCTCAATCTACAAAAATACACAAAATCTTATCCTGTATGCTGTTTTAACATATGTGGGCAAAAATAATGTTGCATGAGCAAATTATAAATGAAGGCATACATTTTTCATCCTTTAATTTTTTCAATCAAACAGCTTTAAGTACAACAAGGCATTTAGCTGTATAGATTTCATTCTCTAATTTAATCATTTAAGTTGAGTTGAAAGTACGCAATCTTCTTACCTGCACTTTAGTAAAAAGGGAAATTTACTATTAAAAAGTTGTCTTTTGTGGAACCTATCAATTGTATGATTACCAAAAAAATTAAAATTGTAAGTTAAAGACTAAGTTCCAGCTTTCGTCCCTCTTGTCTTTAAAAAGTTACGGATTTAGGTGGTGTTTCTTTTTTACTTAATGCTAACAACCTGTCTAGTGGGTTATGTTAGGAAATAGATATCCTTAACATTAAGTCATGATTTATATTTAGTTTTCCTGAATTGTCCTTATTTTCCCCAATGAAAATCATACTTATATAAAAAATTATGCGTAATGGAATATATTACATGCTTATATATCGAGTCATCCACTATTATATGTGTAAGTATCATACAAACTTCATGTGCTCGTTATTTTTGTTTAATCCATTATATATGCAAATATGAATTGTTTGAATTTAAATTTATTACTTGAACTTACTTTAAAATCATGTTCAATTTAAGTATTAATCATGTTGTTTTTAAAATTTTTTAATCTGAACACATACATTTTTAATTTACAACAGTTATTAAATAAATGATCTTTTGTTATTTGTCAAGTTTAAAAGTCATTTATTCAGATTCAAACAGTTCATTCAGTACAAAAAGAAACAGTATATATATCAACAACACTGTATCTAATATCTATACAGATATCATTATCCATTCAGTATCCTTTATCAATTCAAGACTTAATAAGGAAAAAAAGAAACAGGACTTCAGTTGTTTCGTTTGTTGCACGAATGGTCCCTAAAAAACCCGTTTAACTCATTGAAATGACCATTTTACCCCTGTCTTCAATCTTCATCTCTTTCATCCTTATTTTTCCCCTCCAACCTCTTAATCATTTTCATGTTTATATAACTACACAAGTTAGAATTCAATAACATAACTTAAAATTTTCAGGTCAACAAATCTAGATTCATGGACACCAGATCAATTAAAGATGATGAGTTTTGGGGGCAACAATCGCGCACAAGTGTTCTTCAAGCAACATGGCTGGACAGATGGAGGGAAAATTGAGGCAAAATACACCTCAAGAGCTGCTGAATTATACAAACAATTACTTTCAAAAGAAGTTGCCAAATCTTCTGCAGAAGATGCTGCCATCAACTTTCCATCATCACCTACTCAAACTGCTGAAAAGCCTTCTGATTTTAAGCCTATTGAAACCCCAAAAGAAACCCCTGCAATTAAACCTCAAACAAATGGCTCTGTTCCTGTGAAACCAGCTTCTTCTTCTTCAATTCGTACAGCTACTGTCAAGAAACCGATTGGTGGTGCAAAAAAGACTGGAAAGACGGGTGGGTTAGGTGCAAGAAAGCTTAGTACCAAGGTAAGGGAATTTGTAGTATGGGAAGTTACGAATTTGGTCCCTGTAGTTTAGTTAAAATTGCATTTTGGTTGTGGGTTTAGTTCCGATGATAATGAAAGTTAAGTCTTGAAAGAGATGATATTGGATGGAACTTGCGATTTTGAGTAAAGCACAGGGACCAGATTTGTAATTTACTCTCACTAGTTTGTCTTGCAATTTTGGTCCTTTTTTTGAGGTTTTATAATGTTTTTGGTCCCTAAGTATAGCTGATTATTGACAATTTTGGTTCTAAAAAGATTGTCTTGCAATTTTGGTACTTTTAGTGTTTTTGGTCCCTGAGTATAGCTGAATTTTAACAATTTTGGTTCTAAAAAAATTGTGTTGCAGTTTTTGTCCTTTTTTTGAGGTTTTTTTAGTGTTTTTGGTCCCTTAGTATAGCTGATTTTTAGCACTTTTTGTTCTAAAAAAAATTATCTTGCATTTTGGGTCCTTTTTGAGGTTTTTTTTAAAATGTTTTTGGTCCCTGGGTATAGCTGATTATTGACAATTTTGCTTCTGAAGAAAATTTTCTTGCAATTTTGGTGCTTATTTGAGGTTTTTGGTGTCTGTACCAAGAAAATGACTATTATTTTGGGACCAGAATTGCAAAAATCAGCTATACTCGGGGACCACAAATAGTCATTTTACTAGGAATGGGGACAAAAAGTGTTACAATAACCTCAAATGAGGACCAAAATTGTAAGAGAACTTTTTTGGATCAAAATTGCAAACATTAGCTATACTTAGGGACCCAAAATAGTCATATTACTTGGAACATGGACAAAAAATGTTACAATGGTCAATGAGGACCAAAATTGTAAGAGAACTTTTTGGGACCAAAATTGCAAAAATCAGCTATACTCGGACCAAAATTGTAATTTACTCTAAAAGAAATAACATTAGACCAAACTTGCCGTTTTGCGTAAAACACAAGGACCAAACCCGAATCAAAATGCAAAGTCAAGGTTGATTACATGAAGATTTAAAAAATGTACCAAACTAAAGCAAAGGGACCAAAATTGTAACTTACTCTTAATACTATTTTTATTTTCGTAATTATATCTCGGGATTTAATTTAGAGATCACCAATTTTACACAGACGAGTGAGAGCTTGTATGATCAGAAGCCAGAAGAGCCAGTTGTGCAAGTGTCCACGTCAGCAAGTAGCATCCCATCAGCAACCGTGACACCTCACATCTCTCGCTTCGAGTACGTGGACAGCTCTGAAGCTGTGGAAGCGGGCCCAGGTGGCGTGAATTCGCTGAGTCATGTCGCACCACCTAAGTCCTCCAGTTTCTTCGCAGAATACGGAATGGAGACTGGGTTTTCCAAAAAAACCACCTCATCAAAAGTCCAGGTCAGCAATATATATTTCTTTTTTATTAATTTTCGCATCAAATGGTCACAACTTATAATATGATATTTTATATTATATTCAGATACAAGAAAGTGACGAAGCAAGGAAGAAATTCTCTAATGCTAAATCTATTTCATCCGCACAATATTTCGGGGACCAAAACAGAGCTGAATCCGATAGTCAAGTCTCCCTACAAAAGTTTTCGGTATTTATTTATTTTTTTATCTTAAAAATTAATATACGTGAAATCTTTTTATATTTTATATTATTTTTGATCGGTGGTTGTAGGGGTCCGCGTCTATCTCAAGTGCCGATTTATTTGGTGATGAGGACAATTCTAACCTTGACCTCAGTGCCAGTGACCTCATCAACCGACTCTCTTTCCAGGTATTTATTTTAAAATTAAAATTTATTAAATTCGATAAACAAATTTAATTAAATTTTTTTTTTTTGAAAATCAGGCACAACAAGATATGTCGTCGTTAAAGAATATAGCAGGAGAAACGGGGAAGAAGCTGAGCTCGATAGCCTCCACTTTCATGAACGATTTCCAAGACCGAATCCTGTGAGATTACGAAAATACCCCTCACAGATATACATATATTGCTATGTAAAGGGCGGAAGTTGTGGGCCTTTTATGGTATTTTGTAGTTGGAAATTCTTTTAATATTTTGTGATGATTATGTGTGTCTACTATCGTTTTTGTTGTTGGTTTTTAAGATGTAGAGAGCTACAAAACTACAAAGTGAGGAGATTTTATGATTTATTCTATAAAGTATGCCAGGTGTCAGGTGATGATGGAATTATGTATTTACATCTTTAAGACTATATATATATATATCTTATTTTAAATTGTTGATGGCATTTCCATATCCAATAATCCAAACACTCGATTTTGGATGACATTTTAAGGAATTATGTCATTCTTTTCGTTTGAAATAAACAAAATGACACAAATGACCCCGAAACCAATAAAGCCAATTATTGATATCTCATGATTTTCTACGTGCACAATATTGTTGATAAATCCTTTTGGAGACGTATGCAATTAAACCAAGATTCAGATATCTATTTGCCATGCACAATAATGAAAATAGTCCTAGAAGTTTGCTTACTATTCTTTCTATTTACCAAACAGTTAAATATATTTGAGATGATAAAATTGAGAGGCAAGCACTAAGCAAATCAAGTGATGGATCAAACCAATGATTTTGTCCAATTTCAATATTTTTATTAGACAAAATTGCAAAAATGTTCCTTGTGTTTGTTATTTTTATGTGGTTTTGGTCAAAAAAGATTTGGTGGTGCACTACTGGTCTAATTTTGGATCTTTTATGTGATTTTGGTCCCTACGATTAATTTTTTTTTTATGGTTTTGATCCACACCCGACCTGAAATGACAAATATACTTTTTAACTTAATTTATTTTTTATTATTCATTTACTTAAAATAAAACGAAAAGAAAATATCACCCCATCTCATTCCTCCTGCCTTTTTTGTGGTTGTGGTTTTGGATCTTTTATTTTTTTTGTGAACCGTCATGGGTGCAGACCTTGAGCATTGAGCTTTAATGGCGTCATATTAAGAAACCCATATGAGATTTTGAAAAAAGAAACATGGGATTTGGGACAAGAGAAAACTTGATGCATTCAAGTATCTACAGACCCAAAACAAGTTGGACGGGTGTGTCGGAACCGCTGTCAACGTGTTCCTCCAATAGAAAGAAAGAAAGAGAGGAGACACTCAATTATGTATAACAAGAAGCCTCCACGTATTACAACCCGACAATCATCAAACAAGTTGAAATTTCTTTGTATAGAAAAAAAATATGTATTTAATAATTAATATACATAATACATTCCCTCCTCATAATCA
This sequence comes from Cichorium intybus, assembly GCA_023525715.1. Taxonomy (NCBI): domain Eukaryota; kingdom Viridiplantae; phylum Streptophyta; class Magnoliopsida; order Asterales; family Asteraceae; genus Cichorium; species Cichorium intybus. The sequence continues at coordinate 32,908,144 of CM042017.1, read as the reverse complement.
AGTTAAAATTGTATTTTCGATATTAATCTTAATTTAGCTCTTCGAAAACCAAATGGCCAAGTGTTTAGAATCGTCTTTTACCACAAAGCCTAGAAAAAACAACCCAAGATCGGAATTTTCACATTGCTGAAAAGAATCCCTTGTGCATTTTCCTAAATTACAACTTAGTTTGACCCATAAAACCTAGGCTTTATTTACCAAAACTAAGCTACCTTTTCTTGATTATGTCGAAATTATTGTTTTAATTTGCTTTTAACTTTTCCTATCAAAACAAAACTTACACACTATAACCTCTACACGTTAAACTAAATCTCTCTTTCTCCCTACCCCAATAATAAACATGATTGCTGCCATAAACATGCAGTGGCAAAACCACTTACACCGCCGCCGCCATGGTCGCCGCCACCACCATCTACAGCCGCCTTTAAACAACCGGCGATGTCTAGGTCATGATTTCGGTCCAAGAGAGTCACAAAAACCATTTGAAAAAAAGCATGTGGTCATAGTGATGGATGCCACAAAGGAGTTCTCGGTTGAAACTCTTGTGTGGGTCCTCAAGAACATGGGCCTCGGGACTTGTTGCAAGGTTACTCTTTTAGGTGTCAAGCCATGGATACCTTTTGCTTGTAAGTACTCCTATTTCATAAGTGATATCTTAGATTCTAGCATGGACATCACCTTTCTTGCTCTGAGATGTTGATACTGTGATTCATCTTCTCTATGTTGGCCGTGAGAAAATTTTGCTTCTTCTTATTGTTGTTTTTTAGTCATAGAATAGTAAGATTATGGGAAAAATATTGTGGTGGTTGTAGATTCTTGCAAGACGGATACAGACATATGGACATTGAACACTGAAGATCTATTGAGCATGAAAGATACCGAAGAGTGGAAAAATGATGTAAGGTATCAAAAGGCTCAACGCCTAGTGGATATTTGCATGGAATACAAGGTGAGCTTACCAATATATTGTAATTAAATTAATTGTTTATGTCATACTAAGACCCTGTTTCATTTTTATTCTTATTAAGTCTTAAATTGATAATATGTACTGAATAGATAACGACACCTGAATTGATAAAGTGTTGCTGATATAAATAATGTTTATTTTTTAAACTGAATAACTGTTTGAATTTGAATAAATGACTAATTTACCTTCTTTTGAAAATTGACAAATAATACATTATCATTTATTTGTTAACCGTTATAAATTAATATTGTACATTATCATATTATTTTTAAAAAAAATTAAGTAATCTAAAATATTACATGATTAGTAACTTAACTTAAATATAGCTTTAACACAAGTTTAAATAAGCAAACCAATTAAAATATTTAAAATTTGTTTTGTCTTAAAAATATTTTATAAAAACATTATAAATAAATACAATGGTTACCATAATTAGAGAAAAAAAACATGTTAGTCATGCATAAAAGAATTTCCTTACATTAAATTTTAAGTGAGAAGTCATTTAATATTAATTCATTTTCATATCTAGTTTTATTTTTATTTTTATTTTATTATATCCATATTATCGATTTAAAAAAATAAAGAAAAATCATCCTTATTGGAAAATTGAATTTCTTAATTTATGAAAAGTGAGGGTTATTATGGAAAAATAAATATGAAATCACCACCTAATGTTAATGACACTATTTTCATAACTTAACTCATTAAAATATTTTGTTAACATTAAGTAAAAAAGAAACGACTATTTATAGCAACTCATTAAGTTTGTTATACATTAAGTCCATTAAGCCAAAAAGAAACAACACCTAAAGAGCATCTTCAACCTAATACCAAATCCCATATTTTACACCATTTTGATCCAACCCAACTCCATTTGTTATACCAAAGTGGTGTAAATAAATAGTATAATACCAAATCCGATGTTATGTTATTCCTTTACATAATGTTAAACTTTCATATGTATTATTAATTCAAGTTTGAGTTTATATATTTCTAGTTAAATTAATTGGATAGTTATATTTTAAATATAATAATGGTTACCTATAGTATTATGTTGTATATTAAATGGACATTAATATATATTAGTTATAATCTTTAGATTCGAGATATATTTTAAATTCAAAATATTATTAATAATTTACAAACATTATAACATTTTAAAGGAAAACATAATTTTACATATATATTACATACAAATAATTCTTTTGGTTATACATATATAATAATATAATTTATACAGTAATTATAAAAAAAAGGATGTAAAACAAATTTGTGAAAAGGTTGCAAATATAAAAAGGTGTTTTAGAAAATTTGTAAGTTACAGAAAAAGGATATATATATATATATATATATATATATATATATATATATATATATATATATATATATATATATATATATATATATATATATATATATATATATATATATATATATATAAAATATTCTTTTTGGTGTAATGAGTTGAAAATGAATCACTTTTGCACCAAATATGACAGCATATAGTGCAAAAAATGATGTTATGGATTGAAGATGGTCAAGAGGTGTTTTTTTACTTAATTGTGACATGACTTACTCTAGTAATCTATATAAGTGTCTTTCTTTTTGACTTGATTCAGAACAAATAATATAGAAAGTTATGAAAAATTGTTTATCTTACTAGTACCTAAATTTTATAAATTTACTATCATTTATAATTTCCTCCCACTTCCACAAAAATACTATCATTTTCTCAAATGCTTTTTTAAATCATTTATACAGACAACACTTAATATGAAAGAAAGAAACATTGCCTAAAAACTTACTCTCAGGTTGCGCCACGGATAGAGATTGGACAAGGACCCCCAAAACGGCTACTTGTCCTTGAAAGAATAACTAGTGCCTATGCAACGTGGGTTGTTTTCGACAGGTACATTGAATCATTTTTTGGGATTTCTTTATGAGCAATGCAACAATGTTCCATATTTTTCTCAATTTATGCAACAAAGTGGTCTATTATACTTACTACACGTAATTTCATTTTAGAACCAAAAGATACACCATTTTACTCGTAACCTATTTAACCGCTTATTCATTGTTGCATAATTTGTGTCCATCACATACATTGGTAGAAAATGAAACATTGTGGTATAAATTGATAAAAAGTGAAACATTGTTGTGCAATAGGTCAAAGGTGAAACATTGTTTCATAAATTGGTAAAATTGTGAAATGGTGTTGCATAATTTGGTATAAGGTGATATATTATTACATAAATTGTTAAAAAAGTGAAACATTGTTGCATAAATTGGTTAAAATGAAACATTGTTGCATAACCAATAAAAAGATGAAACATGGTTGCATGAATTGGTAAAAATGTGAATCATGGTTGCCTAAATTGGTAAAAAAATGTGAAACATTGTTGCATAACTAGTAAAAAGGTTAAAGATTGTTACATACATTGGTAAAAATGTGAAACATTGTTGCATAATTTGTAAAAACGTGAAACATTGCTGCATAAATTCATAAAAAATTGAAAATTGTTGCATAACCGAACATATAACCAATGCCACATCATGAGGTAACACGTTTCCTTATAAAATTTCATATTTTGGTCCAACAATTAAACATGGTTGCATATTTCATCTAAAAACCAACCACTCTCAACCATATTTCATCTAAAAACCAAACCACTCTGTTGCATATAATGAGAAAAAAAGATGGAACATTGTTGCATAAACATGCATTTAACCCTAATGTATAATAATAGTTGTAAATATGACTCACAGGCACCACAACAAGAAGCACATAGAGTACATAGCCAAGAAAGTACCATGCAACATTCTTGTCATGAACAACAAAGGAGAGGCAGATATGATTAGAGGCCGTTCAACAACTTTTGAAAGCAATGAAGAAATCCCGTCATTCACTCCTTCCACAATACCTACCCCTACATTGATGCTCTCTGATAATTACAAGAAGATTCTAAACATCACAAGCCCTTAAAAGACGTGTTACATTATGATCGTACACACGTTTACAAATAAGGGTGTTTGCCCACTTAAAGTCATTTACTTTTATTTCAGATTTCACAAGGCAAAGGAAATAGACAAGGAAGGAGAAGGCATCAATAAAAGGTTTTTAAGAAATTTGTATACGTATCATTACAAACATATTGTTTTAGCGCATTGTGGGTATTGTTGTATATTTTAGTATGTTTCTTATTGTAATAAATAAAGATAGTTATTTGGAAGAGAACCAATATAGATCAAGATATAAAACTTATTACATGAGTAGTTTCTTGAAATTTGAAATACATATCTCACATTTGAAGAATTGAATAAGAATTATAAAGCTTGAATTAAGACGTAAGATGTTCAAAGATTAAGAGTTAAGATTTGAGACCACTTGCAATTCTACTTTGCTGCATGCATTAACTCTTGTTTCTTTGTGGGTGGTTTAGTGAATCGGGTTGTAAAAGATACAGAAGATGCAATTAACATACTACCTAAACATGAAATTGGGTAACTAAATGGTATAATGCATTGTCGCTTGATTATTATCTCAATTCTATAGGTATGATGCACTGTAGTTCTATAATTGATAGATATTCAATTATGAAATAACAATATTTCTGTTTGATACACAAGTTAAGAACCTCACCTATAATTTCTAGGCTTTAGTTCTCTTCAGATTTCACAATTTGGACAAAGCAAGATAAGTTTTGTTACTCAATTGTCTAATGAAACTGTTTTGACCGATCTATATATAGATAAACTTATTTTTAAGAAATTTTAACGATGAAAGATCAGGGAATTGTTTGAAATATAAATGACAAAATAATCTTGGGTTTGTGATCAAATCAAGGAAATTGGTAGAAAAGTAATTACTGGTTTGCAGAAGATGAGATCGGCGACCGATGAAAGTGGTGAATGTTCCACCGAATAGTGTCGTCGAACCGGTGAGTAAACTCTGTTGTATATCATCTCTTTTCTCTCACCTTCGTTTGCCAAGATAATCATCTCACCTTCCTTCAAATTTCCAAACCCTGTTTTGTACTTTTTATTTTCAGAGCTGATTCGTACACAATACTTTATGGGTAGTGCTATACGTACCCCAATTTCATTTTGTACCCCTTTAATAGCAATCAAATCAAAAAATGTTTTAATTAAATTAAAATTTTAATGAATAACCCTCCTGATTTGACTAGTTGAGTTGTTTTATTCTACTTTTGTTTTTTATTTGTTTTCCTATATTATTATTATTATTATTATTATTATTATTATTATTATTATTGTTAGCTTTTAGAAATTATAACCGTTCACATTTATTGATAATCCAATGCCACCTTTTTGTCGTTCAAATTTATACAGCCTTTTATAAATCAAGTGGTTGTATGTAAAATTTATTCTTTATAAAATCCTTCTGGTTTATACCGTTTTTAGGTAATTGATATTCACGTCATTATTAGCCAGAAACTGCCATTCTTGATTCGTCGACCCAGTCGTACACCATCCCCGTTTGTCAAGGTTTGTGCGTTTGTACAAATCAGAACATTCTAGTGAATGAGATATATTGTATAGTGCTCGACTAAATGTTTATTTTCGTTATCCATATAACACACCATGCAATTGTAGTATTAGACCAAACTTTGCATTACTATTATTATTTATATTGTTATTTTTATATATTCGTTCGAATTTGGCATTATCGTTTTTATATTATTATATATATTGATAAAATTATAAACGTCGTTCCTTGTGTCGTAATTACTTTAAAAACTATTTTTTATTGTTAGTAAAACGTAAAAATTATAACAGCTAAATTATTATTGTTAAGGTGATCTTTTAAACCACCTAAGTCACTTGTTGAGTTTCTGTGAATCGGGTTCTGCAGTACGTGAATATTGGTTGCAAATACCTAACACTGCTATACTCATCACTAATAAATATCGTGTTATCATTATTCTTCTAATCAATGATGGTTCTTCAACGCGGTTTCCACTTCGGTACGGCCCGCAAGACATCCTAAATCCACAATATGTTGTTATCGCCCACATTTACAACAACCATTATTTGATGGTTGATTTACAAGGAGCATATCCAATGACTCCTACTTTGCCCAGGCTTGGGCGTGCGTACATACCAGAACATTTGTTTATTGCTACTAAAACATAAAAATTATAAACTTCGTTCGATGTATCGTAATTGCTTTAAAAAAACTATTATTTATTGCTACTAAAACGTAAAAATTATAAAAGCTAAATTTATTATTATTGTTTTTCTAGTAATAATAATAATAATAATAATAAAAACAAATCAAATACTATTAATAAAAGAAAAATAAAAAGAAAAAGACAGCAAAAAACAAAATAGACAAAAAAAAAAAAAAACCTCAAATTAGGGGGTACAAACAGAAATCAAAGGGTATGTATATATTTACCATACTTTATTGCCATGCACATTAAATTTTAGGGAATAGACAAATATATCCTCTATTTTATTAAACTTATTATCTTATTTCATTTAGATTTATTTCCTCCATACTTTACAAATATTTTACAAAATATCAAATTTATCTTTTACTTTATTACATTAAGCTTTAAAATTTACCTCATTTTACTTAAAAAATTTATTCTTATTCTATTTTGTCATGTATTAACTTAAAATAAATAAATAAAAGGGTTAATGACTTGAAAGGGTAACTTACTTTTCAAAATGTTCACATTAAGGTAACAATATTTTTTTTGTTCACATTTACCCATTTAACTTGTTATACCTGTTCAAAAAAGGGTAACATGACCGGCTGGTGGCGGTTTTCCCGGTCATATTACCCTTTTTTGAACAGGTTTAACAAGTTAAAGGGGTAAACGTGAACAAAAAAAACATTGTTATCTAAATGTGAACATTTTGAAAAGTAAGTTACCATCTGAAGTCATTAACACATTTGATAAAAAAGCTTGCCTCTCTATCAAGCTGTTCTTTCTGCATTAAGTAAAAAAGAAACACTTAAATATATACACAAGTTACAAAGAAACAACACCTTACTTTCTTTATCAATGACTTTTAAGAGGGTTTTGGGAAATTATTTTTGTTTTAACTTTTAGTAAAAAAATTTATAAGAGAAATTCTATTTGTTCTTACCTTTTATTCCTACTAATCTTCCTACCCATATTAAATTAGGACATGTGTATCAAAATATGATTAGTTTTATTAAATGTGACACTTGTCTTAATTTCACATGAGAATGAATAAAAAGTAGGAATTAATACAATTTCTCAATTTATAAATAGGGTGAGAACCCTAAGAAACCCGGGGCTCCTCATAATGTGTGTCTTTATTTAATTGCATCCACAAGATATGTTGATTCATTTGATGGAAAAACAGCTAGTTTGTGTTAGACGTGTTGTCTATTATGACCATAAAACAGGAAACCAATATCCTTCAAAGAATGATGTGTGTAGTAACTTCCTTTGTGATTCAAAACCTTGAGACAAAGTTAAAATAACATGTATATGTTTACTAGTTACATTCGCCTCAATATTCACATATAATACATAAAATATTTGTACAGAATATCATTTAAATCCTTTGAAAAATCTACCTACGTATAACATTGTATAATCAGGTGGTGAGGGTTTTCCCGGTCATATTACCTTTTTTTGAACAATCATAACAAGTTAAATAGGTAAATGTGAACAAAAAAACATTGTTACCTAAATGTGAACATTTTAAAAAGTAACTTACCCTCTCAAGTCATGGAAACTCCCACTAGCCGGTCATATTACCCTTTTTTGAACATATATAACAAGTTAAATGGGTAAATGTGAACAAAAAAAAACATTGTTACCTTAATGTAAACATTTTGAAAAGAAAATTACCCTCTCAAGTCATTAACCCTAAATAAAACAACCGTATACATTTCAGTTGATAATAACTTTTAAAATTAAAAACATAGTTATATCATAAATCTTTCAATCTTTACCAAATAAATATCATCAAACAACCATCCAAATCAAAGAACTGTTCAAATAAAAATAAAATAAAAAGAACTATAAGAGGCTTAAAAATGACCGTATAAATCAAGCATATCTAATGGATACATGTTTAAATCATTAAGTTGTTTCATAAGTTCGTTGTTGCATAATTTCTGTCCTTCACATATTGGTAAAAAATGAGAACATTATTTCATAATTAGTAAAAAGTGAAACACATTCTCGTGCATAAATACAAGTCAAAAGGTGAAACATTGTTGCATAAATTGGTAAAGTTGTGAAACAATGTTGCATAATTCGGTATAAAGGTGATATATTGTTGCATAAATTGGTAAAAATAAGTGAAACATTGCTGCATAAATTGGTAAAAAATGAAAGATTGTTGCATAACTAGTAAAAAGCTGAAACATGGTTGTATAAATCGGTAAAGATATGAAACATTGTTGCATAGCTAGTAAAGAGGTGAAACATTGTTCCATACATTGGTAAAAATGTGAAACATTGTTATAGACTTTGGTAAAAATGTCTAACATTGTTGAATAAATAGGAAAAAGAGTGAAACATTATTGCATAAACAAACATATAACCGATGGCACATCATGAGATAACAATTTTGCTATTACAACTTTTCTTATTTGGCCCGCCGATGAAACATGGTTTCATATATGATCTAAAAACCAAACTACCATGTCGCATATAACGAGAGAAAAAGATGAAACATTATTGCGTAAACATGCTTTCAACCTTAATATCTAATGATATTTGTGAACATGACTCATATCCACCATAACAAGAAGCACATAGAGTATATAACCAAGAAAGTACCATGCAACATTCTTTGCATGAACAACGACATAAATGCATATATGATTAGAGGTCTTTCAAAAACATTTGAAAGCAATGAAGAAACCTTGTGTGCACTCTTTCCACAATACCCACCCCTACATTGATGCTTTCAGATAGTTACAAGAAGATTCTAAACATCACGACCCCTTAAAAGACATGTTACATTACGATCTTACACAAGTTTACAAATAAGGGTGTTTGCCTAGTTAAAGTCATTTACTTTTATTTCAGATTTCACAAAGCAAGACAAGGAAGGAGAAGGCATCAATAAAAGGTTTTAAGAAATTTGTATCAATATCAAATTACAAACAAATTGTTATAGTGAATTGTGGGTATTGATGTATATTTAATTATGTTTCTTTTGTAATAAATAAAGATAGTTATTTGCAAGAGAACGAATATATCTCAAGAACTATTTGCATACTTATCCATGCGTAGCTTCTTGAAGTCTGAAATACATATCTCACATATGAAGAATCGAATAAGAAGTATAAAACTACAATCAACACATAAGATGTTTAGAGATTATGAGTTAAGGTTTGAGAACACTTACATTTCTACTTTGCTGCATTCATTAGCTCTTGTCAGGTTTTGATGACAATAACAACATACGATATGACAACAAAAGCATAATATAACAAAAACCAAAACCCCAGAGCCATGATCCATGTTTAACAAAACTTGCAACAAAATTAAACCTAAAGCAAAGTTAGGGCCTTTATACTTTTCTAGACTTAGATGAACAAGGTGTTGGATTAGGTGTCTAAGCCATGACTAATAATTTGTATTTACCTAATTGATAGTAGCAAAGTCCATTTGGGTTGCCCTCATGGCTAGAGGTTTAGCAGAAAATCCAGGAGAGAGAAAGATTGATTTATTATATGATTAATAAATCAATAGAAATAAAATAAATAGTTTATTAATATATTAAAGTGATAATATATTAATTAGAAACTATATTAGTTAATTAGAAATTAATCTGGAATTAATTGGAATTAATTTAGTGATTAATTTAATTAATTAAAGGTGCAGGGACTAAAATTGTAATTATTCAATAGTTGAGTAAGTGACAGTTTTAGTAGGCCAGATGACCACGAAATTATATATGGAATATATATAATTTCGAAATTAATAAGTTAGGATAAATATGTTTGAATCAAATGATAAAAGGTTTATCTTGATTTGAATTCAAAAAGGTTTATCTCTAAGGCTTATCTACTGGCCAACTGGAAGCTATAAATAGGACCCTGGGGGAACCATTTTCTGCGCCAATTCTCACATATTCTCTCTAGAAATTTCGTGGCTTACCCCTAGCCCTTGAGTGTGACTTCATTTGAGGCAAGGCACTTGCGTTGCTTAGCTTGCAAGAAACAACTAAAAGGTTAGTTTTCTGATTTTATTCCTTTAGTTATTTTCTTGTGGCCTTTAGGAATTTATTATATGTTCAATTAGAAGAAAACATAGATCCAATCTAGGTTGCATGTGAACTTAGGATTTTAGTTCATAGATTTGCATAAAACCTTTAAGTGGTATCAGAGCTTTTTGGTTGTTTTCTTGTTGAATTGTTATAATCGTTTTCCTAAAAATTAGGGTTTAAAGCTTATAAACCCTAATTTAGCCTAATCGATTTTAGGGTTAGGGTTTTGGAAACCCTAGCCCTTCCCCTCTATGATTTTCGATTTTCTCCTTAGGGTTTTAGAAGGCTTTCTATTTTTGGTAACTTTAATTATTTAAATGGATAACTTTAAACCCATTATTTGTTAATTTCGAAAATTAGGGGGTTTAAGATAGGTTTAAATTAATTTGATTAATTTGTGATACCTATCTAGTTTTAATTAATTTAATTAATTATTTAATTAAAAGATAATTAATCGTTTAATTTAATTTTAAATTTTATAGTTTTAAATTTCAAAAAATTAAAAGATAAAACTAGGAATATTTTAAAAGTATAAAATATTTGGATTTAATTAATTTAATAAATTGTTTAATTAAAAAATGAATTAAATAATTTAAAGGTTTAATTTAGTTTTAAATTTAATAGTTTAAATTTCCAATAAATTAAAAGATAAACCAGGAATATTTTAAAAGGTTTAAAATACATCTTATATATATTATAATTAAAAGTTAATATTATATGTATAAGATAATTGGTCAGTCAAATCAATAGTAGGCCTCATTTACGAAGCTGGTCTATAAGGAGGGTATAAGGAAACTGCCTATAAAATGGCGGTTGAATGGGTGTCCACTCTCACCCACCGCTCTCTTGATTAGTGGAGGGTCGTTAGCCGAACGGGTTTGATAGGACAGCTTAATCTCATTAAAAGTATAATGTCATTAATGAAAGTACTAGAACAACTTTATAAAATCCCAAATCTAGTTACTTTAGGAAAAATGTGAAATGATGCTAACCCATGAAATTGCACATTACACTTTATGAGACATTAGTGGAGCGTGCGTGGTTAACCGGCACACTAATAGGGGCTCATAAAGAGTGATAATGGGTTTCTCATGATTTATCATTATTGATGGAGCGTGTGTGGTTAACCGGCACATCAATTAGAGATGATAAATGACATTGAGGTTACCAAGCTAATTTACATGGTTATTCACATCTAGTTTGTGATCCTCGGCATCCCAGTCACAAACAGTAGAGCATATCCGAGATTAAACATGCCATTGAACAGTTCAATGAATCTCAACAGATCTAGGAATTTCATAAGATGAAATTAATAAGTGTTTATCTACCTTAATGACCATTATGTTGTGATTACAGCATCCCTCTTCACACCATAGTTGGGGTATTTTGGATCCTAGCTTTGTTAAATAATAAATTGGGTAATTATTTAAAAGGATTAAAATTAAACTAACCAATTCAAATTTTATAAATGTCTAAAGATAGTGTCAGTTCTCCTCCTTCTCCTCCTTCACCCATTTCTGAGAATTTCAGAAAGCACCTATTACATATGGTAAGGCTGACTGGCCTGAACTATGTGGTATGGCTTCACAAATAGAGAATGGTTCTTAGTTTTGCTGACAAGCCATATCTTATTGAGTGTCCACTCCCCAAGCATCTCATCACACAGCAGCTTGTGATGAGCATGACCCCTTGACCATTAAGTCCAAGGAAGTTCATTGCCTCATGCTATTGATCATTGACCCCAAGTTCCGCAGGGATTTAGAATTCCTGGGGTCAGATAAGTTAGCATAACTGTTTGAGGAAAGGTTCCGAGAACCGGTTGAAAATGGACGAGCTAAGATTTTCAAAGAGCTTGAAGTGTGCAGGAAGTAGCACTAGTTCACATGTTCTCAAGATAGAGAGACACATAGGTGAACTGTATAAATTTGGTCACCCTTGTGATCAGGAGTTAAACATTAGCTCGACTCGCTGATCTGTTCATCTAGATGAACAGAGAGGGCAACCAAAATAAGACAATCATGGAAATGCATTCAATGTCGACTCTGTATGAGTCGTTCATGGAGAAGCATAGTTCCATTGATTCAGCTGCTTTAGGATTGAGTCCAGTATTAAGGCACATCAAGAAATGATGCAGATCGTTTGGACCGATTGTTCGATGTCTCAAACTGGGAATCCACAGGGTGGGACACAGTCACAGAAAGATTGGAAAAATGCTCCAAAGCCAAACAGTTTGGCAACTCGGTAATATCTTAAAAACTCAGAACACCTGATCCTCATTTCCTTGATACAGGATGTGTTTGTCACATTTGCTATGTATGCACGGACTCTATAGGATGCAGGATGTTGTCGCACAGGAGCATATTCTGATTCAAATTGGAGCTTGTGCAATTTTGGAGTTAAACTGGATATTTGTTCGTGTTATTAGTTTATAGATGCATATGACATTGTTTCGCATAGTACATTGTTCTGAGGATAATTTTGGTTTAATAAAAAATTTCTTTTAAAACATGATTGTTTTAATTATCCTCGACACGTTGTGTGAATGTGTTGATGGCATAAATGGTAATAACTTGAATGTTGATACATCCAATGGGATTGGATTTATAAATTGTGTTCCTTATGATTGTTAAAGTGAATTTTATGAGAATCACTTCAACCAAAGGTCCAGTTGGACAGGACTTTGGAATCATTTGACTTAGAGTCACATGATGAACTGAGTGCTTAATAAAATTTATTGTGGCAAGAAATGAATCACCCAAAGATCCAATGGATATGATTTTGGAATCAGTTGACTTGGAGTCAGGTGATGATTGCATATCTTGAACAAAATTAACAAAATCATAAATTTACATAGAGATGTAAAAGATATTAAGATTGTGAGCGACATACACATAAGTTAATGTGTATTGCTTGAATCTTCGAACATAACACAATTAGTTATACTTCATGATATTTGCCAATTAGTATGACAAATATGGCTTCGCTTATCAGAATAAGCGATTGATTTAAACCTTGAAGTGTTCAGGGATTTCAAAGGAAGTATCAGATCAACAGAACCTGAGTGACAACATAGACTGAGAAAATGTTTCACAATTTATCCTCTTCCAAGAACATTAATGGTTATAATGTGTCTTAGGGAAGCTGATGGAGCATTGGTCGAAATAGTTTGATCCTCGATGTATCAGATACGTTTCCAATTAGTATTTCAATGAATTGAATATTCGACCAGTCAGACCGCAGAAACCATATTCCGACCATATCTTAGACTAAGTAGGTTATGCCGACACTGTCTGAAATGTAAAGCTGGGATCGTCCCACATTTACATAGAAAGTCCAGGGTCATGTAGCGTTCGTCCGAACCTCATGACAAGCCTGAAACTGATAAGCAATGTCATTTCATTGGCCATCCCGGCTGTACCTATGAAAGAAGAGTTCTTTTGGAAAGGACTCAAGTTCTAAGGAAAGAGTGGGAGTAAGAATAATCCTGAATGAGTTCAAGGATTAGCCAAAGTGAAAGAACCTCTAGTCATCTCTTGGCTTTGACCAGGAATCAGATTCCTGTTAAACCTGACATGCTTTTGTCTTTGCTTGACCAGTAGTTTTAGTCACCGTCATAAGGAGTTATGATCTGGGTGACATACCGATTAGTGGTAAAACATTAAAGATGGTACGGATAAGTAATCCGACTACTTGGAAGCATTGGTGAGCCCGGTTGCTACCATATAAGAGAACCTTAGCGCGAGACGCAGTTTGTGTGACAAATTTGACTGATTTTACAACCAGTGGGAGTAATTGAATCATCAAAAGAAAGTGGCATAGATAGAAATGTACTTACAGAACATCTGGTTGAGTGAGTCGATACTCAGAGTCAAGCAATTGATTCCGAGAGAAGCACTCTCAATAGAAGATGAAATCCGAGAGGATTCTGCGTGACATAGTGTGAGTCGTTAGTGGAGCGTGTGTGGTTTACTGGCACACTAATAGGGACTCACATAGAGCATGCCATTACAAAAGGTACATGGCCCCGGGATTCGTCCCATGGGCATCTTGCAAGAAAGGATATTCGGATTCTCAAAATATGCCAAATGGTTTGGATTTTGTGAATAGCCTGAAAGATTCCCATAACTGTGTCAGAAAGGTTTGGACTTCGGATTCTCAAAATGTGCCAAAAGGATTGGATTTTGTGAATAGTTTGAAATAGTCAAATGACTGTGCGAAAGCCAGTGGGAGTATCGTTGTTATCTGCCTATCACTATATGTTGGTTACATACTGTTTCTAGGAAACAGCTCCTATCATTACAAAGTGTAGTGACCTGGATTTAAGAGATGGTTCGCTGTGAAAGACTTTAAGAGATACAACATACTCAGGTGGTTGCAAACATCTACTAAATAGATAGAAATTCTGCCAATATGATATTGATGAGATTCATGGTGCATAACCCTAGGAAAAGAGTTTCCTGTCATTGCAAAGTGTGATGACTTGGCATGAAAGAAATAAAGAAGGTGCAATATACTCACGTAGTTCACAGACATCTATCAGATAGATGAGATAGTCAGTATAGAACACGTCATTGTAAGCATGATCTTGATAAAGATTCAAGATGCATGAGAAGAGTCTCCGAAAGGAAATAGTTTTCGAAAATCATGACACAAGGATTATAAATAATCTTTGGATTCCAAAAGGGTTTGGAATAAGATTAGATCAGTTTCCACAAGCTTCTTGGATCGATCAGAGGTGTCATCAAAATGTCCTGATGACTTGATGCTTAGGGCATAGCAAGTTGGATTCAGGATATTGTCTGGCTGGGAATACTGGATGGATTATTTGAACTAACGTGAGAAATCATTGGAAAATGATTAGGGTGAAAGTGATAGTAATAATTTGAAAGAGTTTCAAAGTGGTAATTATTAACGTCAGGACGTGGTGCTAAAGGACTTCATGAATAAATAGTTTCGTTGGTACTCTGATGGAGCGCGTTTGGTTCACCGGCACATCATAACACCTCGAAATAGTCTTAGGGTGCAGTCAAGTAGACTAAAGACCCCGAGAACCATGGGTAGTCACAGTACACATCACCAGAATGGAGTTGTAAGTGAGAATGACAGAATGACAAATTGAGATGTCATCGGAAGAGCATCCGATTAGATCATCTGCAATGAAGTGTATAAGTGTAAGATACTTTTGAATACATAGAAAGAGTGAAATGTTCATGTAGACATAGGTATAAAACTTGAATTGAAAGTTTAATAGAAATCTAGAAACCGATAATAGTTTATGACAAGATCCGACTTGGTGATTACCTCGTGGAGACTTGGTAATAAGCAGGAGTAGTTGCCAGTCAGATCTTTATGTTTCGCGTTCGCATGTTTTACTTCCTGAATAATTTAATAATTCAAAAAGGTCCACAGTCGCTCATACTTTAGGAAGTAAGTATTGAATCAAGACTGTCATGAATTGGTTTGTAGATTGTCTAAGGAGTTAGACATAGCAATATGATTGCTACAACATTCATGAGTACTTAGAAATGGAGTTTTGAGTATTGGATACACCCACGCTAAATAGATTGCTTCATGGATTACATCACGAGCAATATTGAGACGATAATATCTTATGATCTTGAAGTGGAGAGATATGAGTTATAATTTACAAGGCAGTTGTTTATTGATAACACGAAAACGCATCGGTAACTCGATGTTATAAAACGTGTTGTTGTGAATGATTTGACTGGCAAAAGATATAAGCATATGAGTCGAAGCTTATTCGTTCCTTGACCCTGATGGGAAACAGATATCTATAGGCCTCTCGATGATTTTGAAGTTGACTAAGGTGCTGGCCAGCCAGGACTGTATCGATGTGTTCAATTGATAGTCCTAAAGTCATATGCAAATCAGAAATCGGGAAACAGAGTATCAGACAGGGATTGATCTCAATCCATGTCTCATGTCCGGAAATATCTTGTTGAACAAAGGATCATATGATCATTTATCTATGGACAGAACTGACTAGGTCAGAGTTCGGCAGCAGTTTCTAGGAAGCTACAGTTTGCTGATTAATTAGAGGTTAAATTAGTAATTATAGTCATAGACTTATCCAAGTGGGAGACTGTTGGATTAGGTGTCTAAGCCATGACTAATAATTTGTATTTACCTAATTGATAGTAGCAAAGTCCATTTGGGTTGCCCTCATGGCTAGAGGTTTAGCAGAAAATCCAGGAGAGAGAAAGATTGATTTATTATATGATTAATAAATCAATAGAAATAAAATAAATAGTTTATTAATATATTAAAGTGATAATATATTAATTATAAACTATATTAGTTAATTAGAAATTAATCTGGAGTTAATTGAAATTAATTTAGTGATTAATTTAATTAATTAAAGGTGCAGGGACTAAAATTGTAATTATTCAATAGTTGAGTAAGTGACAGTTTTAGTAGGCCAGATGACCACAAAATTATATATGGAATATATATAATTTCGAAATTAATAAGTTAGGATAAATAGGTTTGAATTAAATGATAAAAGGTTTATCTTGATTTGAATTCAAAAAGGTTTATCTCTAAGGCTTATCTACTGGCCAACTGGAAGCTATAAATAGGACCCTGGGGGAACCCTTTTCTGCGCCAATTCTCACATATTCTCTCTAGAAATTTCGTGGCTTACCCCTAGCCCTTGGGTGTGACTTCATTTGAGGCAAGGCACTTGCGTTGCTTAGCTTGCAAGAAACAACTAAAAGGTTAGTTTTCTGATTTTATTCTTTTAGTTATTTTCTTGTGGCCTTTAGGAATTTATTATATGTTCAATTAGAAGAAAACATAGATCCAATCTAGGTTGCATGTGAACTTAGGATTTTAGTTTATAGATTTGCATAAAACCTTTAAGTGGTATCAGAGTTTTTTGGTTGTTTTCTTGTTGAATTGTTATAATTGTTTTCCTAAAAATTAGGGTTTAAAGCTTATAAACCCTAATTTAGCCTAATCTATTTTAGGGTTAGGGTTTTGGAAACCCTAGCCCCTCCCCTCTATGATTTTCGATTTTCTCCTTAGGGTTTTAGAAGGCTTTCTATTTTTGGTAACTTTAATTATTTAAATGGATAACTTTAAACCCATTATTTGTTAATTTCGAAAATTAGGGGGTTTAAGATAGGTTTAAATTAGTTTGATTAATTTGTGATACCTATCTAGTTTTAATTAATTTAATTAATTATTTAATTAAAAGATAATTAATTGTTTAATTTAATTTTAAATTTAATAGTTTTAAATTTCGAAAAATTAAAAGATAAAACTAGAAATATTTTAAAAGTATAAAATATTTGGATTTAATTAATTTAATAAATTGTTTAATTAAAAAATGAATTAAATCATTTAAAGGTTTAATTTAATTTTAAATTTAATAGTTTAAATTTCCAATAAATTAAAAGATAAACCAGGAATATTTTAAAAGGTTTAAAATAAATCTTATATATATTATAATTAAAAGTTAATATTATATGTATAAGATAATTGGTCAGTCAAATCAATAGTAGGCCTCATTCACGAAGCTGGTCTATAAGGAGGGTATAAGGAAACTGCCTATAAAATGGCGGTTGAATGGGTGTCCACTCTCACCCACCGCTTTCTTGATTAGTGGAGGGTCGTTAGCCGAACGGGTTTGATAGGACAGCTTAATCTCATTAAAAGTATAATGTCATTAATGAAAGTGGGTATGGCTTCTAGGGTTTTACTCTAGGGTTTCTTTAGGCTGAAGCAAGGGAGAGAAAGGGGAGAGGGTGACGACACATATGGGAGAGAATTAGGGTTTGTGTCTAGCTTTTTCTCCTATGTTGCCCCACCTCTTCTGTTTATACTTGAGGTATCCCTAAGGTTTTGAAACCGTTATCTATGGAGGATATTCTTAAGCCCTTATGAATCTAAATCAGTGATTACACTTATCACTAATCAACTTTGGACTCATTCCAGTTAGCCATTCTTAGTTTCTAGTTATTTCCAATTAACAAACTAGTCTCCTTATAATTCCACCTTTGATTATTTGGTCATTAATAATGCTTTGTATGTAACCGAAAATATTCATACTATTTATAGGGATATCTTGTACTTGTTGAGACATTGGGCATTATCTCACCAGTCCCCCCACATGCACATGGCTCAACGACTGTACATGCTATTTTTATAAAATAATATAGGGTAAATCATCCAAGACCGCTCCTATACTCACCACCTAAAGGTGTGAAACACTCCTATATGTAAGTGATCAGAATCCCTTTGTTCTAAGATATGCATATGAGCATGAGAAATGGAATATCATCAAACTCAAATGATTAATATTGTGTTTCTTGATAAATATTGGTGGTGAGAAAAATAGACTACACGATTGATCTACTGCCAATTTAGTCCGAGCTTGGCCAAGCATTTGATGTTAGTACCAAATCATCAAGGGGCCCATGCATATCGCTTCAACTTTTAAGGCAGAAAGAACAAATATATATTGACTAGATAGTCCCTAGCTACAAATCATGTCATACCTGAACATTCCCTATGGCTACCAATTACAAACAACTTTAGAGTACACCAAAGTACACAAACAACATAACAAGAATCTCATACATATTTATATGAAGGATATACGATATTACCATATTCAAATTACTTGTGACAATTTCCATGAAGTAATATCTAAATGTGGGTTATGTCAATGCTTGATCCCTATCAAGTATACATGAGTGTTAGTCACATCACTATGTTATATCTATCTCCATAGGTAATCCACTAACACCTTATATTAGTCTTAAATCACTACTTACTTCCATAAAATATGCATGGCTGTGGAGGTTTTAAATATGTAATATTCTTGAAGTTAAGTAAACATATAAAGTTGGAACACAATAATGAACTAAAAATGATTGCTTGTAAAATATATCAAGATCTCTACATAATATTTGCCATTTCAGATAAAGTACCACACTGCATAAGTTCCCAAAACAAGAAAACCAACTAAGCTAAATACACTCAAGCCAATTTGACTGCTAATCTAATCCCTATACACTTAGTGTGTGAATCATCCTTGATATGTGATAATGGCTTAGTGAATGGGTACGATAAATGCCCTATCTAAAATAACTTTAATGGCTATGATTTCACTATTCTATAAAAGCCTAGACCCTAACTGCAAATAGGATTTGAAATTTCAGTTTGGAAGCTTGCTCCATTTTAACTCTTTATACTGACTCCTTTCTTACTTTAATTGATTAAGAACATCAATTATATTATTCTAAAATGTTTGAGAATGCTCTTGACTCTATTAAACACACTATCCCAGGACTAGCCTAATATCAACTTGTCATGCTCAAGGCATACGACACATCAGTCCCTTTACATATTATGACATATATGATCGATCCCATAATCGAAGGATATAAGACTTGACTTATTCTTTCTAACCATTGAGATCTTCTTAGTGTCACACCATGCTGCATAGGCATGAACCCTTTATTGAGTTCTACATGTTGATTTTCTTATAGATTTTTATCTACATATGTTCTCTAGTTTAATCTAATGATTTGCATTGATCTATCTCTATAGACCTTTATTTATCCTATATATTTTATAGAACAACAATTCCCAAGCTAAGTTCTCACACTTTGAAAAGTTAAGATATCATTTCTATAAGTAGTATGTCGTTAACATACAGTACGAGGATGATTATGCCACTCCCACCAGTTTTAACATGTACTTATGTCTCATTCACTTCTTATAAAGTCAAACCCTTTGACTTTCTTAATGAAGCAAATATTCCAAGCACGAAATGATTGTTTAAAGTCCATAGATTGCCTTTTAAATCTTACACACTTTATTAGGATATTTGGACTATGCAAAACCATGTGGTTGTGTGATATACACATCATTTGTCAATTTCCATTCAAGAAAGTGGTTATAAGATGTTGCTATTGCTAGCAATATCCTAATGAATTCAATCACTATTACTGGTGAAAGCATTTCCTTACAATGAATTCCTTGAATATGAGTATAATCTTTCAATATGTCGTGCCTTATAAGTGTGTGTCTTACCATCCATGCCATTCTTCTTCTTAAAGACTGATTGGGCCATTTTGGTTTAAAGTAAAATGTGATTAGCATTATAAATTAAGCTTTGTTTAACCAAGAATGACCCCTACTTTTGATGAAATTGAGTGAAATACATGCACGGATTAAAAACAGGAATTTTGGGTGAAAACCGCGCATTAAACGAACATTGGAAGATGAAGAAAGAAGCCAGCGTCCCAGACGCTGACGTTGAATGCTGGGTCATTTTGGTCAAGAAAGAGAGGGCAAAGCAGAGTTGGAACGCGAAGGAAGCCCATTAGCGTCCCAGGTGGCGTCTGAGACGCTGACTTAGGATGCCCATTGTTTTAGGAGCATCTCGTTCTGGAACATTACTTGTCGTAAAAGACTGAGAAATACACTCAGCGTCCTAGGTGGCATCTGAGACGCTGACCTAGGACACCGCCATCAAGAATGCCCTAAATTGCCTTATTTACACTCCTCTATTTAATGGGACTTCCATCCATCGATCCAAAGACGTTCCGAGATGCAATTTAGAGGTTTTTGGCACTTTTCCAAGGTCCAAAAGATCCCCAAAAGACATCCAAACAATCCCAATCACAAATCCAACCTCCTTTTCATCAAGATCAAGCCAGAGTTCCTGAAGTTTTGAAGATCCAAACATGTTCATCATCTCCAACACAGTGTTTGCATCATTCCCAGTCATGAGTAGCTAAATCATCCCGTGATCGCAACCGGGAGTAGGTTTTGATTTATTTTTCAATATTGTATTAGATTTAAACCTTTTAGATTCATGAACACGGTATTTGGTTTGTTTGTTTTTCAATCATATTACAAAATTTCCATTACTTGTTCCTAAACTATTGATTGATTGAGTGTAAGACAATTTTATTGTGATCTTCTCCATCGTGCCAAATCATCCATAATGGTGTGTAGGACCGAGGGTGCAGATTTTACATAGTTTGATCCTAGATTTAGTTAGTAGCAGTATAGTTATGTCTATGTAATCTGAATGAATGCAAAATTAGTAGAATCTGATACAATACAACTTTTAGGAATCATAATTGAAACCGGGAGCGATCACCTCTTTCATTTATTGAATTAAACCATTGCAAACATTGTGTTCTAAATTTGTTTTCTTTTAGCTTTCATTAGACCTAGTTGCTAACCATAAGCTCCTCGTAGATTCGACCCTTACTTGCCCTAACTCGTTAGTGTTTTTAAGGTTATTTTTGATTGCATCAACGACTGCGATCAAAGGCCCGTTTACATCAAAATGGTCTAAGGCCAAGTGCTTGATTAAACAAGTTCCATACTTGGTTATCATACATGCTTCTCATCTAACTTTCTACAGCCTCATTCTATTTTTCAGAATCTAGTCCTGACATGGCCTCCTCCTAATAACTATCACGCCATCGTGGTTCAAATAGTGACTCATCAGCTTCCGTGCATGATGTACTCTACAGACTCTATAGACAATAGGTGGAAGTATGTCAGATTCCCCAATAAGCTCTTGCTAAGGCTTAACAAGTTTTTCATCCTCTGGATGAGAACTAGTGCCAACAATAGGTTCTTTATTGGTTGACTCTTGTATTTCCTCAAGATTAGTCTGGTTCCTACTAACTTCTTTATATATCAACTATTATTCATGGAGAACTGTCTTATGAGTAACAATGAGCTTTTTTCTCCAAAGGTTTATCATATCAAAGTAATTCAATATAATAACCTTCTTTAGCACATGTTCTTTGAGTATCATATAAACTCATATTAATGCAAAAGTAGGTTTCTATGTTTGGTTTTCTTGTATTACATTTTTAATCATAGAATATATTCAAAAAAGTGTATATGGTTTCGCATGTGATGAATAGTTGTTGTCGACATTTTTTTAGGATGGAAACGACACTTGGTGATAAATAGTTGTATAAAAAGCTCACATTTTTTATTTGTATGTTCCATTATTGTTTGTCTTGGGTTAATATATATATATATATATATATATATATATATATATATATATATATATATATATATATATATATATATATATATATATATATATATATATGTTCAAATACATTCAACAATTATTATGTAATTGTAGGACCAATTCTGGTCCAATCATTTATAAAGGGTAAATTAGTCTATTTATACAATATAATTATAATTTATGTTAATTAATTAATTTAATTACCCAAATTAAAAGCCTAAAATTAAGGAATGTACCCAGTAAAACCCTATTAAACCGTCATTATGGTTCATCGATCCGGAGACGAAACATGAACACGCACACACACACACGCTTTGTGTGTGTGCGTGATTGCAATTCAGAGAGAAATCAAGAAAGACTACGATACGTTTCAAATTGGGTATTGTTTGCACCCGATGCTTCTTTCGACTGTTAATTTTCACTTCAAATTGGGTATTGTTTGCATCGTTTGTGTATGAAGGTTTAGGGCAAAATTGTTGATGGAGAAACCGAGGAACAAGAGGCTTATGTTTGCTGGCGATCATAGAAGGCATCGTTGATGGTGATTATGGCAGAAACCATCAGAGCTCATCTTCCACACGAGTTTCAAAACATAAACGAAACTGAAGTTGTTTCTTCCATTTGCATTTGCACAGGTACTGTACTCCGTGCTTTATTGTTTGTACATTATTTGGATCTCGCTTTCATAAACCATATAACAATGTTATTTTTTATGATTTTATAATTTTAAGTTGCGATTGAGTTTTCGTACAGGTAAGTGCAATCACGTGTACAATATCATCTTCTACTTTTTTAATTTCATTTGAATTGAATCTACTAAAACTCTTTTGCTATATTTAATTCATGTTCTTTACTTTACTCGTGTACAAGATGCGATTGTTTACTAATAGTAATTGAAAATTAAGATATAATTCTGATCCATTAATTTCACAGTCAAATTTGGATTCAAATGTTGCAACTTAAATTTTGAAATTGTACACTCTCCATGGCGGAAAATATCTTTTGTTGGAATGTCAATACTCAATTGAATGAATGCGAACTAAAGGCAAAAGAAGATTAGAAGTCGCCTGCACCAGTTGTAACAAAAAGCCGGATAAAGGTGACCACAACTTCAACCACCGTGAAAAAGGAGACTACTGTGCAGAAAAAATATATCAGGAGACTATCGACTAGACTGAAAAGAAATCTCGAGAGACAAGAGTTAGGAAGTAAAGTGAAAATGCTGCCAAGATTAAATCGATTTCGAGAAATAAATGTGCCATGTGAAGAGTGTTTGTTGGTTTAAGTTTCAGAGAGCGCCGTGAATCCAGGTATGTAGGGATATTCTTTGAGAATGTAGGGGTATTCTTTGAGAATGTGAATGTATATGGTGTATTTTTTGATAATGTAAATGTATTCTTTGAGAATGTTATGACAAAATAAAGTAAATAAAGTGTATTCTTTGAGAATGTGAGGGGTATTCTTTGAGAATGTGAGCGTGTATTCTTTAAGAATGGGAGCGTGCACGATTATTGTTTTGCTAAAATAAAGTATGTAACTGAGAATAGTCATTCTTTGAGAATGGGAGTGTGTTGATGTAATCATACGTAACAGAGAATAAAATTATGTCCGTGTTCGTAGATTTTGTTGGTTAAAACATAATCCATTCCTTTTTTAAATTTTGATTAATAGACTAAAATACCATTTCTAAGGGTTTAATTGTAAAATCTGATAAATTAATTACAATATATTTACAACTAAGCCCCTGCATCTAAAACCGTAGATAATATTGATCGGACGCTCCACATTTGGTCCTACAGTCACACAATAATTGTCAAATGTATTTAATACTAACTCTCTCTCTCTCTCTATATATATATATATATATATATATATATATATATATATATATATATATATATATATATATCTATATATATATATATATATATATATATATATATATATATATATATATATATATATATATATATATATATATACTAGTGGTGTACCCGCGCAATGCGGCGGGCGCTAATGAGGGGGGGGACAAGGTTCAACAATTAGTTTTTTTTTTCCGATGTTAGTTTCATTTGAGTATCAGTTATTCGGTGTTCAGACAATTTGATTTGGTAGTAAATGGATACCATTTATAATTAAGCGAAAAGTTTTCTTTTAACGTATAATTTTTGTTTTTTTTTTTTTTTGGGGGGGGGGGGGGGGGTGTGTGGAAGTTTTATTCAACAAATTTAAAAGTTCATGAGAATAAAGAAACACTTAATTTTCTTTTATGCAATATTTATGAGAATGAGAATCTGGCAACTTGGAAAATTTCACAAATATTTTGAGGTTTGGCGTTTTAGATGACGCAATTAATAAGGATAATTACATTTAGACGAAATGATAAGATATTCTTTTAATTTATTTTTAAATTGCATCATATTTAATTTTACGATTTATAAGAACCTTGTAAACGAAAAATAAAGATTATGAGAATAGCTTTTTTATTAGGGTTGGTTATCTTTCAGCATTTAATATCCTTAAGATATGTTTTAGCCTGTATCAAAAAATATTTGTTACTACTAAAATATATATGTAAGGCATGTATTTATTTATATTTAATTTCAGTAAATAATTTTCAATATTGATTTAAGGTTTACGCTTGTAATTTAAAAGTTTAGTGTTTTTATCTTAGTGTATTTCAAGACCTTTTATTTTGTATACCAAAAAAGTTTTTCAAATTAATTTAAATGAATATCTTATCATTTCGTCTTAATGTGATACTGATGCTAAAAAAATTAGTCCTTACATAAAAATGGTTTTGTTATGCATAAAATAAAATATGTTGCAATTCAAACGTAAAATTAAATATGATGCAATTTAAAAATAAATTAAAAGAATATCTTATCATTTCGTCTAAATGTAATTATCTTTATTAATCGCGTCATCTAAAACGCCAAACCTCAAAATATTTGTGAAATTTTCCAAGTTGCCAGATTCTCATTCTCAAAAATATTGCATAAAAGAAAATTAAGTGTTTCTTTTCAATACACAATCAACCCTTCCAAAAAAAAGTTGTGGTAGGAAGGATCCAGGTGCTTCGTTTTAAACAACAAAAAGTAATAGTGATAAATTGGCTTTGTACAGTTAACTTTGACAAATTCAATTCACAAACTTTTTCCAAAAATTCCCTTGTAGTTCTTCAATGGTGCAAAGATATTAGCCTTTCATATATACCGGTGATGATGCAACTTCAATCAGATTTATCTATGCCATTTGCTCTCCTCCACTCCCTTAGATGTTATTTTTTGACTATAAAAAAGGTACAATGTTTTTTTAGCAGTCGTATACGTGGTAAAGTTGCTTGAAAAGTATATTGCTTGAATGAAAAACAATGGGTCAGTAGTTGCTACTTGCTACAACCTGAAACACCAAGTACATTGCCATTTATTTATCCCATAGAAAAATTTACATTCATATTCAATACAAAAATGACAGCAGCAGCTCCTACGAAATGTAAAACCGGGGGTACCTACTACGAAATATAAAATAATTAAATTAAAAGAAATCAATATCGATATTGGATAAAACTATTTTTTTTGTTTACAAAAATCAAACCGCAACAGCTGTTCTTCAAGAGTTGGGAAAGGGGCCTGAAGTGGTAACACTTATTTGTATGGTTTTATCTAAAACTAAATATAACTATTTCCTTTTTTATCCATAGACGCATCATGCTTTTCTCTTAAAACCACACCATTTCACGTTCAACGTGTAATGGCGGTTCATTTTGTTTGAGTATAATATGACATATAACTTTATTGGTACCAGATGGTGTTATTTTTCCTTTTACTCCTTAGTTCACACTTCCCTTGGTACCAGATTAGTGTTATTTGTTCTCTTACAAAATAAAGTATGCTTCCCCAACAATCCTCTCAACTTTTTGTCTCTTCCAATTTTACCCCTGAATAACATCATCATTAGAAACAGTTAAACATGTTGTATTTATTATTATATAAGCAAATCAATAAACTATAAAAGGATAACAATGACCTAAAAGTTTTGCAAGGTTTGGACAAGGTGAATGTCAACAAATCAATATTTTCTGGATGGAATAACTCTAAAACTCCAGCAAGGGTGAAGTCCCACAAAGCACCCACACCGGCCTGGAAGAAAAGTCATAAATTCTTATAATAAACAAATGAGATAAAGTAGAAAGCTATAATAAACAAATATGATAAAGTATGATGCTATTCTTTGCATTTAACTCATTTCGGGTTAGATGAAAGAAATGACAACATACATCGAACTAATGCGTTTTTAAATTGCTTGAAATGCTATGTAATACAAATCAAAAGGTATGTTGTTATATTCGCAATTTTGGTCCCTGGGTATAATCTCGTTCTGCAATTCTGCTCCTCAAAAGTTCTTTAGAAGTATCAGTCCATATTTCATGTTCTTGTAACATTTTTTATCCTTACTCGAAGTAAAATGACAAATTTTGGTTCATGAGTATAACTTATTTTTGTAGTTTTGTTCCCAAAAGTAATACTTATTTCATGGAGCAGGGACTAAAACCGCCAAAAACCTCAATTAAGAATTAAATTTGATAATTTTTGCAATCCAGTGTCCTATGGCTACAAAGATGGCGAAAGAGGCCATTCACCCTGGTTTAGAAATGGACAGGGATCTGGGTTAGAGTATCAAAAAGAACAAACAAAAAAATGATTCACATACCCATCCGTGTGACTAATCAAACCCCTCCCCTGTTCAGAAAAAAGTTATTAATCCAATAAAAAAACACAAAGCTTTGAGAGTTAATAATAAATTGCCTGTTCGGACAAACATCAAGTCAGAACTGATTCCTGAACACAAAGTCGTTAACCAAATTTCGTTAAAAAACAAAAAATCAACGAACATGTTCTTGAACTTGTAGGTCTTTAAACCGTTAGAAACTACAAATCAGTATAAAACAAGAAAATCAAGTATTCAAGTAGATTGGAAAGCATCAAGTATTACCTAGATCTGTTGTCTCATGGCGATTATGGAGTGCTTCGTTTTGCTTTTACCTAGATCTGGGTTTCGAAGAGAAATTGGAGTGATACTCAAAATAAGACCTGCATCGAAACATCACCAGGGATAAAGCTTCAACGAATAACAGTGGTGGTGGTTACCTACAATGAAGGAGAAACGAAGGCGGTGGAGAGGTGAGCGTGGTGGTGGTGGGTCGATCTATTTTCATAAACAGTAAATAAGATACGTATAGGCTTACCTTGTTCTAGATATGATCATTTATGGTTCAGGCCATACACGAATCAGAACCAGCAATATATAAAATAGCCACAATATAGATAGAAAAAGACCTTTAGATGGACATCTTTGAACCTGAATCAGAAAACCATACGAAAGACTCTCGAGCATTTGGCAAGAAGAAAAAGATACCAGACTTTATCATCTGCAATTGCAGCCCAATAGCAGAATATTAAGGGGGGAAATATCGTAAATCTATTACATAGCAACATAATTATTGTTTTTTTACCCATAGTAGAAGCAGCAGCAGCATAGTAGAGGCAGGAAAGACGATAATTATGTGGTCTGTTGGTGGATGGTGTCCCTTATGTCGACGTTTAGGGAGAGCATCATCGATTTTAGGGGAACAAAATCGATGGTGGCGGTGACTGGGAGCAAAGAAGGTCGATTTCTAGGGTTAGAAATAGAGATACAATGGCAACTGTAGGCTAACGTGAAAGGCTAACTATACGGGTAAACATACACTCACAATTATCAAGGTGTAACCGGTGGTAGTGGCTACAAATGGAGTTGGGATTTTAGAGAAAGGAGCGGATTCGAGATCCAAAGAAAGATAGCGAATTCTGGTTGTGATAACCGGGATTTAGGGCGGAGATGGAAGCGAGAATGGGGGAACGTATCCTCAAATCAGGGATTATCAAGTTTAGTGGAGCTTGTATCGGATTATCATAAGCCTATGCTTTTATAAGTTGTATTTTACGCATCTGACTTTGTACCTCTTAAAAATTAAGAACACATGTAGCATTAAAGGTTTGTAAATTATGCAGTAAAAATTGTAAATATGTGCTTTATATATGTATTCTGTGCATAAAATGTTGTACGACTTAAAAATTCAACAAGTTTGCTTTTTAAGTAGTAATAGATACAGAGAGAGAGAGAGAGAGTTAGTATTAAATACATTTGACAATTATTGTGTGACTGAACCAAAATCCGGTAGGAACCGCGAGGACTATTCTCGTCCAATCATTCTCATAAGGGCAAGAACGTCAAAACGTCTTCATTCGATGTGACGCAATCACGTGCGACGCACGTCCACGGAACAAAATAAGAACTCGAGGATTTAACTGAGTTTTTTTTCCAACGTGATTTAAGTGGGTTTTTTTTTCTCGTTTTTTCCTTTTTCGTTTTTTTTATTTTTTTATTATTTATTTATTTTTTTTCAAAAAAATTATTATTTTTAAAATTTTTTATTTTCTATTATACTCGGTTTTTAGGTTTTTATTTTTTTTCATTTTTTTATTATTTTATTATTTATTATTTTTTTATTTTTTGGAATGCTACAGTACTCGATTTTTATTATTATTTTTTTTTTGTTTTTTTTCATTTTTTATGTATCTTTTGTAATTTTTAATATTTTTTAATCTTAATTTTAACGTTTTTTTTTCGTATCTTTAATCTAATCATTTTGGATCATGATTATTTTAATCATAACATTTTGGATCATGTATTTTTGGATCGTAACATTTTGAATCATAGTTTTTTTGCATCTTGATCATACGTTTTGAATCATTTTGTCGTTATATGTTTTGTTTTAACTCGTTTTGGATCATAACGATTTTTGGATCTTGAATCATAAGGAATATTGCATCTTTGATCATAAGTTTTGAATCATAAAACATATTTTGGTTTTAATATTTTTGGATCATATGTATTTTTTTGCTATTTTGATGTGTTTTTTTACTTAAAATATAAAAATGAACATGAAAAAAACCTTTTTTTTTTCAATTTTTTTTGCAAATTACTAATATAATATTTACAATTATCCATTAAATTTTCATAATTTTTAGATTTTTTTTAAAATTTTTGATTTTTTATAATAATAAAAGATAAAAATATATATATATTTTTTTAATTTTCATGATTGTGCTTGTTTTGTAGAGAATTAAATTTTAAGAACATTGTTTTTTTTAGAATTTTTTTTACAAAGAAAAAAAAAGTTATGACCCAAAAACTAAGCGGAGGGAAAAAAAAACCCAAGCAAACCATATAGCGACAAGTGTCGCAATCTGGTGGGGGTCTCATTGCAATTACCATATTACCCTTATTAATTTGTATTATCCACACAATAATTTTGATTTTTATACAAGTAGCCCCCAAGCTTTTAAGATGTGACATTTTATTCACAATCAATCTTATCCACCCATTTTTCATGATTAAGGGTCCAGATTTGTCCTTACGGTTCTTACCGGATTTTGGGTTCCTATACAATCCTTCTTCTCTCTCTCTCTCTATATATATATATATATATATATATATATATATATATATATATATATATATATATATATATATATATATATATATATATATATATGGCTAGGTTATAATAAGAATGACAATTATTGTGTTACCTTGTAACCAAATCCTGGCCATCGGATTTCATTCTCGTAACAATGAAAAAAACACATTCTTAACAGAATAAGTTTTTGACATAATGAGTTCTTATCATTCTTAAGAGAATGAACTAAATATTTTACATTCTTAAAAGAATGTGTTTTAAATGAGTGGTCCAGATTGAGTTTCAAGGTTACACAATACTTGTATGGATATATTTGATCTTATCCCTATATATATATATATATATATATATATATATATATATATATATATATATATATATATATATATATATATATATATATATATATATATATATATATATATATATATATATATATATATATATATATATATATATATATATATATATATATATATATATATATATATATATATATATATAAAGTCCCACTTCGAAGTAAAACAATTATATAAATGATTATTCATTTTCTATTGTTGGAAATATTTTCAAATATTAAAGTTCAAGGAAATATATAGTTAGAAGTTTTATTAATTTTAATTTAACGAGTTTAAAATTTAAAAATATTGTGAGTTGATCTTGAGATGAACACTATATTCCTTCATCAATTTGCAAAAACAGCATGCACCATACACTATAATCCAATTTTGAACTTTTGTGATACAGTTTGTTTTTTTCAAAATCCCAAATCGCATAAGCCATACGATGTGTGGTTTGACTATATGTCGTACCATAAACACCATTAAAATATGTCTCTATTCTTATCATTTATTTATTGTACCATAAACACCATAAATATGTCCTTATTATTTTAACTAAAATCGTATTATTCAAAATATTATAGTGGAAATGGAAGTCTTTGCAAAACTATAGCAATATACATACACTATCCCTCAATTATCATTGATATTTGTAGAGTTCGTCCATTTATTTCTTTCTTGACATTGATGGTATAAATTGATGATTTCCAATCGTATCATAGAGGTCATTTAATCAATGTAGTTCAAGATAAATATTTATGTTTTACCATATTAATTTGAATTTGAAAAAAGTATAAGTTAGCACTGGTGGGTATGTGCCCAAATTTTACGAACTCGATCCCAAAACTAGGAACCAATTGTTCATGGATTGTTGCAACCGGTGCCAAAGTCTAATTTAATAAAACATAAGAACAAAGATATAAAGGAAACGATTTTAGCCTTTTTACTTATAAATGTTTGCTTTCTTTTGAATTATTTTTATCTTAAGTGATATGTGATGAAAATTGTATTAGTCTTTTATAGATGTTTTGTAAGAACCCGCAAAAAAGTTGTAAAAGGGTAAAACGGTCTTTTGACACGTTATAAGACCATTGTGTAAAATAACATGTATTATGTAATATAATAATATAAGAAATAAAAGTTTATATGAAATTTGGAGTTTTACCGCATGAATAGTGAAATATGGCCAAAAAGGGCAAAATGGTCATTTGACATGGAAATGACCAAAATGTCAAGAAAATGTTAAGTTGGAAGTTAATGAAGTATAAATGGTAAAGTTATGACTCTTGAACCATTTTGTAGAAGAATTGGAAGGTTAGGGACCAAAATGCAAAGTTTTTATAAATATTAAATATATATATTATATGATAGTTATTTTCCCCATTATTTGAAGAACCTAGTAGAAGTGTCCAGAGGGAGTTAGAGAGAACGAGAGAGTGCACGGGAGAAGAAGAAGAAGTTCAAGACTTCTTGCCAAGAAATCAAGAAAAGGTTGGAATTGGTGATTCCAAAGTAAACAAGGTAAGGTTTCCTTTGTTCTAACCTAGGTTTTGGGTGTGTTCTTAAATTTGGTTCTTGGGATGAATTGAAACTGCAATTTTAGTTATAAATCATGTGGGTTAAGTAGCTAATGCTTCCAGTAAGTCATTAGTTAAGAACTTAACTCAAAAGCATGGAAGTAGATTGCTATTCTTGAGAATTTTCAAGTTTGGTCAAGAACTTCAATTCTTGCATTTGATTGATTGAAACGATTTTAATGGACTAAAACCTTGTATTGATGGAAGGTTTTAGTCAAGGAACAAACCCCATATGATTAAGAACAGAAATAAGTGCTTAATGGGTGAAAACTGCGTGCTACAGTGCACAAATCGCGACTGATCAGGACACTGCCCAGGCGCTAGGCGCAGTGCGCCCAAGATTTAGGCGGGGTGCGCCCAGGCGCAGTGCGCCCTGAGCCAGGCGCGGTGCGCCCTCAGACAGGGACCAAAAATGTTAGAAATTTCAAATGCTAGAAACCATAGCTAGACATGTCCGTTTGGTCTGAAATTTTAGCCATAACCCTAAAATAGTATAAGAACATGTCGGGAATTGTCAAATCCGTAATCCGACCTTGCGGAAAAGTCACTGTAGCGGCAGTGGCTAAAACCTTAAGTTTATGCCAAAACTTGATTTTTGAAATTTGAGCTAGACTTGTCCAATGAACTTCAAATTTGAAACACAAGTCTAATATGGCCTAAGATTTCATGGAAAAGTGTCGGAACTGAAATACGACCCCTCGGGGGGTACTGTAGCAGAATACGCGTATTTCGGAGAAAACTATAAAACGAGTTTATTAATGGTTATATATTTAGTATGACCAAAAGTTGAGTCGTATGAGACCTTAGAACTGTAGAGTCAGTTGTAACATATATTTATTAAATATATATGTGATATATGTATAGGAGGTGCTTCAAATACTAGAGAGCACGGAAAGGGAGAAGGCGTATAAGAAGCATAGTGGTTTATATCTAAACCAAGGTGAGTTTTATGAGGATTTTTCTAGTACATAGCAAAATGATATTTTTCAGAAAATGAGATTTCTAAATATTTGCAAATTCTAAGGTTTGGAAATAGTTTTGAAAGTAGCTCTAAGAGCTAAGTGTTTAAAAGAGCTTTTAAAGAAGTTCAGTATTTAAAGAAGTATAGTTTATAAAGTTTTAAAAAGAAGCT
This sequence comes from Cichorium intybus, assembly GCA_023525715.1. Lineage (NCBI taxonomy): Eukaryota > Viridiplantae > Streptophyta > Magnoliopsida > Asterales > Asteraceae > Cichorium > Cichorium intybus. The sequence goes on along the minus strand of CM042017.1, from coordinate 32,875,322 downwards.
CCATACATGAGCTAAAGATGTTGAGATTAGTTTTAAATATATTTTTGATTATGAGTTTAAAAGTTTATGAGTTGAGTTATTTATAAATTGTGTTCCAATTTGACCAATATAAGATGTAATGAGATAATAATTAAAGGAAGAAAGAAGAAAGAGTTAGTTGTCCGGACTAGGATCACCCACATAATCGGGGGATCAGAAGACACTACTGGGATGGTACCTCCCGTCGCGAAGTAGTGGTCTAGCTTAGTATACCCTTGTGCTTGAATCCGTTCCAAGTCACAAAGGGGAGACAGAATGACCATAACCAAGCGGACAGATCTGTTCTGTCCCGCGAGGGGAGCTAGTTGAATGAATTAAATTAAACTAATTCATGAGTTTCATTTGGTCACAAGTACATGAGAAAGAAAGCAGTTTCAAAGAATTAAAACAGTTTTAAAGTAAGTAGCCGTTTTTGAGAAAGAAAACGTTTTAAGTTTTAATTACAGAAAAGCAAAGAGATTTGAGACTTATTTTGAAAATAAGTTTTCAGCAGTTTATCAGTTTTACTTATTATTAATTTAAGTATTGAGCAGGAAAGTTTTGGGTCTAAACCCATATTACTCACGATGCTTTATGTCTCACGTACTACTTGTTTTAAATGCTATGTACTTAGGAGCGTGGAACAGGAGCTAGGTTACTTATTGTGCATTGAAGCTGGGACAATGTAAATTACAGATAAGTTTAAATTATGGTTTCTGTATTGAGTCTGTAATACCCTTTCAGTATAAAGTTTGTAAAAAAATTTGGTGACTTTTTATTAGTCACGTTTTGTAAAGTAAACTATATTAAATTATGGTTTGAGAAAGGGGTGTTACATGTTTGATTTTGCCTCTGATGTTGTTTGTTAAGTGATGTGGGCTAAGAAACATGATACAAAAATAACATACGATGAATGAAAGTTTGATCCTATATTATCATGATAAACCAACTTAAGAAATTCGTTGGTTCTATGAATAAAGGTCTCCCTTAAAGTTAAAAATATTTATATAATTCATTCAGTAATTTTTTTATTCAAGCTCAACGTGTAAAAGGGAAGCAAAAATATGGAAATTATGGAAAAAGGGCATTAGTGCTGCTAACCTTAGGGTTAGCAACACTAATCATCTGAATAGTGCCGCAAAGGTTTTTTTATAGCGTCGCTTAGTCTGCAGTGTTATGGGTTTGCACGATCTTCATTAGCGGTGCTAAATTTATAGTTAGCGACGCTAATGGCCATGTTTGGGCCAAAACCCTAGATTTTGAAGTTTGAGCAACATATAAGGGTGGGGAACCCTAGGGCAGCCGCCATTTGAGTCCTTTCAGCCCCCAAATCATCTATTTCTCTCTCTAGATCATCTTGGTTGAGTTTTTGGCATTTTTGGTCTCATTGGAAGCATTTTTGGAGCTTGGATGATGCTTGAAGGTTGATGGTGTTGCTACAAGTTGTTTATCTTGAGTGAAGCTTCAAAGATCTGCATTTTTTTTTGGACCATTGTGAGTCAAGTTCTCACCTTTATACTTTTATGGTTCTTTTATGATTTAAGTGAGTTTTATGGGTTTAATTGATGTAATGGTCCCTTATGGTGCTTGTCCATGTTTGAGAAGGATAAAGTCAGGAACTTTATGCCTTAAATCCTTGATTTAGAACATTTGGGATGGTTTAGAGAGTAGGCGAAACTCTCTTTGGTGATTTTGATTAGTTTGGACCATTTTACACTTAGATCTTGTTCTTGAATTGGTGTGATTTGTTAGAATGTTAAAGTTAGGATTTTTATGTACTTAGGTACTGTTTGGAAGGTCCCTGGAAGGATTAAGACCTTGGCTGAATGAATTAAGAACTTAATAGACTTTTGGAACTGTTCATAGTTAGCGACGCTAACTTGGGGACTTAGTGGCGCTAATTGTGCCTGTTGACTTGTGTTGACTTTGACCTTTGACCATTGACTTTTTGACCCGTTTGAATTTTGGTTAAACTTGAGGGTTTGGGGTATCGGTCTTAGAGGTTTATCTTGTTTGGGGTTTAGGGAGTTCTAAGTGGAGTTTATCCTTGTTAAGGAAGTTCGCGTTGTTGGATCTGAAGACACGCGTGTGGAGTGCTGCTTGGCTTTGCGGATCGGGCGAGTCTTCTCACTATACTATGGGTGAAGTTACATGCGTAGGTAACTTAATTACTATGTGTAGATTTGTATGGTAGCTAGGAGTGCCTTACATTATTTGACTGTTGAGTTGATAATAGAAACCCGATGGGTTAGGCTGTATGCTCAGGCTGTTGTGCTTTTATGTGACAGTTGTTGGATTCGTTCCGACGATTGAAGAATGAGTTGATCGATCTGAGGGTTGCTGCATGATCAAGGACGGTGCATGACCGGTCATACCTGAGCACCCGAAGATCAAAGAATGAGTTGATAACTCCGAGAGATGCTGCATGATCAAGGACGATGCATGACCGGTCGTACTTGGGAACTCGAGGATGTTAAACCCGAGGGATGCTACATGATCAAGGACGATGCATGACCGATCGTACCTCGACACCCGAGGGAGATGATTGTGTTTATGTGATGAATCATGTGGTATTTTGGGGAAGTCACTAAGTTTTGTGCTTACTCTTTCACCCTAATTGTTTTTCAGGTATTTACAGGCTTGAGCTTAGAGCACGGTGCGACAACAACGCATCTGAAGAACTGGTATTTGAGTCTTCCGTTGGATAACGTTTATAAATGTTTTTGGTTAAAAACGGATTATATGTTTTAAATTGGATCGGTTTATTTGATAATCTGTTTATTGAATTTTGTATTACTTTTAAAACGAAAAATTTATTACGGGATTTGGGACGTAACAGGTTGCATTTTAAAAATATAGGGAGTCGATCCCCTGATTGAATTCTATCAATAAATTGCACAAAACCGCATGCATCACATCGTATAATATAGTCTAGAACATTTGATGATACAATTTTTACTTATAAATCACATATGCAAAAATAAGAATATATGAAAAAAAATTAAAAAGCAAAAAAACTAATATATACATTTTATTAAAAATCATCATATGCCATTTTAGGTTTACATTGTTTTAAATAAATTGTATTTCAACAATATCCAAAATATATTTTTAAATCAATTACAGTTATCATTAGCTTTTAGTTTTCTTTTTGTTAAATATTGTAGAAAATTTTATAACATTCACTACGAACTAGTTTTGACATATTATTTAGAATGAAAATTTAATTTTCTTAAGGTTTTATTTTTTAAAATATTAAGTAATTCAGAAAAAACAATTCATTATTAAGAGGTAGTATTTTAATAGTTCATTTATAACAAATAGAGCTATTTAGAAAACAAATATATAATAAAACATTTGAAAATTTATATTTTGTAGAATTCATATTTATAGGTTATTATATATATATATATATATATATATATATATATATATATATATATATATATATATATATATATATATATATATATAAACTTAAAATAAAATCATAATTATTAGAAAAAATAAATATAAAAAACCAAAGAGCATAATATTAATTTAAATTAAATATTTAAAATTGAACCATAACAAAATAAATTATTTTTAAATTTGATTTAAAAATATAGAAAGGTAATACTAAATTGAAATTATACATAAAATTTATCAATGCACAAGGTGTAGTAGATGTTATTAAAATTATGTGGTTTGAGATAACCATTTATCTTGAACCATATTAATTTTAATTCTATTTCATGAATTGTATTCATTTATTGTAATTTTTACAATATTTTGTCTTCTAAAATTTTGGTACATGTATCTATTATCATAAAATTGAAAATAATAATGACATTTTATATAAACATTTTAAAAATGATATGAGAATAACATGTATTTGTCTAGGGGCGTGACAAAAAACCGAAACCCAACCCAATGACGTTTAGGTTATATGGTTTTGTTTATTTCGTTTTCGGTTAATTTGATTTGGTTAACCGAATAAGCATGATCTATTCGTTTGGTTTTGGTTAAATTTTTATTAGTTTGGTTAAACCGAATAAGCAATCAAATATATTTTTTTACGCTTCATATTTATACATTATATATATATATATATATATATATATATATATATATATATATATATATATATATATATATATATATATATATATATATATATATATATATATATATATATATATATATATAGACACACACACACGTATATATATACTTGAATTAAACAAATAAATCATGTATATGTATTTGTTGTGTTTGGTATTGCACATTGATATACAAACAAATATGAAGACTTAACCTACAAAAGGAAACTAATTAATGAGAACATCAATGAGTAGTGGAAATCCATTGCATCTAAATGGAAAAAACAACATTTTTAAATCGGTTCAACCCGGGCTTGGACAAGATTCAGCTTTTTGTCGAGTCTTGGTACCTTATAACGAACTTGTTTTTATTATTTGGTTTAACCTGGTAAATCAAACCAAATAAACCAAATCCAATTAAAATACCGATTTAACTTATTTAACCGAACCGATTTAACCAAAAACCGATGAACGTTAACCAAAAACCGAAATAACTGAACCGATTTAACCGAAAACCGAAATAACCGATCGAATAACAACAATATATATTATAACTACATAATTTTCTTGGAGTGCAACTACGAGTATTCTAACCGGTATATATATAACCCTGGTATATATATAACCCGTGTCAGTTTTCAGGTGTTGCCTCCCTAATTTCTCCCTCCCCTGTCAATTTCTCTTTAATACGCAGCGAAAGACAGAGTGGTGCGTGTATGGCTGAGATAGGTGAAGGGTTAGCTAATGGACACTATGGAGAGACACTTGATATAAAAGATGAACCGGTTTCTTTAACCGCAAATTCCACCTCCCTTTTCACTCTTCCTTTCTGCCAGAAGGTGATTGATTTGTTTATCTAAAACTGATCTTGTCTCTTGTTTTTATTCATGAATATCTATGGGTTTTTGCGTCTGTCTCTCACGTTGTATTTTCTTTATTCTTCTTCTACAAACTCTCATTCAAGATGAGTGGTGTTATAGTTCCACCACAAACGATAATTGCTTATTTAAGGTTTGATCTTCGGGGCAGTTGGTAGCAGAATTTCTGGGCACATATTTCATGGTGTTTGCAGGATGCGGGGTGGTGGCGGTGGACGTGGAGAAGGATCATGTGATCGGTCAAGCCGGAATTGCCATCGTATGGGGAGTGGTGGTGATGGTGATGATTTACTCCGTTGGCCACATCTCTGGTGCCCATTTCAACCCGGCAGTCACCATCGCTTTTGCCTCTTGAAAGAGATTCCCTTTAAAAAACGTGAGTACGCTTTTGACATTCGTTAGATTTTAATTTTACATTCTTTCCCATTGAAACATTGTTCTTTAGGCACTTGCATACGTCGTCGTTCAAATACTCGCGTCAACTCTTGCAAGCGGAACCCTACGATTAGTATTCAACTGGAAACACAATAATCTAGGCGCCACCGTCCCCGCCGGATCCGACCTTCAATCTTTGGTGCTGGAATTCATTATCACATTCTACCTCATGTTTGTTATTTCTGGGGTTGCTACCGACAATCGTGCAGTTAGTAACTTCTTTCATTATCACATTCTACCTCTTCTTATTTTATTTGGTTTGACTTCTATTCTCGAATTTATAATTGTTACTTGTATATCTAAATCTTGGTTGACTTCAATTATAAGCATCAAAACCCTTTTTTTAATATATGTGTTACAGCTTGTTTACAGTTAAAATTCCTAAGAATATTCTTAAGTCATCATATTTTTAATTTTGTTTATCCAGATAGGAGAACTTGCAGGACTCGCCATTGGATCAACCATTCTACTCAACGCCATGTTTGCAGGGTACGATTTCGTTTAAACAATATATTTCTATTCTTTCATTTGTTTGTTTGAAAATTGTCAAATACTTTTTGTTGGTGGTGGTTGAAGTCCAATTTCAGGGGCATCGATGAACCCAGCCAGGACCCTAGGCCCGGCCATTGTGTTGAACCAATACAAAGGCTTATGGGTTTACATGTTGGGACCAATTGTTGGAGCTGTAGCCGGTGCATGGGCGTACAACTTCATCAGGTTCACCGATAAGCCTCTACGTGTCATCGTCAAGAGTGCATCTTTTCTCCAACGTAGCAGCAGACAAATTCAGAATGAAATTCAAGTAGTCTAATTAAACCTATATTTGTTCACTATGTGTGTATGTTCATCCAATAAAGCATTTGATATTCTATTTCCGAAGAACTTCTGTAAGAGGCATTCAAATAAAACAACAAAGTACATCCACTACAAGAAAGAGGTGCAATAGCGGCGACATATTTCGCTGCTAAAGGTTAAGATTGTCGCCACTAAAGATAATAGCGGCGACAAGTCGCCGCTAATAAGTCGTCGTTAAATTAACCCGGTCGTTATTGCTCACTTGTTGCCGGTAAAGGTAGTCGCCGGTAAACATAAATGTCGCCTCTATTGGTGTCGCCGGCAAAGATAAAAATAGTACAAAGGTAGTTTTTCCGGACGGTGCCAGAAGAGGTGGTAAAAATAGCACAAATTAGTTCAAAAATTCAAGTTTTAGCACAAAATCAACAAGCTTTTAGAAATTATTACCGAAGGTGATGGGGGAACTCGCCGGCTAAGGACCCTTGTCGCCGGAAATGAGTGAATTGTCGCCGGAAACGAGTGATTTGTCGCCGGATTTGAAGTGCAAATCGCCCGAAATGGAGAGTGTAGGTGAGAGAGTGTGCCGGTGGGTGTTTTGGGGTGGTGGTGGTTGGGAATCGTCGGGAAATCGCAGAAGTCAAAGAGAATTCGTCAATAAATAGTTGTGTTCGCGTAACAGACCGGAAGAAGGTGTTTTGCGGGTCATTTGGATCGTCGGTTAATAGCGGACAACGCTTTTAAGACCTTTAGCGGTGACACCATGGGAGTGAAAAATCCCGTCCATTTCTCCACCGTCGGAAGGTACACGTAATGGACGGTAATGATCGTTGGTGACACGGATCGATGACCAATGCATTAACGACGACACCATGTATTAGATAGTATCCAATATGACTTTAATGAAAGTTCAAAGGAATTAAATTGAATATAATATAGGAGAGAGATCAGAGATGGTAGAGTTCAATCCCCAATAAACTCTACAAAGAAGGATTTTATGAAATTATGGAGAAAAAAATCAATTTTAATACTTTCTCTTTCCTACATGACATTCTATTGAACTCTCTTAGAATTCAATGCAATGGAGATAGCCTTATAAGCGGCGACACAAAACACGTGTTTTTGTGAGTCACTGCTAAAGGTGGCACCGGATCACTGGTATTGTGACGATGTCTTGTAGTGATCCAATATCTTAACCCCAAACAAAACATATATCTTGACGATGTCTTGTAGTGATCCAATATCTTAACCCCAAACAAAACATATATCTAAGACGAAACAAATATCTAATCCCCGGTGAGAAAAAAAACCTCTAATATATAAAATCTTAAGGGGACAGGTAACTATAAATGGACCCATTTTCCACTAATTTTTTTTATGACATAAGAGCTATGATATATACCTGTTTTATGATCATAGACAAAAAAAAGTTTGTCATAAAAGTTATGTAATATTTCGAGGAATATTAAGGATTTAAGATCGACATAATTGTACGTTGTGAAAGTTACGTTATTTGCACCTTTTAAAAGTAAGCATATGGATAGCACACCAACAATCATGTCAAGGGATACACTTCACCTTATCGTTTTTATTTGAGAAGCACCTTTTTTGTAACTTCTTCAGCAATGACACTTCCTTCATCGCTAAATGTCGTCTGATTACTCATTTACTTGTACCTACAACAAGTTAAGATACACTAATTAGATTGTGTTTTAATCCTACAACAAATGCGACTTGCTTTATTGTAAATTGTCTATTCGTAATTTTGCCATATCCTTTGATGGATGCTTTTCCATTTTTTCCAAATCTAACTCCAGCTTTATTGATTTCTCTATAATCTTTTAAATGTTCTTTCTTCCCTGTCATGTGTCTTGAGTAATCTTTATCCATGTACCATCCATTGTCGTATTTCTCATCACATATAACCTCCAATTAGACAAGAAATTTAGGTACTTAAGTTGTTTGCATACATGTGAGTGTTCTAGATAGAAATAATAGTCAAGACTTCTTTTAGAATTCAATAACTATGATCTTAGAGAAGTGGGTTTCGATAACCATTTGCATACCAAATTCAAAAGTTTTGCAACTTTAGACTTCAGTATCCATTTCTTTACCGAATTCAGAACATATTTGGCATTTAAAATGGAATCCATTCTGAAACTGAAGTTGAAATTATTTTCTTTGAAGCATTGAAAGCTAATTTAGAGAAATAATTACGAACCCAGTTAGATGTTTTTGAACTTGATTGAACAGTAGTAAAGGAAGTGTTGTTCGTTGTCATACACAAAATTTACTCGTATGCTTTAATCTCCTCAATTGAAATTGATTTGTCATTTAAAGATATGCATCTTTGTCTAACCAAGCATGAAAATTGTCCACTTCATTTTTGGTTTTGGTGAAACTTGATTTGTTTGGTTTCACCAAATTTGTATTTGGAAATGTAGGCTTAATTGGTTCAAAACTTTGTTTTTTCCTTAGCTTTTGGCGACATTTAGGCCTTCGTTGTTGTTTCATTTGGACAAAAACTTGTTTATCAGAAAGTGGTTTCTGTTGTATACTTCCTTTAGCAATCCAAATTGATTTTTGAAATATCAAAAGTGGGATTTCATTTTGAGTACCTTTCTTGGTCCACATATATTTCTTCGAAGGATCAAAATTTGGTTGAGAATTAACATTTCGTTTAGTTTCTCATATGGTTGACCAAAATTGTTGGTTTGCTACTTTTTCATTATCTTTTTGAACTTTCAAATCCATTATAGGATTGACATGTTTTGAACAACCCTTCTTAACAAAAAATTGATTTGGACAATTTAATACACTTGGATATACAACAACTTTGACATCCAAACACTCTTTTTCTTGTTCTTTTAAAATGTGTTAAAATATGGAGGAATTCACTAAAGAAGTTTTGAAGATTCATCATTATTTCAGAACTCATTACCGAAGTCCCCTTCAAAATTATCAAAAGAAGGTTGAGCTTTAAACAAAGTCAAATTAGTACAATCTATTACTATTTCTTATTTGATCTCACTTATGACAACACATATATCATCTAAATCAACAAATTTCTCTGATTTATTCTTTTATTCTAAACTACATTTTTGACAAATTGCATTTTGTTATGAAGCACACAACGAATTGTTAACTATTTCTATAAATTGTTTGGAATCTAAGTGTTTTTCCACATCCACTATTCCATAATGATACGACATGTTAGGAAAAATCTCAGAAGAAATAATATTTTTGCATTTATATGAAATTTCATCAACGGGCTCAAGTTTGTATTCTAGAAAAGGAAACATCTATTTGTGAAGGTGTTTCGAAACCACACGACTCTTACAAAAAATTATCAGTTTAGAGTACGACCGCTTCACAATATTAGAAATATGTTTCTTTGTTTCAATAACAATGTGTTATTATTTCTAAGTTCAATCATGTCATCATTTAACCTATCAATCTTATTATTTAACTCCTCAATCATTAATTTCTTATCTTCCGACACTCTCTGCATGACTAAATTCACTTACCCTTCTTTGATCATGAATACTAAGGGAGCCTTATATAAGTTCTTTTCTGTAGTTTTAAGAATAGAATGCAACTGCAAGATTGACTTCATCTATCCGTTTAAATTGTAGTGCATAAGTTATTTAGAATTAGCATAACTGCTTGTTCATTTTCTAAGGGAGACCCACGAGTCTCAATTTGGTCAATGTAGCTTTTCATCTTGAAAACGTAAATACCTATTGGCTGACATTTTTCTATATTCCATGCATGTAATGCCCTTGATAATGTCACAAAGTTCTAGATTTTGTTTTTTGAAACATATTTTTTTAGTTCACAAAGGATCTACATGCCTTGTAGTTTTCCATATTCTTTTGAAGGTATGGAATTGTACTAGCCAACATGAGATATGTAACCTTATTTTCTCATCATACTTCTTCTTCTAATCGGTCTTAAAAGTAGCATACGATGTGCACTTTCACGGTTTCACCAGGTGGGCCATGAAGGGTTTCCTCAATGACTTGTAGCTACTTTTTCATGCTTAAGAAGTATTTTCAAGTGATGATGCCAATCGTTCAAGCTTGTGGCATTTAGTTTGTCCTTTTGTATGAGAAAAGTAAGGGAAAAGTTATTAATGGATGTAATGCCCATCTATAAAAGTTAAATAAATATCGAATTTTAGTATTGTTGGTATTAGTATCCTTAGTAACTTGATCACCATTGTGTTTGTTATCAAAATCCATTAAAAAGGATAAGATCTATGTTCGATGGTTACTATATGCTCTATCAATCATACACACAATAATAGGTCAAATCGATAGACAATGGCTACCAAATGTATCAATTATACAACTCTTAGATATTTATAAGACTCATTATAGCTCCAAAAAGATCTATATAACATGCTTAGTCCCATGCTTATGTCTAACCGTCTAACTAAGGCGATGGTTTAATCATCCAAGTTGGGACATGTGAACTTCCCTCTTAAGTTTCAACAAGGTAGGGAAATTCACTTTAGGGTGGCATATAGCTATGTTAGACCAGTCCCAAAAATGTTGTAGCATGTAAAGTTTTTCCTTAGGTGAGACCATGGTAGAGAAATTCACCTTAGGGTGACATATAGCTAGGTCAGATCATTCCAAAAAATGTACTCACAAGTTGTTCCAACTCTCACATGATATGATTCAAATTTAGCGTGTTTATATTTTGTATATCAGTTCATTACAAAATATTGTGTTACGAAATAGCTTGTGTGCGTGCAATGTGTTTGTAAAACATCTTTATCCTCTGAGGCGATTCCTCGTCAAGATTCCATATCTCTATTCTTCGAGACTGTTCCTCATTACATTTCTATATCTTTATGAATTGAGGAAATTCATCATTACTCAGTAATATCTATATCCATTGAGGCAGTTCCTCATTATACATCTATATATTTATCTATTGAGGCAGTTCCTCATTATAATTTATATCCTTACTTGTTAGGAAATTCCTCATTATACTTCTACATCCTTATTAATTTAGGCAGTTCCTCATTATACTTTATATCCTTATCAGTTGAGGCAATTCCTCATTATACTTCTACATCTATATCTATTTAGGAAGTTCGTCGTTATTTTTCTATATCCTTATCTATTGAGGCAGTTCCTCATTACTCTTATGTATCTCTGTTTATTGAGACAGTTGTAACGCCAAGATACTCTTTTTATATAAATGTAATAAAAAGGGTAATTTGGTCTTTTGGACAGAAAAGAATTTAGTGTGAAATAATATTTTGAGTTTTGGACTTAAAATGTTATAAAAACTGATTTTGGTCATTTTACCGCAAAAGGGTATTTTGGTCATTTGACCATGTGAAAGACCCAATATGAAAAATATTGTTGTTAGTGGCAAATGTATAAAGAATGAAAGTTTTATTGTAATAAAACTTGATTATTGTGGTCAAAGTTCAAGAAAATGAACTTAGGGACCAAAAATGTAAAAATTTGAAGTATAAATATAGAGAGGTTGACTCTCTCTTTGACTGGCCATTTGTGCAGCTACGGGAACGATTTTGGGAGCAAAATTCTGCAGAAATCATGAAGCTTGAGGCAAGGAATTGGAATCATAGCTTGGAATTGGTGATTCCTATGTTAATCAAGGTTAGTAAACTTGATTTTAACCAAGTTCTTGAAGTGTTCTTGGTTTGGTTTTATAGAAACTGAAATTTGTAAATTTCAGTTATGATTATGTAGTTTAAATGGTTTAATGCTTCCATTAAGTCATGCTAAAAGGACTTAATTCAAGAAAATGGAAGTAGATTGCTATTTATGATGAATTTGAAGTTTTGGGGTTTTGGGACTAAGAACCCTAATTCTTCATTTTGATTGATTTAGTTGTTTTGAATGGTTGAAAACCTTGTTAAAGTATAAGGTTTTAGCCTAGAAACAAACCCCAAACGATTAAGGACTGGATTAAGGACTTAATGGGCCAAAACTGCGTGCTACAGTGCACAAATCGCGGCTGGACAGGAGACCTGCGCAGGCGCCAGGCGCGGTGCGCCCAAGACCAGGGCGGGGTGCGCCCAGGCGCAGTGCGCCCATCCCCTGGCGCGGTGCGCCCTCCTGGCAGGGGACTTTAGAATCGCTAACTTTCGTTTGGCTTGTCCGTTTTACCTCAAACTTGAACCGTAGGCTCGTTATGGTCTGAAAAGTTGGGGCAAATTATTAAATTGAGTTTTCGACCCCTCGGGGGCACTGTAGATCGATTCGAATGCCTCGGTGAATAGTAAAATTCATAAAAAGTTAGTAAACGGAAAGTTTATTAACTAGGCATTGTTTATAATGATATTGTATTGAACTCTATTGCATTAGAGTCAATTGGAATGATTATTAACCTATTATCATTTGGTATATAAATGATTATATAGGTATGAGACAAAATGGTTGTGGTGCATGCAAAGGCAAGAAACAACCGGAATTTAAATGCAGCTAGCATCCAGGTGAGTAATCTCACTGATATCATATATGATATATGATGATTGAATTGTTACAGGTTGAAACTTACTTGTGGGACGAAAATGACAAGTTTGAAGATATATGAAGATGACAATACCAGATAAGCCGTGAGTCTGATAAAGACAAGAACGGAGTTGTGAGTCAACAATATTGATATGACAATATCAGATAAGCCGTGAGTCTATTATAGACAAGAACGGAGCTGTGAGTCAGTCGATATTTATAGTACGACAATACCAGATAAGTTGTGATTCTTTAATAGACAAGAACGGAGCTGTGAGTCAAACCTATACATAGACAACAGCGGGCTAACCCGTGAGTCTAGGCAACAGCGGGCTAACCCGTGAGCCATGGTTTATTTTGATGAGCCAGACTTATATAGACAACAGCGGGCTAACCCGTGAGTCTAGGCAACAGCGGGCTAACCCGTGAGCCAAGGCAACAGTGGGCTAACCCGTGAGCCATATTTGATCGTGAAAGAAACTGTTAACATATGGTGCGGCCTCTCGTGGCTATGATATTCTGGTGCGGCCTATACGGCTATGATTATGGATGTTATATCCAACTGGTGCAGCCTATATGGCTATGACATTATTATATAGAAACGGTGCGGCCTTATGGCTATGATTTCGGGTTGTTGAACCCAAACTGGTGCGGCTTTCGGGCTACGATTCATACACTGGAAATGTCTTGGTACGGCTTGTATAGCCATGACAAATGATATGACTTATATAGTCATGATATATGGTATAGTCAAATATGACTAAGAAAGAGGGGACAGAAATGGTATAGAATTGATTAGACTGGTATGCAAATAACAAACTGGATTATGATAAAGTGTACAATTATCTACTGTGATTTGAAAATCACATGATATCACGATTCGGCCGGTAAGGCTAGACAGTAGGATATGAAATCCTCAGATACATACGGTTAGCCAGTAAGGCTAGTAGTCTGGGTCCGATATCCAGACAGTTATATGATTGTATTTTGATACATGTTATTTGCAGATACGATTACTCACTGAGCTTTGTAGCTCATACCGTTTGTTAAATGTCCCTGCAGGTTAGCATGACCCTAATAAGGGTAAGGATAAAGTCCGTGACTCAGGAAGTGGGCTTGTAGATGCTGTCTTTAGCAGCCCGGCTTCAAAGGAGACTATGGTATTTTATACTCTCCTTGATACACTTGTACCCGTGTTTATTAAAATATACCCCTTTGTTATGGTTTTACGTAATGAAACCTTTGTTTAAAATGAAAAATTTTCAGGGGTGTTTTTGTTTTAAAAGCCGGGTGTTACAACAGTTCCTTGTTATACTTTCCTATTTCTATTATCAAGGCAGTTCCCATTTATACTTTCCTTTCTCTATCATTGAGGCAATTCCTAGTTACAATTTCTTTTCTTCATTATTAGGGTAGTTTCCCGTTATACCTCCCTCTCTCTAATATTGAGGCAGTTCCTCACCATAATGTCTAGGCACGTTGCCTTAACCACGTAAGGGAGATTTACATACTTACACTCTTAGAACTGACTCGTATATTCACGGATTTTACTAGTTATCAACCTAGAAGTTAAGTTCTTGATTTAGGTCGGTGTCACCTAACATTTTCCTACTTCCTTACATTCTATTGCTACCATATACTAACCATTATTGAAATCCAACAATGCCAATCCTTGTAATGGATTCAAGGATAGCTTGTGCCTCTTTCTCACCAACGATGTAGGGTTATACCTACTTCCTACCCATCTAGCGATACACTATTCTTGTCGACTATTAACCCAACGGATCTAGGTTCTAACACCGATACATCAGTATTTCACATACAATCACAACATAGCATATACAGCACATCAAAACAGCTATATTAATATAATACCATACATTCAATATATTGTAGTAGCATGTACTCACCTTGTTGATGACATTGTTTTCCCCAGTCCAATCCAGTCTTAAAGTCTTTCAATATCATATAACATTTTTATTTGACAATCACATCTCATATACCACAATGGTCCAAGGCTATACCCCAGACTGAATCAACTATGCCATAAACTTAAACATAGCGTCGCAATCAACAACCCAACGCATCGCTATTATGATCGGATAACGTGCCGCGATCACCCAGCCAACGTGTTGCTATCAGGATCAAGCAACGCCTTAAGATCCTTGAACAATGTGTTACATCTCATGAACATTCAAGCAACACGTCGCCTCTCAAGAGGAATGCGTCACGTCTTCTAAATACAACGACTAGACCTTGGTCTGGTCCGTTTCAAACCTAGTTAAACCTCATTAAGTCGACTTTTAAGTCATTGTTTCTAGCCACAATGGTGTGGGTTTCTAACCATAAGGCCTCATAATCGAGTTCTACAAAACCATATCATAATTTCATTATAAATTTATCAAGAATGAGATTGGGGGTTTTCCTTTAATCCCAACAACTGAGGTAAATCCTTTGAAATCTCCTTGTTTCTTCCCGATTCCAGCTCATACGAACTCAGATGATCATTCCCCTCCTCTGTTCTTCCCCACATTTGGGAAAAAAAATATACTCCAAATGGTTGGTCTAGGGTTTTATGTCGCGACTGGCCTGTACGAACTATGCGTCATGTCAAACCAATGGATGTGTCGTGATTTTCCCGAGTTCTTTGCGTCACGATCTCCCGATACTCGCACCACGATGGCCTTATCCCATCATGTCGCATCCATTAGCACTATGCGTCGCATAATGCTGTCTTTATCAAACACTTAGTCAATTACCAGTGTTAGCACACATTCACCCGTCATTGCTTTCCACAATGACCATAATTCCCTTCTTGATCACGTGAACAATTAGCATCTCATACATGTTCTCAATAATTAGTTAGTGACGAAATGCTCGTCAAATACGCACAAACACACACACACAAATTTAGTTTTTACATAATCATAAAATATTTTGGATGATTCTATATCTTACAATAATTTTTATGTTTTCTTTTTTTTTTTTGTGACAGGATAATTTGTTGCATATTTGTATTAAATTGTTGATGCTTCATTACAAAACGACGATGAAAAAGGCATGGATACTTATAATATACTTTCACTCAACTCTAAAGTTCATGCAAGGACCACAAAATCCACTTTTGGGTCATAATACTCTAGACATCAAAAAATTACTTGATGTATATCTTGTGTTTATATCTATATTTGAAAAAGTATATTTTTTCTATAATGTATTTTCTTTCTCTATATATATGATTTTTTTTTTGTAGTATGAGACATTAAATGTGATTTTGCTTGTATTCGTACATTTTAAAAAATATATGTTTTTATAAAAATACAATGCATGTCGTAATTATATGTTATAAAATATCCGTCAATAATTAAAAAAAGTCACAAATTATGACGTGCAAATAGACTCTTATAAATGTATGTCATAAATTTCTTTAGTAATTATATTTTACAAATGTTCGTCATAGATATACAACAGACATTTTGTCGTGAAAATCTTTTTTCTAGTAGTAGTGAGAACAAATGCAAAACATGGAAAAAAAGTTTCCAACAAAGTCAAGTTGAGGAGCAAAATGAAATGGAAGGAGGCAAACTAAAAAAGATTTGAAAATGTATGAACGACAAACTTAATGCGATTTACGTTAAACTCAACTTGAAGAACAATTCGCGACAATTGTAAGTGGAATCAACCCACCTGGTAATCTACCAAACAATTCTTAGTTTTATGTTTTCAAACACTGAACTTAACATTGAGATAATATCATAAAATGGTAACAAATAATATATAATTTACTCTTTAGGTCACTTTTTTTTAATTGTATTCAATATGTCATTAAACTTTTTTCAATGTTGTCATTACATCATTAAAGTGTATTTCAATTGAACAATTCTGTCAAATTCGACGTCATTATGTATACAATGTTAATGTTAGAATGATATAAATCGGTAAATTCTGTTATATTGAATGATACAGTGGACAACGCGTAGGATTCAGTATCAGTTTATTCGGTTAAAATCTACTCTAATGGTGTAATTAAAACACATAAAAAAGTTTAGTGACCTATTGAATACAATTAAAAGATAAGTGACCTAAAAATCAAATTATGTATTATCGGTTGACATTTTATGACATTAACCTTTAAACAGTTGTAATTTATATATGATACTTTTAATATATTGACAATGCCTAGTCTATTGTAATGTCTTTTAGTTGTGGTTGAATATTAATATTATTATAGGTTTAATGTAGTGTGCTTGATGTTTATTATTTTTGTGGTCGAATATGAATATTAATTTTGACAGAAAATATTTGATTTTTTATTGTTTTTAAAAAACCATTTAGTTACGAAAATATCCGTCACTAACAGAGAAACTCTGTTGAACTCCATATAAATAAATCCGCCAGTAAAAGTTAAAAAGAGTCAGGGGCGGTTTCTATAGTAGTGCACCGGGGGGCGCGGCACCTGCTAAAATTCGTATATGTAGAGGAATTTTTTTTTTAATTTTCTAATGGGTGCAACGGTGCGAGAAAGAAATGTGTCACCACTTAAATAATAAAGTGTCACCGACTCACTAAATCTAATTTGGCTAATTAAAAGATGTGTTTGTCAGGTAATGTTGGAAAAAAAATTTCGATGCCACGACTATTGTCGACCAACTTAAGTGGGTCACCCAAATCCATCAAAAATCCATTAGTAAATCATCCCATTGGTAAAAAGCGTTTGCCGAATTATGTAGGAACATTTGGACGAAAATTTTCGTTAATATTCCGTCACATCGGTACAAGGTTTTTCACGACAGAATATTCCATCTTCCGTCGGAAACATTTTATCGATGAAATGCCAACGACAAGGCAGTCGAAATTATATTTTTTCTAGTAGTGGTTACGCAACATGTATTTTCTTGGATATTGGTTGAGAATTATTCATAACTTTTGGCTGATTGGTTCCATATCTGCTCAAAAATCGGTTCATGATTGTATATTCCCGGTTCAAAACCATATAAAACCAAAGCGTTTTTTTATGTCTTGTTTGGGACGAACTAATTATAAGTAAATTCGAACCAATGTCTTGTTTTTTGTTCTTTATTTTCTGTTTTCTAGTCTTGATCGAGTTCCGATTGGATCTCACATCAAGTTCTATTCAACCCCAATGCATACTTTTAATTGCAATCCTTTAAAATAACTAATAATTTTGATTAGAGTTCTGTGAACTCAAAATAGATTGCATCACTAATTTGAATATTAATTTGAATTAAGTTGATAAAAGAGCATACAACCCAAGATTCAATGATATTAATTATCTTTAGGATAATAAGAAACAAATACTACAAATAGCATAGAATTCGTCTTTCATGGAACATAGCCACCGTGACCGCCACCAGCCCCATTTCCACCACCACCACCATACCCCCCTCCATGTTCACCACCACCTCCTCCACCTCCCGACCCACCACCTCCACCACCACCATACCCACCTCCATGTTCACCACCACCTCCTCCACCTCCCGACCCACCACCTCCACCACCACCATATGCACCACCGTAAGCTCCCCCTGCACCACCACCTTCTCCACCACCGGTTCCATATCCACCTGCTCCACCTCCTCCTGATCCTCCGCCACCTCCACCACCATGTCCACCTCCACCACCGTATCCAGGACCACTCTCCCCGCCGGCTCCATACCCACCACCGCTACCACCTCCTGCACCCCCACCATAACCTCCTGCATGCTCGCCACCAGCACCATAATACCCACCACTACCACCACCACCACCACTCCCTCCGCCTCCTCCACCTCCATATCCACTACCATGTTCTCCATACCCACCATACCCCGAACCACCTCCTGTACCACCACCACTACCTCCATAACTAGGAACATGTTCGTATCCACCAGCATATCCACCTCCACCGCCTTGGCCCCCACCGCCACCACCGCCATATCCTCCTCCATGTACACCTCCTCCTCCATACCCACTACCACTACCACTCCCTGAACCCTCACCGCCACCCCCATATGAACCATATCCAGGCACTACATGCTCACCTCCACCTCCACCTGCACCACCACCACTGCCTCCTCCACCTGCACCACCACCACTACTCTCATAACTAAAAAGTGATCTGGTGGCGGAGCAAATGCCAATGCAAAAGAAGACAAAGAAAACACTAAGAACAAGTTTCCGAGTAGCCATTTATGGAAAGTTGAGTAACTACAAAGATCTTGAAATGCAATTTATAGGCATTCCTTAAGGGGGGGATTTGGGGGTGGGGTAGAATTATGAGGATTGGATGAGTGAGTGTGCACATGGTGAAGTTTGGGTGTGACCAACCGAGCCCATATTGGGTCCAAGCTGCACCCTAGTGTTGCGCACTTCACCGCACTTTAGACGTAGAGAGAGCTACCGCACCATGGATAGCCGATATGTATGGACCAATTTGTGCTGTCACCCACATCTTATCATCATTTTCAACCATTCTGTAATAAAACATTACACTAATGCGTTGATTTATTTTATTTTTTTTACTTCAAGTGATGCTTTTGCTTCACCGATAACTACATGCTTAATAGTAGTTCGATGTTTTTGAATTTGATTATGTCTTTTTAGTGGATAAACAATGATGCAATGACAAAAGATCACAATTTTGCCATATAGATATGATCATCATGTTATCTAGAAAAGAGTCAAAGACTCTATGAAATTGGAAAAGAATAACTTGAAATACATCCCCTTAACAAAAATTAAAAAAAATACTCTATGAAAATGGGAAAAATAACTTTAAATACATCCCCTTGACAAAAGTTGCTAAGTGTATACGGATGTAGAGATGCAGTGTATGACGTATATTAGACCGATAGTGTTTAATTATACAAAAGCTATAAATTTTTATTCCAACCAAAAACACAAAATACGGATTCAATCTCAATCTCTTATGTATACAAAATACGCAAATTCCCCATGATAACTATTACTCTTGATTTCTCTTTATATGCCTCTTGAGTCTTGATCCTACCACCCTTGGACACAAATGAGAGATGATGGTAATTGATAGGCGCAACAATTCACGACACAACACGAAACACGATACGAACACAACACGCAAATAAAACAAGTTTGGGTTTACCCGTTTTATTATACGGGTCATGTTCGACTTGGCTATCGGGTTCACGGGTCAACCAGCTAACACGCTTATTTTTTCCAATAGATTAAATGCTTTTACGTAATGTATTGTAGATTTATCGGGTTTACGGGTCAACCTTCGTAACACTTTGATGATTTCACTATTTCAGTATTATATGGGTCGATATTGACCCGCCAACCTGATTTTAACCTACCAACCCGTTTAATTATATGGGTTACACAGGCCGTGTCCGTGTTACATGTATACAGGTTTGTTTCGATTTGTTTGACACGATTAAATATATGGATCGTGTTCGTGTCGACTTATTCTGACCCGTCAATCCACCAACCCACGACCCATCATCCCGAATTGCCACCCACTAATGACAATGATACGATTTAAACTTTTATTCGTCTGGTTATTTATGTATTTTATATAATTTACTGGATATCATATTACAGGAAGACAGCTAAATACCCATTTCATTGTGGGCACTAGCCTTCCTCCCCATGTGATATACTTAATCATTAGTTTCACCCAAAAAGTATGTTAAGTCAACTATTCTCCGTCATATACACTCAAATTCGTTTATCTATCACTCTTAAATAGAACCAAAAAATTTATGTCCCACTCTCTCATTAGAACTTTCATTTGGGCCAAGCTTCACAATCTTGGCCCATATTAATCAGTAGTATAAACATCACTAGCCCAATTATTAGTCTCTAACCCCAAAATATAGCACTAGACCAGGTAGACCTACTCACCTACATACATACCGGCCCAACTCCCAAGTTACGTAATGAAATTGAAAGCCACATAATGAAAAACGACAATTTTGACACATCATTCAACACAAAAAGTGGACAAAAATTTAGTGGGAGATAAAAGGTGATTTTCCCTTTACTTTACAATTATTGACATCCACAAAAATAAAGAAGGATAATTAAAGAGACGTAATTAAACACGAAAACATTAAAAGTGGCAAAAATTCTTAAAGCTAATTGATCATAAATAGAGCAACTTCAAGAAAACAGACCAAGTATGGAGTCTCAGAGTGTGAGCCAACCTTCTCACAGGTTTTGCTTCTTCATTTTAAGCTTTTTTTAAAAAGATTTCTTGTGATCATTTATTAAACTGATAGAATTTGTTACGATAATAGTTTATTTTCAATGGATCTTCGTCGATTGAGGTGATGTAATGATACTACTATATTATAATCTATCAATTAACGCCAAAACCCCTCTTGGAATCCGATTCTATAAACACTAACTAGATTTGTTTCCTTTCCACGTGTACAGCACTGAAAACAAGCCAAAATTTAAGTGCCCAGAAGGATGGACATGCACCGTTACCAAAACCGACCCATCTAAAGTCGGTAAACCGTTCGCAAAATGCGGTGGCGGTGGTTGCTCATGTGTCACGTATGTTCTCTAAATGCTCATACTTTTTAGGACTATTTTCAATCTCAGGACAGGACATGACAGTACAGTACAACACTGGCTGTGTTCAGTCATGTCTTGTCCTGCAAAAGACACACAAGACAGTACAGGTATTGTCATGTCGTATACATGACTGTATTGTCTTGACCTGTACTGTCCTGTATTGTGTGAACTAAAGTAACGCGATATGGTGTAACAGAGAGAAAAGCGTGACACAAACGGTGGAGAGCATTGAAGGCGCGAAAGTATTTTGTGAGTGCGGTGAAGGTTGGTCTTGTGTTGTGTCCAAGACTGAGGGGCCTGAAGCTGGAAAGACGTATTTTGAGTGTGGTGAAGGTTGCATTTGTGTCATAGATGAAACAAACACCGTGAAGGTTGTTTGTGCTTGAGTTTCATATAAGTCTAAAGTGTTAAAAAAGAAAGAAATAACCAAACACTATTCTAAATATTGTGTTTGTCCTAAAGTTTGTGTTTAGCCACTATGGCTGTCATGTAACAAAGTATGTGAAGTTTGTGTTTTATATAAAAAGTATATATAGAAACTAGTATATTGTGTATAATAAAAATGTCCATAGAAACACTAATCATTGAGCTTAATTAGTTACAAACTTTGTTAATCTGAAATATATACTTACACTGTAATCTCGATTTGACTTTAAGAATCACAGAATAATGTCATCAATGTAGAAGCTTGAATGAAGATTTATTCAGAACACATAGCAATTACCAGAAAGAGGTCCATTTCAGATTCGTTTTTGGAATTAAAGCATGTATGATTGCACTAACTTCATAAGATTATACTCCAAAACATTACCAAAAACAGTGAATTACATGGAAAGAAGCAATATTGTTACGATAAACAATGTAAATTCGAGTACCACATACAGTAATCTCGAACTAATGCGATCGGTAATGAAAATTTAAAGCTATGAATTCACATACAAGAAGGAATTGAAATCAAACCTCAGAAATTCAGTTAATCGGATGAACAGAACAATGTAATCTGCTCACGGAAACTGCGATCCTTCGGCCTCAAATCCCTCCGTACGTAACCCTTAGCGACTTCCTGATTAAACGACTCAAATCCTTCCTGTCCGTTCCTCCGCCACATATCCTCCGCGAAACTCCGGTGAGCATAATACGCCTCCGCACGTACCGCCACTCGACGGCCGCCGTTTCCAGCATCGCGAATTTCCGGATAAACAGTAATCGGAAGCCTCTCGTAATGTCCAAGGGTAATGCCTTCAAGCACATCGAGGCGTTGAAGGCCAGCGTCGGAAACGGAGTAAAGCTCGCCGCGGACACGGTGGCGACCAGTCCCAGGGAGGTTGAGGAGGAATGGTACGCCGTGGGGACCACGGACGAGTGGTAGATGGAGGTCGGTGATGTAATTGCCAATGAAAACGGCGTCGTTGTGGGAGATTAAATCTTGCATCAAGGTGTGGTTAGCGAATCCGCGTTTTAGAGTGCCGTAAGAAAAGATTAGGGTTTGTTTGGGTGAATCGACGGTGTTGCCGGAGATCGTCATCACTTTCCGGCGACTCTACAAAGCTCAGATTAGGCGCCGATTACCAGAATTGAGTGGACCGCCGGGCATATGGTGGCGTGCAATTTTTGTTTGTTGTTGCCGGCTACTTTTGTTGTGGCCCAAAATTGTAAGCATTAAATACACGGTTACGTGTACAACTTTTAATGCATTACGTACAAGTAATTAGTGAATTGTTTATTACGGAAACACAAATCTCAGCTATTCAGACAGTGAAAATATAGATTTCTATTTTGTACTCGTTTCCGTACACCCAATGGTCACCGAGAAAATTTTATTAAAATAGTAGCTAATAACTATGTATATTGGTAAATTTTTATTTCAGCTATGTAATTTACAACGTAATTTATTTTTTGTGCAATTTAAAATATGTATTTGTATTATTTACGGAAAATAGTAACTTCTTTGAATGTTAAACAAGACAATATTAAGAACAGCAGATAACTAACTCTACTTAATAACACCAAGATCTGTACTAATAATCGTCAAACTGAGTAAAACTGATTTTCATAATCTTTTCGTTCTAAAAAATGGGAATTTTAATTAGGTACATAGCTTAGGCTATGTTTGGCAGACTAACTGAAAAACTAGCTGATAGCTGAAAAAATTAGCGGTAGCTAGAAAGCTAGCGACTAACTAAAAAACTAGCTGAGCTGAAAAACTAGCTGATAATAAATGACGTTTGGTAAAAACTAAGTGACAAAACTAGCTGAAAATCGTAAAATGACATAAAAGGACATGCACAAAATTAATCCAATATTATAAGAAAAACCATAATACATTAAATTAAATTAAAGTAAATACTAAATAAAATATTACAGATTTTAAAATAAATTTCTTACATCCCATATCATATTCGCAATATTATCACGAAGTTCTCGCATCTCATGACGCGACTCTTGAATGTTCGCATGATTAGATATTGAATGATTGTTTTGCTCTTCTGAATGTATGTAATCAAAATGTTGTTCAACGATGTTGAAAATCATATATATGTTAGGTCATTCATTCGAATATAGTTATGAAGGGTAAAGGAAGCGTAGATATATGTCAATTTGGGATAAAGAAAGCATAGATAATATTTGGGATAAAGGAAGCGTAGATAATTTGGGATAAATGAATCATATCCCCTGTGAGGATAAAATGAGAATATTTTGAAACCGCTACTCAAAACGTTACTATTAGTAGCGTTTAAAAAACATAGTTTGTTAGCTAGCTTATAAGTTAGTTTTTGGATTCCCAAACATGTCAAACTAAAAAAGCTCGAAAAAAACGTTAGTTTATACGCTAGTTGTGGCGCGCCAAACACAGCCTTAGTAAACTAACAAGAGAAAACTAAGAAATTTAGGTGATCATAATTAACATCGATAATATTCCGTGATAACGCATAATTGCAATATAGATAAACTTACAAATATGTATTTTAAAAACAAGGTTGTATCTTATGGTCAACAAAACAAAGAATGTTATTTTTATACAAGGTAGTTCATGAGGTGCAATCGACATACGAGAAAGGGAGGAATATCTTTGACGGTCTTGTAATGATAATAAACTTTTTTCATGAGCGAAAAAAAGAAAAAAAATGTTTTTATTCAAGGTTGATTTTGAAAATTAACTTCCTCGTGCGTTACGCAATGATAAATTATGTAGCTAAAATAATAACAAATAATTTTGTTAAAAATATACAAGTCATCATGATTTAATGCAAATAACAAAATTTATATAATAAATCAGAAGGTTGATTTAAAACATTATCATTATTTTAAATTGTATATTATAAAAAAATAATTATGAAAAGTTGAGGTTCAACATTTTCAACATTTATAATGATTGATATTTTTTAGAATTATGTCTTACTAGATAAAAATAGATAACTTGGTTTGTAAAATAATTAAAGTGGTTATAAAATAATATACATCAAAGTTAAACATTCAGAAGAAGTTAACATAATTTAATATTTGTTACATGTCCTTTGAACATGAATTAGAGTTCATCTTTGACTTTATTATACAAACATATCAATCATATTGAGGACTGTTGTTTTTGTGCTATAATGTAAAAATGGATGTTCTTAGGGTGGAGTACTCGCTACCGCCCTAATGTGGACCAATTATGCTTTTGTAAGAAATGAAATTTTCCATCTTATGTGTCGTAGATACTTTACTCTAAAAAATTATTTTATTATATATTCGCCGCCCGGTTTGATAAATGTATATATGAAAATCGGTGGCTTATTCTTATTTTACATACTCATATTTATAGCAAAACCGACTTGACTTTATTGGCTACAAATTGGTGCTCATGCAACCACGAAAATGTTTTTTTTTTCAATCTCAAAATTGATGATTTTTTAGAATACGTGATAGATTGACACATATTTTGTTGAATTAGATAGACGGTGATGAATTTTTTTTATTGGATTTACTTGATGTTTCCATTCCTATTTTTATAATGCATTTATCTTTAACCATTAAAAAAGCTCTCAAAACCATATACATATACATATGTATATATGTATATGTATATGTATATGTATATGTATATGTATATGTATATGTATATGTATATGTATATGTATATGTATATGTATATGTATATATATATATATATATATATATATATATATATATATATATATATATATATATATAACGAATAACAAATATTATGAAAAAATAAAAAATTACTATTTTTGATGACATAAAATTATTGAAACATCTATTATAACATTTGTATTTAAAAGACAAATCAAACTTACACGAAATCGTATAAAAATTATATAAATAATTTCAAGAACATATAGAATTTTGTATTACCTTTTATCACAAACACATTTAACCCCAAGAAATATCAACATTGTAATAATCAAATGATGCAGCAAAACCTATTTCTTCATCTATTCGTATTTAAATTTCAAACCCTTCAAACACATATTTGTCTTTTGTGAGAAAATCTTACTTATATACTAATAGTATAGCTTACATTTATAAATGAGAGGAATAGAAAAAGTAATTTATAGATGTCATTAATTTAAAAAATATGAAATATCATTTGGGTTTCAAATTAATATGATTTGAGATAACAATATATCTCTAACCATGTGGGGTTTGGATGACCTCTATTATAATAGATAGATAGATTGTGGTTAGACCTCTATTATAATAGATACATAGATTGTGGTTATCTTGATGTCGGTAAAGAATCAACTGAGTTTTGTTGGAAAATGGAAATTTTTGAATTAGGGGATTCCTGATGGGCTTTGATAAATAAAATAGAGCGTTTTACATTAAAACAGCAACAGAAGAATCTCTATTTGGGTTTGGAAAGCTTCTCCCAGTATGAGAGCTAGCCCAACGAAGAATCTCTATCGTGGGTGCTTATTGGCCCTGTGCAATGCGGCGCAACTCAATCTAGACGAAGATCAATGTCTTTAGTCTAAGCTCAGATAGCAGGTTCACAGTGGATGTGCTTTGTAGGAAGATTTACAGGAAATTGACAATAACTAGTGGCATTTCAATAAGATGTGTAATTGGGCCGGTTGATCTTACTCTTCATTTATAATTCCTTATCATACAGACATACATGCATCTAGCTTCTTGCTAGGCATTTTGTGCTTTTGTAAATAGAATTCTCGCAGGATAAAAGAAAAAAAACCTTGGAGAAAATGCCATCGGTATAAATGTTATCATTTAAAAGGTCAACGGCATGTGTGAACTAGTCATATGCGGTGTGCCGTGGTTGTTGCCTTGTTGGGGTCAAGTCCATATTGTCATTGCTTTTTTGACTTGATTTTACTTTCTCTAGAAGAATTGAAAGTACAAAATTCCTCGAGTATCAACTATATTAAGCGTATTTATAACTTTTATGCTTATAATAAAACGTTATTCGCATTTTTAATATAGAGAATCAGAATATGTAACTCATAAATCCATAACGACGTTTTTTATATTTTATATAAAAAGTTAATATACCTACATTTATTATGTATAATAGCAACTTTGTAACAATAATATGTTTATAAATAAAATATTTTTGTTACTGATAACTATATGTGATTTGTAATATTTAATGAATATAAAAATTAAAATATTTGTTTATACTGATAAAAATATGTGATTTGTAATATTGACTCAATATAAATATGTAGCTATTATAGATAAAATATACTATCGTTAATAAATATAAACATGTATTGTTGAGATGATATAAATACATTAGATATATTACAATAACAATCAGGTAT
This sequence comes from Cichorium intybus, assembly GCA_023525715.1. NCBI lineage: Eukaryota > Viridiplantae > Streptophyta > Magnoliopsida > Asterales > Asteraceae > Cichorium > Cichorium intybus. Next base: position 32,848,272 of record CM042017.1, on the reverse strand, counting down.
ATTTCTATTTTGCAAAACATATCCTCCTTTTATTGGTTGGAAAAGATTAAATTGATTTGAAATATTCTAATTAAATATTTAACATGTTGAATATCAATACGAAAAATTACATTTATAATAATAATCTAAAGTTTTAAATCCTAGAGGCTACTCCTAACTCGTTTGTAGTAATTCACCCGGTTTCTTTATTTTTTATTTTTCTAAATTTCTTGATTTTTCTTTTTGACAAATTAAACATTGAATATACATTAGACGGTTCATTCATAAATAACGAGTGCGGGTTCTCAATTTTCTAGAATTAGTTTTCATTCGCATATTAAAAATTAAAGATTCTTATAAATAATAAAGGCAAAATTAGCTACAGAACTTTCCAAAATAAGCTGTTTTTTTTTTTATGTTTTTCCACGATTAACTATGAATTTATCAATGGACATGCTTGGATATTACGGTTTCGTGGGAAATTCCATCTTCGTATTGTCCCCACTAGAAATTTTGAAAACTAAAAAAATTCATATGGTGCAACAAAATTATCTTTACTAAGAAAATGTTATTCTTCTATCGTTATATTATGATGTGGATCGTTCGGAACGACAATGGCCAGAAAATGGGAAAGAAACAGGGAGAATTGAGAGAACTTGGAGCAATTTTGTGATATATTCCCCACGAAAAAAGTTTCTCCCTTAAAAGAGAAACAAGACACGTAAGGCCGAAGGGTATGCCATACGCGCCCCTCCCCCCCCCCCCCCCCCCCCCCGGCGTCCTCCATGTTAGCATCCAAGACGCGGCAAACACCGCACCCCCCCCCCCCCTCGTCCTCCAAGGCCTGCGTCCAAGGGTAGTCTTCCGGCGAACGCGTGAAGACTTCGTCTTTTTCAAAAAAATTTGACCGTTGCTGCTATATGTGACCGTTGGAAATAAAAAAAAAATCAGTTTTTTTTTTTAAATTTCACTCTATATATATATACCTTTCAAACACATATCACACACAACTTCAAATACAAAATACATTTTCTCTCAATATACATATGGATTTCCATTCGGATTCTGAAGACTCGGGTGATGATTTGATATTCACGGCAATGATGGAAGTCGCGAATATTTACGTGAACCGAGCTGAAACTCCGGAAAAAAGGCGGCGATTAGCGGCGAAAAATAGAAACCGCGAAGAAGGACACGAAAAATTTATTTGCGACTATTTTTCCGAAGATTGCGTGTATGACGACAAGGATTTCAAAAGCCGGTTTCCTTTGACCCGATCGATGTTTCTACGGATCGTGCACGATTTGGAAGCCAACTACGAACTTTTCCAATTGCATACGACGGACGAGGCAAAAGGGGTTTTACACCACACCAAAAATGTGGAGCGGCTCTTCGTCTTTTGGGTTATGGATACACTTTTGACGCCGTGGACGAATATTTGCGGATGTCGGCAAAAACCGCTAGGCAAAGTATGTATGCTTTTTGTGAATATATTTATGAGTTATACGGTCCTATTTATTTACGAAAACCTACACGAAACGATGTTGAAGAACTATATGTGGCACATCACCAGTCACATGGTCTACCGGGTATGCTCGTCAGCATAGATTGTACGTATTGGGATTGGGCAAATTGTCCAAACGCGTGGAAAGGACAATACACCGGGGGTTATCACGGCACACCTTCGCTAATACTAGAAGCGGTGGCGTCACAAGATTTATGGATTTGGCATGCGTACTTCGAGGTTCCGGGGGCGAACAACGACCTAAACGTTCTAGATTCATCGCCGATATTCAACGATATCCTACTAGGCAAATCGGCCGACGTTCCGTTTAAAGTGAACGACTCCGAATACCCACGTGGGTATTTACTCACCAACGGTATATATCTAAATTATTCCACATTTGTAAAGGCGTACCAACACCCGATTGACGAGAAACGGGTACTATTCACGCAACGTCAAGAGTCCGCACGGAAAGATGTGGAACGTACATTCGGTGTCCTAAAAAAGAGATGGACTATAATGCAAAACCCGTCACGAGCATGGCACCTCGACAACATACGCAAAGTAATGTACGGTGTTATCGTATTACACAATATGATAATCGAAGAAAAAGATAGAAATATTTGCATCTATCAACCTCACAATATGACACAGGTGACAACGCTATCGTCACACGCGTCAAAAACAATTTATAACCCACTTTTACTATGTAGATAGGGCAAGCGGGGTCGAGTCCAAGGATTTAGTGGTTAACTTGTAATGAGTTGTAAAGTAAAATTTTAACGGTGATGGTAAAAATATTGAGATTGTAACTTGAGATTAAAGAAAGAATTACTTCCGGTTTAGTTATCAACAATTAGTTTCACATGTATTATTACAATGATTCCGATATAATTACTTTAACATAATTACAGTTTACTGACAATTACTATTACATAGGTAAATACATAACATGTTGAATCAATTATTTGTCTTTGTCTAACAATTAGGTAGATTAGGCACAAACAATGGTATAGCAATATTATGTTTTATCTAGATGATAGTAACGTTACAACTTCTTAACATATTAATTGGGCACAAAGTATATTAACTGATTATCCGTCTTAGCTCGTTATTTAGGTGAGATAGGCACGAATAATATGTTGGTAATACTATGTCTTGAGAATATGGTAATAAGTAGAAGTAAACACAAATGATTCACTAGTTATATTCAAAGAGATAGGAGTTTAAGAATTACAATAGTAAAACACTTGTCGGAATCAAAGTAAAAACATGCTATACTAAGAGTTGGATAACATTACCGGAAGTAATCTGAAAAGATTAGCCTTCCATTCGTGTGATGATCGTAGAGATGGTCTTGGTGTTCCTTGACATGTGACTTGATGCGGTTATCTTCCGAATTATCTTGAATTACAACAAGAATTACCACCGAGAGGGATGATATTTTGATTCTAAACAACTAGCTAAGAGATGTTTCAAGCTATTCTAACTGATAGAGAGTGTTTGAGTATCCTTATTACAAATAGAGTGAATTGGTGTTTAAATCCGTGCATAGAAGGTCTCTATTTATACTAGCTGAGCACAGTGCTCGCGTCGCGACCAAGGGGTCCGTCGCGGCGCGAGGAGGCGTCAGTCGTTGCTTTTGGTCGGCCACTGGTCTGGCTAGTGCGGTTGCTGGTAGTCTCGCGTTCATGGAGTTGGTGGTCTCGCGTTCATGGAGTAGGTGGTCGCGTCCAAACTCTTCGCGTCGCGACCATGTCCTTCGTCGCGGCGCGATCACTGTAGGTATTTGGGTCTTCTGCTTTGATTTTCTTCACGTCGCGACACAGGGTCTTCACGTCGCGAGTGCTGTATATTTTACGCGTTTTTGGCATTTTTGGTCTCTATTTTGAGCGTCACTTCCTCTGGTTTGATTGTTTCGTTACCGTTCCTGTAAATAAACCATAATTGTTAACACACAAATCCCTCTTGTTTTTCTCACACCAGCAGCTCCGGAGAACTCTGTTCAAGTTAAACATGAATCATAATTCATGTTTAGCCACCTGTTAATATAAGCCTGTTTTGATGTTGAGCTTATCAGGATTTCCTATGGTAAAATACCATAGTTCTGGCAGATTTGAATCTGCAACACAGCAGTGGGCTGTGATGTGCAGTGTATGAAAAATGAGATATTCTCTCGTTTAGCTTGCAATTTTGTGAGGATGTCTGGGGACGGTAGACAAATTAATCATAATTCTATTGAGAGAATTGATGATATCTTAATAGGATTTCCCCGTGATTTGTGAGTTGTTTTCTGTGTGAAAACAAATGGCTGGCTTGGGTTAGTATTGACCCGACAGTAGATCTATTATCACCGCCAGACTGTTGAGAGTCTGTGGTGTGCATCAGGAGCTGCCGTTGGAATGTGAGCTTTTGCCTATTTGTGAAAACATGCATTCTTTATAAAATGTGATTTGTTGGTTTTAACAGATGAGGTAGGTTAGACGGATCTGTCTGAACCATATCTGTTATGAAGAAGTATTTTGCATGTTTTAAGGCGGTTTTTGGATTCTTTAGTTTTGCACAAAAATAGAGTTTTTGTGTGCCTCTGAGCGTATTTATGCGATAAAACAGTCTTTAAATGATAGTGTTTTATTGTAAAAATAAAACACTATCAACAGGTGCCGACACAATTTGTTCCCGGTAGCGAGTCATACTTTACCCGCGTACTAGAAATACACAATGCGGAAATGAATGCCAATCTCCGACACGATTTGACGGAGTACGTGTACGCGAATCGCAACGACGAAACCGACGACGGCGACGACTAGGAAATGTTTTTTATTTTAAATTAATTTAGGACATGTTTAATTTTTTTTATGTCTTTTTTAATTTAATGTAATATTTTTTTATTTTAATATTATGGTTTTTAATTAATTTAATGTTTTTATTTAAATTTAATTTAATGTTTGGTTATAATTAAAAAATGGAAAATAAAAATATGACGTGGAAATTAAAAGGGTTGTCATGGGAGTCTTGCACACCCCTAGTGGAAGTCTTGGAAGTCTTCGTGACGTGACGATGACATGGCGGTAGTCTTGGGTTGTCATGGATGTCTTACACACCCTTCAGCCTAAACTACTAGGCATCCCCACAACCTCCTTTATTCTAGCACAATCATAACTTTTTCTGAAAACAGGAAAATAAAAGCAACAATTAAAATAGACCTATAATTAATTAACCCAAGCAAACAACAGGCTACTTCTCGTTGGATTCTTAAGTATTTTTCTTTTTAAAATTTTTTAAAAGTAGATGATATTTCATGGTTGAGACTTTTTAATTAATTATTAGATGTATTAAAATTGTTACATCTTAATATGAATGATATAAGATTTCAAAGTTATGATATCTGTATCAGGAAGTATCAAAGGAAAACACCATGATGTTTCTAAAATGACTACTTGAAATTAAACATAGTGCTTCATATATGTCATGTGTTTGTTATAGTTTTCACGTTACGGTTAATGATATGACACTTTCCAATAAGACGTTGTATTATTAGAAAAAAATAATTTGACGACACTAATCATGAAGAAGAAATATAATCTTTTAAATAACATCTTAAGGTTCATTATCTTTTGGTTGTTATGGATATGATAATTATCTATATTATATAAGCAAAGGGAGTAAAAATTAGAGACAAAGACACGTGTCCAAAAAAATTATAAACAAATGATGTTGGGCCGGGTTTTAATTAAGATCTTCGATACATAGTTTTTATGGACCCGGTTTATTTTAACACGTCAACATTTCCTCTATCTGTTTAAGTGTCCACTGACCGTTGATTTGAAATGATCGGATGGCTATTTTTGAAGTTATTCACTATCTCTTAAATGGGGGGAAGGAAGGGACGCCGACCTTTAAAAGTTAAGTTCTGTTTTCCTTGATGAGTCATCGGATCTTACTTCTCTCATCGCCATGTTTTTGCCAGCTGTCCCACTCATTATACCACCCGACCATCGCCGATCTCCCTTTATTCAACAACTCTCTTCTTCTCTCTTCTTTTTTCTATCTCTTGAAAACGATTCAATGGTTATAGCAATTAACCATCGGTGCTGCGTGTTTGTTGGTAATACAGTCGACAAAATTTGGAGGTTTGGTTGGAGGCGGTAAGCCAAGGTCGATGACCCGCTTGATCGACGTCGATGAACAGCTCCGCCACCTCATGCTTCCCTCATTCCGCCGTCACTGACGACCCAACTTCCAGCCTTCCTGACTGTCTGTTTCACCAAATCCCTCCTCGCTACCCCCTTCTTAGTTTGAAGCATCAATGATACATGTTTATTAATGGACGCGATTCTTTAATCTGAAGGTTCGAGCCCGTTTTTTCCACCATTGTTAAAGCGGTAGGCATACAATGGCTTCTTCTTCATTTCAACTTTTATAACCAATTATCAGGTAAACTCGGATCTTTGAATATTTTCCTGCAAATTGGTTTTTGTGTTAGGTTAGATTTTGTCTCGCTTTCATTAATTTATCAAAAATGTGGGCCGTAATTCTCTTTTATTTTAAACTAGGGTTTTCTTTATTTTGAGTATGGTTTGTTCATTTCGTTTCCGCCTTATTGCAATTCTTTTGTTTTTTGATTTAGCTATTCTATCTTCCCTGAAGTTGTATATACGCATATTAACTTTAAATTTGTTTTGATTTTTGATTTAGTTATTGTATCATAGATGACTTCCTAGGGTCTACATTAAGGGGTAACTTGAAAAGTCATATATAGCTATCAATAATCGAGTTTTGAGTTTGCAAGTCTCTGTTTATCGCTTACTTTTTTGATTGTTAAAACATTGAAATATTGAGGTTTTGATTGATGAAATATTTTTGCCGCTTTTAAAGTGATGCATTAAAAACGAATAGAGTTTCAATAATTTACATATGAAATCAAATGCAAATCTATCTTCAATTAAATTTATAGTTTTATTGGATTTTGAATGGGAAGATTATTAAGCTTATTCGTTCATTGTTTCAGGCACTGCTACTCAAAGGGACACCATTCTTCTTACCCCTGGTAAGAGTGTTGTGCTTTCTTAATTGTCTGTGTTTTCATTCTTGGTAAAATTTCATGGTAATTACAAGGGTATCTTCATCCTTTGCAGATATAACACTAGGAGAAGAAAGAATTATGAAGTACTAGAAACTAAAAACAACAAGTGAATGTGTGTAATGGACTTTTTAGATAGAAATTCACATTTAACACACATAAAGAGACTGATTATAGCAGTTAACGCATAAAATTCAAGCTATAAATTAAAAATGAAAAATGAAAAATGAACAATTTATTTTTACGGAAATAAGAAAGCATATTCATTAATGTGGAGCATCCCCATCAAAGTAGGTTATGTTTATTTGATATGAAATAAATAGAGTATGTGTATATATCATGAATTTTGTACATTTAGAAACACATGGTTATCGAGCAGAATTTGATTTCTGATGCCTAACTTACTTTTGTTGTTGCAACTATAATGATAAAAGTTGTATAAGATGTACGCTTCACACCCTCCATGTTTTGGTTGTGATAATTAACCCTTAAAGTTTACTAAATTTCATTTTACTTAAGGTATCAAAAGCAGAACTGTGAGTATTCTTTGCAAACGTGACAATTCGTGCAAACACATTTTCACAACCAATCCAGTATTGTGAAGGGAAAAGGCATATAATAAATAAGAAAATCCCAATTCTAGATTGTTCGGGGCCACTTCTATAGGTAATAGTCGGTGTTATGCCATCTTTTTGGTAAACGACGACTTATTTATCCCTAATGCATCCCTTTTCCTATGCTGGAAATAGTCGATATACCAAGTACAATTCACGCCAAGTAATTGTCGACTTGCCCAACATGGGAAAGAAGATAAAGGAAGCACCATTTTTGGTCCGTAGTAGCCTCCAGAATTGTTAACTAGCTAGAAGAAAGTACCATAATAGCAAGTGAAGGATACAATTGCAAGAGGCATAAGTCCATTCAGGTATCTTTATGGTTTTGGAATGTTAAATTATTATTGAACTATATTTATTTTAACCATAGTCATAGGTCTTGTAGGTGTAGAAATACTAAAGAGTAAACGAGGCAATAAAAGAACTTTTTTTTTGTAAATTCCTAATATTGTGTATCGACCTTCAAATTTCAATATTTGGTGTAGTTGGGGTATCTGTATGCGTATGGTTAAGAGTAAAAGAACCTAGGTGTAATTATTGGAATTATTTATTTATTAGTTATAATATTATGGAGATAATTAGATAGTATAAAAGGAATATTAAAAACCCTAATCATGTCTTGGCCTCTTGTGATTTTAAGGGAAGGGAAGACAAAATTTTAATTTCTTGAATTGAACTTTTAGATTGGTTTTTTTGTTGTTTGCATGAACTGAACTTTTGTTTCCAGTGAAATTCCAAATTGTTTCTTCTTTTGTTGAAGCGATTTTCATATAATTTTCTGTTTCACGAATTGAATTTCTCATGATAGTCTTTATTCATTATTGTTTGGGGTATAAATGTTCATTTCAATTCATTTTCACAAAAAGAAGTAAATCGAAGGGCAGCTGCATACGTGAGCCTGGTAAAAAGAAGAAACCAAATGATATCAAAGTAGGTAAAGGTGCATGAGAATCTTTGTACACATATTTAATAATATATAAAGGGATGGATTTTTTATGATATGATTACAATATTATATGTTATATATGCAGATGAATGTTGGATCCGCCTCAAGATGAACAACAACTAAATCATGTACAAGATTGGATATTCATTATCATCTAGACAATCTAATGTCAAATTACATTTGATATGATATAAAAACGCATTGACGGTAACATGTATTCCTTGAAGATATAATCGTAAATTACCTATGTCATCGCCTTTTTACAGAATGCATAGGATAACACCGCGCCGTGCTAAGCATGGCATTCTGACGTACCTAGTTTCATTATATGATAGATTTGAACAACTAGAAAATTTTGAAAATATTTTTGGATATTTATATGATTCAAAAAAATTGAATTCCTTAAATGAAAATAAACTTAATGAATTTTGTATAACGTTTGCAACTATTTTTCCAAATAATAATGTGTCTGATATACATTCAAATGATTTTTTATTTGAATCAAAGAAAATGTTGATTTGACTATCTTATATATAGGAAAGATATGTTAGACAAAATTGTTCTTGATAATGTTATTAATTATTTTGCATCTAAAAAAGTTAGAAGATTTCTTTTTATATTAGTGGTTTTTTGTATTGGTAAAACTATATGTATCTTTAAAACTATTATTAATGAAAAACGCTAGAATATATATATATATATATATATATATATATATATATATATATATATATATATATATATATATATATATTGATTTTTTTTTGTTTTGCTATAGTTTGTCTTTGAGGGGCCATTTTTTTCCGCTCGCCTAGGGCTCCAAAAATGTTTAGACCGGCCCTAAAATATTGAATCACATCAAATATGACTAAAATAAGAATTGAAAGAATATGAAGAACAACAAATCAACATCCAAATATTCGAGTGTGTTAATCTTGATGAAAGAACGAATATTGTACAAGAAGCACATATAATCTAAAGATACAATAGGAATACATCGTTCCTTTGACATAAGGTAAATCTTATAAGTTTCGTCAAATTAAGAAAAATAATGAAGATAATGAGGAGGTGTTTTTGGGATTGATGAATGTATGTTCATGATGTCGATGGGTGTAAGATTGTAATCATTATTTCAGGAGAAATTGTATTTGTTCCTACTTTTTATTCCTATCAATATTAAATTGTGACATGTGGCTTAAAATATATTTGATTTTATTAAATGTGACACTTGTCACAATTTTATACGTGTAGGAATAAAAGTAAGAATAAATACAATTTCTCTTATTCCAGGGTGTAAGTAATTCTCTTTCAAGGTGCAAAGAACAATGACAAACGTGTAACAAGTATGAAAATGGTTACGGTACGATGAATAATGTAAGGAGGAGGTTATTTATAGGTCAGAATGGTGATGGTGACTATGATTTTGAAATGATTTTGGTGATAGAGTTTTATTAAGAATACATAAGATCGCGAAACATGACATCGGTTGATCATATCCATTGACATTTATTCTTATTCGTGGGTGTAATATACATTTGGTAGAGTAACAAGGTTTTGTTGATGTGGCATGCTTCATTGGTGAGGGACATAATATTGATGTCGTGGCACTCAATGATTGGCTTCAGGTAATTTATATGACAAAACAAATTCCACTTTACAAATTCCACTTTAATGAACTTTTGATCAAGCGTAAAGGCGTCGCCCTTTCTTTTTAAGGTTGAGGGTTCAAGTCTCATTAGAACCATATGTGGTTTCAGGAGTAGTTTAGGAGTAGGAGTATGATAGATTTGCTGTACTAAAAAAAAACAAAATGGTGTATTTTAAAAAAATATTTACCAAATAGATATAATTTTAAAAATATTTACCAAAAAAGTATAGTTTTAAATATTTATATTTTTCTAAAACTTTCGGTATTTATTTTATTTTTACTGTTTTTCTAATATATTCTTTTTTACTTTTAAAATTTTTTGCTAGTAATTTTATCAAAAAATTTCACCCAAGAGCCAAGACAATTTCTTTTCATCAAATTCTTATCCTAAAAAGAAACTTTAATACTACAAAACATTGATGACCGTTTGTGGATGGTACAATGAACCTATTAATTTAAAACATATTTTGTTTATTCATTTGGAGGGTTGCATTTCTCATATTTATCTTCAATTGTATTCGCTAATGCATCTTTCGCAGCCATATTGTACTGAATAGTCTAATGCCACAGTTTTATAATATTCAATTGATTATGATTATTTTATACATATATACCTGTATTTGGAAAAGTATTTTACAGATGTATTATAAAAATACAGATCATATTAGTAGATGTAAATCATTTTTCACTTCATCTTGTACCAAATATTCTATATATCTTCACATTCAAGTTAAATTGTCTAAATCTAACATCCTTCCATGAGTTCCATCCTATTTTTACATGAGAATTGAGTATTGTTTATTGGACGAAGCGTCTTCATGTCCTGTTCGTTTAAAGAAATTGTCTTAACTATTGGGTGAAAAATTTTGATAGAATTACTATAAAAAAGTTGATAGAATTACTAACAAAAAAAGTTAAAAAAAGTCCAAAAAATATATTAAAAAACAGTAAGAGTAAAATAAAAGCTGAAAATTTTGGAAACATATAAAGATTTAAAACTACACCCATTTGGTAAATATTTTTAAAACTATATCTATAGCTGTCGCCACCGTCGAAGTCCCTAATTGTGCCTCCCTTGCATCCATTGATTCACCCTCCTCTTGATTTGAAGTTAACTCGTTTGACCCGTTTTTAGAAGTGTTGAGGTTGAGATCGAACAACAACTTTCTTGTACATCGGATAGATGAACTACCCCTTAGTCTTTTTCGTAGAAATTCAGGGGACAGTGGAAGCGACTCATCAACCATGAAATCTTTTAACGGAGATTTTCCATACGTTGCTAGTACGGTTTGCCCGTGTTCACGGTAAATGTCATGCTCACTACATAGTTGTAAATTTCTTGCGAAGGCACGCACATCCCCATCACAGACCAACGGTACAAGACCGACACTTAACTTGAAGAGAGGTAACAGGAAATGGAAAAACATCGGTACCTTGTCGGTGTAACCTAACTCTTTTAACATTTGATTAAGCTCTTCGATAGAAAACTCATCAACGTCAACATTGTCGATGAATGTTACTTTCCTGTTAACGTAGCTCCTAGTTGGTGATTCGATGAATGCACCCCCATGGTGCAGCTGAATGGTGAAAATGTTCGTGTTTCTTTCTGTAAACAAAATGTGAAATTAGGGTTTCGATTAGCCTCATCAAAGTCCGATTAACAAGTGAAAAGCATGTACCATAGATGTCGATTGCATCCTCGTTCCCTTCCGCTTCTCGAATCTTCCACATTTTGCACCTGCTTGGTTGATTGATGCTCGGTTCCGTTCCGTTCGCACACTCGCTATCTACTGTTCGTCTGTGCTTCCCCCCTTCGTCTGTGTTTTCCCAAGCAAAAACGAGATGACTTGAGGTGATGTATACCATCACCTGCATTTAAGGCACCAAGACACTCGAGATCTACTGATTCAGTTGACGTACCTAAAGGAAATGACGGATTTGCCCCTACGTGACCCGTACACGAGCTACTTAACGGAGAAATAGAACACGATAACCGCACAAGGGACCAAAACTGTAAACAATTGCTTACCATAGGGACTAAGAACGTGAGATTTTAAAAGCATGACTTGGACCGTAAAAATATGTCAACCACAAGTACCAAAACTGTAATTTACTCGAGAATATATTTTCATGGCATTGGCACGTGATGTACGATATCACCAATTCAAACATGTGAAGCTTCCTTCTACTTGTATGTTGTATTGTTGTGCAAAGCGGTAAATATGATGAGTATTGTAGGCACGTGACAAACATATGACCTCGAAGAGATAAACTGATGTGCATAACGTCGACATCGCATGCATACAAGACATTCACTTTTTGAGAATCACGTGACTTGCTTTTTCTTGAAAGAAAAACGACAAGGTGCATGGCAAGCTTGTACTTTGACCAATGATACTTGTACGTTGAGGGCTGACTTGTTCTTGACGTTTGCATTAGCATGAACTTTGCTACTGTTCATCGAAAACACTGGTTTTGGATCGCTGCTACTCTCCGGGTTGATCGGTGCGGTACTCAAAACCATGGCTGCTACTCCTCGGTAGAGGTGCACAAAAGCCGGTTTTTAACTGGTTTGGTTTTTTTAAGAATCGATTTTTAAAAAACCGGTTTCGGTCAAAACCTAACCGATTTTGACCTTTTTTTAATGTAATTGACTTATAGACCGGTTTTAACCGGTTCGGTTTGGTTAACCGGAACAAAACCGGTCCGGTTTGAAACAAAAACCTATAACAAAAACCGTTTATTATAAAACCGGTTTCGGTTCGGTTAACCGGAACAAAACCGGTCCGGTTTGAAACAAAAACCTATAACAAAAACCGTTTATTGGAGAACCGATTATTATTATTAGAGTAAACTGCAAATTTGGTCCCTGTGGTTTGCATAAAAGTGTGACTGAGGTCCAAAAAGTTTTCGACTTGCACCACTGGTCCAAAATCGAAAACCTTTTGTGGTTATGGTCCCTGAAAAAGTTAAAAAGACTCTTTTGCCCTTTTAATTTGTTTTTTCATTTTTCTTATATCTATTTTAATATTTTTCTAATTAAAAATAAAAAAAATACTCCCATATCCCCCCACTCTCTCTCTCTCTCTCAAAACATGCGTACACCCTATATCTCTCTGTCTCTCCTCGCCGGAATCAGATCTTTCATTCCCCCCATATCTCCCTTACGCGAGCACAACTACACACCCACCGGGCTTCTTCTCCGATCACCTTCTCCGACCACTTCTCCGGTAGCTTGGAGCCGTCGCAACACCGCTGTTCCACCTTGTCGTCTGCTTCCATCCGACCTCATCGCTATTCACCGCTGCTTCCCATCAGCCTCCTGCGCCATCCTCTCCCCTTTCCCTTCCACGATCGCGAGCCAAACCACCACAGCCCGGCACCCTCTTGATCTCACTTGCCACAACCGATTTCACCACCTTAGCCGCCGGTTCTCGACAATCCGCCACCGGTTCTGTGCTTTTCAACTTGCATCACCGATCGAGAGAAAAAAACACATAATGAAACTCATCACCGATCTCTTCTTTCTCTCTGTCTCTCTTCGCCGGATGCCTCACAAAAACCAAATTCATCATATTTTTCTCTCGATCTCTCTCTGCCAAGAACAAACCCTTGAATTTAGGGCTTCAAATCGCCGACCTTCACCTCTGTCTTCCTCGACAAAGCCAAACAAGCATTTGGTCTGCGGGTCTGTGCTACATACGCCGGCCGAGTCAGACTGGTTACTAAGACTGGTTACTAAGGTGCCAGAGTCGATGATTCCATCGCCATTACTCCGGGAACTCGAACTCCAGTAGTCCGAAAATACTCAACAAAATGTCGTTCCTAGAACACAATCAAGCTGAAGATCCCCATGACCATGAGCACTAATTAAAGTTCTCTGCTTCTTTCTTCCCTCCGCTCTTCAATCGATGCTTAACAGGTTTCGTTTGTGTTATTTGTTAAGAACAGAGGACGCTACGATTTAATTAAGATGTCTGTTACTGAAATCGTATGCGTATCTTGTGTATTTGTATGGTTTGAATATCAATTGAAGGTTTGAATATCAAATTGAAGGTTTGTAACAGAGAGAAAGAGTATGTGTGTGTAATCAATTCTGTTTTTGGGGGACGAACGTGCAAAACGAATGAATTTGAGGGGAGTTCCTAGAGTGTACAGTGAAACAAGGGTCTAGGGCGGTGAGGTGGTTGCTATGGGAACATCAGGCGGAGAAGATGGGGGAGAGAGAGAGAGTGTGTGTGTGTGTGTGTGTGAGTGAGTGAGAGAGAGACATAGAAGGAATGGGGAGGGAATGGTGGGTGGTGGGGCTAAGTTGGTTTTTTTTTTAATTTATTAAAAAATAATTAAAAGAAGTATTAAAAAATGAAAAAAGAAATTAAAAGGGCAATCCAGTCTTTTCAAGTCAGCCAGGGACCATAACCACATAAGGTTTTTGATTTTGGACCGGTGGTGCAAGTTAAAAACTTTTTGGACCTCAGTCACACTTTTGTGCAAACCACAGGGACCAAATTTGCAGTTTACTCTTATTATTATTATTATTAGAGAAAACTGCAAAAATGGTCCCTGTGGTTTGCTGTTTTTTGTGGTTCTGGCCCAAACCTTTGCATTTTTGTATGGATGATCCTTTTTCAGAGGTTTCTTTGTGGAATTAGTCCCTGTCCAAGTTCAAATGTCTATTTTACCCTTTTAATTTATTTTTCTATTATTTTTAATCATTTATTAAATTTAAATTAATAACAAAAGAAATTAAATCCCACCCCACCCCAGACCCCACCCTCTCTCAAAGCGTGTGCGTGTGTATGAACAGGACTCAGTCGCACCCTCCTTTTGTCTCCGGCAGTTAGCTCCGATCACACACACCCTCCCCCACGGTCTTCCTCACACTGACTTCTCTCTCTAGCGCTTCCCCCCTCTCTCTCTCCGACTTAGATAAGAACGAGAACCCAAGAAAGATTGAAGTGTGCGATCGGTATAAGGGTTTGGAGACAACGACTGTGATCGAGTGATAGTAAGGGAAAAGATAAGTTGCGAGAAGCCAGCGTGATACTCGCTTGCAAAACCTAGATGAAAACCGAGTATCATGTCGCCGCCATCTCTAAGCTCCTCACCTCCATCTCTCCTGCCGGATTTCTTTCTGGGTCTGACTAATCTACAGAGTTTTAGCATTTCATCGATTTGCAGATTTAGAGAAGGATGTGGGGTGAGACGGTGGTCGCAGATAATTGCAGCCCCTGTTTCTTCATCTCTATTTCCAGGTAAGCCTCAATTTTCCAGCTAATAGCCACCATCCATCGCCATTCGACGACCAAAGCTTGTTAACTGTAATGAATTTAGTGTAATGAAAATATGAAATCAAGTTCAACCTTCAAATCGACCATCGCCTTCACTGAAAATCGTCTTTCGATTTGACCCTGAATTTGAGTTCAACATTTGGATATCCTTCTGTGGTTCCGCCGTTTAACCCACGTCTGAATCAGATGTGGGTTATATAAAATACGAACAAGATTCAACAGAAACCAAAATAAATTGGGTAAAATTGATGGAAATTTTGTTTACAGGCTCTGATATCGTCCCAAGTTTGAGTCTTTTGGTGGGAGTATTGAGGTTAGTGAAAGACAAAAGGCACCCACATGGGATATTGGTAGGGCTAAGATTATTAGAAAGCATCACTTCACAACAGTCGTCGGAAAACTTAATAATCAGCAACGGTGGTGTTCCCCAATTAGTTGAATTTGTTGAAATGTTGTTGTATTTTAATCCCGAATCCTTGGACGGCGGAGGATTGCAAGCTTTCGTCGAAGGAATCTGCCGCCAAGACGGTCAACGTCGGACTTGCCGGGCAGCTTGGATTGAGCGCCTGAAAGGTGTGGTCACTGATTCCGCTGGTGCCGGCGGCCGTTTTAGTTCCGACGATGATAGCGATTTTATGGAATTATGCTTGGAAGAAAGAGATGATATAAAGAGAAGAAAAATAGGGTTATTTATTTATTTTTGTTCATTAAAAAATTGTAAATGGGTAAAAAGAAAAGGAAAAAGAAATTAAGAGGGTAAAATAGACATTTCAACTTGGACAGAGACCAATACCACAAAGAAACATCTGAAAAAGGATCATCCATACAAAAACGCAAAGGTTTGGACCAAAACCACAAAAAACAGCAAACCACAGGGACCATTTTTGCAGTTTTCTCTTATTATTATTAACATGTTTCTTTTCTGCACTGAGGAGTCGAGGAGAACCCAAGGTGGATCCACATTCCATCTTTGACACTTCTGGTCCCTGGAATAGTAATACTTTTGATCCTTGGTTGGCAAATTACAAGAATGGTCCTTCTAATAATTCAAAATAATACTTTTGTCCTTGGTTGAAATATGTGTATCTATTTGAAACTTTGACAAACTAGTCACGTTTGATTCCTTTGAAATATTCTTGAACATTATCTACGAATAAAATCACCAGTACAATATTTTTTCTCTCCAGATTTCATGTATTTTTTTAGTTTGTTGAATATCTCTAAACCTGATACACCTAATAACATCTATCAGATATTTTAAAGACATTTCATCATCTTATTTTAGTGATGATTAGATAAAAACATTTTCAACAAACATATTTTACTCAACAAAAAAATTAATTAGTTTGAAAACGTACTACACAGTAAATTTATGACATGGGTCGCAAAAGGGAAAATGTCAATATGTATATTCACTTTAGGATGTTAAAGTTAGGTTCACCTCAATCCTTCTACCTTCAACTTGTCCTTGCATGAATTACAAGCCTATCCAAACGGCCAAAAACACTCATTTAATATCACCATGGTTGTAGAATACTAAAACTAGCACCCTATATTCATTTGCAATCTATGTTGTTAACATTACCCCCCTTTTTATGAAATATTAAGATTATCTCTAGCTTTTATCTCATCAAGCACAATACCGTATCCTACGTTGAATTATATAACTTTTATATTTAGTCATTCCCTTCCTAATTTCCATACATCATCATCTAATTTGATATGTCATATTGTCTCGTGGTTCTTATGATAACATTATACCATTCAATCATTAACCGCCAACATTAGTCACTTACAATGAAACTTTTTAAGTAGTGTTTAACTTCTCTTTTAATTTGTACCATACTTCATATATTTAACTATTACAATGTCTAAGCTTTGATGATGTATATTTTTATAAGTAGAGATTGCTTAATTTTTGACTTTTCAAAGTTATTATTCTAACCCCTTCATGATCATTCATACCATGATCATGCTTATATTCTAACTCTCATGATAGAAAATAAAAATTACCATAACATAGTTGTTGGTTTATCAATTTACCAGTACTTAATAATTTTAAGTCCATTTGTGTGGTCCTTGATTTATCCCACAAAGATAATCCTTAATTAATTTTCAATTAATGTAAATGTTGCAAGAAATAATTTGTATACTACTTTTTTATAGTCCATAATTAAGTTCATCATCCAATGTATCAAGGTTTATAGATGAATCATAATAACTTGAATTTTACCATACAATATAAGGATTAAGCATTCTTACCTTAATTATTTACTTGGTTGTGGGTAATGTCGATATAAAATGTAACGAAGTAAAATTTTTTAACATGATTAAAATATGAAAAGTCAAGTTTAATTGAAGTTTGGTATTTAACATTCTTATTAAGTGCTTAATAAAGGGTGAAATGGTCAAAATATGCAAATATATGTATATACATGAATTAACACATTTCATTAAGTCTTTTTAAGTGTTAACTCGTTTAAAAATAAGTTGGTTAAGAATAAGGGTAAAATAGGTAAAAGTAAATGTTATGAGAAAAATAATATTTATAGTTCATTTTAGGAGATGATTGTCTCAAAATAAATACCGAATTGGAAAATTTTTGTCTACATAAAAATGTAGTTCTTGAGAAAAGGAAAAAACGGGAAAAAGAATAGAAGCATTTGAAATTGAAATGAAGAAGTTATGAAGGTTTGAAACCTGATCAAAACTGATAAAAATCAGGAAATGGTCATGTTAGTTATCAAATGATGGTAAATATAAAAAGATTCAAGGAAACATCAGTGAAGGTAAATTGTAGTTTACATTCCCACCTTTCTGTACATATAAAATTTGTGAAAATGGTATTCGTATGAAGAAGTTATGGATGATACAAGTCAAGCAAAAATCGAGCTAAGCTGGAAAAGATGGAGGACAAGTTCTAAGTATGATAAACGGTTACACGTGGGTCACGTGAAATGCATAGGGCATTAACACAGGTCGTGTAAAACGAGAATTTTGGCTCAAACCTCTTAATGGCGCACGGGGGTCGCATGACGGTTTTGCCTACATCTGCGCGGGCAGCGCCAATGCCTCGCTGGATACCTTCTAGGTGCGTGAGGGCGCATGGATCAGCCGAATCACTCCATGTTTGACCACCTAGCAGCCCATTCAACACGCCATTAAGTGACATGTGGATAACATTAAATGTTAATAAGATAATGGACGAAAATTGCTCATTTGGATAAGTTTTCTCTATTTTCTCTCAAAACATTTCTATGTGTGTTATTGGTGCATATAATATGTGTTTTTGATTCAGTCTTTAAATTCAAGTGTTTTCAAGGGTCTTTTGAGTGTAAAGTATTCCTCTCAAGGTAAGAAACATTATAACATCTTTTGTTTGACATAATTCCATGAAAATTAAAAGATAGGATGAACCCTAGTTTTTGGGAATTTAGGGGAAACATGAAATTGATCATGGTTAACGCTTGTTTATAGATAGATGATGCTTTATTAGCAATTGTTTTGCCTTTATTCTCAACCAAACATGGAAGTTGAGTTGGTTCACATGATTTTGGATTTGCATTGATTGAATTAGACAAGCTTTGAATAGGTCATGTATGATTAATGATGATTATTATATGATTAGTAAAGATTACTTATTTGAAGGTTGTAATGACCAAGAGTCATTAAAGTAAAACTCTTGTATACTTCATAGTAATAATATAACATGGTGAATTGGATTATGATATATTGTGAAGCTTTGGTATGAAGTAGTACCACCCATTCTACCAAAAAGGAAAAGATTGGATCAGCATAGAATTGAAGTTTGTATTATTTCAAATAGGAATGTGTGTATGTGTGTGTGTGTGTATATATATATATATATATATATATATATATATATATATATTCTTAGTAGATTAAATTGTTCATGAGGACCTCATAGATGAATAAATCATGATATAGGTGCTGAAATGTATTAATTGTTTATGATTTAAAATTTAAATAGGTTGTGAAAAGGTTGGTGAGCAAGAGAAGGGTAAATGTGAAAAAGGAGTTTAGATAGCTCATTTCTCGATACAATTTGAGTACATGAGGAATTTTTCAATGGGTACATAGCAAACAAGTCTTTAATCTTCAAGTCTACTTGTCATATGATTTTTATTCCTAAGTCAATTGAGTTTTGATTTCATTTATTGAGTTTTGATAGTTGACTTAACCTATATTGGATTTTTGGATTACTGTTTCTTAGTTTGATTTATTTTTATTGGATTGAATACATTCATATGTTTTAGTCCAGACAGGACCTTACCCGTGGAAGGAAGGGGGGGGGGGTCACATAGACACTACTACGATGGTACCCCCCGTTGCAAAGTAGTAGTTTCTAGCACAACCATATAAGGTGGGTGTGTCCTATCCTATGAAGGGGAGTTATCTACCCAATCACAACCTTATAGAGTGGATGTTTTCCATTTTATGAAGGGGAGTTCTACACGAGGGGTGTCTGTATCTTTATTGATGTTTTGGATTTAGATATTCATTCTCATTATAGGTTTGAAAGTTATGCTTGATCCATAAATTTTTGAAATAATATTGCTTTAACAAATTCTTTATTGAACTTGTTTAGGTCTAAACCCATGTATCTAATGAGACATTTATGTCTTACACACTTTTGTTTTGTTTTCCTAATGCTATGTACTCATGTTGCTTGGAAGATTGACTTAGAAGGCTTATGGGACTAGAAGACTTTTTCTAATGGGAACTTAGTAATTGCATTGATTTTGACAACGGCTTTTGATCATATGAATTGTAACCCTATTGAATTGTATTTTGTAACTACTCACGTGTTGGTTTTTAAGCCATGTTTTGGTTATCAAGTTTAAACCTTCAAGTGTTGATTTGCATTGTAAAATATTATTTTAAGTATGGGGTGTTACATAAAAAACTTGAACTTGCCTTGAAGAATCATTTATAAATATTCACACGAAGAACAAACCAACATTCTACGTCTGTTATAGTGTTTTTGGAAGAGAACTGAAGCAAAAACACTCTTGAAAATCAATGGGTATATGATAGTCAATCAGTCTAGCCTTACCCATCAGACATGGCATGTGTATTGCGTAACTTTTTAACATATAGATCATGCAGAACATGCACCTTTTTGTACCCAAACCCAAAACTGTTACTTGTAACTTGGATCATGTAGGATTTTTTTTTCCTATGAGCCACTTAGGTTTACCACGGATTACCTTCGGAAATTAATATTGTATCTATAGTTTTATTAATATTAATAATTATATAAATAATAATAAATAATATTAATATTAATATTAATAATATTAGTAATAAAAATTGTTGTTGTTATTAAATTATTATTATTAGTATTCTAAATATAAATATATAGAAAACATTAATCATTTTTAAACATATCTCACGTTTCTGCAAATAAAAAAGGATAATCTTTTCACATATATAGTTATAAAAAAGACAAAGATTATGTGTCCGTAATGTTTTATAAAAATATATGTTAATATTATAAAATTTAGGGACCAAAATTAACAAAATATATAAGAAGATTAAAATTAAAATATTAAAGTTTATTAAGTAGTTAAGTTTTTCACTTCAATAGTGAAAAGCTTTATAAAATTTTATTCAAAAAGCTTTAAAATAAGTTACTAGTTAAGTTTTTCACTTAGACCACATGTACTTTGGAGACATCTAATTTTTGTTATAACTTTCTCATACCATGTACAAATGAAATAATTACTTTGCATTGGTTTTCTTCTTATTAAACTACATGATAGAGTACTTGTAACATTGGCATTTTACACAAAACATTGACTTACACAATAGTCCCCAAGTGATACACCATTTTCAAGTTTATCGCATATATATCTACTAACCTTATCTTCCTGAATTTCAAATATTTTCCTATATTACACAACACTCATATAATTTTTCTAAGTATTATTAAAGTTTCAAATACTTGATTCAAAATTATTAAAGTCATTTTCCATATTTGTCCCACAAATTCACAAAATACCGATGTAGTTTGTGTTTCCTTGGTTTCCTTATAATAACACATTTTTATCCACATTCCCTTATTGTGAAATATAAGTTATTCATTTATTATCATTAAGTAAATTTAAATATCGTATAAAGATTCATGGGAATTTTTATAGATTTTTATGCTTGTCCCTTAATTTAGAAAATAGCAATATACTTTTCATTTTGTCCTATTTCTCACATGAAGACTTATATATTGATATCATTTCCATTCTAAGGCACATGATATCATTTTGTTAAATTATTCCCATTCTAGTTTGATATTAAAGGAACACAATTGACATTAGGTACACATTTCTTATAGTTATCATCATTTTCCAATATGATGACCTTCTTTATCATTTCAAAAGCAAAAATCACTATCCACAACAATCATATTTATCTTTCAATAGAAATTATAGAATGCTACAAATATCCACCGTTCAAAAGGATTCCTCCCTTGGAATCTCATTAAAGTTTACTATTGTAGATATAATTTCCTTATATCTTCCGTCTAACTCCCAGTTATAACTGGGTTTACCATCATGTTTCCATTTCATACATTGCATTTACCTTTCAAGTATCATTACGTTTTCATTACATCAATTTCAAATACTCTTTCTCTAATCTTTACAATTTCACATTTTGCTTATACGACAATTTGATTTATATCATCTATCTAAGGATACAACATCCACAACTCAAAATTTTTAGTGCACTACTTTTGGTTATTATAAGATTTTCATGATTATTCTTTCATAATCAATTATTGATTTCATCATTCAATATTATTACTCAGAATTAGCATATTATAGATTAACCGTAATAACTTGACTTTTACCAAACAAGAGATATATTAAGTTTACTTACCTTCAATGTTGCTTACTTTTTGATCATATTTATGTAAACACTTGAAATCACCTTACAATAATAATTTACACATACTGTCACACAAAAGACACACACACACATATATTCTAGGACTATTTGGACTTTTTGGAAGAAAACTTAAGCAAAAACACTCTTAAAAATGGCCAAAGGCTAGTCAAAGCCATATCCATCAAACATGTGAAGTGACCATGTAGGTTTTTAGCAACTAGGTCACAAGGATCACGTACCTTAGTGCATCCACAACCAAAACTCTGACATATGACTCAGACTGCATAGGATATTTTCCTATGAGCCACTCGTATCACGTTTATTGTAGAGACATCATATATTTTTCATAGCTTTCCTATATAATTTCCTAATCATATGATTCTTTTTGTGTTGGTTTCTTTTTTGTTCCAAATACAAAATGGGATAGAGATAAAACACTATTTTTTTTTACAGAAGCACATAACTTGCACACTAGCTAGCACCATGTAATACACCATTTTAGTGTTTATCACACATGTATTCTAAAACTTATCTTCGTTATTTTCAAGGCTTTCCCCACACTACAAAGAATTCATACAATGTTTTTAGGTTTTCTTTTAGTATCAAACATTTTATTCAAATATCTTACTTTCATTTTCCCCATATGCCCCACAAATTCAAGAAATAGTAATTTACTTTCAATTTCACCCTTTTCCTTATACTAACACGTTTTTATCCACGTTGTCTTATTGTAAAAAGTAAAATGGCTCATATATTGTCTTTAAGTAACTTTGTATGGCATATATTAATTATTTATGGGACTTTTCAAATCTCTTTTCAAACCTGTCCCGCAATTTAGGAAATAGTAATATAATTTTCATTTTGTCGTATTATTTCTTAATACCATATCTATTATAAGTCACATCATAGCATGTTTAAACATTATTCCTCTTCTAATTTGAACTTTAAGGCACAAATAACATTAGCTATAATTTTTTATAGTAATCATCATTTTCCAACATCATAACCTGTTAAATAGTGAATTGGGAATTAAAACCCGGATGAATTGTAAACACGCGCGGTGCGGCCCATTAAGTGCCCGCGTCGCGTGGGCCGTGAACAGCTAGGGTACGGCTAGGGTTTCTTGTAATGTCTATAAATATAAAGGCTGGTCATTAGGGTTTTAGCTAGCCGTCAGGTCGTAAAGTCTGAAGTCAGTAGTCAGAAGAGGCCGATTTACTAGCAATCTAGGTACGCTCTGTAACACCTGTAATTAGCTCTGGAATAAAGAATACTCTCTCCTGCCCGTGGACGTAGGTCATCTTGGACCGAACCACGTAAATCTCTGTGTCGATACTTTGTGTTTATATTTCCGCATTTATATTCTCGTTATTATTTCTGGGCAATAGGCTATAGATTTAGGTCTATTTCCTAACAAGTGGTATCAGAGCCGCGGTTTCAGATCTGTAGTGTTATAGATCTGTGGTTATTTGCGGTTTTAGGTCTGCGTGTTTTAGATCTGGTTGTAGTTCTGGTTGATTGAAATCGGTAGTAGATCTAGGGTTTTTTCGGCTTCGCCGCGTCGCGCCTGTTGAAATACCGCGTCGCGCTCGTTGAAGGATCGCGTCTGCTGAAGGTCGCGTCTGTTCAAACCCGCGTCGCGCCTTGTTGAAGTCCGCACCGCGGCGACGACGAGCAGTAAGCAGTTTTGGATTTACTTGTTTATCAAAGACTACAAGGATCGGTTGATTGAAGATGTCATCTCACAAGTTCGATTTGGAGAAGTTCAATGGCTCGAATGATTTCACTTTGTGGAAGGTTAAGATGAAGGCTCTTCTGGTTCAACAAGGATGCGCAGTTGCAGTGGAAGGAGAATATGCAAAGGACACAACAGATGCTGTGAAGAAGGAGATCGAGGGGAAAGCACATAGTGCTATTCTTTTGAGCTTGACGGATGAGGTGTTGAGGGAAGTTGTTGATCAACCCACTGCTGCCGGTATTTGGAAGAAGCTCTGTGATACGTATCAGAACAGTTCTTTGACAAATAGGCTGTATCAGAAGCAACGGTTGTACACTTTCCGGATGGCAGAAGGTACTCAAGTAAAAGACCATCTTGATTCTTTCAATCGTATTATTCTAGATCTTCAAGGAGTAGGAGTAAAGATTGATGATGAGGATCAAGCCCTTATTTTGTTATGTTCACTGCCGAATTCACACGAGAATTTTGTTGATACTATGTTGTATGGAAGAACAACAATTACTGTGAATGATGTGAAGGATTCTCTGCTGTCCAAGGAACTCAAACGTAGAGTTTCTGGGAATGAGGAGACATCCAGTTCAGGTCTGTTCGTAGGCAGAGGAAGGACATCGGATAAGAAAGATGGTGGAAATCGGAGTAAGTCACGTTTGAGATCGAAAGTTTCTGCAAAAGTCAAGTGTTATAACTGCAAGGAGAAGGGTCACTTCAAGAGAAATTGTCCATTGCTGAAAGGGGGGAAGGGAGAAAATAGCAACAATGGCAGTGCGACTATTGTTCAGGATGGTTCTGAAGAAGAAGACATAGGCGATGTGTTGATTGTTTGTACATCTAGTTCTGTTGATGCTTGGGTCTTGGATACTGGGGCATCTTATCATATGACTTTCCATCGTGACTGGTTCGAATCTTTTAGAGACTTGAAAGGAACGGTGAAGTTGGGTGATGATTGGGTTGCTCAGGTCAAAGGAAGCGGTACGGTACAGATTATGATGCACGATGGTATGGTCAGAAAGCTT
The DNA here is from genome assembly GCA_023525715.1 of Cichorium intybus. Lineage (NCBI taxonomy): Eukaryota > Viridiplantae > Streptophyta > Magnoliopsida > Asterales > Asteraceae > Cichorium > Cichorium intybus. Next base: position 32,823,550 of record CM042017.1, on the reverse strand, counting down.
GATTGCTGGTATGTTCCGGATCTTCGTAAGAACTTAATTTCTCTTACTACTTTAGCAAAGAATGGGTTGAAATACTCTGGTGAGGATGACTGGGTGAAGGTCACCAAGGGCTCTCTAGTAGTCATGAAAGGAAAGGTGCAGAAAAGTGGGGTTCCTGTCTTAGAAGGAAATTCGGTTAGGGAAACAGTGGCGATTTCTCAATCCTTAGAGAGTAGTAATGATAAGACAGAGTTGTGGCATAGAAGATTGGGACATATGAGTGAGAAGGGTATGTCAATTCTGAGTAAACAGGGGTTGTTTGGTGGTGAGCTAACGGGAAAACTCAAGTTTTGTGAAGCTTGTGTCAAAGGCAAGCAACGCAGGGTGAAGTTTAGTTCGGGTAAACACACAAGCAAGGAAATCCTGGAGTACATAAATTCAGATTTATGGGGTCCCTCTCCGGTCGAGTCTCATAACGGTCATCGATACTTTGTGACTTTCATTGATGACTACTCAAGGAAGGTTTGGATTTATTTTCTGAAGACTAAAGACGAAGTGTTTGGGAAGTTCAAGGAGTGGAAGACGATGATTGAAAAACGGACCGGGAAATCTGTCAAGACACTCAAAACTGACAATGGGTTGGAGTTCTGCAATTCCCCGTTTGACAACTTCTGCAAGGCGGAAGGTATAGTGAGGCATCACACTATACGGCACACACCACAGCAGAACGGAGTGGCGGAACGGATGAACCAAACACTGTTAGCGCGTGCTAGAAGTATGCGCTCATATGCTGATTTATCAAAGAAATTCTGGGCGGAAGCAGTTAATACTGCTTGCTATCTGGTGAACAGATCACCATCAACTGCAATCGACTTTAAGACTCCTCAAGAGGTATGGTCTAGAAAACACTCTGATTATTCTGGTTTACGTATATTTGTTTGTCCGGCTTATGCTCATGTTAATGATGGTAAACTTGAGGCGAGGGCAATGAAGTGCATATTTCTAGGGTATGCACATGGAGTGAAAGGTTATCGTCTGTGGTGTACAGAAGAAGGAAGAACTCCAAAATTTATTAATAGCAGAGATGTGACCTTTAATGAATCTGCTATGGTGAACCAAATAGGAGGTGATACAAGTCATGTAGGGAAAGATCAGGGTGCCAACCAGAAGGTGGAGTTTGTCACACAAATTCCAGACAGAATGGTGATAAATGAAGAACAGCATGTCGGTGATGATCAGCATAGACGTGATGAAACTCATGAACAGCCCAATGAGGATCAGTCTGGTGATGCTGAGGCCGATGGTGAGAACAATGAGGATGAATCTATAGCAAGGAGAAGAGAGAAAAGGAACACGAAGACTCCAGCTAGATATGCTACATGTGTCACTAATGGTGATATTGGTTCTGTTGCATACGCACTAGCTGTTGGTGAAAACATTGGTACTGATGAGCCTCGGTCCTACAAAGAGGCAGTGGCAAGTAAAGAAGGATCAAGCTGGTTGATGGCGATGAATGAAGAGATGCAATCTCTTGAGAAGAATGAAACGTGGGATCTTGTTCCATTATCAAAAGGAGTCAAACCGGTTGGATGCAAATGGGTCTTTAAGAAGAAAGAAGGAATTCCAGGGGTTGAACCCGCAAGGTTCAAGGCACGGTTAGTGGCGAAGGGATTCTCTCAAAAGGAAGGGATCGACTATCACGAGGTTTTCTCACCGGTCGTGAAGCACAAGTCAATTCGGGTTCTTTTGGCTATGGTGAGTGCATTTAATTTGGAGCTTGAGAAGCTCAATGTTAAAACTGCATTTCTTCATGGAAGCTTGGAGGAGAAGATATATATGTCACAGCCTGAGGGTTTTTCGGGTTCTAATAAGGATCATGTGTGTCTGTTGAAGAAGTCTCTTTATGGTTTGAAGCAGTCTCCTAGACAGTGGTACAAGAGATTTGATTCGTTTATGACTTCACATGGCTACATTCGGAATCAGTTTGATAATTGTGTCTACTTGAAGCAGTTGTCCAATGGGTCCTTTGTTTATCTGTTGCTATATGTTGATGATATGCTCATTGCAGCCAAGGAGATGGCTGAAATTAATAACTTGAAGAAGCTTTTGGCAAGTGAGTTTGAAATGAAGGATTTGGGTGCATCAAAGAAGATATTGGGAATGGAGATTCAGAGAGACAGGAAAGCAGGGTTGTTATATGTTTCTCAGCAGAAATATATTGAGAAAGTCTTGCAGTCTTTCGGTATGGATCAGTCAAAACCAGTTGGAACTCCTTTGGCAGCGCATTTTAAATTAAACAGAAGTACTATACCAACTACGGATGAGGAAAAAGACTATATGAGTAGAGTTCCGTACTCAAGTGCAGTTGGAAGCCTTATGTATGCTATGGTCTGTACTAGACCAGATTTAGCACATGCAGTTAGTGTGGTTAGTAGGTTTATGAGTAATCCTGGGAAAGCTCACTGGGAAGCGGTCAAGTGGATCTTGCGATACTTGAAGGGGACTAAGGATATTTGTCTGGTCTATGGTGGTAATACTCATAGTAACTTGGTGGGATATGCAGACTCAGACTATGGTGGCGACTTAGTGAAAAGGAGATCGCTCACGTGTTATATTTTCACTTTGTTTGGATGTGCAGTCAGTTGGAAGTCAACTTTACAGCCTACTGTTGCCTTGTCTACAACTGAAGCGGAATACATGTCAATGACTGAAGGTATAAAGGAGTGTATCTGGCTACATGGTTTGGTGGAGAGTCTGGGGTTGAAGGTGGAGAAGCCTGTCTTGAACTGTGATAGTGAAAGCGCTTTGTGTTTAGCGAGGAATCCGGTTTATCATGAAAAGACAAAGCATATTGATATCCGGTTAAATTTCATTCGTGACATAGTTGAAGAAGACAAGTTCTCAATCTTGAAGATCGATACCAAGGTGAATCCGGCAGATATGTTGACGAAGTCGTTACCCAAGGAGAAGTTCGAGCTATGCTTGAACTTGGTTGATGTTCGCAGGAGGTAAGTCCCTACGGGGCAAGCTGGCAGGAGACGAGAGGAAGTTTTTTTGGTTTCTAGAGCGAGGTGGAGCTATGTTGAATTCGCAATTCAAGGTGGAGATTGTTAAATAGTGAATTGGGAATTAAAACCCGGATGAATTGTAAACACGAGCGCCGCGGCCCATTAAGTGCCCGCGTCGCGTGGGCCGTGAACAGCTAGGGTACGGCTAGGGTTTCTTGTAATGCCTATAAATATAAAGGCTGGTCATTAGGGTTTTAGCTAGCCGTCAGGTCGTAAAGTCTGAAGTCAGTAGTCAGAAGAGGCCGATTTACTAGCAATCTAGGTACGCTCTGTAACACTTGTATTTAGCTCTGGAATAAAGAATACTCTCTCCTGCCCGTGGACGTAGGTCATCTTGGACCGAACCACGTAAATCTCTGTGTCGATACTTTGTGTTTATATTTCCGCATTTATATTCTCGTTATTATTCCTGGGCAATAGGCTATAGATTTAGGTCTATTTCCTAACATAACCTTCTTTATTATGTCATAAGGTAGAACCGATATACACAAGAATCATACTTATCTTTTAGTAGATATTTGATGATGTTACACTAAGGCATGCAATCTCGAAAATGTAGATTTGTTGGATATTCTGTGTAACATCCGGTCACCCGTATAATATACACCTTAAAATTTCTTTTCAAAATCTACAAAATGTTTCAACATCCAAAACACATATATATACATGTACATATCCGGGTGTACAATATACACATCCATAGCAACAAGTGTATCAAAAGGTTAGATACTATATATATACAAAGAGAATATCCCGAATTGGGTTGCTACGAAAAAAACATGATTTTTTTCTTCTATTTCATGAGGGAATGAAAAAAAAACAAAGTAAAAAAATTATTTAAATGAAGTTTTGACATTTTTAAAAAATTTAATATTTATTGAATGTTATAAGAAAAAAACAATTTAATTATACTATATATATCATTCTATTCCATAAGGAAATAAAAAAAACACCCTTCCTCCATGGAATGAGATTCAACCAAAGAGAATGAATCATATTACATGAGGAATGCTCCGTTCCATGAGGAATGCTCAATACCATTTCTTTGAGCAACCAAACATTGTTTTTTTTTTCATTCCGACGAAATACTTCATTCCATTCTTTTTTCGATTACTGGATACCAAACGCTACCTAAAGGTTGAAGATAAAAGAATCACCCTCTTGGAGATGGATAAGAAAGCTTGACCAAGAAGAAGAAGAAGAAGAAGAAGAAGAAGAAGAAGAAGAAGAAGAAGAAGAAGAAGAAGAAAGCAAAAAAGACAACATGATCACAACCAACTAAACAATGAATCAAAATTAAAGGAAAAGAAATGAAATGAACATACTTATAATTGACATTCTCTCCAACTTTGGCAATATCTGTAAAAGCACAAATTAACTTATCTCCATTAACAAGATAGTGAAATCCTTAAAGCAAAGATCCCAAAAAAAATCCAATTTTGATGATGTCGTTGTGCCTAGATGGTAAGTTCTAAAATTTTCAAACTTTATAGGTAAAACAGGAATAGTTAATAGAAACTAGCTCAAGTTCTTGTTTGTTATGTCAATTTATGCTCCATATGCTGATTGAAAATGAGCATGATAAGTCTATTATGACAATTTTCATAGAGTATATATGATGCTTATTAAAGTAGTTAGTTTCTTTATAATTGTGTCCATGATGGTTATGCCAAAAAGGCTAAAGTCAATTTCTAAAGCTGGTTCACCAATTATTATGCCAAAAAGGCTAAAGTCAATTTCTAAAGCTGGTTCACCAATTATATCAGTAGCCATATCATTAAAGTTTATGAATTGCCTTGGAGTTTTTGAGTTGTCATTTGGTTGAAAGGTTGTATCATTAGAAAGAGATGAGAAAGTATACTTTCGTTGAGACTTTCTTTATCCCAACTTCTCTACAAAATTTCTGATCAACCAAAATTAATGATGGTTGTCTCCCGTGGCGGATCCAGCCTCTAAACCAAGAGGGGTCCAATACATAGACTTCTTCAAAAAAATCTCAAATGAAGAGCAACTTCAAAAATTTTCCTATGATAAATGGAGTAAAAATGGAGTGAAGTGGGGTCCCTGCACCCCACTCAAACCCTCTATATCCGCCACTGGTTGTCTCCCCATATGCAACCTGATCAGCATTCAAACAACATCCTATCATCATGTTTGGGATCTAGTCGCCATAGTTAGGAGGGAGGGGGGGGGGGTTTGGAAAGTGACTGGAAGGGGGGTGACATGTGGATTTCAATGGGCTTTTATATATATATATATATATATATATATATATATATATATATATATATATATATATATATATATATATATATATATATATATATATATATATATATTAGAAAATGTAAAACAAAATAAAAACAAAAACAAATTATTTAGAAAAAAAGTCATTTTAAGTCAAATTTGTAATATAATGAAAACACACGGACCAAAATTAAGACAACTTCCAACTTTCAGGACAAATGATAAAACAAAGTTATACCATGAGTGGAAAGTTTTGACTACTAGAGACTATTTTATAATTTACTATATTATATAATAATAATAATAATAACAAAAGTATAAAAGAAATTATGCAAAAACATTATCCATAGGCTACATTAGGAGTGTGCGTGATGTGGTGTAGTGCGGTTTAGAGGCAAAACCGCAGGCCGCACCACATATGCGGTTTGAGTTTTTTGGAAACCGCAGACCACACCACATAGGTCCTAAACCGCATTATGCTGTGCGGTTTGGTGCAAGCAGTTTGTGCGATTTATGCGGTTTTAATACTGTAAATTCCGTTATATATATATATATATATATATATATATATATATATATATATATATATATATATATATATATGTGTGTGTGTGTGTGTGTGTGTATGTGTATGTGTATGTATATGTATATGTATATGTAGACTAAATATCAAATGGGAACCATTTTTTTCCTAGGAACCTAGGAACCTTTCGACTGAATTTTTTTTTTCAAAAAAAAATGACATAATACACCTAATCGCTTATATTTAAGACCTTTTGTAAAAAAAAATTTGAAAAAAAAACATGTATACACGAAATGTGTACATATGCACGAAACGTGATCATATACACATTTGCGAAAAAAGTGTATATATGCACATTTCTTGTATATATATTATTTTTCAATTTTTTTTTGACAAAAAGTCTTAAATATAAACGACTAGGTGTATTATGTCTTTTTTTTTTTGAAAAAAAATATTTCAGTCAAAATGTTCCTAGGTTCCTAGGAAAAAAATGGTTCTTCCTTGAAACAGACTCTGTATATGTATATGTATATGTATATGTATATGTATATGTATATGTATATGTATATGTATATATATATATATATATATATATATACACACACACACACACACACACTAGTTGTGAGACCCGTGTATTACACGGGATGATACAAAAAACTTTGTTAAATATGAAGATTTAAACATTAATAATTTTAAATAAGAAATTTTCGAGAAGATATGACGAAATTATTTGAATATATACGTAATTAAATTAAACACTAAAACAAAATGTTGATAATATTTTGAAGCCAAATTAGTGATTGTCAAAATACTACAAAAGCAACCAAATTAAATGCCATATTGATCACCAAATAGCAAGCATGATAAATCAAAACACACATCTAGTAAAATCAAGAGGTAAAATGTCATATTCCCAATGAATATTTAGGGCACGCTTACAGTGATAAAGGCGTAAGTGATTTCCAATCATAATCAAGAATATCAACTTCCCAACCAAATGGTATTTTGAGAATTGGTAACAAGGTGCAATGTTTCAAATTACAATCAAGAACAAAAAATTGGAAAGAAACTGATTTTTCGAGTCCTGTGTACGATAAAGCGAAATTCGTTTCTAATCATAGCCAAAACACCCTAATTCGTAACAAAAAAAAGAATTTTTCAGAACACCTACTTTGTAGGAACGCATTGCGATTTCAGTGATAAAAGTGAGAAATTAACGGAGCAAAATCATATCTAAAATTATGAGTGATTTGTAACTGTCAAACTGATCATTAATGAGTAATTCATAACGGTCAAACAAATTAGTTTTTTTAAGAAATACAAAACTATGAGAAAATGACATATGTCAAAATGAATATGGTGATGACATGTGGCATTGAGATGCTTATTTATTAGGATAACTAGTTGTAAGACCCGTATATTACACGGGATGATAAAAATATATAAATTATGAATATGTAAACATTTATATTTAAAAAAACAATACCATCGTGGTCATTTTGTATCATTATCAACAACTATGTAAACAGAGTGAAAGGAAGTTAGATACAACCTAATACAAAACCTAAAAATAAATTAAGCAAAAGAAAAAAAGAAAAAAGGATCGAAGAACACAAGCATCGGTAATTTTATCAAATAATTGAACCTAAAACACTAAGATATCGAACCTAGTGAAGCAAACAATACGATTTAGGGCTAAAAGTCATCTAGCCAATACATCAACCAAAACAAAACAAACCTGGTTCAAGCAATACAAAACGATTTAGGTCAAGAAATTGAAAAATAGAACAAAAAATCGATCAGGTTCAAGTTTTAATAACTAAAGTAGAGAGAAAACTACAAGCCAATACATCAAGCAAAACAAAGCAATTTAATGCTTAGAATTTTCTGATTTCTGTGAGTTCTCTTCTATATTTCCAAGTTTCTCCAGGTTTCGTATATTTGCAATAAAAAAATAAATGAATAATTGTGGCAGATAAGTTAGGCTAGAAAAAATATAAATAAGAAAGATATTTTCAACTAAGTATTAGAATATAATATACTGTTTGTTTATTAAAATTAATACATTGTAGTGATATGTAACCACCAAATTATTTAAGTTACCAGAAAATATCTTTCTATTTGTTAAGAAAAAATATAATCCTAAATACAGAAAATTAGTTATTAATTTGTCATCGTAATCGAAATAACCAAAAAATAAAATTAACAATCTTAAAGAGATTATTAAGATTAACAAAATTAGTAATCGCATTATGGCAACATAATTACGCTACAAATGTTAATACATATAATAAAATACCTTCATAAAAGAATATTAATGACTTTTAGGAAACGGATTTTGGAAATATCTTCATAAAAGAAAATTAATGAACTTTTATTTTTTAGAAAGAACATTAATGAATTTTTTATTTTTTAGGGAAATTCAAAATAATGAGAAAATGACATGTGGCCAAATGAATATTGTGGTGACATGTGTCTTTGAGTTACTTATTTATTAGGATAATATATATATATATATATATATATATATATATATATATATATATATATATATATATATATATATATATATATATATATATATATATATATAGTGAGGTGCGTTTGAACAGCGGTTTTGTGACTATAAACCGCAAACCGCACCACGGAGTTTCAAAACCGCATTATGCAGTGCGGTGTGGTGCGGTATAGGTGATTTATGTGGTTTATGTGGTTTGGTGCACACCCCTAAGCTACATAGTACACACGATTAATCTATTTTCCTCTCATTATGCCTTATTTTACCATTTATTTTCTACAAATAAATTGTTTTTCTTAGGTTTACCACGGATTACCTTCGGAAATTAATATTCTATCTATAGTTTTATTAATATTAATACTTATATAAATAATAATAAATAATATTAATATTAATATTAATAATATTAGTAATAAAAATTGTTGTTATCATTATTATTATTATTATTATTATTATTCTAAATATAAATATATAGAAAACATTAATCATTTTTAAACATATCTCACTCTTCTGCAAATAAAAAAGGATAATCTTTTCACATATATAGTTATAAAAAAGATAAAGATTATGTGTCCGTAATGTTTTATAATATATGTTAATATTATAAAATTTAGGGACCAAAATAAACAAAATATATGAGAAGATTAAAATTAATATATTAAAGTTTACTAAGTAGTTAAGTTTTTCACTTCAATAGTGAAAAGCTTTATAAAATTTTATTTAAAAAGCTTTAAAATAAGTTACTAGTAAAGATTGTCTTTTGAAAACGGAGTAATTTTAGCAACATAAATTAAAAATCGACGGAAACTTGTCTTGATTAAGCGCAAGAAATTTGTGGTTTATTCCTCTAATAAACTTCAAACACCTAAAAAGATGAGAGAATTTTGTATGATACAAACTGTGTTTGATAATGGTGGGATGCTAATGTCTGATATTACATTATAACGACTACTATATATCTTACCAACAAAAATATTATTGATCTCTTTATTTAACCTATTATAAGAGAACGGTCAATATGGTGTAACAAGGTTAAGTAAATTAAGATAGAGGTCTATTCCGAAGTTCGTCTTGTACTAGATTCGACACTTTCCATACAATTCATTCTAATAGGGGCTTATCTAATCACACATGCATATGGGGACTTGCTTGACTAAGAAGGTAAAGAAAGTATTCGGTCTAGCTCTAGAGAAAATGAGGAAACATCCAAGATAAAACCTTTTTCCAATATTTTGTTTTTAGTCATTGACTTGACTGATTACTTAATTCGAATCCGTGGTTAGTTTTAAGTTAATTGCAAGTGGAACTAAACAATTTTCTTTGGGGATATATAGTATGTTAATGTAATAATGCAACTTCATTTATGCCATGGTTCATGCCACAATGGTCGAAGTTGATATCCTTTTTCGTTATAGCTTTCAAATCATTGTTGAATCGGCATATTTAAAACTCATAGACATTCATGAGAGATCAGTATGTAGCTTTCTTTTGTCATAAAAAAAGAGGCGTACCTTTTATTAGGTTTAGAATATGAGCCACCCCTCTTTGACCTTTTGTGGACTGATTGTTGATCATGAGTTTTTCAATGAAGTTTCTAAGACTTTTGGACTTGGTTACTCGTTACTTAACATCACCAGAAGGTGAAGGTGAGGCAGATGATGACTAGATACAGACGCAACCTTGAGAGGAATTCACTTTTCCTAGTTAAGAGAAAAGAGAACATTAAATGAAATGAGGATTTTTTTCTATCTAGTGGGATTTTTGAAAGAACCATCCACCTTTTCAAGGTTTTGATTAGGAAATATCTAAGTGATGGGCTTCAATCTTAGTAGCACACATCTTTTAGAAGTTGTAAATATTTTGTTTCACAATTAAATAAATCTCTTTATGATAAGCGTAAGTGGACCGAAAATAATATTATCAAGTGATTGGCTTCATATTGACCGGACTAATTTTTAAATAATATATTATCCTTCATAAACTTTGAAAATATCGTATTTGTCCAACTTAATTTTTTAATATCATATTTAGCATTCATAAACTTTCAAAATATCACATGTGCACAAATCCTTATTTTTAACATTCTATAGTCATTTTAAATCATTATTTATTCAATTGATTATTATCCACTTCTTATAAATCCAAGTTTAGAAAATCTAAAATCAATTTCCTAAAGTCTTAAACCCTCATTGTTGGTCTCCCCTAATCCACATCGTCTCTTTTTCAGCACATGAGTTCGTCATGTCGTCTTTAATATCTTGTTCATCGATTTTGTATTCAATCACTCCCTTCTCCATTGCTCTCCAAAATCGATGGTTGGTGACAATACCAATGCACAAGATGTGGGTGATGACTCGAGAAACCCACATGTCATAGAAGAGACAATAAGAATTAGGGGAGACCAGCAACCAGGGTTTAATAAATCGATATTTAGATATTTTAAACTTAGAAATATTAAGGAGTATAATAGTAAATTTATAAAATACAAGTTTCAAATTATTATAAAATGTTTAAAAATGCTAAATTAATGTTTTTGACAAAAATTGATATTTTGAAAGTTTATGAATGGTTAAATATGATAGAGAAATTTGTCAAAAAAGTCTCTATATTTTGGCTCTATTTAGGAAAAAGTCATCCCTGAATTTTATTTTGTGATTTAATCCTCTAAACCTGCAAAAATTTGTGAAAAAGCCCTTTTCACCTGATTTAGCAGGTCAGTGGTTAATTCACAAGTAAAACGATTTTATAGGGAATTTTTCGCAAATAAAATGACTTTTTGTTTATTTTTGTAAGTGACATAACTTTTACATACGATGTTCAAATTCTACAAACTTTATATCCTTAGAAACGTGGTAATTAGTACTACAACTTTATTTTATAGACTTTTGTTTGAATATGTTAAGATCTTTTGTTACAATCCCTTAAACGTGAGCACAAACCATTTATGTCACTTTTTAGTTATTTTCAAACATTCATCTCTTTCGTTATAACTTTAATTAACCTGAATTTTTTTTCTATGTTTTTTTATTTCAAATAATACAATTTTCATAATGATGACGTTTCCTTATTCCTCATAGATTTTGAGATATATATAGCTATAAACATCGTATCCATAATAATTCAACATTCCATGTGTTTCGGCACTTATTTTCATATGACATATCTTTTTCTATACAGATCCATTTCAATTGATTCTTTTTCCTTTGTACTCTTTGGAATATATACGAAAACTTTCATATAAAATTTTTTTTCTTAATAGCTTCAGATATTGATTTATTCATCTTCAAACATGGCCTTAGATGAACCTGTGGAATTTTGAGACATATAGCTATAAATATAGCTTTAGATCTTAATAACTTCAGATCTTAACTTTTGATATACACATCCATTCCACTTGATTCTTTTTCTTATCTTTTTCTATACACGTCCATTTCAAGTAATGTTTATAGAAAATAAGTGTTATCAAAAGGCCATGTTAACCATCACCCTGATGGCCTAGTGGATAACGCTTTGGACTCTTTCTCTTCCCCCATAAAGAGGTTCCAAATTCTAATCCCACTCCCTCCCTTTCCCCATAGGGAGTGTTAGGTTTCAATCAGGGGATGGCCATTGGCCACCTCTCTACCCCCGTAGGTGATTGACCCGGACCACCCTGCTGCCAGGTGTGCGTGGGCCCCGAGGTTGCTTCATCAGGGTCATCCAAAGGATGGGTCGGGTGGGGTCCTCGGTTATAAAAAAAAAGGCCATGTTCAGAGATGAATAACTCAAGATCTGAAGCTATTAAGAAGACACTTTTTAAATGAAAGTTTTAGTATATATTTCAAAGAGTACATAGAAAAAAATCAAGTGAAATTAATGTGTATAACAAAATATATGCTTGTTTGAAAATGGGTGTTCATACACATGATCAAATATTGAATTATTCTGAGATGCAATGTTTATAACAATATATTTCAAAATCTATGAGGAATTGGAAAAAAAGTCATCATTCTAAAAAATATATTGTTTGAAATAATAAAAGCATAGGAAAAAATTCAGGTTAATTAGAGTTATAACGAAGGAGATATGAATCTTTGAAAATAACTAAAAAGTGACATAAATGGTTTGTGCTCACGTTTAAGAGATTGTAGCAAAAGATCTTAAGATATTCAAACAAAAGTATGTAAAACAAAGTTGTAGTACTAATTACTACGTTTCTAAGGATATAAAGTTTGTATAATTTGGACATCGTATGTAAAAGTTATGTCAATTACAAAAATGAACAAAAAGTCATTTTATTTGCGTAAAAGTCCCTGTAAAATCATTTTACTTGTGAGTTAACCCCTGACTTGCTAAATCAGGTGAAAATGGTTTTTTCACAAATTTTTGCAGGTTTAGAGGATTAAATCACAAAATAAAATTCAGGGAGGACTTTTTCCTAAATAGAGTCAAAATATAAGGACTTTTTCACAAATTTTCCAATATGATATATAGAAATTAGATTGGACAAATATGATATTTTGAAAATTTATGAAGGGTAAATGTGATATATTGATGTTTAAAAAGGCATATACGAAATTTTCCCCATATTTTATCGTGATAATAACATTGTATTTTAAATTTTTTATATTATTATTATTGCAAGTTAATAGGCCACTTTTATGGAAAGTAGTATAGGTATCTTATTGTTATGAGTAAAATATCAATGGATTGTATTAACAGCTTTATAGAAAGAAATATAATATATTTGGTCTAACTATCATGTTTGTTGCAAGTTTAATACCTATTTCAAACTAAGTTAGCACATTTATTCCCCCGTCCCTCACACTGTTTGACACACACCGTTTGACATCTACCATTAACCTCCGTCATGTGCAACCCTCACCCTCATACTTTCTGACATCCACCATTAATCTCCATTGTGTGCCTTGCACATAAAGGCATCTTAGTCTTTTTAGGTACTCTTCTATCTTTTTTACAAAATTCACCCCCTCTCTTCTCATTCTTTCTATCCCTCTCCCTTTCTCTCTAAACATGTATGCATGTAACGACAACTCCCAACTTCAAAACAATCATGTATAGAGAAATAAAGACAGCGAGTATGTGTATGGGATCTCCATGCGCGTGCTTACAATATTTTGCAAGACCATATATAAACCATGATTAAGATTCGAACTAAATAAAAAATTGAGTTTTGTGATCTTGGTTTGGTACTTTGGTTATGTTGGTTGTGTTTCATGTGATATTAAAGAAAAAGAAAAACTAATAGGAATGTTGATCGTTGGAGGTTGGAGGCTTGGACTTAACCAATGAGTACTTAAATGTAGATGAGGGAGAAGGGTTTCTTTGAAGTAGTTTCTAGAGTAATGCTTCATTTGACATGGATGCTTCAGTGATCCTTCTTCGACTAATGAGAATAAAAGATCAATTTTCTATTGGTGAGAAAATCACATCATCATAAGAAGCTCTGATAGCTTTATTAGTCGTTGCTGAAATGAATTTGTACACCTGAGAATATGTTAGAAATACATAAGGTTTTCGAGTAACTTGGATTCACTGAAAGTCGTAATATACACTTTCAGATCAAAGCATTTCGAGGGTACACTCGAAATCTTCAATCGGATAAAATTCAGTGATTTTGAAGCAGAGAATGTGAAAGATGATTTTCTGTACCAAAAACCAAAAATGACCAAAAACGGGATTTATCCATATGACAGTTTTCAGATAAAGAAAACTGTCATTAACCACTAAAAACTGTCACTAAAACAGATATTGGGTCAAAAATCCGGGTTCAAATATTGGGTCAAAAATCCGGGTCAAAACTTAAAAAACGGATTTTATGTGCATTTTTGATAAAGGACAGCACGACCCCAGCCAGGGGCTCTGCCCCTTGGACCCCGCCAGGGGCTGCCGCCCCTTGGACCCCGCTCCCAGGGGCTGCCGCCCCGGACCCCCGCAGTGTTCGCGTGTTTATATACCCGTGCATATTAAATAAACTTGAACAAGTGTGCACTCCGCACCACCCATATCTTGTTCAATGTTTATTAAGAATACGTTGGTCAATCAAAATTAATCCCATTACACTTAAATCATATTGGTGAAAATCACCAACAGAATACTCATTTGTAATAAATTGTCACTCTATGATTATGGTTGACACAACTCATAAAATTTAGTTTCTTTTGGCCGGTTATCTTGCTCGTGTAGTGGAGTAGCATGGTTTGGCTGCTTTTCTTCCTTTACCATGCCAAAATTTATATTGAGTCTTTCTTCTATACGTCTTAAAGTTGAAGGCCTTTCCTCATACAGACAAGTAACCCCCGGACATGTTCGTCTGCAACTCTAGGAAGTGCATGGAAAATGGTAGTTAATGTTATGGCTACTCCGTAGAACCCTATAGAATTCTTGAGAAGATTCATCAGATTCATTGGCTCATTGTCTTCAGATTCGTAAACAAGTCGAACTTGGAAGCAACATTGATATTGAAAAATCTACATGAAAATACGAGTTTCTGTTGTCGAAAGCCGTAAAAGGCATCAACTGCCTTTGAGCGAGTGTAAACCAAATATGTTAAGCAAACATACAAACACTTTGGGATGCCTTTTGCAGGAGATTTAGCCAATCTTATTAGGCCAAAGAGATGAGGATCTAACGGATTTTGTATAAAAATAATAATCTAGACATATCCAACCATGTAGAGGTTTAACGGGTGAAAAGACCAAATTATGCTCATGTGCACGACACATGAGGGGTCTTAATAGTAAAATCTTAATAGAAATTGCAATGAGAAACTAAACATGCTAATTTAGTTTGAAATAGATATCAAACTTGAAACAAACGATATAGTTGGACCAAACATGTTATATTGACCAAACGTTAGGAACTAAATACGTAATTTAGTCTTGTTAATATGAATAATAAACGAAGTGTATTCTAAGTTTTAAGTTACATTTTTTATACATGCTTTGATACAAATATAAAGATATTATTATTCATTCAAAACTTAAAATATATTTATCTAATATTATTCACCCTTTAAAATAACCCAAATATGAATATTGAGTCACGGGTCATGGCATAACGGTTGAAGTCAACATCCTTTTCTGTTTTCTTTATAGCATTTAAAATCATTGTTGAACAAGAACATTATTGCCTCTATTAGTTGATTTCTTTGGCAAAATAGTCAACAACCACCCTTGCAAGAAACACTCCTGAATATCGCATTGTGAAATTACAACACCACCCTAACAACAAATATCGTAATCTTATCCTATAAGAATGATACGAGTCTATAGCATATCATGGCACATATACGGTACTTTTAATTTCGTGTATATCATAGGTGGTGTGTCTATTTTGTGGACGGGCTACCGAATTTTTAGTTATAATGTTATATTTTCGATTTTTTTAAAATAATTTCTCTGTTGCATTAAACATGTGGCCAATGATGTTGCCTAATTTAGATGAAATTAGGAAATTTGCAATTAAAGTTAACTAACACTTGGTATGAAGAAACCCTAATTGTGATATATTCCGAACCAATATAATTAAATCTTGATATGAAGCTTTGATGTGTGCCTAACAATATTTAAAAGGAGATGAAAGATGATGATAATGGCTCGTAGAGAGCATGAGATGCCACTTCAAGTAGAATATATATTTTTGGTTTGAAGTGGGTGCCTAGAAATGTAGATACTTATATAATTAATAAAAAATATATCTCTAAATACATAAATTGGTTTCTACAAAAATCACAAAAACGGTCCTTGTGGTTTGTATAATTTTTAGATGGAAACAAAAAAATTCCTAACTTATAAATATAGTTTCTTTTAGAATGTTTACACACACATTGTTTTAATATATTAAGTTTATTAAAATGAAAATTTTACTTTTAATTTGATATTTTAATTAAATATAATAACAACAATAGTTAAAGAGAAAAAGAAAATATCTAATTTTCTTAATATTTTTTTAAAAAAATAACAAAAAAAAAAAAAAACCCGATCTCATCCATACTCTTAATGTTTATGATTTCTCCTAAAGTCTATCGATCTTAATTTCGGTTAACAAAATAAAAAAGCATTTTAAAGTTATGAATTTAAGCCTAGTGGAGTGGTAATGTGAGTACATCTTTACCTAGGAATCGCTAGTTTGGGTCTTTGGCTCTTTGAAGATGTTTTTTATTCGAGAAATTGTTTTTGTTCGTATCTTTTATTCCTACTAATCTTTCTATCCAAGTTAAGTTGTGACATGTGTATTAAAATATTATTAGTTTTATTAAATGTGACATTTGTCATAATTTCACATGAGTAGGAATAAATGTAGGAATAAAATGTAGGAATCAATACAATTGCTCTTTTTATTATGTCCGTAAACTCATTTTGTAATTATAAGAAAACCGTTTAGTTATGAAAAAGTCCAAAATGAGCGTTCAATTATTAAATGATTTTTAGTAAAATAAAAAAAAATTACACAATGGGACTCGAATCTGCGCCAATAATTAGGGGGTGTCATAACTTACCATTACACTAGCTTTAAATTCATTGTATTATATGACTTCTTATTTTTTTAAAATGAAATTACAAGCGATGGGATTTATGAAAATCCCAGCCTATGAAGAGCATTTCACAGCACAATATACGAAATCGTAGCCTATAAAGAGCCTTCTACAATTCCGTTGGCTAGATAGGTTACAACACACATGCTTTTTGAAACTACTTACGACTTATACATATAAAAAAGACTCTATCACCCTCATAAGTTACAACCTCCATGGTTTTAGAAAATGCTTCTGTTTTTTAGTCATTTTGCATATATAAGTTAATCCAAACACTTTTTTTTTTTATAAAAAAAAAGGATCTTATTAACTTATTGCTTTTTGCCATCATATAAGTTAATCCAAACACTTTTAAAAACTCCTTTTTGTGACCAATTAAGCTAATAAAAACATTTGTCAAAAAATGCTTATTGAGTTAAATAAGTAATCCCAAACACCCCTTAAGGTGGTATACTAAGTAAAATAGACAAGAAACCCGTGTTTAGAGATGTGGTGTTCAATTTTCCTAATATTCTTTATGAGGTGCTAGATATACTCATTTCATATCACAAAATAATCGTCTTGAAGCATATGGTGGTAGATTACAGATTACATGCATATTGCATTTAATCTTTTCCACTCTTGGATGGAATTAGACGTGTTTTATCATATTGTTAGAAATTCTTTATTGCAAAATGATGATGATTATTTAATCAATAAAACTATTTTCTTTAAGAATAAGCTTAAAAGGTTGAAAATGGAGATAAAATATTGGTATGGGCAAATGACTAGTATAAAATACAGGGTCAAAAATGATTTACATCAAAATTTGATTGATTCAGACCATATTGTTGATGCTGGCAATCGGTCTCCACATATAACTTTGGAACATCACAATATTATAAACAAATTATGAGAGATTGAAAAGGTGGATAATCTTGATGTTTCTGAAATGGCTAAGGTTAAATATGGAATTAAAGGAGATGAAAACTCTAAATTTCCCCATGGTATTATTAACCAAAGGTGCAGACAATTCTCTATTAGTGGGATCAAGGTTCATAGAGATTGGATTACCGATTTAGTATGGGTAAAGGAGATGTCTTTTGATTATTTCTATAGAAAAATTTAGAAAATATAATTGTGTTCATATTAAAACAATAGCATATACTTTAATAGTCTTTCCTTAAATCAAGTAGCTTCTTTGGAGTCGATTTTTACAATATAAGAAGTTATATATGCTATGTGGTCGTGTGGTAGTGACTAAGTACCGAGACTAGATGGTTTTATCTTTAGTTTCATGTAACGGTATTGAAAGATCATGAAAGGTGATACAACAAAATTTATGCAAGAGTTCTATGAGTCTGCAAAAATTCCCAGAAACTGTAATTCATCTTTCATTTCATTAATTTCATAGTATCTAATCCTATATTGTTGACTGATTTTCACCCCATTAGTATCATTAGGGTCCAATACAAGATTATTTACAAGCTTTTGACAAGTAGACTTGCTCAGGTGGTATATTTAGTGTTGAGCATTGAACAGTTAGCCTTTGAGAAGGGTCATCAAATTCTAGATGGCCATGTAATGGTCAATGAGTTAGTAGATTGATATAAGAAGATGAAGAAAAAGTTATTAGTGATAAGATTGACTTCAAGAAGGTATATGACTCCTTACCTTAGAAGTACTTGCTCCAAATTTTTTTTTTTTTATTGAAATTTGGTCATAAATAGACTGGTTGGATTCAGTATTGTTGTAGTTAGCCACATCTTCTGTATTGCTGAATGGTAGTCCTTCTCAGGAATTTCAGCTGGAAAGAGGGTTCAGACAAGGCAACTCACTGCCCTTTTCTATTTATTTTAGCTATGGAAGGTCTACATGTGTCTATTGAAGATGATATAGTTGTGGGCCTATATATGGAGCATATGTAGGCAATGGTGATTTGATTATATCTCACATTTTTATGCATATGATGTGTTGTTTTTTGGAGAGTATTCGAGTGAAAATATCCCTAACAATGTTCGAGGTGTGAAGATGTTTTTACTTGGCTTCTGGTCTTAAGTTGAACCTTCAAAAATCAAATCTTTAAATGGTGTTGGTGTTACTTTTGATTGACATTAACAATTTGCAAGCCTTACCGTGTGTAAACCGGTGAAATTTCCTTTCACTTATTTAGACATCCTCGTCGGTTCTAATATGACTTGGGTGAAAGGTTGGAAAACGATCATTAAAAGATTTCAGGAAAGCTAAAAATGCTTTCAATGAGAGGGAGTCCTATGTTGTTGATCTCGGTTTTGGGGACATTTGGGATCAACGTCATGCCTAATTTCTATACGCCGGTTACCTCACAGAAGTATTTGGAATGCATTCTAGATTTTTTAGGGAATGGAGGGAAATGAAAGAAAGATTGCATGGATAAAATAGGATTTGTTATGACGTCTAAAGATGAATTTGGATTAGACAAGTTTGAATACATACATAACACAACTATCGATTATTTCCTATCTTCGGTTACAATTTATACAGAACCTGTAGCCAGCTTATCTCAGACATATACAAATATAAATTTTAGGAAGCTTTCTCTTTTTTAGATATGGTTTAAAAAGTGCCTGATTTAGGGTACATATGGACCAAAAAGAAGTTTGCTTTCCAAAGAAGAAGTCCATAATTTGGGGCAACTTTGAAGAATACCACCAAGAAACAAACAAAGAAAATGCGGTGAAGACCATGATTCAACCTTATAATAATTAAAAAATATCAATACAATAATAATAATAGCAAGCCAAAAAGAAGGCTTTACAAGCATCAATACCATGAAAGGCAAAACAACTCTTAAAAACTCTCAAGAAAATCATAAAAGAATGATATTCCACCTCATCCTTTGATACTTACATGTAAATATTTAAATTAAAAAGTAGTTATCTAAAAAAAAACCCTTTACCAACTTTCTCAAAACAATAATTCACTTATCTTTTAAATATATAATGAGTTAACTTTATATTGAACTCGTATATTTACAAGATATCAGTTTTTCTTTTTGTTAAGTAGATGACTCTTTTTATTGTAAAATTAAACAAGAAAAATAAATTTGGTCTTTGATATCTTGTCATTATTGTGGAATTAATTAAAAGAAATAGTTTTTTGAGAGAAAATAATGGAAAAGGAATAGGAAAAAGGAAAGAAGTAGGTCGGTTCCTTGCGCCTGACGTTCACTTAGGTTCGGACACGGAGTCAGGATCGGAGTTAGGTTCGGATTTAGGTTCGGGTTTTGTCTACTCCATTGTTATACAATACAAACTGACTTTGTGTGAGCGGATAAGAACGACCCACTACTCTCTCTCATTTCTCCACCCAGACGCCCTTCTTTTCTCCGATCAACACTCTTCTCCGCCGTCAAGCTGGCGATTGTCAACCAAGAAGCCTCCTTCATCCGTGAATTCAAGCCTAAGAACCGCCGTATCATGGTGAGTTGCTATATATGTTCATGGTAACTTTTTATGTGTTTCATATATGTGTGTTTAATTGGGATTTTTGATGTAATGTAGGGTGCTGGAGGACCTGATGAAGAAGAGAACAAATGGCCGCCATGGTTGAAGCCATTGCTTCGTGAAAGCTTCTTTGTTCAATGCAAATTACATGCGGAATCGCATAAGTCTGAATGCAATATGTACTGCTTGGATTGCATGAACGGCCCTCTCTGTTCTATCTGTCTTAATCACCATAAGGACCACCGTGCGATTCAGGTTTATATTCCTGTTTTCGCCATTGATTCTTCCACTTTTACCGGTGCTCACTCTTTTCACCTGAGTCTCGAATCGTTTCAAATTTGAATTTGAACATCAGCGCTTCGTGAACTCAGCAGCTTAATTTGAATTTGAAAAATCTCCGTTCTCATCAAATTTGAATTACTTTGTCTGGTTTTTTTCATCAATTTGGATTAGCCCATCGAGTTCATATCTGTTTTCATCGGCTATAACGATTTCTGAAGTTAATCATCTGATTAATGTACAGATTCGGAGGTCATCATATCACGATGTGATTAGGGTATCCGAGATTCAGAAACATTTGGACATCACTTCTGTACAGACCTACATAATCAACAGTGCGAAGGTAGTGTTCCTGAACGAACGGCCGCAGCCGCGGCCGGGAAAAGGCGTGACAAATACTTGCGAAGTATGTGAGCGCAGTCTTCTCGATTCCTTCCGTTTCTGCTCACTTGGCTGTAAGGTAAATACGATCAGCGTAAAACAAACCCAAATGGATTAATATATTTCTTAGAATCGATTATTGAATTTGTGATTTTTCTGGGTTCAGATTGTCGGGACATCGAGGAATTTCGAGAGGAAGAAACATATTTCGCCGGAAAATAGACATTTGATGACGGCAATGTCGGATTCAGAGGATTCTTACAGCAGTAGCAGCCATGGGCGGCGGGGGAGTAATTACAACAGCCGAATTCACATTCAAAGCTTTACTCCGTCGACGCCACCGCCGACGGCCGCCAGCTTCAGGACGGCGAAGAGGAGAAAGGGTATTCCTCACAGAGCACCAATGGGAGGACTAATCATAGAATACTAAAAAGCCCCCTAAACCTTTTCTAAATTACTCTAAAAGTCCCTATAGTCTCCACATCCTACCAAATCACCCCTCTACTTTCTGTGTAGGAAATACCCTTATTACCCTTTGCTCCTCCGTTTGTACAAAGAAGCAGCCTATAGGAGGATACAGCAATTTTGTGGTAATATCTTGTCTCAAAACCGAAAAAAGAAATAAAACCAAGTTTAGAAAGTGTCTAATACAACAAAGGGAGTAGTTATGGAAGTAGGAAAAAGTAAAGGGGGAATTGTGAAAATAGTAATTGTAGTGCGTTTATAGTTTATTAGTTTATACGGTTTTCTCAATAAGATAAACATGTAATTATAGTGTTTGTGCTAGAGGAATAGTGGTGATGTACTTTTTATAAAATAGTAAAAAATGTGCTACCTTTATAGTGAAATGAAACAAGTGCTTGTATATTTTTTTGGATATATATATATATATATATATATATATATATATATATATATATATATATATATATATATATATATATTATGGGTTAATACTTTCTTATATTAGTAATTTTATTTTTTTTTTGTAACAAAAATGTCGGGTACACATTTTCGGCCATCGACTTGATAGGTAATAATTCTTTTTTTAAGTTTTTATGTGGTATTTTACATGTTTTGTTGATGTCACATATATGAGTCAAGTCAACCAAGTCTTCTTTGATGGCTTTTATATAATTAAATAATAAAGTTTGACCATATGTTTTTTAAAAATATCTAGTCATTCGTAACGACCCTTTCTAGCCTCATGGGCTACTCGTTTGTGGCCCTCTAGAGGGTTGAAATGATTTTAATTTGTCATGAGGTAGACAGGAGTTAAAAATAGAATTATGATTTGTATTATTAGTGTATAAACATCGATGATACGTTTACTGTAACGAATGTTCGAGGTAGACAATGATACACCATAGGTTTTTATTTATTTATTTTTATTTTGTTTAGAACGATAAGTTTTATAGAAGCCAAAGTGGCGGCCGACAACAAATAAAAGAAGTCTAGAATCAATTACGATGAAAACAACCATTAACTATAAACGAACCATGAGATAATGAACCTAACACTATATGAAGTGGATAGTTTAGACCCCGAGCCCACTAGTGAAAGTTGAACCTGGAAAGCATTGGAAGATCGTACATAGCTACAACCATGACAAGAATTGGGATAAGTAAAACTTGCTCACAGAACCTGAATGTTGTATATATTTTTAATTAATGGAGGATATCATTTACTAGGAAATGATACTGTAGCAGGAGCTTGGTGTTTTGGTAAGTAATAGGAATATGGATTGCATTAAAGGGTGTTATGGGATTGTGGAATAGTCACACCATTAGGGTTTGCATTACATTCAATCGATATATAATACAAAAACTTATATAAATGATCTTACATTGTAGATAAATACAAAAAGAGAATAAAACTACGCCATATACTTTAACACATCCCCTCCGTTTGAGCGGGAGGTTGCCAAATGTTCAAATTATTTCTAAAATTTCGAAAGAACTATGTAAGAAGACTCATTGTAAATAAATCTACAATCTGATGAGGGGATGGAACATGTAAGACGTGTACATGCCCGATCACAACATGTTCCCTAATAAAATGTAAATAATTTCCACATGTTTGGTTCTTTTGGGTTGAACTGGGTTCAAAGCTAAGTACATAAACACTGATACTGTCAGGAAAAAAAAAAAACTTTGGTACGAGTTAAGGGACAAGACAACTCAAGTAAGGGATTTCGAATCTATGCATCTTTGGCTACAACATTGGACAACCCTTTACTCGGCTTCGAGATTGGAGCGAAAGACCACATGTTGGCGTTTAGAAGACCAGAATATGATCGTCTTTGAGGTGCACGTAGAACCTAGATGTAGATCGACAATTTTGTGGACAGCCAACCTAATCCATGTTTGAGTAGGAGACCAAACGTTCGACAAGAGAAAGACGAAAGTGGCAACATATGTAAGAGTACCTTCAATATAGAATGATGCATTTCAACGAAGCAGGATGTAGTTCACGTTGATCATGCATGTGGAAATAAAAGTGTCGAACCACGTAAGATATATCTAGAAGAGTGAGTGTCAGATAATTCAAGGCACCAACAAGAGTTCTAAATAAAGTAGGGCCAGGGACATTCTTTTTGTTAGAGGAACACTTAGGATTGCTATCTATGGGGATGCTGCACAGGTTGCAATTTGCCATATCTTCTTGATTAAGCATCTCTTGTGCAAATGACTATTAGGATAAAAAAATGTCCGCTGGAAGACCAAGTGGAAGCAAGACATAAGAATAAGGATAAAGTACATGAGTCAGACATAGAGAACTCCAAAAAATGAGTGATCAGGGATGCAGACGAGGTTGTGAACACTATGTTAGCGGCATAAAGAGGAATATAGATAATGTTAAATCCATAATGATATGTCAATAAAGAATTGTTATAGTGATTGCTCAGAAGCCAATAGAGGTGATATATACAGCAAGCTATTGATACCAGGCATGAAAGGACTAATTGAGTCTATAGAGAGCTTTACGGTGGAGACATACATGATTTGAGAAGTGTAGATGAATATACCCTAGAGGTTGTTTAATGTAGACTCCCTCATTGAGGTTGTAGTGTAAGAAAGCATTTTTGACATCCAGTTGGTAAATAGGCCAAGTTCCGAAGACAACAATACTTAGAAAAACGTGGTAGGTGGTCGATTTGATAACTAGAATAAATTTTTCATCAAAGTCAATGCTAGTTGTTAGGACAAACCTTAATCAACTAGAAGGCCATTATAGCTATCAAGGTTACATATAAAATTGAATTTTTGTTGCTAAAGTCATCGATCTTTAATAATATTAATGGAAGGAGAGCATAACACTAAATCCAAGGTGTGAGTGGAATAGAGAGTTGGTATCTCTTTATCTATGGCATATTTCTAGTTGGCGTCACATAAAGCCTTAGCAGTAAACTGAGGTATAGGAAAGATGTTAATGTAGCTGATAGATTGAGGATTTAACAGGGTTTAAGAGATCTAATGCATGACCAGATGATCATAGGATAACCACTTAAATTCGTGGTAAGGAGGCTTCCTCAGTGGTATCCGAGAACGGGGGAGGCACTTTAGTATTAGCCAAGTGAGTGGAAAGGGAAGCATCTGAACTAGGAGAAGATAGTGATGAAATTGAAGAAGGGAATGTAATTGAGGGGTTGACTATTTGGGAAGTAGATAAAGGTTGAATGATGGTGGGTGGTGGTGTTTCATTATTGAAAGATTCATAAGTCACGGGATCAAGAGAATTATGAATATGACGAAACGGGAAGTGTTGCACATCAAAAAACACGTATCGACAAAGAAAAACTTTTTAGTGACGAGATCGAGGGGATGATAGTTGTGATGATCTGGAGACGAGTCGAGATAAATACAAGAGGAAGAGTTGGGATCAAGTTTGTGGAGAGCAGTTGTTATAGTGTTACTGTAACACAAACAACCAAAAAATTGAATATGAGAATAAGATGGAAAAATACCAAAAAGCAGTTCAAATAGGGTTTTGTAGGATAATATAGTAATTGGGAGAAGATTTATGGTATGGATTGTAAGGAGAGATTTATGGTCGAATATTTTGTGAGGCAGGAAGTTGGCGATGAGAGAGAGAGAGAGAGAGAGATAGAGAGAGAGAACGTATGTGGCCTTATACTGATAGGCTCGATACTTTATTGGGTTATGGTTTACATTGCTCTCGATCAATATATAATACCAACATTTATGTAGAAATTAAGTCCTATACTATAGATAAATAAAAAAGAACAAAACTATACAATATATCTTAATTAGGTACTAACAGACATACGATAAGTCTTTCTACAAAAAGATCGTAATTCGTAAATTAGAGGAATGACAAAACTGTAGGTTCGAACCAAATCCATATCATTGTATGGTTATGTCTTTAGAGAAATGAATATAGTTTCTGACAAACCTCTTTAACTACATCTTAATGACAAGCAAGTTGTCAAAGCAGTGGATGTCTAATCGTCTAATATCGTGAGTCCGTGATATTTATATATAAGAGCAAAAAAGGATGCCTAAATTTTTGGCGACTATCAAAATTTAAAGTTACATAATCACACGTTAAAAAGTGAGAGAAAGTGTTCAAGACTAGGGTTGTGTTTGGTATGTAGTAATCGAAGAATGAATGAAATGGAGTATTCCATCGGAATGAAAAAAATCATGTTTAGTTGGTTGAAGGAATGGAATGAAGCATTCATTGATTCTTTTTCTTTGACTGATTTTCATTCCAAGGGAGAGGGGTGCTTTTTTTTTTCATTCCCTCATGGAATGGAATGATATATAATACAATTAATTTATTTTTTTCTTATAATACTCAATAAATATTAATTTTGTTAAAATTTTCAAAACTTTATTTAAATAATATTTTTTATTTTTAAAAATTAAATAATTTTTATCCATATTTATATTTTAAGATTTATGGTATATTTTTATTTTTATTTTGTAATTTTTTCTAAATCATAGATAATTTTTTTCAACTATTTACAGAACATATAATACACATTTTGAATGAAATGAAATATGTTTATATGTAATTTATTTAAATATATATCTTTATTTAACAAAAATTAATTTTGTAAAATAACATTATTTTCTTTATTTATCAAATATTCTTTATATAGTTTTTTATTATTAATAAAAAAACAATATGTTTGAATGACAATTCCATTCATTCGAACCAACCAAACATGACAATGAAATGTAATGATTCATTCCATTAACTTGCTCATTGTATTACATTATTCATTCCATTCTTTCTTAATTTCATTACTTCGAATCAAATAGACCCTAGGTTGGGTTTAGACTTGAGACTCCTTATTACACTTTTTTTGTATTGTAGAGTTTGGCTAATAATTTTGTTTTAGTTGTTAGAAAAAAACAGTACGTTTTCTTTCAAAAAGTATGTTACTTTTTAGAAGACTTATTTTCTTATTTAAAGTTTTAAACTGTGTGATTCGTGTAGGCTGGTCCTAGTAATTATCGACATCAATAGGGTGTTTGAAAACGTGGGTTCTTTTTTTTGCTTCCCTCTTTTTGTTCTCTTTCGTCTCCACTTGCACATTAAGTAATGTAAAGGATGATAATGTTAATTCACTTTTCCATAACTAAAAGTAATTAGGTTTGAAAAACAATGTAGATCTTATGTGATAAAAATTAAAACCAAGTAAAAAGTTATCGAACTATTATTTTATTTACTTAAAATGATTATACCATCATATAATTCTATTTCTTAAAGTCACAATAGCCACTTACAAATATACATGTAAACACTCTTTAGATTGATAGAAATTGTAACGAAGACTTATGACCATTGAGACAAACTATTTAGATTCTAAATTGGAATAATTTTGAAAATCAAAGATGTTAGAACTTAGAACACAATATGAGCATATTTTAGAAAATTATTAAGAATAACTACCTATTTTTAAAATACATGCTGCGGAATTACTTTAGTTTTATGTAATTGTAAAATTATTTCATACTTTGCGAAATGACACCATCATGACTAAATAAGAAAAACAATTTCGCAAATTAAACAAATTCTGAAAATTTTCTTTTAAGAAATAAAAAAAAAATCAAAGATTATTTCGAAATAAATATGAAACTAAGATAATTGAATGCTAGAGCACCCTCCTATTTTGACATTTTTTGATCTATATCGATAACAAAAAAGGTTGATTTTGCACTGTTTTCATATTTTATTGCATTAAAAAAGCATGTAAATATAATTATAATAATCTAATAAAATGACATATCTGTTCATTGCGAAGCAATAAGATAGTTTTTAATATTATAAAAGGTTAAAAATTATGCTAAACTGAACATAGATAAATATAATACCATATTTGATCAAATCGAGAAAACCACATAAAAACCAAAAATAAATATTAGACTTAAGAAATTACTTAACTTAAAACAACCAAGTCTGAAAACAATTTTCAAAAATGCTTTATTTTAGAATAAGTTGGAATTTAATTTACAGCAATCATATTTTAAAGACAAATTGGATATAAAATATACAAATGAAAAATTTTAATTTGGAAAATATAAAGGAAAAGTAAAGCTGTAACGACTAATCAGACCTATTTTATTGACATAACGTATAACACCATTAGGCCGTCCGGTGCGCCCGAGCTCGGGCGTGTGCGAGGGGTGCGACGTCGCGGTGAACACCGCCCCCTTGCGGCAGCGTCAAAGAATCCAGCTCGCGCGGGCTTTCGACGTCGTGCGACGTCCTCGTTTGTTTTGTGACCGTTGCAATTCGAACGGCTATATAGCCGTTGATATAAAAAAATCTATTTAATTTACCTATATATATATATATATATATATATATATATATATATATATATATACACACACACACACACACACACACACACACACACACACACACACACACACACACAACGCATACACACCACACTACAACTAAAAAAATGGATCCAAGATTCGAGGTGTTATTCGATTCCTCGTCTTCGTCGGAAGACGAGAGTTGGTTGCTTGAAGCTACCGTTTAAGCGGCATCATTGATTCGTCAAGCTGCGCACATAACCGCCGACGCCGCAGAAAGTTCACAAAATCAACCTAGGTTATCAAGACGGGCAACAATAAACAGAGATCGTGAAGCTGCGCACGATCTCCTTGTCCGCGACTATTTAGCGGAACACTGTTTGTACTCGACGTACCAGTTTCGGCGTCGGTTTCGGATGAGCAAGCAACTATTCTTGCGTATAGTTCGTGATGTGAGCGAAGTCAATCCGGTATTGCGATTGCAATACGATGGTAGGAATAAATGGGGTTTCACGGAGGAACAAAAATGTACTGCTGCGGTTCGGCAAATTGCAACCGGCACGACATTTGATTTATGGGACGAGTATTTGAAGATGTCGGAGCGCACGGTTCGGGAAAGTGTATACGAGTTCGCGAGCACTATCATCCATGTTTACGACAAACGTTATTTGCGAAAACCAACGCCGAACGACATTCAAACGTTGTACGCCGCACATGAAAGCAAACATGGTTTTCCGGGCATGCTTGGGAGCGTTGACTGTATGCATTGGGAGTGGGCTGCTTGCCCCAATGCATGGCGTGGCTAATTAACACGAGGCGATCATCGTCACCCTTCTATCATCCTCGAGGCAGTGGCGTCCCACGATTTATGGATTTGGCATGCGTTTTTTGGCGTTGAGGGTGCAAACAACGACCTCAACGTGCTCGACCAATCGCCGATTTTTAACGACATTTATAAAGGCGTTATCCCTTTTTGTTCATTTCAGATCAACGGAGCATACTACAAACATGGGTATTATCTAGCCGATGGTATATATCGGGATTATGCCGTGTTTGTGAAGTCATTCACATGTCCAATGGATCCAAAGCGTCAAATGTTCAAGGTCGCAAAAGAAGCGGCTAGGAAGGATGTGGAGCGAGCGTTTGGAGTTCTTCGACAGTGCTTTCACATGATCAAATACCCGTCATGGGCTTGAGATCCGAGGAGAATACGAGACCAACATACGTGCCGCTACCGAGTGGATCGGCGACATATCTAAAAAACAGAAACAAGGTCCAAAACAAAGAAATCCATAACAACCTTCGTGCGGATTTGGTCGAGCATATCTATTGGGCTAGAGTTGAGCCGGGGCCGGTGCCCGATATCGAGGAGGAAGAATGGGAGTGACGATCCTAGTTTTTTTTTTTAAAATATGTAGTTGTTTTTTTTAAATTTTATGTTTAATGTGTGTTTTAAATTTTTAGGTTTTATTTTTAATGTAATTTTCGTATTTAATTTTTATATTTTAATGAATTATCTTATTTAGAAATTATTAGTTTTATTTTAATTTAAATGTAATTTTTAAATTAAAAAGTGAGAGGAAGTGAGAGGTAGTGAGAGATGGCTATTTCCGGGGGTAAAGCGAGGAGAGAGAAATACTGACTGGATGCTGAGGTGGCAGACAAAAAGTGAGAGGAGAAGAAAAGACCTACCTGAAGGCCTTAAAACATGAATTACTGTGAATTCAAAAAATTATTGTGTATACATCACTTCCTTATAAATCAATTATTGTGTAACAAGCAGTCGCTCCAACTTCACTTAAACAAATCCTCACAATCATTGCTTCCTCCAAAACTAAATTGAAGAAAAAGGACTTTCCTCATGGATTGGTATGTTCTATCTTTTGGCATATTGTTATCCTGGAATAAAAAAAGCCCACCGGAAAAATCACGAAATTGGCTAGAATGGTCCCTCTCTTTTATCTCGGCTCTTCACATATAATGGATTATATGATATAATCCATTATATGACTTTGAAAATTTATCGCATTGGGGAAGGGGTGATTTAATCTCAAAATGACGATGAGCATTTGAAAACTAATATTGAACCGTTAGTAAAATCGATTATGATGAGATCAACAGGTAATATAGAGAATTAATGTTGATTCGTCGCAAATAATAAAACCAAATTATTATTATTACTTACCAAATTTCGTCGAGAAATAAAATTGAATATTCACGACCAAATCTGGTTATAAAAATGTAAATAAAGTCTGTTTCGTTGTCAGACAAAACAAAAGAAAGACGAGACAGAAAACTAAACTAACCTAAAGATTGTTGATTCTTGACCGATGAGATGGCACATAATTACTCATATCCTTAAAGGTTTTATGTCGCTCATCGGCTGTAAACTATCAACATAAAACGTTAATATTTAATGCAAAATAGTATTCATTCCAACAGCTTTAAAAGAACCGATAAACGCAAAATAGAATACTCGAAAATAGAAGAAAGTTGGATCACAAAGAGAGAGAGAGAGAGAGAGAGAGAGAGAGAGAGAGAGAGAGAGAGAGAGAGAGCAGAAAATGCTGTATTTTGAGGTGTGAAATAAATGTGACTTAGGAGGTCCTATTTATGCTAAACTGAAAATTCGAAATTCGAAATTCGAATCCGAATTTTGGATAAAAATCACTCGGCAATTTGAAATTCAAATGCTGGATAACCTCATCGGATTACAAATTTGATCATTATCAAATTTCTAGAGACTTTTAAAATATACATGGAGTTTATCCACGAAGTCAATCGTGGTCAACCAGTTGACCGGGCCGATCCAATCCGACCCGAATCCTTCTAAAAATAAAAGCTCCTAGCGAGTGATACGGTGTGCGAAGTGAAAAGTGCGCCTAAAACGCGACATTTTGCGAACCTCGCGTCTTACGTCCACTTCCTGACTTGACGTACGGGTGGACTTGGTTCACTCTGTAACCTCCACTAAAGCCTTTGAAGGCTTAAAAACCCTTCCAAGATTCTTCCCCTACCTATGTGGGACAAGGAAACTAGTCAAGTTGCTAATTCTTTAATTATTTCCATTAATCCCCTACCAAGTTGAAAAGTTCCTTTTCACTTAGACAGATGATGTAACTTGGGTGTAACGGAGGTTAAACCCAGTTTTCAATATTTATCGTCAGATTGTTTGTATGTCGATTCTGAAATAGAACAATCTTAAAGGTTTTTATTTGTAATTAAATTTCAAACTTATAGATATTGAACTCTCGTCCGCCAACTTCAGAATAATGAATCAAGAGTTTGTCAACTAGACCGCTAGACGGTCAAAACTACACGTGTTGGCTGATAAGGTCACGTTTTTGCTAACTGTGCTTAAGCTTGGGTTTATTTTGGATGTCAAATTTCTTCATGTGTGTGGTGTATGTCCCAAATAGGTAGGTTCTTGATGTCATGTTCAGTCATATGTGTTCTAAGTCGTGCCTTATCATGGATCAGTGACAAAGCATCAACTATGATTGTAGGGACATACTTTCGGGATAAAAATGAGATATTTGTGTGCCTTTTGGTGTCCTTGGTGTATGACATTTTTTTATTAGAAATGGTGTGTTTGTTTCTCTTCTTGGGTAATTAAGTTCAAACTACAAACATTACATTATTTATAGAAATTGAATGTGTATATAGCGTTGCAACAACCCTAATAATGCACATTTAATTTAATAATAAAATCAAAGTATCCGGAAATCAGTCCCAAATTTTTTCTTAAATATCAATCATTCACAAAATAATACACATTTAATTTAATAATCAATGTGTGTATGACATTGTAACGACCCAAATAATGCAAATTTAATTTGATATACAAGAGTCACAATAAAAATATCATACACTACTATACTACAAAAGGAACCCGAATCATTTTATTCTTGTATTTGGGTTCACTAGTGGGTATACTAGTGCAAAAATCCCTCTAATCTCATTCTATTCTTTGTCTTCGATTCCTGGATACATGTCACAACATTCACCACAAAAGGAGTAGGACAAATTGCCTTGTGAGTACATAAAACTATCATCACATAATATTATAATTTATTAACAATAAAGAAATAAATATGTATCTAAACATTCTTCACACAACCAACCACTTCTACTTGGGTCAGGCCGGTCCCTTCCCAAGATCTCACACAATTGAGGTGGTTCCTCAATTGTTCCATCTCGCATGGGATATGTGCCTAATTAATCTATTGCGATTGTGGCCATTCCCCCAAACCATCGAGGCTAGCCCTTGTCATGGTCACATGAGCATCCTGTGCCCTCACCCCCCTATGGGATGTATGTCTAGACATACTTTCTTCTTGAACCAACCATTAACCTAGGAATTTTAGACACTTACTCTACCAAGTAATTTATACATACATACAATTCACAATGCCATATCATGGCAATAAGGTCAATAATTTCACATAACATCTTCATGTTGTTTTCATGGTTTGACATATGGGGGTTGGGGTTGTCAACATTCATGTTGTTGCAACTTCATTGTTCTATTTTTGTTACAAAAAATTGATGGTGCAACATCTAAGCAGGCTAATACGTCTTGGATTATGTGACAATGAAAATATATGATGGGATATTTGATTCAGATTCGACATTGGAATGAAAAAATAATACGCACACACAAAAGGTAATATTAGACTTTACAAATTATACTTTGGAATATACACATGCACATTGAGTCATGCATATTATACATAAAGTATTGTTTTTGTGTTTCTTTCGGTGAATCATCTAAAACAATTAGTTTAGATATTTTTGTAGTTTTATAAATAATATTGTGGAGGAAAAAGTTGGTATGATATTCACTAAATTTTAGAAAAATAATTTAATTTTGTTTTCGAAAAATATATTAAAAAGTCTTTTTATTTTCGAAAAACCACTGTAAATTGTTTTATTTAAAATAAAAGCTATTAAAACCTGCTGACCTGATATTTCAAATTAAAGTCACTATTTTACAAGTTTCCAACAAGTCATGTCTTTTTCTGTTAAAAAAATAAACGTATGAATTTTTTTTTATAAATAACGCTAAAACAAAAATGTTCTCCGTTCTAAAAAACCTCTAGCATTCTTTCATTTTCTTTTTGAGTAGACACCACATTGTTTATTGAAAGGGAAAATGACTTATAAGGGTAATTATGTTTCAAAAATGTTCAAAAAACATCATCCAAGTTTGGTTTGTTCAAAAAACATCATCCAAGTAAAGCCTTTGTATAAAAAACACCATCCAAGTAAGGCCTTTGTACAAAAAACACCAACGAACTACATGTTTTGTTTAGATTTTACCCGATGGTAACCGGCTATTTCAGGTTAAACTGTTCATCTGTTATTATGTCATGTCACTAAATATTAGGCCAAGTCATCCTTTAACCTGCAAGAGCCGGTTACCATCAGGTAAAATTTGAACAAAACATATAGTTCGTTGGTGTTTTTTGTACAAAAGCCTTACTTGGATGGTGTTATTTGTACAAAGGTCTTACTTGGATGATGTTTTTTGAACAGACCAAACTTGAATGGTGTTTTTTGAACAGTTTTAAAACATAATTACCCTTATAAGTCATTTTCAAAGTAATTGGCGACCACCGATTCTCTTTTCCAAATTATGAGTTCTTAAGCTAAATTTGTAAGATAAATCTTTAAAGTCTGGTTCTAGAATTATGTTCATTGAAATATAGCTAACTAAAAATACATGTATTTTATGCATATTCTAAATTTTCTATTTTAAGACAATGAAAATTGAAAAAAAAATTTTGAACCGGCGATTATGAGTACTCTGGAACGTTAGAGGGGTAATTCCGTTCCCGGGCGGGCCCCAATCGCCTCCATTTCCTCCCCTTTTTACCACCTAATCCGGGAAAATCCCTCACATGGAGTCAGTCGGAGTTGAACTCACGACCTCCCACCCACATGAGTATATAACCCTGATGCATCAACCAGCTAAGCTAGACATCACTTGCAAAAAAAAATTGAAAAATTAATGAAAATGTGAAGAAAGAGAGTTTATTTTTAGGGAAGCGAATGAAGACAAAAAAAGTAGTCAACGTCATGCAACTTGACCGGTCAATAGATCAGGCTCACCAACATCCGGTACAAACTAACACTCACTATTCGACACGTAGATACTATTGTCTGCTTACGGGTTCTCCAGGTAATTGGCATCAACAATTACTAATAACACGTGTAACTAGCGTGATCTCTCTTGTGGTCAATTTACGGCTAATACGAATTGAAATTAGAAAATTGTATTTTTTTATTTTTTATTTTATTAATTTTTTTATCCATATTAAATTGTGACATATGTCTTAAATATTATTAATTTTATTAAATGTGATTAATAACATAAAAATTACTGTAGTTTAGCCAAAATTCCGGTTTAACCACTACATTTTTTTTGTTCCATAAAAGACACTCATACTTTCAAAAAATTCCACATTGACTACTATTCATTTTATTTTATAACTTTTAAATATTACTTTGATCGAAACATTATGTGAAAAGTTCCATATCGACATTTGAATCAAATATCGGAACTCCATTGCAGTGAAAATGATAAATAAAGTTATCTACGTGATTTTAGTCTTCGTAAGTGCAGCTCTCCGACCACTTTGTGAATGCATAGGATGTCCAAATGAATCCACTAAATTTTGAATGCGACAGGGGTAAGAAGTGTTCCGAGTTGACAACATACAATCTTGACTTTTATTTGTTACAATGGTCGCAATGGATTTTTTTTGAAAATATGAGTGGTATTTACGAATTTTTTCGAAAGTATGAGTGGTTTTTTTAGAACAAAAAAAATATAGTGCTTAAACCGGATTTTGGCCAAACTATAGTTGTCACAATTTCACATGGATAGGAGGATTGTAAGAATAAATACAATTTCTCAATTGAAAATTATGGTGAGATAGCGTTTCATGTCACGTAGTGTAGTGTCGAAACATTAAATGAGTATAGAGAGTTTGATCCAAATCCAATCTGTTTAATTATTGTGTCATGTCATGTCAACAATTTATTTCAGTGTCGTGTTAGTGAGTTTAGGGTTTTAGACTAATGTATAAGGTATTACCAAAAACTAGCAAAAAATTAACCAAATGACCAAAATAGCCAACATTTTCGCAAGTGGGCTATGCCACCTACGAAAACTATGATGTGGCCTGTGAAAATCACCCCTCACCTACGAAAATTGAATTTCTATAAAAAATTCCAATAATTTTCGCAGGTGGCCTAGCCTCACCTGGAAAAGTACAAGACATTAATAATAGAAAAGCATTAAAAACTTGTATTTTCGCAGGTGGGCTGCGCTTTTTGCGGTAACCTTCAGTTTAAATAATAGAAAAGCAAAACAAAACAATAACTTCAAGTTTTGTGTAGTGCTAAGGTGAATGTCTCTTTTCTAAGAGGTTGCTGATTCGATTCTTAGCGAAATGTTTTTGTTCTTTCCTTGAAACAAAAAATGATTTTGATGAAAAAAAGTGCATGCTTCAGGATTCAAACTTAGGACACCAAATACATGTACATTGCAATTTACCACTAGACTACCTTGAAACTTGTGTTTTTAAATGTCTTTAACTGTTTTAAACTAAAAAAATTGAAAACACACACACACAAACATACACACATACACACACATACACACACACATATATATATATATATATATATATATATATATATATACATATATAAAATAAATTTTCACATGTCAGTTGTTACGTCATCATTTTTGAGGTCACATAGTCCACCTGCAAAACCACTGACTATTTTGGTCATTTGACTAATTTTTGGCAAAACCTTATAAGATTAAGCTATTTTTGTCGTTTTCTCTTGTAAATACGTCATATTGTATGAAGCTGAAATACTAAAGAGGTTGAAAGAGTAGGAGTTTGGAGGCGGAAAGGAAAATGTGAAAAACTAAAAAGATTAGGAGATGGGAGACGGAATGGTGAAATTCATAGTAAGTTTTGAGGACATAGTGGAACGAATATGAGTTGTACGGCCGGAGGTACGAGGTCGCAAGGAAGAGAGTAACCCAGTGAGATTGTAAAGAATATTAGAAAAAGAAAAAACTAAAGTTGAAGTCTTGACCTAGAAGGCTAAGTCATTTCCACATAACAAAATAACTCAACCCCCCCCCCCCCCTCCCAAAAAAAAAAACACACACACACACACACACATATATATATATATATATATATATATATATATATAAATATATATATATATATATATATATATATATATATATATATATATATATATATATATACTAAATATCAAATGAGAACCAATATTTTCCTAGGTGTATTATGTTATTTTTTTTGAAAAAAAAATTCAGTCAAAAAAGTTCCAACGATTCCTAGGAAAATATTGGTTCTCTCTTGAAACGGACTCGATATATATATATATACATACATACATACATACATACATACATACATACATACATACATACATACATACATACATACATACATACATACATACATACATACATACATACATACATACATACATACATACATACATACATACATACATACATATATATATATATATATATATATATATATATATATATATATATATATATAAACGGGTCATTTTTTTAGTTGAAATATTAACTATAACCTTAGTCGTTTAATAACCATGTGTCATTGTGTTAACCTGTTTAATTAAACAGCTTGAAATCTGTTACTCAAACCCATTAATTTTGTGTCGAGTTCGTTTCAGGTTAGCGTGCGTCTCAAATTTTTTCTACCTCTACTATGGTGGTCTTTAAGAAACTGTACATAAGGTTATTTTTTAAGAGTTAACGTCGTAAAAACACAATTAACATATAGACAATTTGTAATTTAGTTTTTAATTGTATTCAATAAGTTATTTATCTTTTAATCGTATTCGACGTGTCATAAAACTTTTTCTTTGTATTGTAAGTTCTTTTAACATAAGTTTCAATCTTAGGAAACCGACGATTCTCCATCGGTAGTGATCTAATTACTTGTGAATTAGAATTCAGAAAGACATTAATGAGAGGTTCGTATGGTACGGAAACACCAACAATAAGGAAGCCTTTATTGTTCTTTTTTCTAGATCGTACCACACTAGAGGTTCGAAGGATATAAAAACACCAACAACAAACAAGCCTTTGTTGTTCGTTTAGTAAACATAATATTTCTTAATTTTTTTGTATAATAGGAAATCAACAATGAATATGGTATATGCAGTTTGTTGGTTTGTTTTAGAATATGTCATCATTTCAAAAAACTTTTGTTCAAGAACAGGTCATCATTTTAAAAATGTAAATTAGAATTGTATCACATACAAATATTTTGTTTAAATAGAAAATCAACACAAATACAATTATAAATAATTAAATGATTAAAATTATAAACTAAAAGTATCAAACTAATTTAATTTAGAAAACAATTATTTTAATTTCCTCCACTAATTTGAAAAAACAATTATTTTATGCATTGTTCCCGAGTATGACTTATGGAGGGAAGGTGAGAGAAGAGGAGGGATGTGGAAATAAAGGAAACAAAATTAGTGTTCCCTAGTTTTTTTTTGTGGGAATGATTCGGAAAGAAACGGAAGTATTAGAGAGTATGATTATCCCTCCAATCTTTCCTCCCAAATTGGAGTAATTTGGAGAGAAAGAAATCACATCCTGATGTATATCCAATAATGTTAACATATTTGCCCCTCAACCCTATTATATGAAGTAGACGTCGCCTCTTTCAACTCGTATTCTCCAGCAACAACAGGAACAACATCGTTTTCTTTTTGCAGCATCGTTTTCCTGCTCTAGGTATGCTCCTTTTCTCCTGTGCGTGTTCATTATCTTCTTCTTTATTCCGTATGTGTTCATTCTCTTCTTCTTTATTCTCGGGTTGCATGCTATTGATCCACAATTACCACCGTATATTTTCTTGACCAATCTAAGAAGAAGTTATTTAAAATCTCTCAATTTTATCAACATGCTTTGATCACATATAATTACATGTTTAGTTGCTTCACGCTCCAAATGCATGTCCTTTTATTAATATTAATTGATTTAAAAAAAACTTGACGGCTATATGAATTTTAAGAAGGGTTTGGGTAAATTGCATAAAAGTCACTATCTTTTCCAATTTTCTCGATTTTGACACTGTATTTTTAGTTTTTGCAATTAAGTCATTATGTCTTCAGAAAATTGCAATTAAGTCATTATGTTTTCCAAAAAGTTGCGAAAATGACCATATGACAGGATGACAACAGGTTACCAGGTCATATGGTCAAATTTGCAATTTTTCAGAAAACATAATGACTTAATAGCAAAAATAAAACATAGTGTCAAAATCGAAAAATCTGGAAAAGTTAGCGAATTTTATGCAATTTACCCTATGCAATTTATATAACTTAATCATTTTACATGTCTCATACCGTGTCCAAAAAAGTAAATTTGTTGTTACATTGTTTTTCCATTTAAAATACTCAAATTTATTGTCCTAAAATGGAATTTCAAATAGATTTATTCGTATGCATTTATCCTAAATCTTTTTGAAATTCCATTTTTAGGACAATAAAGTTTATTACTTTAAATGGAAAAATAAGGTAACAACAAATTTATTTTTTTGGACACGTATGGGGCATGTAAAGTGATTAAGTTATATAAATTGTATAAGGTAAATTGCATAAAATTCGCTAACTTTTCCAGATTTTTCGATTTTGACACTATGTTTTATTTTTGCTATTAAGTCATTATGTTTTCTGAAAAATTGCAAATTTGACCATATGACCTGGTAACCTGTTGCCATCCTGTCATATGGTCATTTTCGCAATTTTTTGGAAAACATAATGACTTAATTGTAATTTTCTGAAAACATAATGACTTAATTGCAAAAACTAAAAATACAGTGTCAAAATCAAGAAAATTGAAAAAGTTAGTGACTTTTATGCAATTAACATGTGAACATAATTTTTAGTTGAAATATTTAAATGTTTGATTGCTTCACGTACATGACTTGTGTTATTGACAGGACCCACCAAACTTTTGTTTTCTTGTACATAACAA
Source organism: Cichorium intybus (assembly GCA_023525715.1). Lineage (NCBI taxonomy): Eukaryota > Viridiplantae > Streptophyta > Magnoliopsida > Asterales > Asteraceae > Cichorium > Cichorium intybus. The sequence goes on along the minus strand of CM042017.1, from coordinate 32,784,663 downwards.
GCATTACCTACAAGAATTTGAGTTTTAATATTTTGTACATGAAATCAAAAGTAAAATCATGTCCTGTCTTTTAATTTTTTTTTTTGGTAGGATATTGACAGTACCTACTATGAATCTTAACCAACTAAAATCTTTAATCAACATTACGAATTTTCTTTAGGGTTTAGCTTATAGTTACAGGAAGTTTTAGTTCTTGCATTAACTTTTTGTTTAACGTTTGCAATCTGAATTTATTATGTGAAATTGCATGTATGTTGTTTATTGTTCTATGTTTATGTAAAGATTCAATCCTTAAGCTTTTGTATCACAAACATCAACCAACAACAAATGTTGTAGTTGCTAGTGTAAGAATATGTCCATGGATCTTTACCTCAACCAACAACAAACACACCTGAGTTTACTATATGTAAGAATGTGCACAAATTATCGAACTTTGTATTTTCCACAAGCCTTTGCCAATGTATTCCTTTTTGCACAAAGATTGGCAAGGCAATCAAGCCGACTTCCTGACTCCTTCTCCCTGCTACCTTTCATCCTCCATCTCGCCATCTCTCACTTCCCACCTCGGTTCACTTAAAAAACACGCACAACGTAGACCCTACTCGGTAGTGGATCTCATCGTATACAACACTAGAAAATTTTGAACTCTTTAATTCTTGAAGCTATTCGTATATTCAAATCTATAAACAATAATGAAGCAATCAAAAAAATCAACTCCTAACATATTATATCGATGTTTCGTAGATTTACAATGGATAATGTGCTGCCTACACCGACTCTTATTCTGAGAACCCGACAAATGAAAGTGGCAAGTCTGATTTCCTTGATGGTCATTGTGACACAACGTAGACTTTCCAAAAAAATATTCTACCTTACCTACTAAAGAAGTTATTTTACAACGTCAATGTGTACGAGAAGAGGTGTTACACGACTTTCCAAAAAAATATTCTACCTCTTCGGTTGTCATTGATGGCTTCGGTTCGGATAAGGCTCCACACTTTGCTCAACATTTCATTTAGTTTATTTATCAAACCGAACCGCATAATCTCAATTGATAATATTTCAATAAGGTTAAAGCACTATGATTATCGCATCCTCTCCAGAGAAACATAGTTACTGGCTTGTCGTAACAACATTCTTATTGCACTCTTGTTCACTTGCTTTATCTCCGCATCTCATCCTCAGACTCGCCACTTCTGACACTCTCACGGTTGTCTAGTCCTTTCCTACTCGGTGTCCTTGTCTTGCCATCACCACCAGGCATCAACAATAACCATATTTTTCTTATTTAGACTTGAATACTATAAATACATATAAATACATATTATATGACCACTTTTTATGCAAGTGTTTGTCGTTTCCTTACATATTTTGCTATACAAAGTAATATCCCAGTAAATACCTATCAATAGAAACATTAGTGTTAAAAGTCATCTTTTATAGTTGAGACTAACCTTTGTCAACTGCTGCATGCTTTACTCAAGCTTCAACTTACTTAACTATATATTCAAAATTATTGTTCTATGTCTAGAAAAAACAACTGTCTCCATTAGCATCCATATACAAAAAACATAAGTAGATGAGTAAATTTGTTTTTGGTTAATTTATTTGTTATTTGTCGCCATCCTTAAGATATTGGAGACATAGAGAACTTTAGATACTAAATGTATTTACCTAGACGGTTATATGAGCTTGAAATCAAAGTTATTGAATTTCTCAAGTTATCTGTCCTTGCAAACAATGTTAAAATCGATATTGTATGATATGGATGAGCTATTCAAGAGTCAGACATGATGCTAGCAAGAAATCTATGGAAATGTTGGTAAGAAAGAATCGCTAAAGTGGACAGAAATGATGGATACTGCTTTTATTCAAACAATGGTAATACAACAAGAAAAAGGCAACAGAATTAGTGGAACTTTTACTACACTAGCGTATGTCAATATGGTGAACGAGTTGAATGAAACGCTTCAAATGAATTTAACAAAATAATCTAAAGAATCGTTTGAAAACTTTGAAAGCTTATTTCTCACAAAGGCATGATATGTTTAAACGAAGTTTATTAAGTGGGTTTGCTTGGAATTCTAATACCCAACTAATTTAAGCGGAAGATGATGTATGCGAAAACTTAATTAAAGTAAGTGTTATTCTTACGATTTACTTACTTCCTTATATGTTTATGTTATTAATCATAATATTAATTGTGTTTGGGTTTTTTAAATAGTCAAAGCCTGAAGCAATTATGTGGAAGACTAAAAAAGTGGCAAACTACGATCAGCTAGTGCAGTTATTTTCGAAAGAAAGAACTTCAGGAGAACATGCAGAAACAGCACAAGAGAGATGCCCGAATGAGTAAGACTACAGATATTAAAATAGAAACTATTATAGACATTGACGACTTATTGGCCAGTAATGACGTAACACTGGAGACACAACACAATGACGATGATGATGATGATGACATTCAAGTCCTATCTCCTAAGTGTTTTTCACCTGACCAAAATTCAAGTGCGAAAAAATACAAAAGTAAAAAGAGAAAAGTTCAAGATGATATTGAAGAATAACCGTTGCAAAAACATATTATAAATCTTGTTGGAGATGTGGCTAATGCAATGAGGGAAAGTAACAAAAATTTAGAAAGAGCTTACCATCGTGAGTATACCGGAGATGGAATTTATAAAGAGTTGGAGCCGTTGGGCTTGGATCCCAATGAATTACCGGGGGCTTTTATGTATTTGGCACGTAATCAAGCAGATGCAAGGACATTGTTTACCAGTCCACCAAGTATACGGGTAACTATACTAAAAACAATGATGGGTGCGGGTAAATGAGTAAATTCGGGTGGTAGTTCTTAATTACTTATTACTTTTGACATTATATCTTTGGATTTTGTTTATGGTTTCGTTTTTTGAATTCTGTTTTCAGAATCATTTTACTAAAATAGTATTGTCTAAGACAATTCCAAATGTTTGGTATAATTCAAATGCCTTGATTTTGTTTATTACTAACTTTTAGTAGTTAAGTTTTGTTCTCGATTGTGAAATTATCATGTTTGGTACGAAAAATAGATTAGGGGTAGAATTGTAATTTTGTTAGTTTTAATAACGATGATTGAAATTTAAAATATTATTATTATTGGTGCGAAAATAGATTAGGGGTAAATTTGTAAATTTATCGTTTTCCTTTCTCTTCCTTTCAACTCGGGAACAAATAAATTAATTTATTTTCCTTTCATTTCTTTCGAACTCGGGAACACGAAAGTAATTAATCATTTCCTTTCCCTCCCTTTATTTTCTCTCCATATTTTCTTTTAATTAAACTCGGGAACGAGGCGTTCCCTCCCCAAATTCGTCTTTTTGGAACGCTCCCTATCTTATCCTCTTGATTGAGCAACCGTACACCACAGTAATAGGGCACTCTTGCTCGACGACCAAGCTCCACAACAACACCACTGTTTTTTCCATTAGAATGGTGGCCAAACTCTCTCCACCTCTTTCCTCTCCACCTCTTTCCTGTACTGTTGTATGTCTCTCACTCTTTCTGACCCTATCAATATGCATTTAATCCACATTCATATATAAGCATAAAGGTTAGTTACTAATGGTTATGCATATGTGTTATTGATATCTTAATTTGTTTATAGTTGTGTCTAGTATGATTGAGTTGTTTTTGTTAAAATTAGTTTACTAAATGTGGGGGTGTGTAAGGATTTACTAAACATGGTATTCTCTTTTAATATTCATAACGCTATGTTGTTATTCCACATGATGGTAAATTTACTTCTTTTGGATAAATATATTAAACACTAAATAATACAGACGTTAAGATATCAACCGATATTTACATTTCATATGAGAATATTATAACTCAAACAATAAAAAATACAGTTTGAATATGGTGTATGAAAAAACTAGAATGTGAATAACTCAAGTAAACCAATGACGTTTTGGTTATTTGGTTTAGGATATTTTGGATCAATTAATCAAATGATAATGACTTTATTTGATTAGTTTCAGTTAACTTTAACTATTAGGTAAACCAAACTAAACGAGTAAACTGTTAGATTAATAATTTTATATTTTATTTTTATATATTGCTTTGGTTTCACTTTCTATAATATGTAATGTTTTGGCTTAACTTTATGCGGCATGGACCAAATTTTAAGAAATGATTATTCAACTAAAATATTGAGGAAGTATAAACCTACAAACTTGTGGAATTTAACACTCGATATAAAACTAGTTATGGAATTTAATGTTGGGCAAGCAGAAGCACCAACGAACACAGTCAAGTAATTCGACAAATGTTCCTCAATTATCAAGGCTAGTGGGTAATGTGAAAATTGAGAATGAGAAAACACAAGCATATAAAGTGGTTCACCCAACAGTGAGTTGGGCTACGTCCACTGTGAGAACCGAGAGAAACTTCATCCATAAACTTCAATGAATTACAAGAGAGAAACTATGACTACACTCATATCTTAGATATGTTTAACATGTTATAATGAGTAGCCAACAAGATGTGTAAATAGCGAGATATGTAAGGCTGAACGTGCAAGTCTTGGACGGGAAAGAGTAAAAGGACAAACTAGCCCTGCTCCTTGTCAATTTATAGACTTAAAAGGTGACAACACCATGCTCTCCATGCTGCCCCTGATACAGAATACTATTCTTCGCGTGTTCCCAAGATTCTTCTGACTAGAGAAGTGACAATACGAATACTGGGTCCAACCAAGGCCTCGCCTTCGGTTAAAGAACTCCCTATTGGTCTTCGGTCGAGATCTTCCCTTCAAACGAAACTGTAACTGTCCAAGTTGTGCTTCTGCACTACTATCGAACTTACACTTGTACAAGGGTCTACTCCTCCTTCAAGAAAGAACTCTTCGGTCTGAACTTTGCATCGGCCGGAGGGTACTGCTGTTTCATCTTCTTCTATATTCACTACTATGACCATAGCCCAAGCTACTGCTGTCACTGTGAACTGCGGTATGGAGATGATGATTTGCTCAATCGGACACAACTCCTTGGTCCGGGCTTAGTTCTTACTTTGTCACACACCTTTGGCCTGGTAACCTCCTTGGTCCGGATGGACCTCCTCGGTTATGACCGGCCTTGATGTCAATCTTGGATGCCTTTCTGCATGTCCATGCTGAGGACTTATCTTCTAATCCGGATGAGGTTTGAACTTCCTTGGTCCGAATGATTAGATACCTTCGCTTCAAGCACTGAACGTGGCTTCGGATCCGGACAAGGCAAGGCTGCCTTGGTCCTGCTGATCTTCAAGCCTTCGGTTTCAACTTTCTGCTGATCTTCTAAAGGATCACCTCCTCTGACACAAAGACTGGACTTGTTGATCTAATCGGAGCGAAGAGCTCCCACTTGACACAAAGACTGGACTTGTCTGAGTTGCAGACCTCAACAGTACTGACTGGTCATGTCTCTGTTTCTGGTTGCTTCGAACATCATGTCCTCTTCGGTTGTCATTGATGGCTTCGGTTCGGATAAGGCTCCACACTTTGCTCAACATTTCATTTAGTTTATTTATCAAACCGAACCGCATAATCTCAATTGATAATATTTCAATAAGGTTAAAGCACTATGATTATCGCATCCTCTCCAGAGAAACATAGTTACTGGCTTGTCGTAACAACATTCTTATTGCACTCTTGTTCACTTGCTTTATCTCCGCATCTCATCCTCAGACTCGCCACTTCTGACACTCTCACGGTTGTCTAGTCCTTTCCTACTCGGTGTCCTTGTCTTGCCATCACCACCAGGCATCAACAATAACCATATTTTTCTTATTTAGACTTGAATACTATAAATACATATAAATACATATTATATGACCACTTTTTATGCAAGTGTTTGTCGTTTCCTTACATATTTTGCTATACAAAGTAATATCCCAGTAAATACTATCAATAGAAACATTAGTGTTAAAAGTCATCTTTTATAGTTGAGACTAACCTTTGTCAACTGCTGCATGCTTTACTCAAGCTTCAACTTACTTAACTATATATTCAAAATTATTGTTCTATGTCTAGAAAAAACAACTGTCTCCATTAGCATCCATATACAAAAAACATAAGTAGATGAGTAAATTTGTTTTTGGTTAATTTATTTGTTATTTGTCGCCATCCTTAAGATATTGGAGACATAGAGAACTTTAGATACTAAATGTATTTACCTAGACGGTTATATGAGCTTGAAATCAAAGTTATTGAATTTCTCAAGTTATCTGTCCTTGCAAACAATGTTAAAATCGATATTGTATGATATGGATGAGCTATTCAAGAGTCAGACATGATGCTAGCAAGAAATCTATGGAAATGTTGGTAAGAAAGAATCGCTAAAGTGGACAGAAATGATGGATACTGCTTTTATTCAAACAATGGTAATACAACAAGAAAAAGGCAACAGAATTAGTGGAACTTTTACTACACTAGCGTATGTCAATATGGTGAACGAGTTGAATGAAACGCTTCAAATGAATTTAACAAAATAATCTAAAGAATCGTTTGAAAACTTTGAAAGCTTATTTCTCACAAAGGCATGATATGTTTAAACGAAGTTTATTAAGTGGGTTTGCTTGGAATTCTAATACCCAACTAATTTAAGCGGAAGATGATGTATGCGAAAACTTAATTAAAGTAAGTGTTATTCTTACGATTTACTTACTTCCTTATATGTTTATGTTATTAATCATAATATTAATTGTGTTTGGGTTTTTTAAATAGTCAAAGCCTGAAGCAATTATGTGGAAGACTAAAAAAGTGGCAAACTACGATCAGCTAGTGCAGTTATTTTCGAAAGAAAGAACTTCAGGAGAACATGCAGAAACAGCACAAGAGAGATGCCCGAATGAGTAAGACTACAGATATTAAAATAGAAACTATTATAGACATTGACGACTTATTGGCCAGTAATGACGTAACACTGGAGACACAACACAATGACGATGATGATGATGATGACATTCAAGTCCTATCTCCTAAGTGTTTTTCACCTGACCAAAATTCAAGTGCGAAAAAATACAAAAGTAAAAAGAGAAAAGTTCAAGATGATATTGAAGAATAACCGTTGCAAAAACATATTATAAATCTTGTTGGAGATGTGGCTAATGCAATGAGGGAAAGTAACAAAAATTTAGAAAGAGCTTACCATCGTGAGTATACCGGAGATGGAATTTATAAAGAGTTGGAGCCGTTGAGCTTGGATCCCAATGAATTACCGGGGGCTTTTATGTATTTGGCACGTAATCAAGCAGATGCAAGGACATTGTTTACCAGTCCACCAAGTATACGGGTAACTATACTAAAAACAATGATGGGTGCGGGTAAATGAGTAAATTCGGGTGGTAGTTCTTAATTACTTATTACTTTTGACATTATATCTTTGGATTTTGTTTATGGTTTCGTTTTTTGAATTCTGTTTTCAGAATCATTTTACTAAAATAGTATTGTCTAAGACAATTCCAAATGTTTGGTATAATTCAAATGCCTTGATTTTGTTTATTACTAACTTTTAGTAGTTAAGTTTTGTTCTCGATTGTGAAATTATCATGTTTGGTACGAAAAATAGATTAGGGGTAGAATTGTAATTTTGTTAGTTTTAATAACGATGATTGAAATTTAAAATATTATTATTATTGGTGCGAAAATAGATTAGGGGTAAATTTGTAAATTTATCGTTTTCCTTTCTCTTCCTTTCAACTCGGGAACAAATAAATTAATTTATTTTCCTTTCATTTCTTTCGAACTCGGGAACACGAAAGTAATTAATCATTTCCTTTCCCTCCCTTTATTTTCTCTCCATATTTTCTTTTAATTAAACTCGGGAACGAGGCGTTCCCTCCCCAAATTCGTCTTTTTGGAACGCTCCCTATCTTATCCTCTTGATTGAGCAACCGTACACCACAGTAATAGGGCACTCTTGCTCGACGACCAAGCTCCACAACAACACCACTGTTTTTTCCATTAGAATGGTGGCCAAACTCTCTCCACCTCTTTCCTCTCCACCTCTTTCCTGTACTGTTGTATGTCTCTCACTCTTTCTGACCCTATCAATCTGCATTTAATCCACATTCATATATAAGCATAAAGGTTAGTTACTAATGGTTATGCATATGTGTTATTGATATCTTAATTTGTTTATAGTTGTGTCTAGTATGATTGAGTTGTTTTTGTTAAAATTAGTTTACTAAATGTGGGGGTGTGTAAGGATTTACTAAACATGGTATTCTCTTTTAATATTCATAACGCTATGTTGTTATTCCACATGATGGTAAATTTACTTCTTTTGGATAAATATATTAAACACTAAATAATACAGACGTTAAGATATCAACCGATATTTACATTTCATATGAGAATATTATAACTCAAACAATAAAAAATACAGTTTGAATATGGTGTATGAAAAAACTAGAATGTGAATAACTCAAGTAAACCAATGACGTTTTGGTTATTTGGTTTAGGATATTTTGGATCAATTAATCAAATGATAATGACTTTATTTGATTAGTTTCAGTTAACTTTAACTATTAGGTAAACCAAACTAAACGAGTAAACTGTTAGATTAATAATTTTATATTTTATTTTTATATATTGCTTTGGTTTCACTTTCTATAATATGTAATGTTTTGGCTTAACTTTATGCGGCATGGACCAAATTTTAAGAAATGATTATTCAACTAAAATATTGAGGAAGTATAAACCTACAAACTTGTGGAATTTAACACTCGATATAAAACTAGTTATGGAATTTAATGTTGGGCAAGCAGAAGCACCAACGAACACAGTCAAGTAATTCGACAAATGTTCCTCAATTATCAAGGCTAGTGGGTAATGTGAAAATTGAGAATGAGAAAACACAAGCATATAAAGTGGTTCACCCAACAGTGAGTTGGGCTACGTCCACTGTGAGAACCGAGAGAAACTTCATCCATAAACTTCAATGAATTACAAGAGAGAAACTATGACTACACTCATATCTTAGATATGTTTAACATGTTATAATGAGTAGCCAACAAGATGTGTAAATAGCGAGATATGTAAGGCTGAACGTGCAAGTCTTGGACGGGAAAGAGTAAAAGGACAAACTAGCCCTGCTCCTTGTCAATTTATAGACTGAAAAGGTGACAACACCATGCTCTCCATGCTGCCCCTGATACAGAATACTATTCTTCGCGTGTTCCCAAGATTCTTCTGACTAGAGAAGTGACAATACGAATACTGGGTCCAACCAAGGCCTCGCCTTCGGTTAAAGAACTCCCTATTGGTCTTCGGTCGAGATCTTCCCTTCAAACGAAACTGTAACTGTCCAAGTTGTGCTTCTGCACTACTATCGAACTTACACTTGTACAAGGGTCTACTCCTCCTTCAAGAAAGAACTCTTCGGTCTGAACTTTGCATCGGCCGGAGGGTACTGCTGTTTCATCTTCTTCTATATTCACTACTATGACCATAGCCCAAGCTACTGCTGTCACTGTGAACTGCGGTATGGAGATGATGATTTGCTCAATCGGACACAACTCCTTGGTCCGGGCTTAGTTCTTACTTTGTCACATACCTTTGGCCTGGTAACCTCCTTGGTCCGGATGGACCTCCTCGGTTATGACCGGCCTTGATGTCAATCTTGGATGCCTTTCTGCATGTCCATGCTGAGGACTTATCTTCTAATCCGGATGAGGTTTGAACTTCCTTGGTCCGAATGATTAGATACCTTCGCTTCAAGCACTGAACGTGGCTTCGGATCCGGACAAGGCAAGGCTGCCTTGGTTGTAACACCCGTGTCCCGGATAATGTTTCAGATCAAAACATTAGTTACAATCTCATATAAAAATCAGCATTGTATGCTGATCTTAGAAAAATCATAATTAATTCTATAAAAATTGGATTGACCTCAAACCAGTGCACAAAGTTTGCAAATTTTGTCTAGTTTAAGTGATAAAAATTTCAGAGATCGCGACGCGACGGAGTATGGGATCGCGACGCGATCTCTGTCGGCAGTGTCGGTTGAGTGCGCGATGAAGTAAGCGCTTACGTCAGAGATCGGGTCGCGACCTAGGGCTAGATCGCGTCGCGACGGACGACCAGAGGCCTATAAATGCGAGGTTAGAGCCCTCATTTCGACCCAGAACACCCACAAAACAGCTATACGTTATAGAAGAGAGTTCTAGTGAGAAAAATACGCTGAGAGATGATGGTGAGAAGTAAGGAGCCAGCAGTAGCTAGCGTCGAGGTGCTCGGGAGCTGTCAGAAGTCCGGAACGAGAACCGTGCCAGGACTCCGAGAAAGCACCAAACTCAGGTGAGTAATCGCTACCGTATCTCCCTAGTAGTTTTTACGTGTTGAGCTATAGTAGAAAGAAATTATTGAAAGTAATGCAGAGTAGTGTAGTTATGATATATGTGTTAGTAAGGAAAGTAGGTATGCTACAGACTCGTTGACGAGTCTGGCCCATGAGAAATAGTGTATCACAGGATGATACTAAGCAGTGTAATTAACCAGTAGTGTAGTGTCCATGCGAAAGAATGACATAGAAAAAGATAATGTGTAGATACTGTGTGCCAGCTCCATATGTTGCACTAGTATTGGTTTAATAAAATAGAGGGGATATGGATATCCCATAAAACAAGCATAGAAAATCGTGTAGACAGTACCAAATAATGAATTTGGTTAAGAATAATAGTACCGACAGGTAACCCGGTGCGGAACCGGTAAACACTTATAACGTGGTAGTAACGAATGAGTAGCCGTATAATAAAAAATAGGCGGCATAATAGTAAAATACAGAACGGTATATGATACCGTAAGTGAGTAACGTCAGACAGTACGGTAATGTTATAAATTACCAGACAATAGAAGGAAGTACAGAAAGACCGATAGTATGGTAACATGTAAGTTACCAGAAGATAGACGATATGGTAATATATAAATTACCATACAGTATAAGTACAGAAAGATATAGTAAGTGAATACGGTAACGATATAAGTTACTAAATAGTAGAAATGAGTGTAGTAAGAGAGTACAAGGAATAAGTTTCGTCGGGTAATACGGTAGTTTCACAGTATGATGGACGAGTAAGAAGAAGTGATTGTATGACGGTCAAGTGTAGTAAAATGATTCTGTGAAACGTGTGTGGCTATTTAGGCCATACTGTGATACGATTACTCACTAAGCTTTATAGCTTACCCTTTTATTTTATGTGGTTTTGCAGGTTTAGGTAACGCTCGGCTTGGATCATGGGACGATCCCTGGTGATATTATCTTGTAAAACCTTAGGCTTTGGAGGGCCGGGGCGTTACATTGGTCCTGCTGATCTTCAAGCCTTCGGTTTCAACTTTCTGCTGATCTTCTAAAGGATCACCTCCTCTGACACAAAGACTGGACTTGTTGATCTAATCGGAGCGAAGAGCTCCCACTTGACACAAAGACTGGACTTGTCTGAGTTGCAGACCTCAACAGTACTGACTGGTCATGTCTCTGTTTCTGGTTGCTTCGAACATCATGTCCTCTTCGGTTGTCATTGATGGCTTCGGTTCGGATAAGGCTCCACACTTTGCTCAACATTTCATTTAGTTTATTTATCAAACCGAACCGCATAATCTCAATTGATAATATTTCAATAAGGTTAAAGCACTATGATTATCGCATCCTCTCCAGAGAAACATAGTTACTGGCTTGTCGTAACAACATTCTTATTGCACTCTTGTTCACTTGCTTTATCTCCGCATCTCATCCTCAGACTCGCCACTTCTGACACTCTCACGGTTGTCTAGTCCTTTCCTACTCGGTGTCCTTGTCTTGCCATCACCACCAGGCATCAACAATAACCATATTTTTCTTATTTAGACTTGAATACTATAAATACATATAAATACATATTATATGACCACTTTTTATGCAAGTGTTTGTCGTTTCCTTACATATTTTGCTATACAAAGTAATATCCCAGTAAATACTATCAATAGAAACATTAGTGTTAAAAGTCATCTTTTATAGTTGAGACTAACCTTTGTCAACTGCTGCATGCTTTACTCAAGCTTCAACTTACTTAACTATATATTCAAAATTATTGTTCTATGTCTAGAAAAAACAACTGTCTCCATTAGCATCCATATACAAAAAACATAAGTAGATGAGTAAATTTGTTTTTGGTTAATTTATTTGTTATTTGTTGCCATCCTTAAGATATTGGAGACATAGAGAACTTTAGATACTAAATGTATTTACCTAGACGGTTATATGAGCTTGAAATCAAAGTTATTGAATTTCTCAAGTTATCTGTCCTTGCAAACAATGTTAAAATCGATATTGTATGATATGGATGAGCTATTCGATCATTTAAATGGAACAAAGGTTTGTAGACGACTACTATGTATGAGTTTTTCATGGAGAAGACCCCTTACAACTAAGATCAAATAAGATTATAGATGATAATGGGGTAGGTATGCATGTAATGTTGATGAGTTATTGCATGATAGGTTTAGAGATACTCTATCGGAAAGAAGTAGGGTACAAGAGGGTTTAAATAAAGAGGCGAGACAATTTTATAGGTTGGTATAAGAGGAAAAACAAGTGTTATATTTAGGGTGTAAAATTTTTTCAAAGCTATCTTTCATCGTTAGACTTTTTCTCTACAAGACTCTTCATGGGCTTAGTCATGTGGTATTTGATGATATCTTGCAACTTTTAAAAGAGATTATTCCAAAGGAAAAAGTTTCTGCTAATTTAGCTGAAGCTAAAAATATTGTAAGGGATGTGGGGTTACATGTCCAAATCATTGTATCATATATAAGAAAGAGTATGAACATGTTGATTGACATGTCGCAGTCGTTGATGCGGTAAAAGATGAGAATAAAACCTTACTGTCCACTATATAAGGTAAGCAAAGGTCGGACCAAGGAGTTCGTGGCTGGCTTTTTATGTCGATAAAAAATCGTATTGTAGTGTCGCTCTATAACAAGAGTAATACTAACACCCAAACTCAATTCAAAACTCAAAACCATAAACAAAATTAGATCTAAGCATGGAATACTATAGACCGAGACAACATATAAACTAAAGACGTTTCTTTTATAAAAACCAAATACACAAGAATCGTTCAAAACCTAACCAACAACAGGAGTCGAATGGTTGCTACTGGATTTAAAACTTAATCTCCACGGCCAGAGAAATTCTTAGATGCGGAATACTCTTAACACTAGAGTTAATACAAAACCGAATAAACAAGATAAAATGATAAATCTAACCAAGCTATGAAGTAGAAACTGAAATATGACGAATTTGAGCTAAAGAATGCAAATTTCTCTTGATGGATAGCTCATCCACTCCCTAAATCTCGACCTAGAGACCTCTATTTAAAGTTGCAAAAGCATGGAGTTCGTGCCGCTGACTATCGTTTTTCGCGTCGCAGCCATGCCTTATCCCCGGTATCTCGCACTTTGAATTTCAAGTCAAACTTCATATTACGGTCTTATCCATTGACTAGCACCGCGAATACCTCTTTTCCGTGTCGCGATCTTCTCTTGATCTTATCCCTTCGTTCTTAGCTTCATCTTTGTTCAATTTTCCACTTTAAACCCTGCAATTAAGTGAGCGTAAATAGTCAATTTACAAGTATAAAACAACTGAAACACAGTCCAATAACGCATAAAATATGCAATATAAAAACGCGTTATCATTGATGCATTACAAATTTATCATACCTCTAAGTGGAAACAAATGAAAGTGAAATAAGGGAGAAAACACAACAATAAACATTTTAAAAAAGCTTTTTATATGATGTAGAATTTTATTATAAGACATAGGATATAAAGCTTTTTTATATGTTCAAAAACAACTATATATATGACATGGCATGATGAAGAACTTTTTATAGATGGGAATTTATGATATCCTGTAGATGGGAAAAGCTCATAGGAATTTGATTCTTTGTATCCTCAACGCACCGTATAGGTCCACATGCCATGCCCCACCCATACACACCTGTTTCAGACGATTTTCCTAAGTTAGCATCATACTTGGAATTCTCTTTCTTTTATAGCATCCAACTTCCTACATGCAGCGTCCAACTTACCCCATACAATGTGTAGGGTAGACAGAGCCACTTATTCTTAGTATTTTCTAACCAATTTATCCAATTTCATAATGCTATGCCAACACTTCATTGCAGCCAACCATTTTTGCATTCTACGAGATATTACTGTATAAATTCTTACTATGATAAATTAAACTTATTTACCAAGAATGCAGGGTTATAGAATTAAATAATTTATTACCCCTAATTAAATTAATGAAATGACTCGGAAAAGATAAACAAAAAAATTTACGTCACTCCTCGTCATTTCACCGTCGTGCACAATTGCCTGCCATCGGTAGGCTCCACTAACTAGCCACCTTGCAAGATAGTGGCTCGAGACTACAATGTCACCAAGAGGTGGCATGGTTGATTGCCACCATGGGTAGCCATCATAAACCACCTCACCTCAGTACAGCTGGCTAACACCTATTAGACCGATGGTGGTATAGTAGCTCATTCGTTTTTCATCGTTGTCGTTTAAAAAGATAAGAAATCGGGTCATCTTTTGGGTGGGGTCACTCTTCAGCCGACACCTATTGGGCTAAAAGACATCTTTGAGCCGCGAGTGACTGGGTCTAGGTCGTCACTCGACTTAGGTCATGGGCCAACTTTGTGCCTGAAATCTGATTGGGTTAAAAAGGTAGGTTGGGCCAAGACCTTCTCCGATCAAGCCTAGGGGTGTAAATGAGCCGAGTCGAGCCGAGTATTGCCAAGCTCGTGGCTCGGCTCGACTAAGATACTCGAGCTCGAAGCTCGACTCGAGCCTTGATTTCAAGCTCGGACTCGGGCTCGTGAAATACTCGACACACTCGAGCTCGGCTCGGCTCGGCTCGACTAAAGTTTAAAAAAATAAAAAATGTAATTTCCTAAATACTCGAATAAGCTCGTGGCTCGGCTCGGCTCGGCTCGACTAGGGTTAGCCGAGTATTTCACAATATATATATATACAAAGGGTAAAAATGTAATTTCCTAAATACTCGAATAAGCTCGTGAGCTTTACGAGCCTTGTATTTTACTACTCGAGTAGCTCGAGCTCGAGCTCGGCTCGCTTAAAGTCGAGTCGATCTCGAGTATCTCACGAGTTGGCTCGTCTCGTTTACACCCCTAATCAAGCCGGTTGGGTTGAAATCCATTAGCCCATTCTAAATCCTTTTGGGCTTGACACACTTGGTAGTTAGGGTTTGGTTGCCAAGTTACATAAGTTCCAAAAATACAAACCTTAATCTAGATTTGAAACACATTGATCTTAAGATTACAAACCAAAACTTACAACATTTTGACTAAAAATTATGATAAACCAAGCTAAATTCTCAACATAATATTTTTTAAACTAGAAATGGACAACACATTACTCATGTTAGAAAGCTTGTTTAATGAAAAATGTTGGTTTTTAATGCATTAAAAATCAAATATGTTAATTCTTATTGAAAGTAAGCATTTAATTTATCAAAATGTTTAAGAGAATTATGTTTTCTTTTGACTATTACCAAGAACATGATAAACATGTTAATGAACAATAAAGAAAATATAATTTTGTGATTTATAGTTCTAAGAGAGGCACAAATACCAATGTTAGATGTTGGGGTTTGATATACAACAATTTGCAAACACATAGAAAAAGTGGAAGCACTAACACTCTAATTTCTATCAATACTAAAGCTATAGAATCAACTAGAACACATAAGTTAACAATTATCATCCCTTAGAGTGTTTAGTCATTAATGGTTAACCATACAAAACTAGAACAACAAGTGCTAGATTCAAACTTGAAACACATTATGTGCCTCATAATTGCTTCATCACATTGCCATAGGAGAGAGGGAGAAAGAGCAAGCGAGAGAGAGAGAGAGAGAGAGAGAGAGAGAGAGAGAGAGAGTGTGTGTGTGTGTGTGTGTGTGTGTGTGTGAGTGAGTGAGTGAGTGAGAGAGTGTGTGTGTGTGTGTCTATGAGTGAGATAGAGGGAGAGAGATGTTGTGTTTGTTACTAGGGTTTGCTCTAAATGAAACTTGTTACAATTATGGCCATTGCTTGTTTATTACTCAAATGACTAATG
This sequence comes from Cichorium intybus, assembly GCA_023525715.1. Classification (NCBI taxonomy): domain Eukaryota; kingdom Viridiplantae; phylum Streptophyta; class Magnoliopsida; order Asterales; family Asteraceae; genus Cichorium; species Cichorium intybus. The sequence goes on along the minus strand of CM042017.1, from coordinate 32,768,522 downwards.
AAATCCCTTATTTATAATGACGACTCATGAGCTTCTTCTGAAACCCAAAACCATTTTATTAATTCATTGTAATTAACCCCTTTTAATTAATAATAATATGTTTTATTAAATTTCTTTTTATTTTTTTTAGAACGGCAAATCTATCATACTCCTAAACTTCTCCTTGTTATGTTAGTGCCAGGGTTAGAACCAATGACCTCCTTGTTAGTATATCACCTTGTTAGGCAAGTGGGCTAGCCCCAACTTGTATGTTTTATTAAATAAAATTTGCTTATTTATTTGGCCGTTTAATAAATAATTCATTATTCGTAATTCTTATTCATAAATAATTGGAAAATAATGACTCAATATTATTTACATGTCCACTTGATGCCCTTTTAGTGTGTGACATTTTTGGTTTACATGTGAACAATAGCATAATTGATTTTTTTTTTGTTTTCAAAACGTTAAAACATATTATTAGGCAACTGGTTAAGGAATAATATTGTGAATATTATTACATTCACTGATGTTTTTGTTCAGTTTTAGGCTTACATAAATCTAATTTGTATGGGGTAGGTTTCAATTCGTCTATAAGGGATCTATTTGAGGCCCTTACTGGTTGCAAGTCAAAGAAGCTTCCGTCTTCAATGACGATGCTACATGTGCATATTCACTGTGTATAAGAGTATAAGACGATCACTAAGAGATTTGAGATGAAAATGTGTACGTGGAAGTGAAAGACACTCTTTATTGGAGGTCGGTCTATGTTAGTGAAATCGGTTTTGGGTTCTTTTGGAAATTTTTTTAGAACGAAAATGTATTCTACTACTACTCCTAAATTACTCATGGATCAACCTATGTCTTTTGCGAGACTTGAACCCTCAACCTCAAAGAGGGAGGGCGACGCCTTTACGACTTGACCAAAATTCCTGACAATGGCAATAAATTCTTGCAAAGTCTTAGAGCTAGATTATAGTGAATCCGATAAAATAAAACTAAATTGGATTAAATGAGAGTTGGTTCTAGCGAATAAAGATAAATGTGGGATTGATACTAGTTCTTTATCGGTTTTTAATAGTGCATTATTATATAAATGGAGGTGGCATTTATTCATTGAACATTAGGATTTATGGGTTAAAATAATCAGCTATCCATGGGCTTCATGTTGGTTTTGTGCCTTTAGCGCCTTTGAATTCTTCAAAGGGTGTTTGGAGTAGAATTGTTGATGACTTAATTCTATTATTCAACTACATGAAGGGGCGTAAGTTTACATTCATATATTAAATAAAAGTGGGTGAATTTAGCTAGACACGGTACATTTTAGCTAACAACTATTGTCACTCGAATGACAAGAAAGTTCAACAGATAAATCCTATTTTAAAGTCAACCGGTCAATCTCTTGGTTAAATGAAGATATATATTTGACTTTTTCAGAAATTTGACCATACTTCAGATGATCCTACATTATTTGGACCCTTTACAAAACTCATCTGATAAAGGATTTCCACACTAAAACGCAATTTACTTCCTTTGAGTCAACTTCACAAGTCTCCCATGTGCTCGAGGATTAATTACCTAATTATTTAGACAAGTGCGATATATTATTCCATTTACAAATTTTACAATAAAGGTTGTAAATATCAAGATGTTTGAATTATTTAATAAGAAACGTTGTAAAAATATTTCAACATATACTAGTAGGGTTACGTAGAAAATTTATATGTGGGAATAACTCGATTTTGGTTTGTTGGGAAAATAAGTTGTAGCGATTCATGAATTATGGACCTTACTCTTGGTCACGATATGTATTCTCCTTCTCGAAAATTTATTGATATGTTTTTTCAGTTTTTCTTATTTCTGCTTTAGTAAATGATAAAATAAAAGTATAAAATGATTTGCGGCAAAATCTTGTTATTTTGCTCTGTCCGAATAATATTGGAACAAGCATATACTGGTGATTATTTTGCATAAAACCAAACAAAACTTTTAAGCATATTTAACATATCAGCATCTTTTCAGTTGTTACAATAGTACAAGCATTATTTTACACAGGGATTTAAAACATGTATGTTGGTTGCTAAAAAGCCCAAAATCTATATACTAAATTAATATCTGAATGACTGTTAAATAACTTTTTATGTGCTTGTGAATTACTACATGTTTTTATATCGTTTTTAACTCTTTAAATCAAGTAGGAAGATGGATTCATTAAATTCTAGTTTTGACGAAAGGGGTTGTTTGGTAGCATATGAATGATTCAGAGGTCTGAATCATTAAGAGACTCTAAATAAAAAGACGTTTTTAGGTTAAAGGACATATGTGTATATTTTGATATATATTTCAGCTTAATGGTTCAGAAGCTCGTTAAAAGGCTATGGTCAATTAAGAGTTAAAAATTTTACGAAACAAACACTCTAAATGATTCATAGCCTCTTAACTATTCAAATTAAGAAGCTATCAAACACTAAGACCAAATAAAGAATCAGTTTTTAAAAATTAACCTATATTTAGAATTGCACCAAATATAATCCTTTTAGCTCAACTCCTTTTATCAATCCGGATTCCGGACTAATCTTAAATTTAAGTTTATGGTAATTTCATGGACTTAAGCCCATTATCAAGAAAGCTATGTTTGTCTATTATTCCAGCCTTTTTCTTTTGCGCAATGGCGGGTTCATTCATGATAGTTGAATGGGGAAAAGAAAATAACCTAAAATAAACTGTTTTTTAATATATTAATTAATTGTAAGAGTATTGAATTCTGGTATGTATGCATATTTAGTCACTAAAAGTTTTTGTTCACGATTTACCATTAAACTTGTTTAGTGTTTAAAACAAAATACAATTATGTTTTACAATACCCGGTTATAATGGTATTTTTCTAACACAATACGAAAGTTCAATGATAAATCATATACTAAGAAACTTCGATGACTAAATTTATATACGGGACAATCCATTACTCCTACAAGTCATTAAGACAACTTCGATAGCCATTGCCCCCGAGCTTGTTTTAGGCCATATAGGGATTTTCAATTTGCGAACATCGTATCTATCATCTATATTTGATTTTCATTCACTTTGATGCTTTTATTTTCAAATTTATTGCATTTTGAATTTCAACTAGTGGTTGTATCCAATGGTTTATAACATCATAAAGTAAGTTATGGTTGATGTGAATCAAATGAACTTTAAATTGAGTTGTAACTTGTAAATCAACATGTAATCATCTTAGGATATGGGGTATGCCGCACGCGGCCCCCCACGCGTCTTCCACCTTAGCCGGAAAGACGCGGCAAACACCGCCCCCCCCCCCCCCCCCCGCGTCCTCGACGTGCTGCGTCCCGACGTCGTCTTCCGGCGAACGTACGAAGACGTCCAAAATTCAAATTTTATACCCGTTAAGTAGCCGTTGGAAAAAAATTTTTTAATTTTTTTTACATATTATAAATACATACCACACACATCTATATTTTACACACGGCTATGGAACAATACGAGCGAGTTGTCGGGAAACCGTTTAAGCATATGCGAAGTTGGGAGTTGATGCGTACCGGTCCTAAATGGCTACTAAATCCCGATTCGCCTCACTCGAGCACGGGTTCCAAACGTGGGAGGACCCCGGATGACGATATTTCGGATGCTCGAGACCCGGTCGACCTCGACGACGACACCGAACCACAAACCGAGATGCCTCCGCCTCGACGCCCCATCGGCCGCGACCGAGCGAAAAGAGCAAACCGAGATGCCTCCGGCTCGTCTTCGAAAGACGATGTTGAGGAAAAGGTCGACCGGCTCGTTGAACAATTCTACCGCCACAACGAAATTGCGGAATCACGGTTGGATTACGTGTTGTTTAGCCGATCCGGGACCGAAGATGACCTTGAGGCGATCCGATTGATGACGGAACAACGACGCAAGAAATATTTAAATAAGTAGTTTTTTTTAAAAAAATTTAGGAGTTGTCGTTTTTATGTTTTTTTCGTGTAATGTCGTTTTTATTTTTATTTTTATGTAACGTCTTTTATTTAATTTTAAATGTTTGGTTTTAATTAATTTTTATTGTTTGGTTTTAATTAAAAAACGTAAAATATAAATATGACGTGGAAATTAAAATGGTAGTCATGGGAGTCTTGCACACCCCTAGTGGGTGTCTTGGAAGTCCTTATGACGTGGCGATGACATGGCGGTTGTCATGGGTTGTCATGGGTGTCTTGCACACCCTTCAGCCTTAAAACTTAAATCCAATAGAATAAGTTATATTAATGACAATATCTGAAGTTTACACCATTTCAATGTTCGAACATGTCATAATCATAACTTAAAACTCCATTGTAGCTATAAGCTAATTTGGAAAACTTAATTTGATATATATATATATATATATATATATATATATATATATATATATATATATATATATATATATATATATATATATATATATATATATATATATATATATATGCAATTATTAACATATATTAAAATCATTTGTTCCAAAAGGAGTTTATAAATGTAAAACAAAGTTAAATCTTTAATTAAACATAAATATAAGAGTCAAAAGTTTTAATACCTGTTGTTAGGGTTTGAAAACTCAAAATGACATTCAAGCTCCAAATCAAACAATTAATGAGTTATGTTACTTTAGATTTATTAAGAAAGGTTTGAAACAAAACATAAACTTCCATATCCTTCTAATCGACAACAAAGACAAGTTTGTGGAAATCCCCAACCTTAGGTCGATCCTAGATGACGAAGAAGAAGAAATAATACCTTCTAGGGTCTCGATGAGGTTATTCTACCTTTTATTCTTCAACTACTCTTCAAATCCACTTTTTAGATATTCTCCTATGCACAAGAATTGATATGCTCTCTCCGTTAGCTCTATCAAGTTTGTTTTGGTTCAAATAAAGGAAGGGAAAGAAGGACATGTTCTAATATTTCCTCACTTGGCAACTTTAACCCTTCAACCTTTGTTTATTTCACTTTGACAACAGCTAAATTCCCACCAACTAAAATAGCTTCCAAACTTGCTAGAATCTCTCAACTAACTAACTCTTGAAATTTTAATCTCCAAACTTAGTCAAAGTATGGTCAAACTAGTTTTGATAAAGCGACCCTTTTACTCCTCCTAACTCAAAATTCTAAATGAACCAAACTAAACTTTTCAAATAAACTTGAAATCTTCAATTTCATATGTAATTAATAAGTTTATATAAGTAATCTCTGTGTTTTATTACATAATTATTTAAATAGTTAAATATTATTTTTCTCAAAATAAGGATGTTATAGTTTGGCTATTGGTAGGCCGAGGGTTGTAAACGAACCGAACGAGGACTTGTTCTTGTTCGTTCGTTTAAGTTAGCCGAACAAACGAACGAACACAAATGGATAAACGAACGAGTTTTCTTATGTTCGTTCGTTTAACAAATTATTATGTTCATGTTCATTCGTTTATGTTCGCGAACATGCTAAAAGAAAAAAGATAAACAGATACAATTGAACATATATAAACATAAACGAACATATAATATTGTAATGCAATCAAACACAGTTGAACATACATGAACATAAAATGAACTTAAATGAACAAACATAAACGAACGTTCACGAACATAATTGAACGAACGAGGTCATTGTTCATGTTCGTTCGTTTAACTAAAGGAACAAGAATTTGTGTTCATGTTTGTTCATTTATTAAATAAACGAACATAAACGAACTTCCAGCCGAACAGTCCACGAACGGTTCGCTGAACATTCTGTTTGTTTACAGCCCTAGTAGGCCATTAGATTTAGATGGTCCTACCGATGACACATTTTTTGGTGTTTCAGAGGTGATTGGTGTAGATTGATTAGGGGATCTCGTAATGATATTGAATAGCCATTGTGTATTTATAGGGCAAATCATGGAGCACTAGTAATATTTCGAGCATGCCAACGTTTGAACAGTTAACCTTATGTGTATAATTAAACACCTCAACCACCAAACTTCTATCGGGAAGACATATATTACGTGCTTATATTATGAAAGAAAATATTTAGTTTGATTATGAAAAAAATGTTGAAAAATTAACTAGAACTAATAGGACACGTCCTAACTATATAAATATAAAACTAAGCTTAATATAAATATAACTACTTTTATTTTCATATGTCAGATTGTCGGGGAAATTTTGTTGTGAACATCAATACCTCATGTCTATCTTGAATTTCATTTTTAAGTTGGTGGAATCAATTGAGCAGATGGGAAGTGTCCATATTGGCATCTAGGATCCATCTTTTCACAACTTTAATTTCTTAATTTTTTTCACGTCGATAACATATTTTTTCTTTTTGTGGATATATTTTATGATACCTTCCGTTCATGCAATAATGTGCTTGTACTATTCGATGTATTCTTGTTGACTTCTTGTAACCCCTACGTAGATATACATGTATTACCAGGAATCATTGGTGGAAATTCTACATCGTAATAGAAGATCTTCTGACCGAGGCCAACATCATGAATTCGGTTATGTTCGAACAATTTCATTCACCAAGTTCACAATGACAATTACATTTCTTCGTATTTGAGGTGCTTGCTACTCATCTATCCTTATTGACATTTTATATGGACCAAGCTACATTCTTTTTTACCCCAAAATCCAAAAGAAATGAAGCATTTTAATTGGGGTTAATGTGAAAACACAATGGATATTGTACCTATTTTTTGCACACTTTTGACTAATTTCGTAGTATCAATTATAGTTTCTATTGTTATTGATAAACCTATACCCAATGGATGACAAAAATATTGGCCGAAAAGCAATTTCGTAATAAGGTCCCTAATTTTGTAGTGGGCCATAGCAAAACCTAATGACAAAAAACTTCAACTTCTTTTACAAATAAGAATTTTACGTATAATTTTTGAAAAGCAAATGATTTCATTAAAAAGACTTGCAAGAAGCTAGAGAAATAATACACAACATCAAATAATAGGGTTTTAAGCCAATTGGTCCATGTTATGACAAATTTCATATTTTTACCAGTATACCAATCAAATTAACACTGAAGAATCAAATCAATAATATCATATTTTCTCATCTTTTTTCCTGAGAAATCATAGCATTTCGGTAACTCCAAAGCACTTATAATGTGGTGAAGATGATAGCTTCAAAAATATGTTTCTTAACTTTTGTTATAGTCATGAAATCCATATAACCTATAATTTCCTCCACTTCATTCTTGCTTGATGATCATGGTTTACCCAACGAGCTACTCCATCTGATGTTCTAGTTGACAACTCACACTTAACAAACAAATGTCCCAACTCCTCTGTGTATTCCATACAAACTGCACATAAAACTGAGGGGATATCAATTCCTCTACCCACCAAGTTAATGGTAGTAGGAATCTGATTCATAAGCAATCTCCAAATAAAAAATGTTTAGGGTGCGTTTAGTTGCGGAAAACTGTTTTCCGTTTTCCATTTTCATTTTCAGGAAAACGAAATGAGTTTTCATTTTCAGTTTTCTATTGAAAATTTAGAAAACGCGTTTAGATAAAACCGATTCCGTTTTCATTTTCTATTTTAGAAAAACAGAAAACGTGTTTAGATATCTATTTTTTTATCAATTTTCATTTTTCAATTTTTGATTTGGGGTTGTGCGGGTAAGTGGGTAAGGTGGGTGTATGATGGTGGGGTGGGGTAGGGTGGGATGGGGGTAGGTGGAGGTGGAGGTGGAGTGAGGTGGGGGTGGATGGTTGGTGGGTGAGGTTTGAGTGGAGGTGGGGTGGGGTGGAGGTGGGTGGGGTGGGGGGTAGGTGGAGGTGGAATGAGGTGGGGGTGGGTGGGTGGTGGTGTGTGAGGGTTGGGTAGGGGTGTGTGAGGGTTGGGTAGGGGTGGGTGAGGGTGGGTTGGGGTAGGTGGAGGTGGGTGGGGTGGGGTGGGGTGGGGGTAGGAGGTGGAGGTGGAGTGAGGTGGGGGGTGGGTGGTGGTGGGTGAGGGTTGGGTAGGGTAGTGGGTGGGGTAGGTGGAGGTGGGTGGGGTGGGGGTAGGAGGTGGAGGTGGAATGAGGTTGGGGTGGGTGGTGGTGAGTGAGGGTTGGGTAGGGTGGGTGGTGGGTGGGGGTAGGTGGAGGTGGGTGGGTGGGGTGGGAGTGAGGTGGAGGTGAGTGGGGTGGGGTTAGGAGGTGGAGGTGGAGTGAGGTAGTGGTTGGGTATGGTGGGTGGGGTGGGGTGGTGGTTGGGTGGGGTGGGTGGGGTGGGGGTGGTGGGGGTATGTGGAGATGGGTTGGGTGGGGGTAGGGGTGGGAGGTGGGTGTTGGTGGAGGTGGGTGGTGGTAGGTAGGGTGGGGGTGTGTGGGGGTAGGGTAGGGTGGGTAGGGTGGTGGTGTAGGGGTGGGTGTAGATGTAATTTTAGGGGTGTAGGTGAGAATGAGTGTGTGTGTGTGTGTGTTTTTTTTTTTTTGTATATTTTAGGAAAATTTTGGAAATAGAAAAATTTAGAAAACAATAAATTTGGGTTTTCCAAAATTTTCCAAATTCTTTGTAATTTTTGAAAAATGAAAAATTTTCATTTTCTTGGAAAACTTTGGAAAAATTGACTAACTAAACGCGTTTTCAGATTTCTCATTTTTCTTTGAAAATTTTTCCGGAAAACAGAGCAGTTTTCCGCAACTTTTTTTTTTTTTGAACAGCAACCATATATATAAAAGCAAAAACGCAGCTAGCAAGAAGCTAGACAAAAATACAAAGAAACATTTTAAAAAGCAGAAATAGCTAAATTGGGATCTAAAAGCCAAGCATCCCATCTAAGACATAGCTTTTTGCAACGATTTCCAATCCACAAATACGAGTAAGAAACAACAGTATCCCAGCATATGCACTTCTTAGGCTTTTCAGAAGAGAAAACAGTTGCATTCCTGAAGCTCCACACACACCACCAAACTGTCATAAAAACCACTTGGAGACACACTTTCTTATGATTCAGCATGGCAAGATTGTCAAACCAAAAACACCAATCTGCATGATTCGCAAGTAAAGGAATATTTATCCCCCACCACTTAGCAACACCCTTAACAAGATCCGTCACAAAAGAGCATCTAAAGAAAAGATGGTCAATCGATTCACCACCTTTGTCACACACACCACACGCAATAGACGGGATATCAAACCCTCTTCTCGACAAATTCCATCTAGTAGGAAGCCCATTAACCGCAATCTTCCAAGCAAGCACATTAAGCTTTATCGGAGCAAGAGAACACCATTTAACCACCGAATCGCCATTAGGAAGACATACTGCATCAATAGCTTCCCTAGCCGACGCCACCGAAAAACAACCCGACCCCTCCTTCGCCCACCTCCATCTATCTTTAGAATTAGTAAACACCACTTTGTTTACAACCTCAACTAGCTCACTCCATTGCAAAGCCTCAACCCCTCCTCTCGGATGTCTCCGAAAAGTGGTAATCCAACCTTCTTGCGCTAACTTATCAAACACCGTAACCTCCTTGCAATCTTCTAAATTAAAAATTCTTTGGAACCTAACTTGAAACGTAACATCCCCACACCAAACATCAGTCCAAAACTTAGTGTCCTTACCATTACCCACTCTAATAGCACAATATTGAAAAAGATCAACTCCTTTTTTTCTCAAGTCTTCAACTGCACCAACCAAGTATTTCCAAACAGAATTATGAGAAGATCTAGGCAAGTTAACTCCAATTCTAGAACCATGAATCGCAGAAATGACCTTGGCCCACAAAGAATGCGGTTCAGTGAAGAAACGCCAGATCCATTTAAAAAGAAGAGCTCGATTTAAAGCAAACAGACTATTGACACCCAAACCACCCCGAGATCTAGAAGCAAGGACTTTATCCCAAGCAACCCATGTCAGTTTCTTCTCATTAACATCCGCCCCAATAAAGAATTTGTTTCTCGTCGCCTCTAACTTCTTTAAGATACCGTCAGGCACCTTGAAAACGGACATGAAAAAAGTAGGGATCGCACCCATGACCGACTTAATTAAAGTAAGACGACCCCCAACAGATAAGGTTCTAACTTTCCACTTTGAAAGTTTAGAATCAACCTTATCAACCACCTTTTTCCAAGAGCTCAACCGATTCATATTACCTCCCACCATTAAGCCAAGGTAATCACAAGGTAATCTAATCGGCTCACATCCTGTAGTAGTCGCCATATGTTTCACCTCCTCAAACGCAACACCCAGCCCCAATAGTTTACTCTTTTGCAGGTTTATAGAAAGACCCGACACAAGATGGAAAACATGCAGAAGAGAAACTAACGAATCCACATTATTCTTATTCCAAGACCCAATAAAGATAGCATCGTCTGCATAGAAAAGATGAGAAATAGAAATCTGATTAGACCCTCCAAAGTTGAATCCAGACATCAATCCTCTGTCCATAACCCGTTGGACCATAAGATGAAGACTCTCCATCACCAAAATGAAAAGAAAAGGAGATAAAGGATCTCCCTGTCTGAGTCCTCTGGCGAGCTTGAACTGATCCGTAGGAGAACCATTAACTAACACCGAAGAAGTGGCCGAATGCAAACAGCTAGAAATCCAACCTCTCCACCTCTCACCAAAACCAAATTGCAACATAACTTCATCCAAATGATCCCACCGTACAGAATCATACGCTTTTTGGAAATCCACCTTAAACACAAAAGCTTTTTCCTTTTTATACTTACACCACGAAGCCAACTCATTCAGAATGAACGGACCATCCAAAATCTGCCTTCCTTTGATAAAAGCCGACTGCTCTTTACTAACAATTCCATCAATAACACTCGATAACCTATTAGCTAAAAGTTTGCCAATAATTTTATATTGACAACCGATCAAGCTAATAGGTCTATAATCTGTAACAAATTTAGGCTGCTGTACTTTAGGAATCAAGGCAATAAAAGACGCATTGCAACCACCAGCAAAATTTCCCATATTAAAAAAACACTTTACCGCGTCAACCACCTCAGATTTAATCAAGTACCAAAACTTTTTGAAAAATTCAAAAGTGAATCCATCCGGCCCCGGAGATTTGTCAGAACCACATTCCCAGACTGCCTTTTTTACCTCCTCCAGCGATACCTCAGTCTCCAATTCCTCCGACTGGTCAGCCGACAAAACACAAGAAAAAGGTTGTTCCACCTGAGGTTTAACCCAATCAGGTTTAGCGAATCTCTCCGCAAAATGTTTTCTAAACTCCTCTTTGACAAACTTAGGCTCTTCAATCCAACGACCATCAGAAAAAACACCACGAATAGCCGTGTTTCTTCTTCTTTTATTAAGAATGCCATGAAAAAATTTGGTATTTTCATCCCCCTCAATAGCCCACTTAACTTTTGCTTTTTGAGCCACATCAAGAGAATCAATTCTATTTATATCCGCCAATTCTTTAGCCAATAACAATCTTTTCTCCATATCTCCACTAACTCCACCCCCAATATCAGCTTTCTTATCTATCTCCACCATGTCTTTTTGAATCTCTTTTTTTCGTTTATTTCGTATTTGCAACTTATTGCAATTCCATATCTTCAAATTTTTCTTCAAGATTTTAAGTTTTTCCTTCATTTTAACCATGGCATTGACGTGATTACATCCGTCATTACTCCAAGAATCCTCTACCACCTGCCCAAAGTCTTCCTCCAAAAACCACGAATGGAAAAGACGAAAAGGAGTAGGGCCATAATCAAGATCACGATCTCTAAGAAAAATCGGTCTATGATCCGAAAGATGCTTATCAAGAATAATTCCCGATAGATTAGGGAAAAAAGACAACATACCTTCCGAAACCAAAAATCTGTCAAGTTTACTCATCTTTCCCGCCACCTTATCCGACCATGTAAAAGAATACCCCCCTAGTTGAACATCAACCAAACTACCCGAACGAATAAAATCGTTAAAATCATCAATCATCAGCTTGTCTTTTCCGCAACTAAACGCACCCTTACTTTTTTAGGAACTAATCGGTTCCAAGTAGTCGATCCATCTCCTTCCAATAACAGGACATCATCAATACGTTTATGAGTAAATTTAACCATAAACAACTCTGTATTATCCATATCCCACTTATACTTGACTCCTTGATCCCAAGTCGAAGTTCATAAAGCAAGTCTTCCAACTCAAATAGTTGATTGTTCTCGACACCTCCTATAACACTCCTTCGTCAATTCCCCAATTATTATTTTGAATTCGAGGAGCAATAACACAATCTACATCTATTTCAAACCTAAATAAGCTTGGAAATCTATTTTGAAGTGACACCTCCTCAACTCACAAATCTTTCCATAACATAGCGTTTTCTCCATTATCCATCTTTTTCCTAAGAAAAGTATGCAAGATTATCCTTTCTCCCCGTCCCGTAAGCCCTTATAACTCCCATAGAAAGCTTGAATTACTTCAACCCACAAAGCTCCATCTTCATTTACAAACCTCCATCTCCAATTTTTACAATAAGGCTTGACTTAAGGCTTCCAAACTACCAATTGCTATTCCTCCTTTCTTTAGAAGCAAGGACAACATGACAATTTTATGGTGACCCCAATTCGAAATATTAACTATTTTAAAGTAGAAAATCATTGGCTACTTTATAATAAATTATAAGCCATGATGGATAAATTTATCATTTCAGCTAACATATATTTTCGGAAAGTGATCTCTATACAAAATTTTTTATCCATTCACAACAATTTATGTATTATAAACATCGTACAATATGCATAAAATGTTGTGCTTTCCTCCTATTCAATATGTGAATGAAACCATCACAATGCGCACGTCGAGTCCATACGTGTTGGATTGAATTGAGGATAAATTAAATTTTTTCTTAGTAAGCCAAACTTAAACAATACATTTGTAAATTCAAGGAGTTTCATAATAAAATTTGAACGTGGAAAAAAAGAATTCCTATATAATACATTGTTATTTGGAATAATTACCTTTTTAAAGATTTTAGTTAATTCCACAAGTTTAAATTGTCCAAACTTGCAATTCACCATGGAGGCATGGACCCGAGAAAACTACATCATTGACTTGAGTCAACTTTAATTGCATTTAATTTTACGTAACCCAATCGGCAACCGGTGGGCCCGTGGCTATCTCAATGTATAATTTTAAAAGTCTAGAAACAACTGTCCTTTAGTTTTACATAGAGAAAAACAAGTGAATAATTGTCGTTAATAGTAACTTTTTATATCGTACAGCTCTCTATTTTTATAGGATCGTTTTTTTATTTATCGTAATCTACTTCTTATTTACTTTAGTGAAAGTTTTCTTATGTTTTAGATGAATAAATTTTTTGGAACAGCGGAATGATACTAAGAAACCTAATTAGGCGTTAGGCTAACAAAAGAGATTACTTAGAGTTTATGGCACAAATTGAATTTACTAGCTTGTATTTTAGATATATATATATATATATAACAATAAACTAGAACAATGAAAATTTAATCGACCAAGATTATTGTTCTTAGATAATAAAAAACATTTCTTTGAAGTATTTGACAAGAAAGCAATAACTTGAGGCTGTTGATTAATGTTTAAATATGATTTTCCTATTATTTGACAAAAGATATATATTATGTTTTAGACAACGAGACTTGTTATGCAATTCGTGGTCCGTCTCATTCTATGTTAAATATATGTTAATTGGAACGAAACCGATGCGTCTCAAAGAAATAGTATCTGAAGTTGATAATTGCTTTAAATGTTATAATCATTCTTTTGTTTCAACAAGTGAGTATAATTAAGAGACTCATATTTTACTGTTCCTATGAACAAACCAATTATATGAATAGTCAACTCTCGAATAAAAAATTGGCTCCTTTTTTCTTATCACTTCCAAAGAGAATAGAATTTTGATGGGGCGATGGCATCCATAAAGTAGTCATCAAGTTTGCTATAAAAGCCGATTTCTTCAAGGATTGCAATTGCACCGAATGAAGCCATAAATAAATACTAAACAATCACAAGTTATAAGTAGTGTTTAAGTGCTTTTGTCTTTCTAACTCCCTAAAGTCCCATCTTCAAGCTATTAGAAATGCCACTTCTAAGAAGCCAACTTCTCTTTCAAGTCAATTTTGAACGTATTATACATGATATGGAAAACAATAATACGTAAGACGATCTTGTCTTGTGAGATGCATATATTTTGATACAAAATTAAAATTTCAAATTATTTGATAAAACCTTTACTCAAATGCTTTTCAAATCAGTTGATGAGCCCTTTTACTTTAACCCATATGTCATGCCAATTGACCACATACCAATGCAAGCCTGTGAAATTCAGACCCCTTTTTTGGTCCATACCAACTCATTCATTACATAAAGTCATTAGCTAGCTATTGTTGGTTATCTATATATTTATTTTTTATACGTAAGGTCTAGTCACAATTGTTACACCCCATGTTGACACCACAAATCTAAGGTGCTACTAAAGATACACCCTAGACAATATTTTTAATAAAAGTCAAAGCATTTGTCAACCAATAGTATCTAATGTTTCGGAAAACTATGCAATTTCAACTAATAAAAAACAGTTGACTTTGAATAAGAGTGTATAGGAAGTAAAAAGATGATGTTTATTTGGTGATGTCCCAAATCTATCCACCATGACATCATATCCATAATAAGTGTACCCTATATAAAGTAAGGTATAGCCCTAGTAAAGTCTTCTAGGTCCCCTTCTATAAAATATCATATGCCTAGACTATTATTCGTTAAAGATAAATCCAATTCACATTAAGTGTATGTATGAACACGTTTTGTTCTTTTCAATATTTCAATCACACATAATGATATGATATACATGATTACATAATAACACAAAGTTTTCCATAATAGAAGTAGTTCATAATTTCTTTAACAATTTCATAACATCCTTTACTCTGTAAAGAAGGTTCATTTATAATTTCACATGATACCTTATTCTTTAAATGAGTTCATTCATACTTTCATAACAAAATTCACTAAATATATAAAAAGAGCATATTCATACTTCCATTATATATTGTAATCTAAAAAAGAGTTTATTCAACATTATAGGAAAACATATGCCATATATCCCATAAATGCACCCAGCTTAGGAAGTTAAAACTAAGTATATATTTAATAACATATTGTCTAGTGTCTACTTCCAAACTTGTCAAAATATTTAAATATATATATTTAATATCATAATAGTCTAAGAATGCTAATAATATCATCATAGACACATTTTACCATTTCTTTAGCCTTTTACCTTTCTAATGAAACTCTTTGATTATGCCGAGATTTTATTTTATCTAGATTAATGTCTTTCATACTTTTAATTACATAATTTAGTACACTTCTTCGAACACACTTCGAACACACTTCCAACTTTCATATATGTTTAAAAATCATAGCATTGTCCCATAATGCTAAAAATAGCATTCTACTTTCAATTTGACCAATACTTATCAGAATCCCTTTCAAAGGAAACTTCTAGATAATGTCCAACCTTCAAATTTCTTATGTCTGTTATTTACATAAAGTTCACATGACATACATATCTTTACCATAGTATGTTTTCTTATTTTATTGCATAATTACACAAATTTGACTTTCTAGTCAACATTTAAAGTCCATATGAAACTTTTCATAAATCAAAAAGTTCTGTATAATGATTTTTTGCATTAAAATTTATGCAGTTAATAGCACGCTATAACGGTGCTATAGCAATGCTATAGCGTTTAGTGGCATATGACCGCTATTTTAAAACATTTAGGGGTAGGTTCCAGCGACGGTGCTATTAGCGCCGAGAAAGGCCGCTATTTGTCATGATTTTCAGTTATTTTATATCGTTATAGCGACGCTACAACCGCTATGTTGACCTAATGACTACTTTTTGGAATTTTTGAAAAAGAATGGATTGTTGATTGTGAATATGTGTTGATATCCTTGTTTTGTGTATAGTGCTTATTATAGGATATGATTCTTGTTACAAAATATCATTTTAATTAACAAAAATTCAAGTGTTATGGATGAATATAAGAGTATAAATATTAATTATATGTAATATAAAAACAATGATATATCACCGTTCAAACCGCTATTTCATATAGCAACCGGTGACTGTTATTTGATTTTGGACCACGATAGCTACCTAGATTAAAATATATTATAAATATTATATTTCACTGCTCCTTGACTCCTTGTTAATATAAATGCAAGGAATTTATACATTTACACTTATACACAAATAGGGATTAATTCCATACTTATAGTTTCATAGTTATTGTCTATTTCATGTTATCTACACAATATTTAGTGTTTAAAAAGTTCAATAAATTCATATTAAGCCATAATTCTGGACTATTGGGGTAATATAGTTAATATATTCCTCTTTACATGTGATTGATACATAATTCTTTGAGAATATTTATTACAAGTACACATACTATTTTTAGAATTTCAATCTTCTACATTACTTTATACTCTTTATTTTGAAGTAATCACCATGAAATATTTTGAAGTACACCTTTATATCTTCTACATATTATTGTGATTCGCCTTAATCTCATTTTTTTCATTTTATTGAAATTTAGTGATTATTGGAAATTCATACATCATCATTTGGTATTAGAGCTTGTGTGATTTGCTAGGACTCTTAATATTTTATGTTTCTTTTAATTTCTTAAAGTTTTCACAGATTTCTTCAATAGAAAATGTTCAAACGAAAAACGCGAGTTACTAATTCTAGAAGAATATAATTATTCGATCACTCATATGTAGATTCGCTTAGAAGGTGTAGATCCAGATGTTTGGAGATTAGTAAATGAAGGACCTCATAGACCTAATATTATTGTTTCTCGAGCTGGTCATCCATGAGTGCTTATGACAGAAATGGTCTCTAATTATGAAGGGATTACAGAAATTGTATTTATCTTTTTAATTTTCCAAAAATTACGGAAATAGTCCCCGTACATTTAGTTTTAAAAATTATATAAATGATCATTGTGTAATTTTATGGAAAAATGACTGAAATAGTCATTGTGTTTTTAATTTTCCAAAATTACAGAAAATGATCTCTAGGTTTTTAATTTGCAGAAGTACAAAAATTGTCCTTTTGTAATTGTATGGATAAATGATAGAAATGGTCCTGTGTTTTAGCTTTGCAAAATTACACAAAATGGTCTCTGCCTAATAGTAAAATTACTAAAAAGGTCTTTGTATCGTTACATTTACAGGAAATAACTTTTGTATTAGCGTATTTAGTAAAATATATAGAATTAATAAATTTGCCACAATGGATGAACATCACCTCTAGTTAATATATCATGATTTAAAGATTAGATTAAGTGATTGAGTAAGGTAAAAGATAGAAGAAACAAACTAATGCAACAAGAGATTCAGAAGAATATTAGTTTGCTTATAATGTTTAACACCAAGATGCCTAACGAGTGAATTTCAAGGATTCCTTTAGCTAACCCCACACCATATATGCAAAAAATAACGAGTGAATTTCAAGATGCCTAATGTTTAACACTAGATGTGTATAAATTTATCATACCTAAAAAGCAACCTCAAAGAACCATAAGTTTTCTTCATTGACCTATCCTATTAAAAACACTACATAATGAAAAGGAGATTCAATAACCAAAATCAATATAAAAAAAACTAGAAAATGTAAATAAAAACAAAATAGATTCATGTAGCAATAATGACTTTAAAAACCGAAAAACCATTTTAACATTATCAGGTTTACCGATGACTTATGTGAGATGCTTTTAGAAAAAAAAAGGGGTGACCGGTCAATATTATGAGGTCGTGACCGGCATTAACCTTGTTGGCAGTCGATTCTTCCAACCCCAAAAGCCTTAGCAATGTAAGGAGAAAAGAACATACCTCAATTGATTCTTTCACCACCTAAAACCATAGTTTCATTACCACTAGATTTCGTGAGGTCATGACCAGTGGCGATGATGGCCCTATAAACACAACACCTATCACTTTCGAGGTCATTACTTAAGCGAGGAAATGGTGACGTCTAGAGAAAAAATTGAGAGAAGCGGGAAAGGGTTGATTTAGGAGAAACTTGTTAGACCCAGGATGTAATAAATACATGTTCTTTTAGATGACACGCAAAAATGTCAAAAGGATCGTACTTCTTTTTTTAATTTGGATTTATCACACTAAAATACGATATACATTTTTGTACGTCATAAATTTTTTTTTCAAAATCTATATAATTGTTTGACAAATAATTATGTGTGGTATAAATCCTTAAGATTTAACGAAAGATGGATATTTTTATAACAAAATTTTCCATCGGTCATAAAACTACCTGTGTGTCGTAATTCACATGTTACTAAAAACGTTTTGTATCCTAAATGTAAGACACTAATCCCGGAAAGTCCAAGTTTCAAGTTTAAAAGAATCAAAAGTTTGGAGTTTTGCTGAAAAAGGTTGTTAGCGACGCTAACAGGCAGGTTAGCGCCACTAACCATGGGAATAACATCGCTAAGGGTTGTTTATAGTGTTGCTAATGTTGCATGGTGGTGGGATTGCACGATGTGCAGTTAGCAACGTTAACTGCTAATTTTGGGCCAAAACCCTAGATTTTGAGCTATGAGACATATTTAAAGGTGGGAGACCCTAGGGCAGCCGCCATTTGACACTTTTCAGCCCCCAAGGTCGTCATTTCCGCTCTCTAGCCCCTTTGGAGTGACTTTTGGTGTTCTTGATCATTTTAGAAGAATTTTTGGAGTAGAAGAGGTGGTGTGGTGGTGCCAGAAGCTATCCTTCAATGTGAAATCATCTAGGTCTGCATTTATGGACCTTTGTAAGTTCAAGCTTACTTCTTTTTGTGTTTAAATGGTTGATCTTGTGTTTATTGATTATGTAAAATTGGAATAATGGTCCCTTTATGATGTTATCCAGGGTTGAGAAGGATAAAGTTCAGAACTTTATGCCTTTGAGTCCACATTTGGAACCATTAGGTTGGTTTAGAGAGTAAGCCAAGCTCTCTTTGGTTGTTTTATTGAGTTTTGGACCATTTTGGATATGGATCTTGTTCATGAGTTTGCATGGCTATGATTGAACGATAAAGTTAGGATTTTTATGGACCTTGGAACTGTTTGGAAGGGTCCTGGAGGGTTTAAGACCTTGACTGAATGGACTAAGAGCTTAGTGGATTTTTGAGACTGTTCTTAGTTAGCGACGCTATCTTAGGAAGATAGCAGCGCTAACTGGTTGTTGACCGTTAGCATTGACTTTGACTTTTGACCGTTGAATTTTTGATCGGTTTGACTTTTGGTCAAACTTGAGGATTTCGGGTACCAGTTGTAGAGGTTTTTCCTGTTCGGGGCTTAGGAAGTTCTAAGTGAAGTTTACCCTTGTTAGGGAGTTCGTTTTGTCGGGATCTAAGGACACTCACGTGGAGTGTTGTATAGCTTGCGGTTGCGAATCAAATGAGTCTTCTCACTATACTACAATGAAGTTGCATGCGTAGGTAGCCTTAACTAATATGTGTAGTGATGTGTATTAGCTGGGCGTGCCATACGTTACTTGACTGTATGATTGGTGACAGGAACCCGATGGGTTAGTGTGTATGTTTAGGTTATTGTGCTTGTATGTGTCAGTCGTTGGATTCGTTCTGGCAACTGAAGAATGAGTTGATAGATCCGAGGGTTGTTGCATGATAAAGGACGATGCATGACCGGTCGTACCTGGGCACCCGAATATCAAAGAATGAGTTGATTCGATAACGGACGGAACGAGACAGGCTCGTGAGTTCTTAGCCGAGACGGATTGGGGCAAGCCCGAGAACTAGGTTGTTCGGGACAAGCTCGGAGACCTTTTGTGATTGTGCTGATGTGATGAATTGTGTGGTATTTTGGGGAACTCACTAAGCTTTATGCTTACTCTTTCACCCTAACTATTTTTCATGTATTTGCTGGCTTGAGCTTGGAGCACGGCGCGACTGTACCGCATCTGAAGATTTGATAATCAAATATTCCATTGGATAATGTTTGCAAATGCTTTTTTTGTTAAATACGATTTTATATGTTTTAACTATTAAGTTTTAATTTGGATGATTTTTTATTTGACAACCCGTTTTATGTATTTGAACCGTTTGAAAACGAAAATTTTTACTCTGGATTTTAGGACGTTACACTAAAATTACTTTGTGTCACAGTTCGTATGTTATTAAAGACCTTTTTATTTCTATTAATGTATTTTTGAATGGGACTGAACCGAAAACCGACAACCGACAACTAAGAACGAGAATCTTGATTAAGAACCAAAAAAGTTAACCCATATATCACTACCCAATTCTCAACATGTCTGTTTATGTCTTAAATCAATCATTCTATTTTTCTAAAATAAATGTTATATTAAAATTTCAACTACTACTTGCCTTCTATAATATTAAAAGAACATTGATTACTTTCATGACTTCCTACCCAACACTTATCAAATATCACCAACAAAAAAATAAAATTCGTAATTGTTCATCTTTTCAAGTCTTCTCCTTCCTTACTTCAAAACCTGGACCCCCTCTGTTTTACAGGCTTCAAGACCCCATTGATGCAGTAGCTAGTTAGGTTTCTTCGGCTGAGAAGACATGGAAAGTGTTTACACCTCTTTAAGATTCTGTAATTCTTTTTTAGCTTGACGAAATCTTCGTTTTTAATGTATATTTCAGCTGTAACTAAGGTCTTTTGTGTTGAAGTTTTTCTGTTATGGGGTCTCTTAAAGATCCAAAAACATGGATTCCTCATATAAACCCTAATGATTGTTCCAAGAAGATTTGCAACATATACTGCACAAAGTGGTGCACGTACGTCATCCTACCATCACCTCCGCCACCTCTACCTCATGATGATTCAGGTGGCGCCACCCTCTCACCGGCTGTGATTGTTATCATTGTTCTTATGGGGAGCTTTTTCCTTTTGATGGGTTACTACGTTGTAATCTCGCGATACTGTTTAAGAAACATTGAACCTTCCACGCCATTAAACACAACAATTGAAAATCAAGAAACCCACAATCCGGAAACTGGAGTGACTATTCACGGTGAAGATCACGATCCACTGAATTATGTACCGTGGCTTGTATTAGGTAAGGGTCTGGATGAGGCTATGATTAAGTCGATCACGATATGTAAGTACAAGAGAGGCGATGGATTGGTTTTATGTTCAGATTGTTCAGTTTGTTTAGGGGAGTTTCAAGAAGATGAGAGCATTAAGCTTCTACCAAAATGTAGCCATGCATTTCATGTGCATTGTATTGATACTTGGCTCAAAACACACTCGAATTGTCCGTTGTGTAGAGCAAATGTATGTTGTGATGTTAAATCTTCGTCGCCCATCTCCCCACCACCACCACCACCTCCTCCACCACCACGGCCACCTCCACCGGTGATGACTAGTGACTTAGACGTAAGAGATGTTTTTATTGAGATTCGAGAAGAGGGTCAAAGGAAGATTAGAAGATCAAAATCTATGACCTATTTATGTCAAAATCAATCTTCAATAGCCGAAGTTATGTTCTTTGATGAAGCCGAAGAAATGGCTCGAGAAAAATTCCGATTGCAGCGTGATGCCGGATCTTCGGGGATGTTTTAGAGAGAAACAAGGGTTTAAACTTTGCTAATGTAAGCCATTTTGGTATGAAAAGATCATGTCCAAGTGGCAAGTGTCATTTGTTTAGTGGATAAGCTACGGTTTGTGTTTGGAAGTGTAAATTTTTTTATGGTTAGACATTAAATTCATGTATTTCTTGCAATCATTGTTGTGCATGTACATAATCAAAAGGGGTATAGCATAATAGCATGCTTGAAAAGGCTAGTTTGAACCTTACATTTAATAATTTATGTACGGGGTAATAAAGTCCCAGCTACTTTTTCATCCATTTTGCATCCTAATCATTTCATTTGTGGTACATATTTGACTTTCAAATGTTATATGAGACATATGCGATATATGTATGCTTGGGATTGTATTTGCAAGACAAGAAGAATAAAAATAGTGAGAAGACAACGAATCGTAGTAGCGTATGGAAGATTGGAAGTATCAAGCCCAAGACCAAGCCCAAGTCCATTTTTGATAACAAAAGACGCCCAATAAAATAGGAAGTCCAATATCCTAAGAACCGTTTAAAAATTATTCCATACCAAAATTACTAGGAAACTTCTCCATGGACTCCGCTGCTACATCCAAATTAGAGGTGCATAAACCAAAACGGTTTTTTTTTTTTTTAAAACAAAAAGAAAACCGAAACCGTTTTTCTAATAACCGGTTTATTTATCACAAATCGAACCGATTTTTTACCCACGTTTTTGTTCCGGTTAACCGAACCGAACCGGTTTAAAAACAAGAAAAAAACCGGTCTAGAACTCAATTTAATTTCAAAAAAATTCGGTCAAAACCGGACCGGTTTTAACCGAAACTAGTTGAAAATAACTTGTTTTTTTTTTAAAACCAGTTTCAAAAAAAAACTGAACCGGTTTAAAACCGGTAAATATGCACCTCTAATCCCAATCAACGATCATATGGACTTGCCCAACCATTGCAATGATTGTTTTACATTGCGGAAGTGCATAATTGCTTTTTTTTTGGCTAGGGATAAATTTGGTTTTAAAATGGAGTTCAAATACTTTCTTCTTTTAGTAATTTAAGGGTAGACTTTTAGATTTCAATTTTAGATTCGGATTTAGTTTTGCTAGCTTTCTTCACTGTGAATGGATTTGCACGAGTTGTAGATTGAAAAGAAAGTTTATCATTCTCCATTTCTAATCATAAATACATTAAAAAAGATATAATTTTATTAGCCTATATCGCAATCCAATTCTTAGATATGGACTTTATGTTTACTGTTTCATTATATTACTCTTTATTCTATGTTCTTTGCCTCAATTGTGTTTTTATATTAGTTTTGATTCATGTAATCCATGAAGAAATTATATTCGTAGTAGTTCAGTTCACACTGTCTATGTGCTTTACATAGCATAGTTTTTTCAATTTTGCTAGTTAGATTTCATATGCAGTTTCGCCTCAAACTTTTATTTTAGTTGCATTGAAATAGATCTAATTATACCTGTTAGTATGTTCTAATTTCAGTTGCTTACGTTTCTTTAATGATTGTTAATGTTAAATTAGTTACTATTTGGTCAATAGTTAGCGTTGCAACGCGTTGTTCGGGTTTTAGATAGGTTGATAGTAAAAATTAGTCAATATAATTTAAGTTGATCACGTATTGAATGAGATTATTAAGGTCTTGTCATTTGATACTAAAAAAGACGGTTAGTTAGAAATTTTCTTGTTGGAACTAGTACAGAAAACGAACAGGGTAATCGTGTTCGTGTATGTCACTTTTCGAATTGATATTTTTTACCTTATGTCTGGGTTACAAGAAATTCAATCTTGGATAATCCACAAAGACACCGTTGATTCTAGACACAAAAATCGAAAGAAGTTTTATGAGAGAGAGAGAGAGAACTTTTTTTTTAAATCGTGCCTATGCGTATTTATCTTTGACAAATTAGGGAGGTTATATTTGAATTAATTTTAGCCACTTAATGGATTTAACGCAAAATCAATGGTTTCTAAAATTGATGAAAACTCTATCATGATTGACCACCATCAGGGGTGCTGCCCCTATGACCCGACTAGGGGTTGACAAGGGGTGCGACCCCCTTGACCCCCATCATTTTGTCCTTCTAGAATTAAATATATCTTATATAAATGTGTATGTTGTATCAAGATGGCCTACAAATCTCTTTTGGGCTATAATTTCCTTGATATTTTTCTCTATATATCAAATATTGGTTAAAATTGTGTTCTATCTCATGGAGGAACCATCTATAGATGCATGGTCTTTCATTTTGATCACTTCGAAGTTAGTTCTTAAGAATTTTACTTTAGCTTGTTTACCCATTTAGCTCACATGTATATATTCCAATGTGTTTCCCATTCTTCCTTGTTCATGTCCTTCTCGACTAAACAATTGTTTGGAATATGGCCACAAGATTTGGTCAATATTTTAATTCCTCAACTTCTACAAGTTGAATTGCATTTCGAACTCCTTGCAATGGTAAATTCACCCAATGCTTTATAGACCACAAAAGGTCATTCATCATCATGAGCATAAAAATTGTAAAGTAATAGTACCATTTTTCATGGTCCTTTGAACACCATCATCCTAGAGTTAGTTCATGTTGAAGTCAACAAGCTTGTGATGGTCATTTTTGGTATAGACTTTGCTATACATTAACTTAGCTCCGGTACTAGTTGTTGGAAAATTTATACATATGCATATTTTAGGCTCTAATTAGTGTGAAATAAATTTATTTTATTGTTGTGGATGACATTGAGATATAGGGAGAGAACTTGGTTGTTGCCAAATTGAAATTTAACTCCAAATTAAAAGGGAACCAACATACTGAGCATGGATAAACAAAGCAAACAGAAACATTTATTTCTCAATTCCACAATCCTATTACTACTAGTGTTTAAATTTAAGAGAGGTCATGTAACAAATCTATTCCATACTCCATAACAACTAGAAATAGGTTTAATCCTAACCTAAGTAGAATCTTCCAAACCCGGTTTAGATTTTTTCACAAGGATTTCATGTATACATAGTATTTGATTTACCCATTAAACCAAGTCATTGTCGGTGAACCCTAACGATGACTTACTGATAGTGAACCTTCAGCTGGATTAAATGCCAACGAATTGTATTGTTTTGTCTTTGGGTTGTGATCTGATTGCGATGAGGGAAAGAGCAAGGGATTCTTGGTCTTCGAACGAGGATCTTGTGCAACATATTTCCTATTTTCTGTATGTGATGAATTTTCCTGAATCCTTTTCTTCCCATGATCTCTGGAAAACGTGTGAACTATATGTACATGTTGTGGACGTGTTCATCCCTTCTCGAGAGTCTATGGCAGGAAAAAGATTTCCGTTTGTGTGTTTTGTTATGGTAAGTAATTTGGAAAATCTTGTTGCAAGCCTATGCACGATATGGGTAGGTCGTTTGAGGCTTCATATTAACCTAGATCATTTTTGGTATAGATTTAATCCCCCTACGTCCATAGAGAAAGCTCAAAAACCCACAATCACGGTTCGTATGCTTCAGTCTCAAGAATGGAATTACTTATAAGGTTAGTGTTCACATGTAGATGATTAACATGTGTTAGTCAATGATTATGCATGTTTGATTGGTAAGAACCTTGATCTTCCTCTTTGTGGCTAAAGTCAAAGAATTTGCATCTCTTCTCAACTTACGTTTAATTTGTAACACGGAAGGTTTTAAGGATATGATTATGTGTTATATGGGTGGGTTTTGGGTGTCTCTTAAATTCAAATTCACTTGTGTGTGTCACAAGTTACAGGATCATATGGGGGTGGCTTTTGGGTTTTCTCACATTCGGTCGGGGTATAAAGATTTTGTTATTGATAAACTAGAGGTGAGCAAAAACCGAACTGTAAACCGAAACCAAAAAACTAAAACCGAACTAATAAACTGATAATGTGGTTTTTTATTTTCTAAAAACCGATTATTTGTGGTGTAGTGTGGTTTTTCCTTATGTACCACACCACACTATTTGTAAAATCGCATACAGAAACCGCACCACAAAACCGTGTCATATGATCTTTTAGATATTTAATTAATATATATTGGATATTTAATTTTTTTTTAAATAAAGTTGACTAAAAAGAAGCTAAGAAATGGATTTCACTTTCAATCTAAGTCCCTCACATAAACGAATATTTAGTTTCAAGACTTAAAAAATATATTTTTCACCACGTAAATTATTTTTAAGTTTTC
This sequence comes from Cichorium intybus, assembly GCA_023525715.1. Lineage (NCBI taxonomy): Eukaryota > Viridiplantae > Streptophyta > Magnoliopsida > Asterales > Asteraceae > Cichorium > Cichorium intybus. The sequence continues at coordinate 32,742,736 of CM042017.1, read as the reverse complement.
TCAAATGTGTTTTAGTCATATATTTAGCACTTTAACAACTAACTTGCCATAAAATGGTTTTACGTTTGTGTTCAATTTGTTATAAGCCCAAAAAGTACGATTATAATATATTGGTTTTGTGGTTATAAAACCACCCTAATTTAAAAACCACACCGTAGCTATTGTTGTTTATAAACCGAACGAAACCATATAAAACCAAATCGTACTTAAAGACCACAAACCGCACCAAATACAAAAATCGAACGGTACGGTTTTAACAATCTAAAAACCGATCTATGTGGTTTTCGGTGTGGTTTTTTCCTAAAACCGCACAATGCTCATACCTATGATAAACGAGTTTCTTGGGTGGATATGAGGGTGTCCCTTCTCTAGCTTAGACCTATAAAACGTTTTCTAGTATTGCTACTAGATGGGGAGACTTATTATATGTGGAGGACTCGAATGACAATAATATCTGCCGGAAGCAGTTCTATCTCAAAACAAAGTGGACTATTTGATTATAGAGTCTTTCAGGATTGTAGTGTCATGGAGAGTAAGTATGGTGAGAGCTAGAGAGATTACAGGCTAGATTCCAAACTTTATTAATGATGATTCTGACTTGGATTTTGAAGACAAGTGGAGTACTTCACATCGTAATGATTCGACCATTATTGAGGTGGAAACGGGTGGTGCAAAGGCAAGGTGGATGGTGCGCTAGAATCAAAGTTTATAGCTGATCAGGGGGTGTCAGGAGTGGAAGGAAGGAAATCCGTGGATCCTTTTGGTATTTACATATGCTAAATAAACAAAGTGTGTCTAAAGACGACCAAGAAGATCATTCTTATTCCCCGAGTTTTACCCCAGAGGTGGATCGTGTGGGTGGCGAGCTGTCAAGGTCTAATGGAGAACTGACTTTGCCTGGGGTAGGTACAGATGAGGAGAATAAGTTGCATGGGAGGAATATTGAGGCCAACAATTCGCACGCGGTAGCTTAAGGGCTTTTGGTGAAACAGGGTCCGGGAGGTAGTGTTAGCAAGGTGAAGCCAACCGATGTGAATAAGGGGTCAGTTGTTGTGCATGCTAAAGTTCAAAATAAAGGTTATCTGATAGTACTTCTCATGGTATCGAATTAGGTGGCTAAGGTGCAAAAGTCTAGAGTGGAATCTTCTCTATTGGAGAAGCTTAATGATTTTGTTAAGCTTGGTCATGCCATGGGATATTCCATTAAATGATACTTGAAGAATATTGAAGATATAATGATGTCACATGGAGCTAGTGTTGTTCCAATATGAATTTCCTTTCCTTAAAGTGTACAAGGTCTTAGGTGAGGGAACTGTGTAATAAATACAAGGTCAGTTTTTTGTCCTTGCATGAGACTAAATTAGAAACTTTTAATTTATATGATATTAAGACTGTGTGCGGCAACTTTCATTTTGATTTTTCCATCAGCCCGCCGGTGGGTCGTTCGGGGGTATTTATGGGTTTAGGGTTGTTCTTTGTTTATAAAAAGGAATGTGTTGATTTCAAATTTTTTTTATAATGGTGAAAGGAGTCTGTAAACCCTCAAATTCAAAATTTCTTATGGTTTAAATACATGCTCCATAAGAAAATTCTGAAAAAAAGAGAATGTTGTTGGTTTATTTATGGGATGACATCATTAGGTGGGTAGGTGATTTTGTCGTGATGGATGATTTTAATGAAGTACATTTTTATTATAAGAGGTTTGGCTCTGTTTTCAATGCTCGAGGAGTAGCTAGCTTTAATGAATTTATTTATGTTACGAGCTTGTTTGATGTACGTTTGGAGGGTATCATTTAATTGGTCTAATCTGATGACTGCTAAAATGAGTATACTTGATAGGTTTCTTATTTTTGAGAGTCTTCTGACATCATATCCTTGTATTACTGGAGTTATCTTAGATCGCCATTTATCAAATCACCATCTAATTCTACGTAGTACATGATTACATCCCTACTCCTTTTTGGCTATTCCACCATTGGTATCTTCTTGAAGATTTTGATGAGGTGATTGTGGATTAATGGAAGAATAATGAAGTTGAGGAAGTAAATGCTATGGTTTTTCTAGAATAGAAACTGTAATTTCTTAAGAAAAAACTCAAACACTGGGCAGACATTGTCTAAACTGGCAAGAGGTTCAACTATATAAAAGTCATTCTTCAGTACTTTTGGAGAGGTCGACTTTGTTGAGATATCTTCTTGACCACTGATAGGATGGAGGCGGTGGTATTAGCTCAAAAAGATAAGGTGAGATGGGCCATTGAAAGGGACGAGAATGAAAATGACTTTCATGGTATTTTAAATAAAAGGCATAACCAACTTGTCATTTGTGGTATCTTACCTAATGTTGATTGGTTGTATGATTTGGAAAGGGTTAAAAAAAATTTTATGACTATTTTTCTGATTTCGAGACTTACTTCTTTAATGCCTACTTCTTCAACGACTACTTGTATGTTGGAATTCTAGGAGAGGCTTTCTGGAGATCATGTTTCTATGCTAGAAAGGGAAGTTTTGCATGATGAGATGAAGAGCGTTGTATGGTATTGTGGCAAGACAAATCCCCAGGTCTAAATGGATTCACTCTTGAGTTCATAAGGAAGTATTCAGATTTGATTGGAGGTGATATAGTCAATACGGTCTTGGAACTCTTTAGTTCTAGTATGTTTCTTAAAGGTTGTAATACCTCATTTATTGCCCTTATTCCGAATACGTAGGATGCCAAGTTTGTTAAATATTTTCACTGAATTAGTTTTATTGGATGTATGTATAAGATTATAGAAAAAATCTTAGCTAACAGACTGCACATGGTGGTTGGTCATTTGGTTAGTAAAGGGAAATCTACTTTCATTCAAGTCATAGATTTTAGATGATCCTCTTATTCTAAATCAATTGATCTCTTGGTGTAAAGTTAAAAAATAATAGAACCATGGTTTTCAAGATTGACTTTAAGAAAGCTTATGATTCGGTTACATGGGACTTCCTTGATGACATGCTGGGTAGGTTTGCTTTTCGGACAAAGTTGAAAGGTTGGATTCGTGGTTGCCTTCAGTCTGTTGTAGGTTGGTTTTAGTTAATAGCAGCCTATAGAGGAGTTTCAGTATTGTTGAGGTATTCGTTAAGGAGATCATTTACCATCTTTCTTGTTCATTTTGGTGATGTAAAATCTTCATATCTCTTTCGTGCTTTGGATTAAGGGGTTTTTACTGGTATCATTATTGGCTCCTCTCCCGTGTTGATTTCTTATCTATTTCTATGTCGACGGTGCTATATTTATCAGTGAATAGAGAAATGAAATTTTTTATGATATTTTGAATATCATGCATTGTTTTTTTCCTTACATCGGGGCTTAAGATCAACCTCCAAAAAAGCTGATTATTGGGTATTGGAGTGGAGTTACAAGTGGCGGAGCAGGCTATGACTTAGTTGGGTTTTGCTCATTTAAAACAATTGTTCACTTATTTATGGGTTATAATGGGTGGTCATATGTCGAGACTGAAGTCTTGGGATGTAATAGTTCAGAAGGTTGTTGTCAAACTTTCTAATTGGAAGGTGAAAACGTTATAAGTGGTTGGTCATTTGACTTTGCTTAAGTTAGTGTCGGGATCCATTCCCACTTAGTTTATGTCTGTTTATGAAGCTTCAATCTCTATTCTGAAGCATTTTTATTGGTGAAAATTTTTATTAAAAGAGAATGTTGTGGGTCAGTTGGGATAAGGTAATCTTGGGTGCAAATTGATGCTCTTTGGGAATGGTTGTTAGGGCTATTCATGGTAATCACAAATTTAATGATCGTGACTTACCTAGAAATAGGTCTTCCATGTGGTTGGATATTGTAGCCGCTTCTATTATGTTGCAGGAAAAATGTGTTCATCTTTTGTCTTTATGTAAGAAGAGGGTGGCAATTGAGCGAATACTTTGTTTTGGGAAGAGATTTGGATGTGTGACACAGTGCTGAAGATCCAATTCCCGAGACTTTTTGCATTGGAGACGATTAAACATGTGATGGTGCATTCTAAGCTGAATCAAGGCTTGAGTCGCTAGTTTTGTCAATTTCCCTTAGAGGGCTGAGAGCATGCAGTTGGATGCTCTTACCCACTTACTCTCCTTGTTTTCTTTCTCTTCGACTTATGATCGCTGGTTTGGTCTCTTGGTGTGTCTGGTGAGTTTTTAGTTGCTTCAGCTAGATCCTTCATTGGTGAAGTTTTGTTGAATTTAGATAATTCAGTTACTAGATAGGTTAGTCTTGTCATGTTAAAGTAAACATTTTTTCTTGGAGGTTGGCTTTAGATAAACTTCCTACTAGATGAAATTTGTCTAAAAAAGTGTCTGGATATACCTTCCAAGTTGTGTTATGTTTGTTGGACTAGGATAGAGACTGTCTTGTTTTTTCTAGTGCCAGGTGGCTACGAACCTCATGGCTCGGGTCATTAACTGGTGGGGGATTCCTGTAACTTGGTTTATATCCTATTAAAATGGTTTCAAGGGCCTCTGCTACAAAAGACCACAAACTGTTTCTTTCTTGGAAGGTCTTATTTGTGATATGGTGACATTTATAGAGTTTCCGAAATAAATCTATTTTTGGAAGGATCGGCCCAAAAAAAATATCAGTTGATAGTATTGTTACCGGTGGCGGAGGGAGTACCGGGGCAGGCGGGTGTTATGCCCTCCTAACTTGTCGATTATATATGGTGGTTTCTAAACATGGAAGTATCATGTGAGGTAATTGTGTGAGCTTTTAGGAATTGCATGTGGATACCAATGAATTAGGAATAAGTCAGTTGTGTGAGTTGACGATTCCTTTTTGGTGAGGCGGTGGAGGTTAGTTTAGACTCGGTCGTGCTCGAAGGAACATGGCCTAAAAATATGGAGGGCCCAAAATAATTAATGCTCAACTCCTACCACCGCAATCAGAAAACAAATTTAGGAGACTAAACATTGGAAACAAAATAAAAATATCACAGAAAAGTAGTCGGCGTTCAAACTTCAAAGCGAAAAATTGGAAACAAATTGTCATTCAATTCGCAGTTTTCATCACAATCCCTCCACCATCCTGGTTCGACGACCCTTCTATAGTTCTCGTCTTATCAATTTGCTATTCGTTATCTAGTTTTTGTTGCATATTTATGGATGCATTAAACCACAGGAGGTCCTTTGTTCTTTACTATTGTAATACCATAATTTTAATTTATGGTAAAGTTAGTTTAAATTTTTGATATAAACGAGATTAGATGAGTTAAAACACGAGTTAAGACGTTTAGAAACCCATCTATGAGAAGTAGGATGTTAAAAGGGTAAAAGAGATAAACCGGGTCGAGTTAATGCCTTAGAATTTCATTGAAATGGAAACGAATCAAACCCGGGGCGGGTTTTAAAACCCGGGTCGTGTGATATTAAAAACCCGGACCGGGTTTCGGAAACCGGGTCGGGTTCCGTCAAAGAGCAAAAGAATGGGCCAAACGTCAAGCCGGGTCGTGCTGTCGAGCCAGGGGCGTGCTGCGGGTCGGGCCCGGGTCGGGCTGTCGAACCCGGGTCGGGTTTTGTGCCGACCCCACTCATTTAAATTCGCGATTTCTCCTCATTTGGTCATTCTCTCTCGATCAAAAACTCATATTAAACCCTAGAAACATTCCTCTTTCGTTCTTGGACCACATTGGAAGGCCAAATCGCGTTGGATTGAAGTGATTTTCGATATTTAGCTTGTTGAAGGTAAGGTGTTCACTTCTATCCATTTTGAAAGATTGATTTTGGTCAATTGGAGTTGGTTTCGAGTTGTGGTAAAGAACCAACCGTGAATGGTTGGAATTTGAACATATACACTTGTTTAGATGTGTTGAATGTTCCCAATTCCGAGTTTCAATAGTTATGACCAAGCTTTGAGCTTGAAGGGTTGAAAAACAACATATTCACCTTTGTTTGGTGTAAATATGTTCATGTAGGTGTTAGGAGAACTTGAAGGATCGTTGGAGCTTTTGTGATTCTAGCTTTAATCGTATAAATCTTCAAACAGGTGAGTGATTTCTTCGGTTTGGGGTTTTTGAAACCCTAACTTTGATTTCGTGATTTCGTTATATATTGTTATATATGTTGATAGTAGATTGTTAGTGGATGCCTTTAGAGTTATTGGTGAGAGTATTGTCGAGTTTCTACGGTTGAATGAGTAGAACCGCGGAATTGGGGATTTCGGTAAATATTGAGTTGATATTTACCGTTTATACTCCTTTTTCCTCTTTTGATTGATACGTCTTTGAGATAGATGATATTGAGATGATTGTGGATGTTGAAGAATTGATTTAGACTATGGTGATATAACCAAGTCTAGCGAACAGAAGCCCGGTACGCGCAAATTGGGAGTTCCACGTACCAAACCGATATTAGGTGAGTAGTTATAATTCATTATATATAGTTTGACTATATCTAAATTGAATTATGGTACATGTTAATTGGTTGAGATACTAAGTTGTATGAGTTAAACAAGGTTTAGAATTCACTGTTATATATGAGTACTTGGTTTGAATGAATATACTAAATGACTGAGATAATCATAGAGATTGAGTTAATACATATGTTGTACACATATGTGTGTTGTATTGATATTGTGGTAGCTTAGAGTTAAAGTGGTTATGTTAATTGTGGATAACAAGAGACGAGTTATAGTCTATACTTGAGCATAAGATCAGAGTATATGCTAGAGTAAGTGACTTAAAGAGTCTTTGAGTTTGATTGCTACAACCATGATAACTGTTAAAATTGAGCATAATTAACAGTGAAATGAGTTTATACGAGTATGTAGGATTGAGTTTATAAGTAGTATCAGTTGAGATACTTATTTATTGAGTTGATATTACTACTAATTAGCTGGTGTTTGTAAAGCTAATATGTTTGCAGGTTTCAGAGTTTAGAGAGAGTGAATATTGCTAATGAGACTAGCAAAAAGAAGAATGAGAAGAGAGTTTACTAAAAGAGATTGTGGAGTATGATTAAGATTTCTCACTAAGCTTTATAAGCTTACACTTGAGTTGTTTGTTGTTTTGCAGGTATCTGTAGCAGTGATAGGGGAAGGCATGTGATAAAGAGAGATAGACAACTCAGAGCATGTCCTTTAGTTGTGTTAGGTTTATTTGTAATGCCTGGTCAAATTTTAAGGACCTTTTGTGTAATTAATGTTTGATAACATCTTGTTTTTCCTGGGTTGAGTGCAAGTATACCCATTTTTAATGTATAATTGTTTGCAAAATTTTGGGTGTACTTTGTATGAGAAACCGGGTGTTACAAGTTGGTATCAGAGCATGGTTTAAGTGAACTAGGTCTTGAGTGTAAAGTCCTAGACTTAAACTGAGGAGAGAGAGAAAGCCCCTATCACATGCTCGGAAAAGATACTGCTGCAGATTTTAGCTTATGAGTTAAGTATAACTTTTATGTTATATTTGTTATTGTTGTTTTCTGTGTGTAAATACAGATATGGAGTCAGATGAAGGATGAGTTGAGAAATTGGTCAGAGCCGGTTGGACCAATAGTGGATGATGAGACGAGATTTTGGCTGATATGAGATATCAACCAATGAGAAGAAAAGAAATTCAGCTAATTATGAGATGTTAACTGAAAATGAGATGAGATTCTGTTGATGGCGAATTTCCAGATGATGATGAGATGTTAACATGAGATCCCGGTCGAGGAAAAATTTTAATTGATGATGAGAAAGAATTTGAGCATAAGTTGAGTATGAGCTAAGAGTTGAGATATGTGAGTGTAGCCGAGTACCCTTAAGAGTTGAGAACCGAGGTATGCAAGGTTCAACTAATGAGAAGACAAGATTTTGTTGCTATGAGGTATGTAAGTAATTTTACTTAACATGTTAGCTGTAACGTGTCACACGTATTTAATTGTTGATAATACACGTAATAGAATATGTATGAAATATGTAGACACGTAAAAGATTAATTAAGATTACATGTGTTAGAGAATTGTGGTTATAAAGTGTAGTAATCGGCATCGAGATGAGAATCTCGTGTCCATTTGAGGTAATGTTTACATATCATATAACGAGTGCTTTATGATTGTATATAACTGAGATTATAAGTGGTTGTTTGACGAGTACTTAACAACCATAGAGAAGTGTGTATAAAGAGTATATACATGGTAAAAATATATATAAATTTTGATATTGTATATATAGTGTTTGTTGTTTCACAGATGTGACGAGACTTCTATGTACGAGTACTTTGTGGTTGATACCACATGTTTTGTGGGGCCACATGATTAGTACTTATGATTGATCAAAATAAATGGCTGAGATAGCCAGAAGAGTATGAGTTGAGAAAGACGGTGAGTGTGTAGTTGATTGCACACAATAACTGATTATGAGTTGACATACTGAGAGTTGAACTGTGTGGTTTGGAGTGGTCACATAATGAGATATTTGTGACAGAGTTGTCAGAGGACACTTAAGTAATCACATAAAGAGTACCTTGTGGTTATAATTGAGAGAACCTAGAGTGGTTCATCTAGGCCTTATTGGCTTAGAGATTGAGTTAGTTACTTACTGAATGTGGTTGAGACCACATATTTTGTGGGACCATATATCGAGTAAAGTGGTTGAGACCACATACTTTGACGGGTCACATATTGAGTAAAGGTGATTGAGACTACATATTTGGTGGGGTCACATATTGAGTAAAGGTGATTGAGACCACATATTTGGTGGGGTCACATATTGAATAAAGGTGGTTGAGACTACATATATTGTGGGACCACATAGCGAATAAACGTGATGGAGACCATATATTCTGTGGAACCACATAACGAGTACCTTGTGGTTAGAGTATTGAGAACCTTGGTGACTCAAACCGAAGAAGGAGTGATGGTGAGTCTTTATGGCTCGATACCGAGAGGGAGATCCGCTAGAGTCAAAGAGGAGATGGATTGAAATCAGAAATGGTACGAGGTACCATGATTTGATCAAAGGACGGTATGAGATACCGTAACACAACGTTGATTTGGTGAAACCAGAGGATGGTACGGGGTACCATGAGCTGAGGCAGGATGGTGTCGCAGTGTTGTGCTTGCGTGTAGACATGCATATACTTTATGATGATGTGGAGTAATGAGACATGTACTATCCTTAAGTGTGGATAAATATGAACATAGCGGTAAGCTTACATAGCTTGAAACCTTGTGGGTTGAGAAGAGGACGAATTAGAGGTTAAGTAACATTATAGAGGTACTATGAGATAATACAGTGAGTAATACTGTTAAGAAATGTTGCTGTGAGTAAGTACGTTTGTCATGTAGTCGTGTTGAGAAAGTGTGAAATTTCTTACATGTTGGATGAGATAGAGTTTTATAAATACATCATGAAAAGATGTGAGTTAAAAGGAGGAGGAAAGTAATTGTGTTTGTGATTGATAGGATTCGTTCCTTAGCAATCAAATCAATTACTGCCAATGAGATAAATGTGTGAGTGTAGATATGACAAAACTATTTAGTCGTATAAGACGATAGATAATAGATTTTACTATAATAATCTTGAGTTATTTTCTTAAGATTAATGAGTTAATCGGATAATGAGATATGATCTCACCGTAGAGATTGCGGTGTCAGATTTTATTATTATTATTATTATTTGGTCATGTGTAGAGATTGTGATGAGTTGTATATCTATCACATATTTTGTGTCATTCGGATGAATTAGAGATTGAGGTGATAATGACGAAGAGGTGGCGAGAGGAAAAATTCTTACTGATGGTATGTCAAGAGGAATATATGCGGTTGTGTTGAGAATTTATTTGATAAGAAATTATTGAGTTCGATAAAGTTAATGATTTAATGAGAATGTGATGTGGATTGTCCACATAAGAGAGGATATAATGAGTGAGTAATCGAGAGAAACAACATGAGGTATGTTGTTGAACTGATATGAAGAAGAGCCATTTTGGTGGAGGATTGTTAGTTGAATATTGGGTAAAAACCTAATATGTGTGCTGAGGTGGGAGTAAAGATAAATGAGCTTTCAGAGAAGTAATAATCAGTTGTGGTGATAAGACAACTGAAAGGGGTCTCATGTGATCAAAGGGTCGAAGGTTAAAAACCAAATTAGAGGAGACGTGAATGAAACTCGAGATAGTTTCTAATATTCATGAGTTGTGTTGATGAGGAGTCAATAATTGATAGGTCGCAATTGGAGGAGTAAATTGAGAGAGAGAATGAGCTTGGAATCGGTGAGACCGTTTTCCTAATTGAGTTAGAGAAGACCATTTTAAGGAGATTTGAAAAAGAAGTTGAACTCCAGAAGGTTATATGGGATTAGTATTATAGAGAGAGTGTGTGTATGGTACATTGAGTATGTGGCTCGATGTGAGCCATATATATGAGTCTATGTAAATGATAATAGCTAATATAGCTATAAAGATCATATTACGAGAATAATGGCGGGCGTAAAGATTTTGCGGAAAGAGAAGTCGAGTGAGAAAGTTTCTAAATGTAATGTGAATCGAGGGAGCTTGAATTCTATAGCTATATTATGAGTAAATAAAATGCGACAGTATGTACATGTTATATGAGTTGACGAGAGGATAATATCATTATCATACGTGATGATTGATTGCGATGGTGAGATGATTGTATAAGCCATGCCTAGTCTAAGAGATTCCGAGGACGGAATCTTTTGAAGGGGGTAAGAACTTGTAATACCATAATTTTAATTTATGGTAAAGTTAGTTTAAATTTTTGATATAAACGAGATTAGATGAGTTAAAACACGAGTTAAGACGTTTAGAAACCCATCTATGAGAAGTAGGATGTTAAAAAGGGTAAAAGAGATAAACCGGGTCGAGTTAATGCCTTAGAATTTCATTGAAATGGAAACGAATCAAACCCGGGGCGGGTTTTAAAACCCGGGTCGTGTGATATTAAAAACCCGGACCGGGTTTCGGAAACCGGGTCGGGTTCCGTCAAAGAGCAAAAGAATGGGCCAAACGTCAAGCCGGGTCGTGCTGTCGAGCCAGGGGCGTGCTGCGGGTCGGGCCCGGGTCGGGCTGTCGAACCCGGGTCGGGTTTTGTGCCGACCCCACTCATTTAAATTCGCGATTTCTCCTCATTTGGTCATTCTCTCTCGATCAAAAACTCATATTAAACCCTAGAAACATTCCTCTTTCGTTCTTGGACCACATTGGAAGGCCAAATCGCGTTGGATTGAAGTGATTTTCGATATTTAGCTTGTTGAAGGTAAGGTGTTCACTTCTATCCATTTTGAAAGATTGATTTTGGTCAATTGGAGTTGGTTTCGAGTTGTGGTAAAGAACCAACCGTGAATGGTTGGAATTTGAACATATACACTTGTTTAGATGTGTTGAATGTTCCCAATTCCGAGTTTCAATAGTTATGACCAAGCTTTGAGCTTGAAGGGTTGAAAAACAACATATTCACCTTTGTTTGGTGTAAATATGTTCATGTAGGTGTTAGGAGAACTTGAAGGATCGTTGGAGCTTTTGTGATTCTAGCTTTAATCGTATAAATCTTCAAACAGGTGAGTGATTTCTTCGGTTTGGGGTTTTTGAAACCCTAACTTTGATTTCGTGATTTCGTTATATATTGTTATATATGTTGATAGTAGATTGTTAGTGGATGCCTTTAGAGTTATTGGTGAGAGTATTGTCGAGTTTCTACGGTTGAATGAGTAGAACCGCGGAATTGGGGATTTCGGTAAATATTGAGTTGATATTTACCGTTTATACTCCTTTTTCCTCTTTTGATTGATACGTCTTTGAGATAGATGATATTGAGATGATTGTGGATGTTGAAGAATTGATTTAGACTATGGTGATATAACCAAGTCTAGCGAACAGAAGCCCGGTACGCGCAAATTGGGAGTTCCACGTACCAAACCGATATTAGGTGAGTAGTTATAATTCATTATATATAGTTTGACTATATCTAAATTGAATTATGGTACATGTTAATTGGTTGAGATACTAAGTTGTATGAGTTAAACAAGGTTTAGAATTCACTGTTATATATGAGTACTTGGTTTGAATGAATATACTAAATGACTGAGATAATCATAGAGATTGAGTTAATACATATGTTGTACACATATGTGTGTTGTATTGATATTGTGGTAGCTTAGAGTTAAAGTGGTTATGTTAATTGTGGATAACAAGAGACAAGTTATAGTCTATACTTGAGCATAAGATCAGAGTATATGCTAGAGTAAGTGACTTAAAGAGTCTTTGAGTTTGATTGCTACAACCATGATAACTGTTAAAATTGAGCATAATTAACAGTGAAATGAGTTTATACGAGTATGTAGGATTGAGTTTATAAGTAGTATCAGTTGAGATACTTATTTATTGAGTTGATATTACTACTAATTAGCTGGTGTTTGTAAAGCTAATATGTTTGCAGGTTTCAGAGTTTAGAGAGAGTGAATATTGCTAATGAGACTAGCAAAAAGAAGAATGAGAAGAGAGTTTACTAAAAGAGATTGTGGAGTATGATTAAGATTTCTCACTAAGCTTTATAAGCTTACACTTGAGTTGTTTGTTGTTTTGCAGGTATCTGTAGCAGTGATAGGGGAAGGCATGTGATAAAGAGAGATAGACAACTCAGAGCATGTCCTTTAGTTGTGTTAGGTTTATTTGTAATGCCTGGTCAAATTTTAAGGACCTTTTGTGTAATTAATGTTTGATAACATCTTGTTTTTCCTGGGTTGAGTGCAAGTATACCCATTTTTAATGTATAATTGTTTGCAAAATTTTGGGTGTACTTTGTATGAGAAACCGGGTGTTACAACTATAAAATTGATTTATTTAATTTAATTATTTATATGCTTTGCCTTTAACAAAGTTCCCCAAGTAGTCTTTGCAAAGATGAAGGATTAACAAATCTCAAAACAGAACTATTAATAAGTTTTTCAAAAAATCATCAAACTTGTGTGAAATTGAAAATGTTATGAATCCAAATTAAAAAAAATTAAAAACTACGATTCTTATATTTTGTAAATAGGGTAATTTTGGGATCTAATTATATATTTATATGGCCTCCTAAATGTCGGGATACCTAGACTAGTTAAATGGTATTTATGCCCCCCTTATTCTAAAAATAAAATCATGGTTCCGCCACTGATTGTTACACAAGCGTATAATTGGTGTAATTGTTTTTTGTTTTTTTTATTTAGCTCCTTGGTTAGTTATTAATGAATTTCCAAATGATAGTATATGTTAGTGATTAGGGTTTAACCCCATATAAATAGGGATACAAAATGGAGGCTTATGGCCAAACCTAAACCCTAAATATATGTAGAGTCCAAGAGTGTCTCTCCAAAAGAGCCCTTGTGGAGAGAGGGGAGACTCCAACATATATACGAACTTATAGGACCGTGTCGCACCAATGTGGGATACACTAACACTCCCCCTCAGAGACGTAGGCTCGATGAGGTTCGGGGGTGCGGGACACCGGCTCTGATACCATGTAAATATATGTGGAGCCCAAGAGTGTCTCTCCAAAAGAGCCCTTGTGGAGAGAGGGGAGACTCTAACATATATACACACTTATAAGACCGTGTCGCACCAATGTGGGATACACTCACTTAATACCCATTAGGATTTAGGTAAGCCCATTAGGGTTTAGGTTTGGCCATAAGCCTCCATTTTGTATCCCTATTTATATGGGGTTAAACCCTAATCACTAACAGTATATAAGTTTAAAATGATAATATATAAGTTTGATGATGGTGTAGTGTTAGGTGTGTGGAGGCTTTTCTGCTTAGTCAAAGAAGGGCAAGACAAAAAAAAACCATTTTAGCTACCACCCTTTGTTGATTATTTTTCATAGCTTCACAATCCCTCATGTCTATAAATACAAGGCTTTTGGTTGAGAGCAATGCACAACAACAACACACAAACTCAAAACACAAATACATAGATAGATATATCACAGTTTTGTGAGATAGCCTTTTGAGCAGAGTCCAGTTTGGCAGCCAAAAATGCGAGTGATATTTTATTGTTCTTGTGAGTGGCCAGATTACAAGTGCAGTTTAGCCTTTTATGATTGTATTTTTTTCTCGGTGTTAATAAAACTCTCTCTAGTTTGCACGTGGACGTAGGTCGTGATCCTGTGACCGAACCACATTAAATATCTTGTTCCGATTTTACATTTTCGTTTACCGTTTTTTCCGGTAATTTTATTCCGCTCGTGTCACCGAAATCAAATATCGATTTGTTTGAAGTGCTTAACTCGTTTTGTTATATTCCCAACAAACTGGTAGACCATACAAAAACTACTAATGACAAAATAGGTAAACTTGTTGTTAGTGATTAGGGTTAATACCCATTAGGATTTAGGTAAGCCCATTAGGGTTTAGGTTTGGCCATAAGCCTCCATTTTGTATCCCTATTTATATGGGGTTAAACCCTCAATATTAATATCAAGTATTCTATATTCTATCATGGTATCAGAGCTCTAGGTTAAAATCCTACTGCTGACCACAACCCGCCGCCGCCGACCTCCACCTCCGGCGACCTAGTCGTCGGAGGTGCCTTCATTATTTTTTCCTTTCTTCTTTTTTCTCATAAATAATAATACAGCCGCCGGCACCAAACCAGAGCTCCGTCATCGGTTTCTTCTACTGCATCGTCTGCTTCGGCCCCTCTCCTCGGATGACATCTTCTTCTTCGGATATTCTTCATCGGGAAGCCTCCGATTTGTAGTCGTCTTTCTCTCCTCTGTCATGACTGTAGTCGTCGATCTCATCGAAATTGGCGTCGTCCGCCGCAGCTCGAGCCCTTTCTCTTTGCTCACTGCCTTTCTCCGGACTCTTCCGCCGTCGGCTCCATGATCACTGTCACGACTCTCCCTTCTTGTTCAACGGATCCGCCTCTGGCCGCCGCTCCTCCTCTCTTCTTCTCCGACGAGCAGTTATTGTTAGCCGCCATCGTCAGAGCTCTGCCACCGCTGCCGCTGTTTTTCAATTATGTTTTTTTTATGTTTTGTTTATTTTTTTTATCAGTTTAATCGTCTACTCCCGATCAAACTGCGGGGGATGTTAGTGATTAGGGTTAATACCCATTAGGATTTAGGTAAGCCCATTAGGGTTTAGGTTTGGCCATAAGCCTCCATTTTGTATCCCTATTTATATGGGGTTAAACCCTCAATATTAATATCAAGTATTCTATATTCTATCACTTGTGAAGTTGGTTTATATTCTATGAAAACAATAACCTAAGTACGAAAATCAAAAAGTAAGTTGTTTTCGATGACTTATCCCTTAAATGAGTGGTAAAAATGACTCATGTCAACTTATTTTGCATCCACATGCGCTAAACATTTTACCAAATAACTTAAATGGAAGTACTTTTAAAATATACGGATATTTAATATATAGAAAATTAATAATGTCCTAATTAAATGGGATAAAGTACGTGTTATGTTGTAATAAGGTTTACCTAATAATTTTGCTGCCAAATATTTTATATGTACTCATTTAGTATTCTTTTAAGTGAATGTAACTGTCTAATAATTTGTTTAAAATGTACAATTATGGTCCGTTCTAGAAGATATTACATGTTTGGGAAGCTTATTTGGCATATTTTATCCACTTAGCATCCATAATCCACGTGGTCATCCTAGTCAATTACTAATTTATTTTATTTTTATTAAGTAAAATTAATAATAATTGGTGAATTTTAAAATCAAAATCCAGTTTTGAGTCCAAGGACGAACATGATGCAGAAGATATTTTGTGGTCCAATATTCATTTGTCCATGGAAAACTTAGAACCAAGACCTAGGGATGGCAATAGGACGGGTATGAGACAGGTATTGGTGATCACAGTCTCATATCCTATTATAAAACCGCGTCCTAAACCCAGTCTGTCTCGTCGGATACCCGGTTAGTAAATAACCATCGGTTTCGTGGTTACACCCACGGGTATTTGGTATCCCGGCCAATCTATGATAATAATAGTTTGAAATTTACCCGTTCAAATTTCCATTATAAAACCCGATCACAATTTCATCCAAATAATTACTTGAATTTTTTAATAATTATAATTTTTAAGAACATTAACAAGTTTAATATCTATGGAATGTGCATTCTAATATAGACATCAATAAAGTCTTAAAAATTCAAATTTCATGATAACTTAATCGAATTATAACACTAATTACAAAAATAATATCACAAATGTCTCATTCTTTATTCTATTGACCCCATATCATTACCACTTCATCATTATATCAACATTGCTTACTTGCCAAGACATACAAGAAGGAAATTGATGCTTAATAAGAAGAAAGAAATTGACGATACATGATAATTAATAGAAGAATGAGATATCATCAATAGAGATGCATGCATAGTAATGAGTTGATCAGTTGAAGGAAAGGACACGAGAATTGGAAAATTATATATCACATACAATATATTATATAGAATTTTCGATAAGTAATAATTAGATAACGGAGGAAATGGTAAGTAGTAATCACATAATAGTCAATCATATATAATATCAAAATATGGATATGCAATCTCATATATAAATAATAAAATTATAAGTATATAAAAATATATGGTTCAGGTCGGGTATATAGGATCAGGTAATAGGACGGGTATCACCTCAATACCAAAACTATCACATACCCACGAAAGTTTTCTAGAAAAATCGCATACTTGGTTCCATAAACATTTACCCGGTTCAAAACCCGTCCCAAAAGTTTCGGGTTCGGTTTTTCTCATCGGGTTCGGGTATTTTTGCTATCCCTACCAAGACCTCAATTATTTGAAACACCGTCAATCGAGGAAAATTTTTTGAAGGGCAAATTTAGAAACCCAACGTATAATTATTCAATTTTTTAAAAAACCACTATATTATTTTCTTGGTGTATTAAAACCATTATATTTTCTAAAATGTCTAATTTAATGTTTCAGATCCGTAAATTTTAGACAACCACAAATGCTAGTTTACCGACTTTTAAGGGTTTGATGGTTACAATCTATTAAATTAGACATTTTCAGAAAAATATAGGAGTTTTAACACTTTAAAAATATAATATAGTGTTTTTTTAATGATTGGATGAAAATATGTTGAGTTTTTCTGAAATAAAAAAAACGTAAATTAGATATTTCAAAAAATATAAGAGTTTTAATGTACTGAAATAATATAGTGGTTTTTTTAAGAATTTGATAAAAATATGTTAGGTTTTTATGACCTTGGTGAACACTTCTCATCTCCTGTACATACTTGACATTAAATCTTTGCCAACATTTTCATTACGTTTTTTGTGAAACCACTTTGCAATCATTCAACTTCGGGGTTCCTGGGATTTTGGGGATTTCCATTCCATATTTATTGAATTAATCAATAAAAGGGTTTGTAATTTTTTGAATTGCTTCTTGTGATTTGGGATTTATTTTTCCAAAATTTGATAGAAGGTTTCCAAAGAGAATATGTTTTTTCTTGATGAAAGTTTCCAATTCACTCACCAGTTCCCTGATAAATATCGTTTTTGCTATGTGATGAATGTCTTAGAAACTAGGGGTAGAATTGGTACGGTACCAGGGTTTTTTTTTGTATACCATGTACCGTACCAATTATAATTGGTACAAAATTTTGATTACCAGTACCGTACCAAGTATACTTGGTACCAACTTATTTGGCTACCAACAAGTTTGGTTGGTACAAGTTGGTATTGGTATATACCAAAAACTTTACTTTTAATAATGCTTGCGCTAACTGATCGTCGTTTTGCAGGTACTTGTTAGTTATTACTCCTAATAAAAAATAAAAATATGAGTATTGAATTGACATATATATATATATATATATATATATATATATATATATATATATATATATATATATATATATATATATATATATATATATATATATATATATATATATATATATATATATATATATATATATATATATATATATATATATATATATATATATATGAATTGGTTGGTACGGTACAACCGTGGTATTCAAAATTTTGTACCGTTACCGTACCAAGATTGCTTAATTGGTATGGTACTACCAGCCAAATATATTGGCTACCAAACATGTTAGCTACCGACTTTATTGGTACGGTTGGAAACATGTTGGTTGGTTCTCCACGGTATATTTTTGCCAGCCCTATTAGAAACTGGATTTTTGTTTGTTTGTTTGAGCAGCTTCTCGACGTTCTCTCAGTTTAGATTCTTTGTATTTGAGCAAGTTATTGATGGAACCATCAAAATTTTTTGTTCGAGCATGTTCTTAATTTTGTTTCATGAATTTTGGTTTTCTTTTTTTTATGTAGAAAATAGAATTTTCAGCAAACGTCCCATCGATTTTATTCTAGATTTTTGTACCTCATCACTTTTAGAATCAACTTATGTCAATTTTGCATGCCGTTAAAAAAATTAAAAAAAAACGTTTTTGTCAATTCGATATAAACCCATATTTTGGAATCAATTTTAGATGGTTTCCTTGGTTTGCACGTTGATTTTGGATGGGTGTTTTGTAGATTTCGAATTTATATTTAAAATGAGATTTGTTAGACAATATGACCTTGTGGTAATTTTTTTTTTAACAGCAGCGATATTATAAAAGGCAGGCGGGAAGCTTGCGAAAAAGTGAACAAAATTACAATAAACATCCAAAGAACCAAACGATCAAGTCTAAGAGATAATACTACCAATAAAAAAACCAACCACCCAAAACAAAACGAAAACTAGATATGAATGTTAAGAACAACCTAATTGAGAACTCAAGGGTAAATTTGACCAACATCCCCAATACAACCAAACCTTGGGCTAGATTACGCACCAACTACCATGAACACCAGGAGCAATCAAATGCAACTTCAGAAAAGATCAGCAACCGCACCCAAGCCTGCATCACTGAACCGCTCCTCTATACTCTCCAAGGGTAGAATCGTCCAGCAATCCAAATTTCACCACAGAACCTGTTCTGCCAAGGGTAAAATCGACCAGCAAGCCACAATTATATTGAAACCTCAGCCCCAATTCAAGACAACAACCTGTAACATTTAATCCCTCTCGAAACCAATACAGAGCCAGCATAAATCTTCCAGTTTCAATTGAGAATTATCTCTAAGGAACAGCACCAAGATAGACATTAGGAGTAAAAAACGACCCATAAAAGTCTGGCATTCCCAAATTCATTTGACAATTGAGCAATCAAACTCTGCTTCTCCTAACTGCAACAGGAGACATAGTTGACTCACACACGCACACCAAAAAATAAACCAACCCCCCTGCCCCTCATTTTACACGCGAATCGAAAAACACGAAAGAAATGTTCTAATCGCAACAGGAAAATCCTACAATAACATCTACCCATTGAAACGAGACTCATATACACATAACGACTGTTGCGAGAGAACCAAAACACCAAAACACCAAATACCCAACCAAGCCCACCCCATATCAAAACTAACTGCACAAACCATTAAACTAAATTAGACAAAAGACCTTGATTAGGAAAAAGGTACATAGAGCCAACTCACGCACTCACACCAAAAAAAATATCCCAGCCCACCCCACCCCCCATTTGACACACGAAACGAAAAACACGAAAGAAAGGTTCTAATCGCAACAGGAGATTCCTATAGTTTCATCTACCCATTGAAACGAGACTCATATGCACATAAAAGCTGTTGCGAGAGAACCAAACACCAACACACCAAAAAACCCAACCAACCCCCCCCCCCCCTCCCTAAATCAAACAATCTGTGGATCAATTGACTGAAATATTCAAAAGACCTGTTTTTTTAACAACAACCAAAATCAAGAATACCTTACAACCCCCACCCCCACCCCCAACAAGCTTAAAACAGAAAACACTCCCACAAAGCACACCTCTCACATTACGAGATCAAACCGGAGCTAAGCGGATGACAAACCCATGAGTACCAGTCCAAGGCATGATGCTTACCTCTAAATTTTACCCAATGGAATAAACTAGACTGAATTATATCTACGATTACCATCGGGTTTTGTTTCTTGTTTTTAAAAGTCGCTTCGTTCCTAGCTTTCCATAACGCCCAAACTGAAGCGTTTATCAGAGCAGAAGCTAATTTGCCCTCCTTGCCGGTTGTGAAAGAATATGAAACGTGGGTGATAATCTCCTTCAAACTTTTTTGACTTAAAATCCCAAAACCACACCAATCAAAAAGCCGTTTCCAGACATTCATAGAGAACTCACACCCGACAAATACATGATCAACAGATTCCTCTTCTACTCCACAGAATGAACACGTTACATCTGAGATTTTCACTCCTCTTTTCCTTAAACTTGTTTTCAAGGGGATCTTATTCAAAACCAACCTCCAAGCGAAGCAGTTGACTTTGTTTGGGACCCAAGAACTCCACTTCACTGTTTTTGGAATTTGATCCTTCTTTGAGAGATCTAAAGCATGCCTCATGATCTTACTGAGAATACCCCATTTTTTTCAATCAACCACTCCCAGCTATCCTCATGAGCCGTGAATTTGAAGTTATTCAACGCTTGTGTTATAGCCTCAAGTTCTGTCTTCACAGAGGTAGATAAATTATGTTTTTTCCACTGCCATACAAGATCAACACCAAAGGGGGAGACACTCACTCTATCTCTGACTAAGCAGTTCATGTCAATTTCAATCTTGTAACATCTTGGGAATTTATCTTTTAGAGGAAGACCCGATAGCCATATATCTTTCCAAAACCGGGTTTTATCCCCAACACCTACTTTCCTTCTAAACAAGTCCCTTAAACTGATTCCCGCCTCTAAAAAGAAGGTTTCTATCTCCGTAACCTCCTTCCAAGTACCACTGTAGAATTTTTTTGCCATTTTTCCTTCATCGAGTGATCTAACTCTATGAATACTCAAAATCACTTTAGCCCATAAGGAGTTCCCGTCTTGCCTTAGCTTCCACCACCATTTTGCAAGTAAGCTATTATTGAAGTCTCTGAGGCCTCTAACACCCAACCCTCCCATGTGTTTAGGAGTAGTCACTTTGTCCCAATCCACCCAATTAATACATCTTTTTTCATCTATCCCTTTCCACAGAAATCTTATTCTAATCGACTCAAGTTTGTCAATCACTTTTGCTGGGGCTTTGTATACCGACATATAGTATAAAGGAAGACTTCCCAAGACGGAATTTACTAAAGTAAGCCTGCCGCCAAATGAGAGAGAATTCCTTTTCTAGGTGTTTAATCTGCTCTTGAATCGGTCAATCACTGTGTTCCAATTTTTTGCAAGGCGCGTGTTGGCTCCAATGGGAATTCCTAAATATATAACAGGGAAATCAGACGCCTCACAGCCCAGGAAATTCGACAGCCTGCCTAACTCCAACTTTTCTACCCCGACTCCATAAACTTTACTTTTACCAAAATTAACTCTCAGCCCCGAAGCTAGAGAAAACCAGCGGAGCAGACGTTTTAAATTCAGAAAATTCACCAGGGACCAATCACCAATAAACATCACATCATCTGTGTACATTAAATGAGACATCAAGGGGCCATTTTCGGGGAGCTGAATACCATGGAAGAGATGTTTCTCGCATGCAGACTCCATAACTACATGAAGGCCCTCCATAGCCAGGATGAAGAGGAAGGGCGAGAGTGGATCTCCTTGCCTCAACCCTCTCTCAATAGGAAATTCCTTAGTTGGGGCTCCGTTTATGAGCACCGATCCCCTGCCAGATTTTAGCAAGCCATTGATCCAGTGCCTCCATTTATTCCCAAACTTCATTTGAGCAAGAATAGAGTCTAAGTAACCCCACTCAATGGAATCAAAAGCCTTTTCCAAATCAACCTTAAAAAGATAGACTTGGTCTTTGATTTCTTCGCCCAATTGAGAACTTCATTTATTATGAATGGGCCATCAACTATGTTCCTACCTTGAATGTACGCCGATTGGACACCGCTCACCACCTTATGAATAACTCTCTTTAATCTGCCCACCAGGATTTTTGAGATTATCTTGACAAAGCACCCAATCAAGCTGATGGGACGGTAATCTTTTAGGATCAAAGGGTCTCTAATTTTCGGGATAAGAGAAATAAAGGATGCATTGCATCCTTTACTAACTCTACCTGTTTGCTCAAATGATTTGACCGCCTTAACAACATCGGTCTGAATGATATCCTAGAACTCTTTTAAGAACTTGAAGGTGAAACCGTCCGAGCCAGGCGCCTTTTCAGAGGAGCAATCCCACACTGCGTTTTTGATTTCTTCATAGGAGAATTCCCACTCCAAGCTTTGACTTTCTTCATCCGATAGCTTCTTGAACTTGTCACTGGAAAGAGTCGGCCTACGGATTGGGTTTCTTTTGAATTTGTTTTTAAAGAAACTAAGAGCCAATTCTTTGATCTAATTAGGGTCTTGAATCCACAGCCCATTTTCCAATCCCATTTATCCTAGATCTTCTTCTGTTTCCATTTATGATAGCATGAAAGAATTTTGAATTTTCATCCCCCTCGACTTCCCATTTGACTCTAGATTTTTGTTTTAAATCGAGTTTACTTCTTAGCTCTAGATCTAGCAACTTTGCTTTCTTAGACTTCCAATCTTGATGTTTATTAGGGGTGATCTGCCCAAGCTCCGCCATTTTCTCCAAAGAGTCAATATCTTTTTTAATTTCTTTAATCTCATCTTTTTCTTTCATTGATTCAATGCCTCTCCACTTTTTTAGATCCTCTTTTGTTCTTTTTAGCTTCATAAAAAATTTCCTGTCTTCCGAACAAGAACCTACATCTTCCAGCGAAGCCTTTTCCACGACTTCTCTATAACCCAGAATCAAGATCCAAGAATTGTAGAAACGAAAGGGACTAGGCCCAAAGTCGAAATGATCACCAATAACGATCATGGGGTTGTGATCTGAGTATTCTCTAGGAAGCGCCAGAAGTGAAGCTGTGGGCCAGATGCTCATAAATTCTTTGCAAACCAGAAATCTGTCAAGCTTACTGATTTTCAACCCGTCTTTACTGATCCATGTAAATCGATGACCACCCATATTATATTCAACCAAGCCCGCATTTTTAATGAAATCATTAAATTTGTTGGTGCTGTATTTATAGAAGAAAGCTGAGAGCCTATCTTCCATACCACGAACATCATTGAAGTCTCCCATAAAAACCCAAATCCCCTGATTAGAATTTTTTAATTTCAGCAGGTCGTCCCAAATTCGAGCTCTCTCACCAGGGTTATTAGGGGTGTAAACATTGACAAAATTAATAATTCCATTATGTCCCACCCAATTACCAGATATAACAATAAAAGAGGGATTCACAATGGAGTGTTGTTTTTTGAATAGCCCTCTATTCCACATGCAAAATAAACCACCTGACCGACCTCTCGAACCCACTGCCTCGAAATCAAAATCACCTTGAAACCAAAAATCAGAGAACTTGATGTCACTAGCATTTACCATTTGAGTTTCTTGGATACTCAAAAAGTTTATGTTATGCCTCCGCAGAATGTCTCTAACATGTGATCTTTTGTCCCGATCATCCGCCCCTCTAATATTGTATGTGAGAATATTCATGGTTGCTTTTTTGTCATCCCCTCACCTTCAATTTCTTTTCTTAACATCTCTTCAAAACCTTCCACTTGAAATCCAACTTCCGACCCCACAAATTTTGTTTTAGTAATCTCTTCTGAAATTGTTAGCGAATTCTCCGATTTATTTGGGCTAGAATGATTTTTGTGATTTGATTCGGTCTTTTTATACCTCCTGTAGGCATTTACTTTCAAGATATCTTTTGGTTTCATAGTAGCCGGAAAGGTACTATGTATACCATTTGCTTGCTTCTTCGGTCTTCTGTCTTTGTTTTTTGATTTTTTGGATTTTCCCCGCCTAAGTAAATCTTCTTCAACTAAATCTTGCCAATCATATCCCTCCAGAGGTTCTGAATTTAGATCAATTGACTTCGAAGACTCTGCGCCATCAAGGTCAAAAATTGGTTGGGTTTCTCCAAATTCAATTTGATCAGAACTATTTTGAATGTCTGAACCATACTCCTGGAATTGCAGATCGGTATCTCCTTCTGTTTCTTGATCATCTGTTGAACTACCTTTGCGAAACTGAGCCATATTTTGGCCCGACTTCTTTTCACGCATCTGATCTTTTCTGCCGCCTTCTTCAAATTCAGCATTTTCGATCACCAATGGTTCTTGGTTTATATACCTGGTATCTTCCGTCTGAACAACATTAAGAACAGGGGTATTTTTGGTATTTTCATTAAGCACCACAAAAGGTGCATCATTTTCTTTCTGAGCAACATTAAGAACAGGGGCATTTCGGTATTTTCATTAAACACCACAAAAGCTGCATCTTTTTTGGTGGGTTTCACGCTAGGTCTTGAGTCTTGTTCATGACCATCTTCCTCTACTTTGTCCTCTTCACGATTCTTTCCATGGATGTCCGATTCAGGAACTTTGTTGATTTCATGCTCATCTTCATACCCATTAATTTCTCCATCTTCCCATTCATCCTCCTCTTCTTCTTGCCGATCCATAAAGGTGTCCGATATCCCTTCACTTTCGTCTTCCGAATATGAGATTAGGCTATTTGGATTGCAGAAAGCGGGTTCCCAACCATCTCCATCTTCTTTAATCCAAACCGAGAATGTGATTTTTCTCCATCGGACTTGGAACAATTGATTAATTGTAGTTTTTATACTTGTTAGGATACGCACCCTACCAAACGATACATTTGCTGCGTCTTTCGAGCATTCACATGGTATTAGTACTCTACCGAATCTACTGGCTATAATAGTGAAGACTTGGGGATCCCACATTTCCACCGGTACACCTATAATTTTAATCCAGATTGCTTTCATATTTTGGACATAAGAACCATCCCATCTTTTCAGCCAAACAAACCACTTCCCCCAATAATCTCTCTTATGATCCAGAAATTTTTCAGCTTCAAAGGAATCTCCAAAATCTATGAGAATCGATAAACCCCCCAAGTACCTAACATACGCTGATATAATTCTATCGGCTTTGATAATATTGAAAAATGAGACTAAACATTCATAATCAATTGCTTCTCCAATCAAGCATCCTTTGAGCCAAATTGTTGAAATCGGTTTAACAGCATTAGGAATAGTGATCGTGTCATTTGGGTTTTCTTTTTTGCCCTTCACAATTTTCGCAAAAGACTGTGGCCTACTCTCGAAATCTTTTGACAGTCCCCAAGGATTATGGGTGTTTCTCTCCACTTGTAACTTTGGAGGGGGATCAGGAGCTTGAAACACGTGTTTGAATTTTTGTTCTGAGTAAAGTTTAGAGGAATATCGATCATATGACTTACCTCTGCCCATTTCAGTCGATAATTTTCTTGGATTGTTTCTTCCGTATTTTGTGATATTGACCTGTACTACCGAGTTCCCAATCGTGATTCTATTCAACTTCTTTTCCAGGCTGAATTCGTCCAACACCTTGATAAATCTAGCAAAACCGAAGTTGGTACCATGATAATTCCTCTTCTTCGCTAAATAAAAATCGACCAATCTCCCGTATTCCTTTAGAATTCCCCAAATGTCAGCCTCTTTCCAACCATCAGGAATGTTCGAAATGTAGTAAGTGATTGCAATGTTTTCAAGTTGCTGAAATTGGTTGAGATTCTCTTTGGCACCAGCATTTTTCCGGTACCGGACTTCCAGCCATCCGCGGTTGCTCCGGTCTCTCTCTCGAACTCTCTCTCTCTCTCTCTCCGACCCTTCCTCTCTCTCTCTCTCCGACCCTTCCTCTCCTGCTCATTTTTTTAAGGAAAAACCCTTATGGTAAATGAATGGTTTTTTAGGACCATACTATAAAGTAAAACAAATTGACTTGAATAAAAAGGACGAATTCAGCCGAAACATGGACCCCATCCGGGTGCCACATGAGGGTCATGATGATATTAGGCCTTCCATTATATCTAGGACGAAGGTTCTTCGTGGCCAGATAGAAGCCAACCTCAACCATATACATTAAAATGTTTGTATTGTGGTGGCTTATGGTGTGAAACGTCGTGCTCTTCATCACAGACGGCAACAACCAATAGTATCTTCCTAGTCATTGAAGATCGGCTACTCATGTAAAAAAAAGTTTTACTTTTAAATTTTACCAATTCATTTTACTTCTCCTATAAAACTAATACATTTACATTTACTTCGTACACAATTATTTATTACTCTATTTACACACAAACACATACATATTTTGCATATATTTACTCCCAAAGAGTACATTATGGATCAAAATCCAAATACCCCACCATCAAATCAAAGTTGTGATCTTGATAATCCGTTTGCTTTAAACAAAACACCTAGTCACTGTCCGAACATAGAGTTACCACAATGTGGTTTTGTAAACTTGCTCCAAACCGGCTCCCTTATCCCACAACAAACACTTTTTCAACAATAACACTCACCTTTCAATCCATATCAACAAGCCTACCAACCCGTCTTTGTATTCCAACAACCTTCTCAACCTTCAAAAGCGCAAAGCACACCGATTTCTCCAAAAGTTGTAGAGAAAACATAACCACTAGAGCGACCACAAAATTTATAACCTCAATAACTTGCATAAAGGTGAGGCCAATGACTTTAACGTATTCAACGCGGCCATGGAACAATACGAAAAACTATGCCTACCCGCAAAACATTTCCGTATGTCAAACCTTAGTTAGAGTTGAAAATTTGTCGAAAATGACATCTTATTGAGGAATCGTTTATTCCGGTTCGAAGCATCCGAGAATGATTGCTCAACAAACCCAATCACAACAATCGGACGAACAGACAGACATCAACATCAACGATGAGTCGGTGGACCTTGAAATCAACCTCTATGTTGACCGACCGGAAGAAATAGAGCGAAGAAAGCGACTGCGAGTTTAAAATCAAGAAATTTGAAGTCTAGCATTATCGATCATTTTGGAGAAAAACTTGATCGATATGTCCAACTATAATCGGCAAGCTTGTATAATGAATTAAGTGGAACAATAAATCGTAGAAACGTAACATTCATTACAAATGAATGCCGATTTAGTGGTTTTGAAAATGAAACCCGACAAGTACGAGGGCGAGGATTTGGAGATCTTTCTTGCGATGAAAGAAAATGTTCTAGCAAAATATAGGAATAATAATTAGTTTTATTTTTCAATGTTCGGTATTTTTTTCCTTTGTTAGTTTTATTTTAATTTTTTTTTATTTTCAGTCTTTTCTTATTTTTAGTCAATGTGATGTTTTTATTTTAATGCAAAACTAGTATTTTTATGTTGTTAATTAATTTTTAATTGAAATGATGATACGGTGGGGTGGGTATATCAAACTCATATGATGTTTCTGTGGTGATGATGTGATAGTGAAATGATACCCAATACATATGATGGTGTGGTAAGTATATATCTGATGGGCTTAGGATGGGCAGAGTCATTGGTAGATCCGACAAGGGTTACGTCGCCTTTTAAAGGGCCTATCTGGTTGCAACCACTAAACCAATCCTGATCCTTCAAAATTTTAATATCGGACGTACCAAAAAAATAGTGGGAAAATTCCTACAATTGTTTTAGGTCGTCCCTAATGTCTTGTGTCATCGCTAAAGGGTTGCCCCTAATGCTCCTGACAAAAAAACCCAACCATCTTCCTTCTTTTTATTTTGCATTGTATTCAACACTCTTCCTTCACAATCTGCTCCGATCTTTACGATTAATCGGACCACCGTCGCTAGTGCAACCACCGGTAAGCACCACGACCTCTTATCTCCTCCTTTGATCCCCCTTTGTAATATTTCATTGTGTGAATGGGGTTTTACAGCTCACTGCCACCACCGTTGCTCTCCTGTCATTTATCAGACAAAATCAGGTCAAACTTCTTACTTTGAGGATTGGTCATCACAACCATCACAAAGTACTCAGTTAGTCATGACTTAATTGGTAATTTGATAATTTGGCTTATTTTAATACATTGATCGTTTTTACCAACCTGAAGAAACTGGAAAGACTTAAGGAGTTCATTCGACAATTACAACAAAATGATTATAATGACGGGATCGAGAATGACAGTGGTAGTAATGACGAGTAATTTATGTTTCATCTAGTATTTTGTGCATGTTTTATGTTAGAACTAGCTTAAAACATATATATGGATCTTACGTAAGTAACAATTGGTGTTTTTTTTTAACATAAGTATGTTTTTTGAATTTCTGTATTTTCAACAATTCTCTGCAATATATGTATATATCAAGCTGCTTATTAAGGACTAAAAGCATCTAAAATAAATAAATATTAAAAAAAGTCATTAGGGGCGATACGGAAGCATTAGAGGCGACAGAATTAACGACGACACCATTAACATCGATGTTTGATCAATAACAACAAGCTTCTATGTGCGACTTTTATAGCGACGGCATGTTGCCACTAATAATAATAAGAGCGACTTTTGACACCTGTATGGTCGACTTTTATCGCCTCTAATGCTACTAAATGTTGTAGTGTTTGACAAATTGTCGCCTAATTGCCCGAATCAAGACAAAATAAAGTCGTTAGAATCTCTAAAAGATCGATGACTCGGATTATTAAAAACGAAGCACACGAATAATGAGAAAATAAGCAATAGTAACGACTCCTTTAGCGATAATGAGAGTAATATCAGCGACACCAAACGCATCGAGCATGATGTCGGCGCAAAAGACAAAGAAACAAGCAAAAATGTCAAACGGCAAGAAAAAAACGTCCTTGGAATGCAAGCGACGAAATGAGTTACAATATGATAATTTATTACTGACATTACAACTTTGCACCACAATTTTGAAAAGTGGTGATTTTGACACATCAATATAATATGTCAATTTAGCATTATGGCTCTAAAACAACTACTCCTTTCGATCAAAATTTTCACGTCACGCATGATAAATTTTAAGAAGAAATATTAACTGAAAGTTATAGAATTGAAACTGCAAATCAATGGAACTGACTTATTTTTCCCTTTATAGATTAATTGAAAATTATATGAATTTTGATCACTATTTTATTGGAAAACCACTTCATATATATATATATATATATATATATATATATATATATATATATATATATATATATATATATATATATATATATATATATATATATATATATATATATATATATATATATATATATATATATATATATATATATATATATATGGCTAGGATCAAATATATCCATACAAGTATTGTGTAACCTTAAAACTCAATCTGGACCACTCATTTAAAACACATTCTTTTAATAATATACAAAATTTAGTTCATTCTTTTAAGAATGGTAAGAACTCATTATGTCAAAAACTTATTCTGTTAAGAATGTGTTTTTTTCATTGTTACGAGAATGAAATCCGATGGCTAGGATTTGGTTACAAGGTAACACAATAATTGTCATTCTTATTATAACCTAGCCCTATATATATATATATATATATATATATATATATATATATATATATATATATATATATATATATATATATATATATATATATATATATATATATATATATATATATATATATATATATATATATATATATATAAGTTCAATGGAGAACCAAAATAAAACAAGGAACCAAGGAACCAATCGTGAGCGTCAGAATTGAAATGATCGATGGCCGAAGATAAGGTTGTAAATCTCTTAATTGAACGCGCATGTAGCGGATAATTCCAAAAAACCCACTTCGTTTTTTATTTATTTTTTATTTTTAGAGCTTATTTTTTATCGAAATAAAAAATCGAATATATCAAAATTCATAATTTTTTATTCTCTTTCAATAGACATCCATATCAATATAGCAAAAACGAAAAAAAAATATTCAAAAATCTTGTTCAGATTCACAACACTTAATCAATGTGAATCTGAACTATAACAAGTTTTATAGAAGATTATTCACATGTGAATGATCATTGAAATTGTTTTTAACAACAATCATTGATCATTCAATAACAACTTATGTGAATTTAAATAAACTTTTAGATTCAGACGTGAATCTCACTAAATTTTCATATTGAATTTAAGTATATTCGTTTATATTCTTTACAATTTCAACATTTTGATAATATACAATTGAATTAACTAAGATTCACAAATTAATTTACTTAAAATTACATGCGAATGAACAAAAATTTGCTGAAAAAATAGGATACACTTATCATTTATATGTGAATTAATATATCTAAAACTAGATGCACACTATTTTTAACATTTTGATTATACACAAATGAATTAACTTAGATTCACAAATTAATTTGCTTAAAATTCACATGTGGATGATAAAAAATTATTGAAAAAGCCACGTACAATTACCATTTATATGTGAATTAACATGTCTAAAACAAAAAACAGTTAAAATTCACAATGTAAATATAAACTGTACTAAATTTGTATGGAAGATAATTCACATGTAAATAGTCATTGAATTCAATTTTTTCAATAATTATAAATCATCCAATAACAACTCATGTAAATTTCAAGAACTTTCTTAGATTCAGATGTGAATTCAAGAAAAATCACTTATATTCTTTCTATTTCAACCTTTTGATGTCATATACAATTGAATTAACTGAAATTCTAAATGATTTCCTAAAAATTCACATGTGATTGGTCAAAAATTATTGAATAAATCGAATAGAATTGTCATTTATATGTGAATGAATATATCTAAAACTATACAGTTCAGTTCAGATTCGCATGGTGAATCTGGACGAACTTGAAGTATAAAAAAAACAAAAAACATTGTATATCAATATGGATGTCTATTTATAGAGGATAAAAATTATGAATTTTGGTATTTTTAGTTTTTTTTTTTGAAAAAAGAATAAGCTTAAAAATTAAAAAAACATAAAAAATGAAGTGGGTTTTTTGCTATAATCCACTACATTTGCGTCTAACTAGTAAATGTACATCCTTTTTTCTGGCCGTCGATCTTTTGCATTCCGACCACACGATTGGTTCCTTGGTTCCTTGTTTCAAATTGGTTCTCTATTGAACCCAACCCTATATATATATATATATCTATATATATATATATATATATATATATATATATATATATATATATATATATATATATATATATATATATATATATATATATATATATATATATATATATATATATATATATATATATATATATATATATATATATATATATATATATATATATTAGACAGTGAAATTTTTGTGAGACAAGGAACCGCAATTCTAATCATTCATTTTGTGTATAAAAAAATTTACAAATTTCAAAATAAATGAAAAATATATAATTATTTATTATTTTCGTCATTTTTTATTCAAAAAAAATTAAAAATTAATAAATTAATAAATTATCGTTTTTTAAAAATATTTTATTAGGATATGTAACATTCTGACCGGAATATATATTTTTATTTTTTAAAATTGTTTTTGGATACACAAACTAGCGAAAATTATTAGAAAACATTTTTTTTTGAAAATTTTCACATTATTTTTGGCTATTTTAATTTTTTGATCTTCAAAATGAGTGACTAGGATTGGATCTCCCCACATATATATATATATATATATATATATATATATATATATATATATATATATATATATATATATATATATATATATATATATATATATATATATATATATATATATATATATATATATATATATATATATATATATATATATATATATATATAAAGAGAACAATATATAGAATCGATAACGTGAGAACAAATCTTGGCCACTAATTTTACAAGGTAACATTATTGTAAATACTATAAGTTAAGGCACCTAAGTATAATTATATTTAAAATTGATTGGGGTATTCATGTAAATTCAGGAATGAAAGCACTCCTATGCTATCAAAGTAGAGATATTAGTTAGAGCTAGGGGCAGGTCATCTATTCCTGCTTTACTTTCTTCAAGATACGAGTTTTCGACTAGGGTGAAGTCGTAACAAGGTAGCCGCAGGAACATGTGGCTGGATTGAATCCTTCGCGATGGAAATTCCCTTCAAAGTGCTTGCTTCCACTGGTGGCAGGCGGGCGAAGGGTCCAAAGGACACGTAGCAGGGGGCGAGTCATAAAATCCAAGAATTCCACTTTCCTTCTTGTTCATCAATCGACTCACACGTTAAACGAGTACTCCAGTCATTCCCTCCCATTTTCTCATAGGATTTTCTGAAATCTATGTATCTTCCAAATTTCTTCTAAAAATTATTCGAAAAACCCTCTTGAAAACATGAAAACCCTCGTGAAACTCCCGTTTTAACGACGATGGCTACAGAAAACGACCTAGAATACATGATTTCAACACTATTGAAGTTAAAAGGTCCATATCTACCTTTTTTCGGGTTTTTTGAACTTAAACGTCATTTTATGATTCAAAGTCGAAGAAAAACTCTCGTTTCAAGGTTTTTTTGCCTAAAATTATATAACTGTAATGAACGTTTTATCTTCGTTAAAAACAGATTATCGTTTGTGTAAACCTATTATCAACGTATTTGCTTCATTTTCAAAGTATATTTACTTTAGCATGCTATTAACAAAGATTTATACTTGCATGCAACAATATGAACATCAAACAAAAGTATAAAAGAAAAAATCAAACTGAAAATGATGGTAATAAGACGTTTTTGTGTTTTACTGAATAAACAAATTCTATTGTTCATGTTCAAATTATAATAAGAACACTATTTTCAATTTTTTTACTGAATAAGCAAACATATCTTCGTAATTAACATGTGATTAGATATGTTCATATTCAGATATGATTAACATTTATACGTATTACATTTATAAACATATAAAAATATTTCTGGTGTGTTAAAATTAAATGTTATTAGCATGTGATTACAAACTGTGGATTAATCACATATGAATATGTACTAATTTTATCTATTAATCATATATGAAATTAGTTGTGTTCACATAAGATTAACATATAAAAATGTTACATTTATATTTGATTAAACACATAATTTCTAAACAAAAATACGTTATTCACATATGAAAAACATATAAAAATGTTTCTGGTGTGTTAAAATCAAATATTATTAACATGTGATTACAAACTATGGATTAATTACATGTGAAGATGTACTAATTTTGTGTGTTAATCATATATGAAAATTAGTCGTGTTCACATATGATTAACATATAAAAAATGTTATATTTATATGTGATTAAGCACATAATTTTTGAACAAAAATATGTTATTCACATATGAATAACATATAAAAATACTTTTGGTGTGTAAAAATCAAATATTATTAATATGTGATTAGAAATTGTGGATTAATCACATGTGAATATGTACTAATATTGTGTATTAATCATATATGAAAATTAGTTGTGTTCATATATGATTAACATATAAAAAATGTTACATTTATATGTGATTAAACACATAATTTTTAAACAAACCTATATATTATTCACATATGAATTGCATATATAAATGTTTCTGTCGTTTTAAAGTTAAATATTATTAACACGTGATTACAAACTGTGGATTAATCACATGTGAATATGTGAATAATTTTGTGTGCTATTATTGTTTATATATTATTACATATATGTTATTAACAAATGTGATTTACTTGTTATTATTATTTATATGTTAACCAGACTTATTTATTTGTGAATTTCAGAAAAATCAAAGGATAAAGTGACTGAAGAATCACTAACAGTTAAAGAAAAAAAAGTCAAAATCAGAAAGTGATAAAACAAAACAAAATGTTTGATCACCATCACAATCAACATGATCAAAGACAGATACAGCAACAAAAAAATAAAACGTTACAAAAAAGCCTTCAAATGGTGCATGTAAGTATTATTATCTAATCACATGTGAATATGATTTAGTTGGTGTTATTATTCATGTGTAAATCATACTTATTCATATTTGAATTTCAGGAAAATCAAATGACGTAACTGAAGTTAAAGAAAAATTACATAAAAATATGACAAAACCAAATCTACACTTCAAAAACATTTCTCCAACAAAGGAGAAAACAGCTTCAACAAAATCAAAGAAGCCCGATAAACCAAAGGAAAAACCAATTCCAAAATCAAATAAGTTTATATTCAATTCCAAATAAACGACTTATTTATAAAATGTCAATTTCTCTTTCAAATAACCATGTCACTTATTTAATTATAAACCTATAACTCAAATTTATTTTTGTTAAAGTATAAAACCAAAAATATATTCATGTAAACATCCAATTACGCACACATGAAAAACATTTCAATTCAACCAAGGTTTTCAGTATCCTGATCCTGATCGTAGGATCCTAAGATCCTAACTTTTAAAACATTGCCTGGTCGTAATGAGATCTTAAACAATACATGATCGTGTATGGGATCGTCGGATCGGGATCCGATCTGATCCTACCTTTGCATTCGATCAACAAATCAACATCCTTTCATTCAATCAAAAAGTCAATATTCGGTTACCCTTTAGTCATTTACATTTACTTTACCTATTGAATATTATTTTCTGCATTACAATTTCTTGAAGAACACGGGAATCACCGAATCGATAAAAAGCCTTAGCTTCTTTTTAACTTTTCTTTCTGACTTTCTCTGTTAGAGATGTATTTTTCATGTTTTGGACTTATAATTATGCTTTTTATAGGATCTTACATAAGATCTCGATCTTGAAAACCTTGAATTCAACCAACGTTGTACATTAAAATGAGGGATGAAAATCCTAGGTGGACGACAATGGCATTATAGAAATTTTAGCCAACTCTTATAAATTAGCGAAACATGCAGCCATTTCTATTATTTAGATTCAATACAGTGGATAGCTTCCTCCTCAATAAGTGCAAGAATCTGGTGGACTGCACTTGCTATTTCATCTGCTGAATTTAGCCAGGATCCTTCTTCCACCTGCAGAATAGTGCAGTAAAAATTAGCACGTTATGCACTAAAAACTGTACATATCTACGCAATGAAATTCCAAAATTACCCTCATGATGCAGATATGCATGTGCATGGACAATGCTTTAAACCATTCAATGAAGGATTGTACAATTCAATCTTTTTTTGTACTAGTAGTCTTGTACGTACCTTAAGACTGATGGAATAGAGCATCAAAGTTTCTAAGGTTGTAACATTGAGGTGGAGTACGGAAAGGCCAAACTGTTGCAAGAAAACAACCATTTTCGAGAGTGGAGTTAGCCGTTTTCGCAGTACGATTCGAAGATTGGCATGTGTTTTGACCAAATTGACCTCAATATCTGCGATTCTTGCCTTGCTCTTTGAAGAGCTGTTGTTGGGATCTTGAGGCCAGGTGTGTTGTGGGTAAGATATAACTTTGTATAAATGGAGGGGCACTTGTGTTATTTCACACTCCTCCGTAGGGTTAGTGGCAATATAACTACTGTGGTCATGAACGACTGCGTCTTCTTGTTGTTGAGTTAATAGGAACTTTTGAGCTTCAAGAGATTGCAAGAGGTGTTCAAGCTCCTTCACAAATTCTATTGCACCACCAACTATTGAAGCTTGATCACCCTGAAATGGAATTTTCGTCATTGGATAGTCTGTGTGTGTGTTTTGATCGTTTTGAAAAAAGAAAAGACGCTGAAAGACGAACCCAATTTTTTTTATCGAGAAAAGGGTTAGACTTAAATACGACAACTAGCTTGATTTAATGTTTGATTTGGTAATTGAAATTAGAATATGAACGAACCCTTTGGAGGTAAGATCCAGGCATGAGAGAACGCAAGACGGCAAGATGGTGGTTCATCTGTTTACGGCGATTCCTCTCGACGACAATGTGAGCCATTCTTTGAGTTTCTGCTTCTTTTTTGTTTTTACAAACCCAAGCCTTTTTCCTCCTCATCTTCTTCCTCCTTCCTCCGCCTTCTACAGCTGCCTTTTGATTGGATAGTGTACAGCTGTGTGGTTGCGCCGCTGTTGCCGGTGAAGAATTAGAGGTAATAATTTCCTCAGGAGGGTGGGGGTGGTGGTGGAAGCTAGTGGTTTCATGGCAGCTAAAAGAGGTTGCAGAGATGGTGTTATAAATTATAAAGTTGAGGAGTTCATGAGATGAAGGTGCTTCTAACTCCATCTCTGTCCTCTCTATCGTACGTGTAGCAACGCTTCTGTTTTGTGCTTGTTTAAATATGGGCTAGAAATTGATAAAAATAAAATAAAATAACTTTTGTTTGAATTTTTAACCTTCACTAGTCAATTTGAGAATACATAATTTTCCTTGCATTTATGTTATAGTCCCCGATAAGTGGCCTACCTTATGTGACTTTTGATTGTGAAGACTAATTATTTTTCCATCTTAAAAGCATTAATATCTACCTTATACGGGTTGGATTTGATTAATTGTACACACAAATTTAAATTTCTTGTGTGCCATCTTCTTTCAAGCTATATCCATTGTCCAGGAAAAACGGTCTGTTACAGCCTTAATTATGAACAAAATATGATATATAATTATAGATCCTATATGTTTATTCGGATCAAAGAAGCATGTGAACAATGGCCATGACCAAATAGGTATTATGTCACATTGCAAATAAATTCTTGCAGTGGTTTCTTAATTACCGGTGATACATGGGGTGTATAAACATAATCGGAAATATAATCTTGCAATCTTATCTCTATACAAGATGCATCAATCCAATTTACACATAAATGGCTCACCACGAAAAGTTAAAAGGCTCACGGTAAATACATTAATCTACATATTTTCACATGATGGTAAATACATTAATCTACAAATATTCATTTTTACCAGCGCGTTTTAGCATACGGCTACAAGACAATGTCTTAGCAAATTAGCAATGATTGTGTTGGTATCGACGTTTCAATTGTCTCTACATCTGGTTATTATTAGAGCCAATATTTTCACATGATGGTATATTGAGCATTCCAAAAGAATATATACAATATACATAATACTACGGGCCAATTTATACTTGGCCAAATACAATGGGCTATACAAAATAAGAATGCAAACAATAGTATACACTAATACGCATCCGCGGTTGGAGGGGGAGAGCGAGACCGAACACTCAAACTGGATCTAAACTCCGATAATAAAGAAGACGGAAGTCCCTTCACAAAGATATCAGCATGCTAAAGACTAGACGGGACATGTGAAACTCAGATCGGCCAGTGGTGACCTTATCCCGAATGAAATGAATGTCAATCTGAATGTGTTTCGTATGTTGGTGTTGGACGGAATCAGTCGAAAGTAAAACGATGCTAACATTATCACAATAAACATAAGGACCTTCGATAGTGGGCAATGAAGGTCTCACAATAAATTCTAAAGTAAGCATTTCGGCTACGACATTAGCGATACCCCTGTATTCAGCTTCCGTACCGAAACGAGAAACTATAGACTGAGGCATAAAGGACCAAGAGATGAGGTTGTCGTCGAGATAAACACTATCCTCTAATAGACCGACGGGAAATGAGACCCCCTTCCTAATCAGCGTTGGAGTAAATAGTGAGACTTGTGGTGGAGGACGGGTGCATGTGGAGACCATAATCAAGAGTGCCTCGTTACCGTAAAATGCGTACGAGAGCATGGAAGTGAGGCTCTCAAGGATCGTGCATAAAGCGACAAATATGTTGTACTTCGAATATAATGTCCTATCAGGTGAATGTCAGGTACTAGAGACCACCAGCTAGGTTGACATTGTTGGAAATCATGGTTCATGTAATTAGTTTCAAAAACATGAGTTTGCAACGGAAGCATAAAATCATGAACACAAATTCCATTTTCAAGAGGATCATGCTACATGCATGTAGAGATAAGATGAAGAACAAACATAGTTTAAGTTCAAGATCATAACCTTTGTTATTGGGTTTGGTTTGGATGATTTTGATAGCTAGGAATCAAATTAGAATCCCTCTATAGTTGATCCACCACAAGCTTGAACACCCTTGAATGCTAGTTCCACAACTTGCAAAATATGACTCCTTTTCTTATGAAACCAAAAACCAATTTTTGCTAAGAACTTAAGGAGAGTTTTTGGCTGATTTTTGAAGCAAGAATAATCACACAAACCCTCTCAAAACCGTCCACCATATATCCCACCAAGGCAAGAGAAAAGCACATGCAACTAGCTTAAAAGAAAGATCCATTTGATTTCTATAATCAAAAGCTAGAAGACACAAGGCATCTTCCTTTTCTTTTAAGTTCTTAATGCATTCTTTTCCTTCCAATATGGCTAGTTATATGATGACTAATGAAGTGCTAGTGGGTTGTTATTATTTATAAAACTTAGATAATTATAAGTTTATAAATAATACATCTTCTCATTTCTTTAATGGAATAACATTTAACCCATAATCAAATATATAAATAAACCATCTAAATATACAATCTTAATTGTATAATTATATATATATATATACATATATATATATATATATAACAATATATATATATATATATATATATATTATTTAATTTACTAATTAAATTAAATAAAAGGCTTACTTATAAATCAATTAAATCGTTTAACAATTTAAACAATTTAATTGTTACTTAATTAATTCATCACATATGAATTACTAATCAACCTTTAATTTTGTAGTTATTATTATTTACCTCAAATAATAATAACCTACAAGATTAAATTGCAAGTTTAGTATCATTTGATGTTAAATCAAATTTAACGTTCTAAATGATCAATTGGTGTCAAACTTGTTGTTGGTGTGACCCTATAGGATCATGTATTATTAGTAATATCATTTTATGATCATCCTTGGGCATATAGAACTAACAGACATAGAGGGTGATGTCGGCAACTGGGGGACCTCATGCGCATGCTTCAACTGAAACTCGACTGGAGTGCGACATAGATTGCATGTCGACATATGCCCACTCTAAAAGTTCCAGCACATAATTATGATTGGATAAGAATAAACTCGTTCTATCCCAAGTCGAGGAGATGCCAAGAAAGTAGGAAATGTCATCCAATTGTTTGTCATGACAAACTCAGTTGAAAGCATAGATATGGTTCATTGTAGAGAAGCAGTCAAATGTCATCAACATACAGAAAGAGATGAGCTGTAACATCCCATTTTTTGAAGATAAATTTATAGGAGTCAGATTTGTTATGGACAAAGCCGATCTTAGTGATGTACGTAGTGAAGGTTTGTAACCAAGCTTGAGGAGCTTGTTTTAAACCATACAACGACTACTAAAGATGACAACCAGAATCCAAGTACGAGGGAGAGTAGATGATAGGTGTTAAATATTTAAGGTTTTGATAGATAAGATTGAGAGAGATAAGGACAGATAATGGTGATTGGTATAGTGTTTTCCTATAATGGGGAGTGGTGGTAATAGACCAGAAGCTTTGAAAGGTGTTGAATGTTGTAGGTTGTTTTATGGTGTGGTGGTGGGATTGGTGGCATTTCAGTGGTGGTGAAGGCATGATGACAACAATGGAATCCCTTAGCAGTGGTAGCTTAGCGATTGGGAGAGAATAGGCATACAAAAGGGAGAGTTCATTTCATATTTTAAAATACGAAATGTGAATGTATGGGTGAATGTGGAATATGGGTGGCAATAGTGGGTCTTTCCAAGTGAATGTGGATATGAAAGTTAAATGGCTTTAATTAATGTGTATCATGCTTTAATCGAGGTATTTTAAACTTTTTATTAGACTAAGGGGTATCGTTGCCGATGAAGTCATACACATTGGCTGCCACATAGGCGCCACATAGGATGTTTACGAAAATGTCTTTGGATGTAGGAGGTGAGGGGTGGTGTAGATGGTAAAGAGAAAAGAGAAAGAAGAAAAAGACCAATCGCATTCAATGCTTATGACATTTCTCCTACATAGTTTTGCCGATGGACATTGATGTCGGCATCACGTGCGATGATGCCGACGCCGACGGCATCAACTTGCCAAGTAGGATGCCGATGAGAATTTTATCACCATACTTCTTAGTCTTATGATTTTTTGGTTTGTTTCACCTTGATCAACATCACACAATCTAGACAAACAAAAGGAGATCCATTGGTCAATAATTAGTTGACTTGCTTTTAAGACTTTAATATTAAAATCTAAAAGACATATTTTTATGCATCTTATATTTAATAGTATGTGTGTGTGTGTCTATATATATATATATATATATATATATATATATATATATATATATATATATATATATATATATATATATATATATATATATATATATATATATATATATATATAGAGCTATCTTACAATGTTAATGTTTAGAATTTGGAATTTTTTTATATATTACTAGAGTAAGTTAATAGTTTTTGTTATCTCTTATAGATTTAAAATGAGCATACAACCATTATCGACGAAAAAAATGTGTGTGTATGAAGCACATTTCACAATGAAATTATTTTTTTATTATGTTTTATGCTTATTTTGTAACTCAAACTTAAGCTTATTTGTGATTTTTGGTATTTTTATTTCACTAATTAGAATAATATACATCTCCATGTAATACAAGCTTTGATATTTTATTATCATGTTTTATGTTTGTGAATTCAAAATAAAATCTTATTTATATATTTGGGTGTTTAGTATTTTGAAAGAACTTTATACATAATTAGTTAGATAGATATTTAAACGAGCATTCGGGAAAATTATCAAAAAACCACATGAACGCTTGAAGAGATTATTGAAAAAAATAAAGCATGTAGATCAATAAATAATTGTTCTAGTCTTTCTAATAAAAATATAATCAATACTTTAATTTGATCGAATTGAATAGTTTTTACAAAATACTTAGTGAATCATATATAATTAATATTTCAATTTGATCAAATTTAATAGTTTTTACAAATACTTAGTAAATCATATATTATAATTATCTTCTAAGAAATGGTGTTTGTTTATATGTAACTGCATTTTACTGTTATGTATATGTATGTATGTATGTGTGTGTGTGTGTATATATATATATATATATATATATATATATATATATATATATATATATATATATATATATATATATATATATATACATATGTGTGTATATATATATATAATTTTTAATAGATGTATTTATACTTCAATCACATTTATTTAAAACTCTTACAACTTTTCAAATTCTTTTTAATAATAATGTTAACGTTAGTTTATCATTATAAATATTATGATATAAAGTTATATATTATAATGATATTATCACATGAATCATGGTAGTTTATTTTAAATAAAGTCTTGTTTTTAATTGTTTAAAGTAGTTGATAAAACATGATTTTAATTTTATTGTATATGTAGTTTTTAGAATTAAATGTACATAAAACACGCTTTTAGTATGCTTATTAAATCAATACAAACATTATCATTAGTTTATAATCGTAAATATTATGACAAAGTTAGATATTATAATGAGATTATCATATTAATTAAGGTAGTTTATTTTAGTTAAACATTAGTATTTAGTTGTTTAAGTTTTGACCATAAAAATATGTTTTTAATTTTATTGTATATGTAATGTGCAAAATTAGTTGAACCGATACATGACGGTCTAAAGCTTTATCATAAGTTAACATTAGCGGGTTTTGGGTTTAGGTCACAACAGTTTTCTTAGACGTCTACCCCATCATAATATAGTTTCATCAATAGATATTTTATTATTTTGTATTTAAACTAATTACTGATTTCTAAAACTTTAGTATATATATGGTTGTTCACTATTTGGCTAAAATCGAATTGTCCAATAGGACAATTTGTATTGAACTATTTGGTTCGAATATTCGGATTTTTAGTTAGGTTTTTAAGCAAAACTGAATTATTATTTTGGATTTTGGATTGGTTTTGGTTTATAAAACAAGAACCGAATAGTCCAAAAAAACCGAATAGACAATTCTTTATTTATTTATTTATTTATTTATACTTTTATTCTTTAATTATATCTTTAATTATTTATTGAATTCTAATAAATTGTTTTTAGTAGATTAGAAATTACCATCCAATGAAAAACCTTAATATATACTTTTTCTTAATGGTTTTTTGTCTATAAAATATAAATTGTAATTTATTATTATTAGTAGTTTTTTATAAGTTTTAATTCACAACTAAATATTTTGTTTTCGTTTCTTTATCAGATTTGGCTAATATTCAAGTTATATGTATATGTTTAAAATGACTCGACGCATAAAAACCGAATTAAAAAAAACCGATCCAACCGAATTGTAATTTGGTTGGTTCGGATCGGATTTGATTTTTAGTTTGGACTATTTGGATCGATGTTTTGAAAACTGAATTCTACTTGGATTCACTAGATTTGATTGGATTGAACCGATCCA
The DNA here is from genome assembly GCA_023525715.1 of Cichorium intybus. NCBI lineage: Eukaryota > Viridiplantae > Streptophyta > Magnoliopsida > Asterales > Asteraceae > Cichorium > Cichorium intybus. Next base: position 32,700,454 of record CM042017.1, on the reverse strand, counting down.
TCCAAACGAACACCCCTAAGTATATAGTTGTTCTCTGAATAATAATACCTAAATGTTTTTTTATAAGAAACATTTTTTGTCTCTTTAACTACTCTAATTCAGAAGCCTTTTTAAATCATGATATTTAATTAATATATTTAAAGATTTTAAGTTAAATTTAATGCAAAAAATCCGTTTTTAAAATTAATAATCTTTATATCAACCTTTAATAGTCAATTTAGTTGAAGTTGAAAAAATATATGATATTTTTTCATCGTTTAACTATCATAAATATCAATTAACTATCTTAAGTTAAAAATATCATTTGAATTGTATAAAATTAGTTAGAAGTTAAAGAGTTTTAGCATTAAAATAAATATTCACCGGAATTAGTTTATTTTCATGAAATATGAGGTTTAATATAACCTAATGAAAAGACTTTATTTCAACTATAGATTTCTCTATTATGATTACATATACTAAGATAAGTTAATTTAATCTATTCAAAGATGAGTGAGTTATTCAAGTGCAGTTGTGTATGATATGGAAAATAGTCAATCTTAAGAATAAAGTTGATATATTGGGATTGAAGATGGTATTCGCTAATGATATAATATCTTTGTGTTTATATTTATATTAACTTTGTAGTTATTATTGATATATATATATATATATATATATATATATATATATATATATATATATATATATATATATATATATATATATATATATATATATATATATATATATATAAGACGCAAAATAAATTAAATTATTATTTTGAAACATAATAATATGAATATTATTTCGTTAATTGGATTCTATTAGTATAACTTCATTGAAATTATTTATTTTCAACTTTCTAATAAATGTCTTTTTCTATCTTATGGTTAAAGATAATATCAGTAATTACATCAACTTTTTGCATTATTATCATAGTTAATGATAATAAATTAATTATTTTTTACTATATATATATATATATATATATATATATATATATATATATATATATATATATATATATATATATATATATATATATATCAATTAATATTTTGACTTCATAATGTTTTCGTGAGCAATGTGCGGGTATATGAATAGTATCCACTATAAAGCAAGCATTTTTTCTTGCACTATAAACATTTGAAACCCCATTACCTCTTTAAATTTCAACAAAAATATTTAATTTCTTAATATAAATAAGTTATTAAATACATTTATTTAAATCTATATATTGAAACTTAAAGCTTTTCAACTTCTAATATTGTTTAATTTATTAAATAAAAATATTATTAGATTAATGATAGACTTTTGTGTAATTAATATAATGTATTTAATTTGTTAATTTAAACATGATGTTGATTGCGGAACCTAAGTTAAACTTTTAAATTATCAATATAGTATATCTAATCTGTTAATTTAAATATGATATTAAACGCAAAACCTTAAGCAATAGATCATATAAACTTTAAAAAATGATCAATTTTTTTCTAAATATAGAAAAAGTTGAAATGTGTTAAATATAAAATAAAAATAAAAATGTCAAATTAACTATAAAATCATCCAAAAGCTATTTTCATAATAACTGAAAATCTTTCAAAATGAGTTTTAAATCAATTGAAAATAATAGTTAAACGAAATATACAATTATAAACTATATTACGTTAATTTACAAATAAATCGTTGATAGAGGTCATTGAATGATGTTCTAATACATATTTATCTTATGATATCATTCTAAACAATTATTATTATATATATCAACTTACTATAAGATTATATATATATATATATATATATATATATATATATATATATATATATATATATATATATATATATATACATATATATATATATATATATATATATATATATATATATATATATATATATATATATATATATATATATATATATATATAATGTATCTTTTTCATTGATTGTATCTTACTACCATTTCAATAATCGAAACCTGACAAAGAGACAAGAGGTCTTCTGCAAGAATATAATAGGGTGGGGTTGACCCGTATATATATTGTAAGTAGGATAAGTAATATATATATATATATATATATATATATATATATATATATATATATATATATATATATATATATATATATATATTATAAAACGTATTGGGCCAATGTACAAGTGTAAAGCAGTCAACACAAAAGTTACAACACATCTTATGCACAAAATCGATGGCGGTTTCTCAACCTGTAACTTCCCACTATCTCCACATCTCTCAACCTCCCATGTTCCCACTATCTCCACGATTTCTCATCCTGTAACTTCCCACTATCTCTGTAACTTCCCACTATCTCCACATCTCTCAACCTCCCATGTTCCCACTATCTCTGTAACTTCCCACTGTCTCTGTAACTTCCCACTATCTCCACATCTTTCAACCTCCCATGTTTGTTGTTGACTAAATCAAATAGAACCGTCAAAAAACTCCCCACCTCCCACCTCTTCTCCCACTCCATCTTCAAAATCCCACTTCATCTTCAACCTCCCATCTCCTCTCAACTCCCCCTTTCTCTCGAATGTCTGCCTATATAAAGAGAGGGAGACCCCTCTTCAGCCACTATTTTTTCCTCTCTCTCTCTCTCTCAACGACACTCACACACATTCTCTATCTTTCTGTCCCCCTCTCTAATTTCGTGTCACTCACTCTGTCTTTTGTTTGTATAGGTCTCTGTCACATACATTTGCAAGTATATTACATATATTGAATATTGTTTGCAAGTTTTAAGGTTATGTTTTTCTCATTTCCACAGATAGGAGGGCGGAAATTGGAAGAAGAGGACGAAGAAGAAGAAGAAGAAGAAGAAGCACCAGGAGCATCGGACTTTGTTTGTGGTTCGTTACCATTTGCGGTTCTATTCATATCTGCTTCAACATTATGCTAATTTATTACTAATTGTTGATTGGGATATTGAATTTAGGGGCGGCGTCATATCTTCAAAAGGGGGCACCTTTACTTGACAAAAGGACTCTAGAGTTGATTCTCGATAAACTTCAAAAGTAAGTATCGGTAGGCTAATATTCAAAACTATGCTTTGTTTGGGTTAAAGCTTTTTCGGTATGTAAATTTACAATGGTTAATTATGGCAGAAAAGATACTTATGGGGTTTACGCTGAGCCAGTTGATCCTGATGAGCTTCCTGATTATCATGATGTGATCAAGCACCCAATGGACTTCGCCACTACGAGGAAAAAGCTTGCGAAAGGAGCGTATTTAACTTTGAAAGATTTTGAGGTAAGTTTATTTTGTTTTTTCTTATTTTTACTGAATTGTTTCGCCTTTTATGTCAATTCTTGAGAGTATAGTTGGCTTCTTTTTCATGAATGCAGATTGACGTGTATCTAATTTGCACAAATGCAATGCAATACAATGCACCAGATACAATCTACTATAAACAGGTATTCCGTTTGGAGGTTCACATGCTCCCTTTTGTTTCACCATTTTGTTCATTTTATAGATCTCACCACTTTAACAATTTGGGAAGGCAAGAAGTTTGTTTATTCAGTATTCCGATGGCTTTATCCCGGTGAACTTCAGTTTTCGATACAATGATATATACTTTTTAATTTGGTTTTTTTCCCTAATTATTTATATATTATTTAACATAGTTTTTGATTTCAGGTTAAGGGTTGATGTTGATTTTGGATTTTGATACATGATTATCAATAAACTGTTTTGATTATGTTACAATAGTGAGCCAATGAGGCAAGATTGAAGAATTATTCTTGACCTAGAGACCTTTCTGGTACACAAAGACGAACTAAGGAAACCAACTTGAGTTTTCACTTTTGACTTTTGGTTCTTGACTTGGAGACCTGGTAAGTACGAGTTATTGAATTTATGATTCAGTTTCAAAAACTACTGCTGTTTGAAATATCAGTTTAACCCGGTAATATAGGTTCTTCATCTTGTTCTTCACAAAAGTCTCGAACTTACTAAAGGTACTTTTCAAATTTCGTTCATTCCTTTCAAACTTGCACTTAACTTGTTTGATGATATGCCTCAATGAGACATGTGGTTATTTCAAGAAGAAAGAACCTTTCACAACATCGAAGCTTTTTTGTGGTTGTTTTTCATTATTTAACGAGAACACTGATATACCTTTTTCCTAGAGGATATTTGGGAGATTTATCAAAATTCGATATGATGAATAATAAAATGATTCATGGTGATGATGGAGAAAAGAAATCAAGAAAAGACCAACATGAGTTTATAGGAAGAGCATCTTGGGGTGTGTTGGTGGGATGTCTAACTTTTTTTAACTTGTTTCTTCTACAAACCTCAAGTGACATTTCTTCATTCATAAGCTAATTCTCCCGATTTTGGTAGGGATTTTGATGTTATCTGTAGACTATTCGTAGCTTTATATTGCAAATTTCACTATCTTCAAATGGTTATTCAATAAAACTTAGTAAATAGGCTTTGAAGAAAACGTTCAAGAAGCTGGACCATGATGTAAATATACAAGACTTTGTGGGGGCAAGGTTGTCATTAATCCTTGCCAATCTTCTACATCTTTCTTCCCTTCAATTCAGGACGTCTAATCTTAGTTTCTTTTGGTTTTGTTGCAAACAGTCAATCAGGTGAGGTCACAAGACACTCCTCTCTTCTACTTTATATTTTAAAAAATTAAATCAAAACTTCTGTTAATAATAATTTTTAATAGTTAATAATATCTTCAGAAGTTAAGCAATCATGCAATGATGTTACGATCTCAACTTACTGACTTACATAAACGACTAAGGTACCTTCGAAACCTTTACATATTTAATTATTCTATAATTCGTTTCCTACATTTTTTAGTATGGTTCTTATTTTCCTACAATTTTTATGTATTAGTTATTGGAGTAATCCATACAAGATTGAGAATATTGAACATCTTAAACAGATGGAAGATTCCTTAAGGGAATCACTTGACAGCATTCGTACACATAAGGTATTGTAACATTGTACATTTGTACTTTCGGTTGTGTTCTAATTTAGGCATTGTACTTTAGAAAAGCCACCCGATTATAGCATTCAACTTTCAAGAATTTTCTTATTATAGAAGTGAAAATTATATCTATACTTTGGTAGATTTTATAAAGTACAATCTTGTAATGAGAATAAATGAAAGTACGATGTTAGAATAAACAAATCAATTGAAGTACATTGCTATTTCTTGATTTAACCTTAAATGCCTTGTTTTTCCAGGAAAATTTTGGACAACAAAAGCTTATTTCGCTAGATTGCACAAACCAAGTACTATCTCTTTACAAAATTCCAATTTTTTCCTTTCCATCATACATGAAGAATATTTGATTTACAAAAAATGTTGCATTACATTTCCAAAATGGGATGCATTTGCCTCTAATGATGTCCAATACCCAAGAAGATCAAACCTTACCATGGCTTCCTCTGACTTTTATTTTAATTTAAACTCGGGAACGATTTCATTCTGCATATTTTTAAATTGTTTTAGCACCCTATTTAATATTTTTAGTTTTTTTTACCATCCTACTTCCCACTTGCCGATAACTTCCGCACGATATCGACGATAACTTCCCACTCGCCGATAACTTCCCCACGATGTCAACGATAACTTTTCACTCGCCAATAACTTCCCCACTCGCCGATAACTACCCCACGATGTCGACGATAACTTCCCACTCGCCAATAACTTCCCACTCACGGATATCTGCCCACTGGCCGATAATTTCCCCACTCGCCGATAACTTCCCCACTAGACGACAATTTTCTCACTCGCCGATAACTTTCCCACCATGTCGACGATAACTTCCCACTAGCGGATAACTTCTCCACTCGCCTATAACTTCCCCACGATGTCGACGATAACTTCCATTCGCCGATAACTTCCCCACGATTTCGACGATAACTTCCCACTCGCCGATAACTTCCCCACGATGTCGACGATAACTTCCCACTCGCGGATAACTTCTCCACTCGCCTATAACTTCCCCATGATGTCGACGATAACTTCCACTTGCCGATAACTTCCCAATGATGTCGACGATAACTTCCCACTCGCGGATAACTTCTCCACTCGCCTATAAGTTCCCCACGATGTCGACGATAACTTCCACTCGCCGATAACTTTCCCACGATGACGACGATAACTTCCCACTCACTGATAACTTCTCCACTCGCCTATAACTTCCCCACGATGTCGATGATAACTTCCACTTGCCGATAACTTCCCCACGATGTCGACGATAACTTCCCACTCGCCGATAACTTCCCCACGATGTCGACGATAACTTCCCACTTGCGGATAACTTCTCCACTCGCCTATAACTTCCCCACGATGTTGACGATAACTTCCACTCGCCGATAACTTCCCCACGATGTCGACGATAACTTCCCACTCGCGGATAACTTCCCCACTCGCCAATAACTTCGCCATGATGTTGACGATAACTTCCCACTCGCGGACTACTTCCCCACTCGTCGATAACTTCCCACTCACCGATGACTTCCCACTGGCCGATAATTTTCTCACCGGTGGATAACTTCCCTCTTGCCGATAACTTTCCCACTGGACGATAATTTTCTCACTCGCCAATAAGTTCCCCACGATGTCGACGATAACTTCCCACTCGCGGATAACTTCCCCACGATGTCGACGATAACTTCCCACTAGCGGATAACTTCCCAACCCGCAGATAACTTCCCACTTGCCGATAACTTCCCCACGATGTTGACGATAACTTCCCACTCGCGGATAACTTCCCCACTCGCCGATAACTTTCCCACGATGTCGACGATAACATCCCACTTGCGTATAACTTCCCACTCGCGGATAACTTCCCCACTCTCCGATAACTTCCCAAGCGCCGATAACTTCCCTACTGGCCGATAATTTCCCCACTCGCGGATAACTTCCCACTTGCCGATAACTTCCCCACTGGACGATAATTTCCTCACTCGCCGATAACTTCCCCACGATGTCGACGATAACTTCCCACTCGCGGATAACTTCCCAACTCGCGGATAACTTCCCCACGATGTTGACGATAACTTCCCACTAGCGGATAACTTCCCCACTCTCCGATAACTTCCCACTCGCCGATAGCTTTCCCACTGGCCGATAATTTCCCCACTCGCCGATAACTTCCCCACTGGACGCTAATTTCCTTACTCGTCGATAAGTTTCCCAGGATGTCGCCGATAACTTTCCCACGATGTCGCCGATAACTTCCCACTCGCTGATAACTTCCCCACGATGTCTCCGATAACTTCTCACTAGACGATAACTTGCTTACTCGCAGATAACTTACCACGATGTCGCCGATAACTTCCTACTCGTCGACAACTTCCCCACTTGCCGATAACTTCCCACTTGCCGATAACTTTCTCACTCGCGGCTCACTTCTCACTCGCCGATAACTTCCCCACTATATGAAAAAAAAGGTTTGTCAAATGGTCCTTCTCTAGCAAAAAATTCCTACATTTGGGCAAAACGTTAAATAATTACTTAAATGGTCCAAATAAAATTCTAACGGGGATGATTCAAAAATTATCATTTCGAGAGCGATATTGTCAACAAAAAATAAAAGTGTTGATGACATTAATAATAAACTTATCGAACGGTGGTTTTTTGGAGATCAAAAAGTTTACTATAGCTTCGATGAAGCTGAAGATGATAAGAATAACTTATACGCTATAGAATTATTGAACTCTTAGTGGTCGGCCTCCTCATTAGTGGTCGGCCTCCTCATTACCTTCGGTTAAAAGTTGATTGCCCAGTGATACTACTACAGAATATTGATCCCTCGAATGGATTATGCAATGGTACCAGGTTGATATGCAGAGCTTTCCAGCGAAATGTGATTGACGTAGAAATAGCCATTGGCCAACATGCCAGCAAAAGAGTCTTTTTGCCAAGAATTCCATTATACCCGTCTGACGAAGACATGTTCCCATTCAAGCTGAAAAGAAAGCAATTTCCAATTCGTCTTAGTTTCTCTATGACGATCAATAAAGCTCAAGGACAAACAATTCCAAATGTTGGGGTATATTTACCGGAATCGGTCTTTTCACGTGGCCAACTTTATGTGGCATTGTCCAGAGAAATATCTCGTGTCAATACAAAGGTATTAGTAAAGTCGGCCAAAAAATTCATTCATGATTGATGCTACACAACAAATGTGGTGTATAAAGAAGTCATATATGATGAATAATGTACAATCGAAATCTTAATCATTTACAAATATTACCATATGTATTTAATATAATGAATTGATGTTTCTTGCAGTGCATAACTATGTATTTGTTCGTCGAGCTTTATGTATCAATGTTCTAATTGAACAAATTTTGTGGATTGTCGTGGGTTATAATTTATACTGTTCAAAACAATACATATTTTCAAATGTATATTTTATTTTGATTCAAGTAAGAACATTTGTGTTCTTGGTACTATTAGTTTGGTTATGTGTATGTGTTTGTGTGCCTATGGCTATGTGTTAGTTTATTTTGTATTTATTGCATATGTGTGTAGATCAAGCAGAGTAGGATTACAGATTGAACACTCTAAATCGTAAACCTAACTCTACATAATAGACCTTAAACTTTACGTCGTAAACCATAAACCTTAAACGATAACCTATAAAGCTGAGCGTTAAATCGTAAACTCTAAACCGCAAACTGCAAACATTAAACCTAAACCGAAAATCCTTAACACAAAACGACTAACCTAACCAACCTCGACAGCCCCTCCCCCCCTCCCCCCCCCCCCCCACCGCCGCCGCATCGCGGATATAACTTAGAGAAACCAAAATTATTTCGAAAGGAAAGCATTTATCACAAACTATTTTTAAAAATGAAGATCTTCACTAAGCTGGCCACATGCTAGCAGAAGTCTGCAAATCGTAATAAAGCTCAGAAATTTATCTTGAAAAATGACAGTTTTTGTTTTTTTATTAATATCATATTCTATGGATTTGACTGTTTGAATATCTTTTGGCAGGTGAAGACTGTTTTTATAGATGGCCTGCCAGCTTCATGGGTCGAGGGTCGAGCGCAGGACCTACTAAACAAATACGGGGAAGTGGTGAAAATTGAGCTTGCCCGTAATATGCCTTCTACAAGATGAAAAGATTATGGATTCATGACATTTGGAACACACGGTTCAGCTTTAACATGTGCTAAAAGCATTAATAATGAGGAACTAGGAGATACCGATAACAAGGTTACTTTTGTAATTTATCGTCTGGTTTGTAGAATGTTTTTGGAAGGAATAGAATCTGTCAAAAGAATTGGAATATGTTATGTACTTTCTAGAGGGACAAATGTATTTTATAATCATTTTTATTTTAAGGATTAATTGCAAATATGCTAATACCAATCCGATGAAGCAACTTCTTTTTCGAATGAAATGAACAAATAAAACAGTTAACTATCTACCCATTACCTCTCGCCCCCCCCCCCCCCCCCCACCGCCGCCGCATCGCGTGGGGCCGCTGCTAGTATATATATATATATATATATATATATATATATATATATATATATATATATATATATATATATATGACTTAATTTTTCCAAAATAAAATCAATACGAAATAGATCTGGTTTAGCCATGGGATCCGCATAATATGTATTCTTCTTTCGAAAACAATGGGAATATATATATATATATATATATATATATATATATATATATATATATATATATATATATATATATATATATATATATTAAAAAGCGGAGATACCAAGTATTTCACTAATATGATTGATATATGTGAAATATTTGGTATCTCCTTTTTTTAACTAAATGACACATTTCCATGTCTTATATTAGAATATATTCTATCAAGATCACAATTGTACACACACAAACAAATATCAAAATACCTCTTTGATTATAATTGGAAATATCACTCAAAAACCAATTACATGTGTTTGTTACAATCTATATTTCATAGCTCGAAGATACAAAATATATATTAACTAAAAGTACACTAATTAGAGACAAATTGATTCTCCACAATCAATTTGTTTCCTCCTGATTTTGTGGTGATTGAACAGTTAAAACGCACTAGAGCTTCGGATTCCAACATTCTAGTATTGGTGTTTTTATTTTTTTTTCTAATATTATAGTCATTTTGTTGAATTTTAGTGTCTGAAATATCGCATAGATGATATCTTCTTCGGTTTTGGAATCTGTAATGTTAATTTTCAACAATTTTAATCAAAAGTAATGTTACACATGTTCATGTATTTGTCATATTACATGCGCTTAAATCAAAATGTCATTTTTATGTCGTATGTCCCCAAAATGTATCATTTTGGTTACCTATTTTGGAGATGTACTTTGCCCTCTGGAAATGTTATTTATTATTTTGAGTATTTTTGTTAAGTATCCATTCTATTTAATTAATTATTTATTTCGTTTTGTTGTTATAAAGCAATAATAGTCGGAGAAGGAATTTAAATAGGACGACGTTTACAATTAAAGAATATAAAAAGGAGGAAATGTTAATGGCTTCTCCTATTCCTAGACCTTGGTGCACCTAGAAATAATCTTAAGGGGCACTAGGGTTTAAGGTGAAACATGTCCCAATGAAGGCAATAACGACACATTTTTTGTCTCACAATGAATTTTTTTTTTTTTTTAGAACGGCGACTTTATTGAAAAAACTAGCAAGATGCTAGAAAAATGAAACAATTACAACAGGCATTTATCCGGACTAACTAACCAAACATTCCAGTCAATCTCTTTGCTACATCTATATTTAAGCCAATTAAAAACAGAAACTTTGATTTCATCAATAATTCTAGCAACACATGGTATTATCTTCTTGAATACAGCATCGTTTCTCGCCCTCCAAATCGACCACACCAACGCATAAGCGATCCCCACTTTTAAAACTTTCAAGCTCGCTGAATTACCATTGCAAATAAGAATGTCATTGAAGGAATCCAGATTGACTGGAGAAGCATTAAAAACCGAGCACCAACTCGCAACCGCATCCCACGTGTCTTTCGCAAAACTACATTCGAAAAATAAATGCTGCAAACTTTCAATAACAGAATCGCAACAGCAGCACCTTGATGAGTCCAATCTAACTCCTCTTGACGCCAGATTGTCCATTACAGCAATCCGATTCCTAACAAATCTCCAGACAAAACAATTAACATTAAAAGGAACCATTCTTAACCAGTGAAACTTCCTATCGCTTCTGGACCATCTGTTTTTGGCAATTTCATTCCTCAGAGATTGAACCGAAAAGATCCCATTAGAAGCAATAATCCAACTCCAAACATCTACCTCAGAAGACAGATACACATCTCTTAAAGTGTCACATAACTCCGTTAGCTCTCTCATTTCTAGACCCCTCCTGACCGCTCTTTTCCAACTCAGATTATTTTCCTCAAGACCTGTAGACTCGACCTTGTCCGATACGAGACTATTTTTTGAGACCTCCAAAGAGTATAACCGAGGGAATAAATCTTTAAACGTATTGGATCCCAGCCACCGGTCCTTCCAAAACATAAATTTGTCGCCTTTTCTTAGTTTTAAGACCAAGCATTTATCAATCTCAATATTCCATTCTTTCAAATCACATATCGCCTCTGTGATAGATAACCAAATGCGACTAAGACTTTTTTTTGGCTAACTTCTCAGAGTGAATGCCACGCAAACAGTGAATAGATCTAATACAAGAGGCCCAAAGAGAATGCGGTTGCGATCTGAGCCTCCAAATCCATTTGGTGAGCAAGGCAATGTTCATCTCCTTTAAGCAATTAACCCCCAAACCACCAAATTTCATCGGCGTAGCTATATCACTCCATGCTATCCAATGTATTTTCCTGTTTTCACCATAGCTACCCCATAGAAAATTCCTTCTGATTGACTCAAGCGAATTAATAACCTTCTTAGGAGCCTTGAACAACGAAAAATAGTACAATGGAAGGCTACTAAGAACAGAATTAAGAAGAGTTAATCTCCCACCAAAAGACATCATCTTCGACTTCCATTTAGAGAGCTTTGACTTGAACTTCTCAATCACCACATTCCAATTTCTAGATAATTTCATGTTTGCTCCAATGGAAAGACCAAGGAAATAGCAAGGAAATACAGCAGGCTTACACGATAAATGTTCTAGTGTGTATGGCAGAGTCTATTCAGGTTAAGGGTTTATTGTATGTCGTTTTATAAAAAATGAAAGTACTCGATTTGCAATATTATTTGTGATGTATTATGTATTATTTAAATAATGATTATGATGTATGATTACATTTTTAAATAAATAGCTAGACATTGGTGACTTTATGACTGCCAAATAACAATTTAATTTGATAAACATACATGTGGTGATTTTTGGTGATTTTTCTGTTAATAGTTTTTGGTGGCCATCACTTCATTTATTCTTTACCATTCACGGAGGCTAGAACAAAGGTGCACCGCATCTACACATGTAGTTCGATACACCTCTATCAAGAAAAAAGCTATAACCAAATTGTGTCGGTATGAAAAGCATAGTAGTTTTGTTGATGCTATCATATGGCAACATGGAATACCATACCATGGTCACACATTTACAAGCATTATATTGTAGATATATTATAATGATGTACTTAAAATGATGTTTTCGATACGGTATATCTTACGTTTGACACTTGACCATTATCCTTTGAATCACCTTCTCAACATACGGGGTTGATGTGCTTCTGATGTCCTTCTGCGTACGCTACTAGCGTATTTTCCATATTATGCTAAAAAGTGTGTGTGTGTGTCTCTCTCTCTCTCTCTCTCTCTCTCTCTCTATATATATATATATATATATATATATATATATATATATATATATATATATATATATATATATATATATATATATATATATATATATATATATATATATATATATATAGTAAAAGTCGGCCTAGGTCGCGCCTAGACGCTAGGCGGACGGATTCTGCCTACGATTATTGCTAGGCAGTCAAGTTAGGCGGATTTGGTCAACAGCGGTAAAAATCGGGTTTAGGTGGGTCTAGGCGGCCATATTTTAAAATTTTCAAAATTTTCAAAATTCTAAATTTTCAAAAGTTTTCAAAGTTTTATTATTATTATTATTATTATTAAATATATATATATATATATATATATATATATATATATATATATATATATATATATATATATATATATATATATATATATATATATATATATATATGAATTACTCTAATCAGTGGCTAAGTTACGATTATTGATGATTAAAATTGTCAAAAATATCATTAATTAGTATAAACATTCTGATTTTTGATGACTTACATATTAAACACCTAGATGTGTCAATGTTTATGCTTATTTATTAATTTTGTAGAGATATATGTAATATTTAAATTTTAAAAAATAAGTTTTATTACAATTAATACTCACCGCCTAGGCGCTCGATTAGTCCTCGCCTAGACCGACTAGTCCTAGGCCCCAGTCGACCGCCCGCCTACCGCCTAACGACTTCTACACCTTGATATATATATATATATATATATATATATATATATATATATATATATATATATATATATATATATATATATATATATATATATATATATATATATATATATATATATATATATATGTGTGTGTGTGTGTGTGTGTGTGTGTGTGTGTGTGTGTGGGAAATAAGTTTAATGTGTGAATTTATAAAGCAATCATGGACGCTTAATTTCATAACCGGAATAACCTGGTATCTTTGCCTCAAAAATTTTATCTAAACCTCGAGTTTTATCAACATGCAACCTTTATAAAACCTTTTTTTTTTTTCTGATTTTTCCTCTTTTGATCAAACATTATACGCATTTTCTCAAGATCAAAATCGGTGATGTTAGTAGGTGGCTTTTCTTCCTTACCACATGAATAATCTACTATATTTGCCTCAAATTTGTTATGGTTCATATATGTAAAAGACGTCATTGGGGAAGATGTTTGTGATATCTAAAATATTTAAGAGATTTGTATCAATAAATAATTGAACGGGATGTGTGTGTGTGTGTGTCTATATATATATATATATATATATATATATATATATATATATATATATATATATATATATATATATATATATATATATATATATATATATATAAGGTGTATATAATAAATGAGTTAAAGGTCAAGTATCTATTTAGTTAAATTCATATCACTTATTATTCATTTTCAATCGTTGATTATTTACTCTAACGTGTAAGGTTGTATGTTAAAAAGAGGGTAGATAGGGTGAACAACCAATTAGTTAAACATGAACTTTCACTATTTTCACTTATCAACTATCTCGTATAATAAATGTAAATAAAACTTTGTCATATAACAACCAACAACCGTACAATCATTTGCATCAATGCCACCATCCGTATCTACTTAGTGTGAGGTACATGATCATTACATCCGTTCAAATCTTCTTCAACAACCCATTTGAAAAACCTACAATTCTCTTCAGGAAGCTACATAATACCATAGTTTAGGGCATACCCAACTAGATGAGGAGAGTAAATCAATTTTGTTCTTACCTGATAATGTGGGCAACCCCAAAAAAAATTATGCGTTGTCTGGTGTGCGTGAAACGAATATAGGGCAAACATCACCACAATCACATTTAACAAACTTCTTCTTGTGTCATGATACCCCATTGACGCTTAATTTTGTTGATGATGTTGGCATTGGATCGAGAAGGAATAGCTGGGTCGAAATTAGGTTGGTTGCCAACGACGCAAATTAGCAATGATGTGCGAGTGTTGAGGGTGACCGGCTAGCAGGTGTTTACCTGCTAAATGCCATAAATGCACAAATTAATCCAAACCTTAGGTTTTACTGCACAAAAATTACATTAAAGGGTAAATCCAGACATTTGTGACAAATGTAAGGGCTTTTATGACATTTATCCTATGTATGTATACATGTGTGTGAGTGATATGCATTTAAAAAGACATGTCTAAAGGTCATGTCTATTGAATTGGCGATATCAAATAGGATGCCTACTATGTAGTTAATCGCGCCGGTATAGCGCCGGTATAGCGGTTCGCGGTGGTCAGCATAATCGCGGTTCACTTTAGCGGTGGAAAATAGCGGTACCGGTATAGCGCCGGTATACCGCCGCGATTTACCGCGATTCACCGCGATTTACCGCGATAATGACCGCGATTTACCGCTATTATCCGGGTGGAGGAAATTTTAATTTTTTTTTTGGATACTTTGACATTTTCTATATTAGAATGTTATATTATGTGACTTATTTCTTAAATTAAGCATTATGTGATGTTTTTTGAATGACTTTTATGATATTAATTCTACTAGTAATAATCTAATATATAAATTCTACATATTACTAAAAAACCGCTATATCACCGCTATACCACCGCGAGAACCGCAAAATTAAATATCGGTAGGTTACCGCGATTACGATTTTGACCGCGATAACTGCATAGGATGCCTAAACTATTGATATCCCTAATCTTATCTCATCGGTCTCAATGAAAACCATGCATATGAATTCCCTACTCTCTATTTTTCCAACCTTGTAGGCAAGAGACAAGATTTAGTTGTAGCCTTCCATGGAAACAACCAGAACATGGTTCCCATGTATTTTTCATTGATGTGGGATTCAAGGGACACAACCCATGACAACGATTCTGCTGACCAGGCAATGGGTGGCGGCAATGGGGGCTACCTTTGCGGGGTGCGGTGTAGTGATCCGGTCTGAAATCTGGCCCCTATGTTAACGGATTAACCTAATCATTATTTTCCCACCAAAACCAACCATCACAATTGTTGGGAACAGTTCTGACCTTTCTCTCCAAAAGTAACCGAAATTAACTTCCTTCTTCATCTCTATACATAGAGATGGTTGGTTCTGTAGAGATACACATGAAATTGCATTTTTATACTGCCAAATTTTTATCTCAAAGAACACTACACAAAGCAAAGGTATTATGTGTTTTTTGAACTCTCAGATTTACCTGGATCCATATTGATTTCTAGAATTATATCAAGTTTAAATTCGTGCAACCCCAAGCGATAGGGTCGAATTACAGATTTCAGTAAGTGTTTCTAACACTACTCACAAATTATCTAAGATGTATTGATATTCAAAACCTATTTTTCTAATATTAATATGGGTTATTGTTTCTAGATTTGTTTTTTCTAGATTATAACAATACACTGAGAGCTGAAAAACATTATTCCTAGATTTAGTTATATGAACTCATTTTTTACAAAGTAGTTGTATATCGGTAGGGGTGCAAACGAGCCGAGCCGAGCCCGAGCCTGGCCAAGCTCGGCTCGGGCTCGTTAAGAAATATACAGGGCTCGGCTCGGGCTCGGCTCGTTACGAGCTTTATGAACCCAAGCTCGGCTCGGGCTCGTTAAGAAATATACAGGCTCGGCTCGTTTAATTCTTAACAAGCCTAAACGAGCTTAAGCTCGGCTCGAGCTCGTTAAGAAGCTCGTTTACTCTAATGATTAAATACGTTTTAATTTATATTTATATATATATATATATATATATATATATATATATATATATATATATATATATATATATATATATATATATATATAATATTATATTATATATAGGCTCGTTTAGGGCTCGCGAGCCTAATCGAGCTTGGTGACACAGGCTCGGCTCGGGCTCGTTTAATAAACGAGCCTTATATTTAAGCTCGGGCTCGGCTCGGGCTCGTTTAAAATCGGTCTCGAGCCGAGCTTTTATCGAGCCGGTCTCGGGTAGCTCACGAGCCGGCTCGGCTCATTTGCACCCCTATATATCGGTGGTGCTTGAGATAATTTTTTTCTAAACTCTAACATGAAAAAGCCTACAAATACAAACTTGGTATTTCGGGGAAATCTATGGCGTTCAAATTTTTTGATTTTGGACTAGCACTGTCACATAAAGTAAGTTTGAAATATACAATTTTTTAGATAAATAAAAGAGTAAATTACAGTTTTGGTACCTGTGGTTGACACGTTTTTACACTCCAAGTCATTCTTTTGAAATCTCACATTTATGGTCTCTGTGGTGGCAAAAAAATAACAGATTTGGTCCCTAGCCATGTGAAAAGATGAAAATGCCCTTTCTAATTTTTTTTCCTTTTTTTAATTTCTTTATCATTTTCATAATAAAAAAGGAAGAATACATTCGCGATCTCGATTTCTCTTTCACGCATCTGGTATTGTTGAACCGAAATTGTTTCTGGTATAGATGATGGCACAATCTTCATCACACCCTTGCTTTTATAAATCTGATTTTGATGATCAATCATCGTTAAAGTCAATCATGAAGAGAAATCGCAAGGAATCGTGATGTCTCTCTCTTTCCCCGATTTGAATCACACACCAAAGGTGCGACTTTTGTTTTTTCCTGATTTTGACGAACACGAAGTTGCAATCGATTGAATTTGCAATTGATTGAATCTACAATCGATTTGGAGCTCCGATAACGACGAAACCAGCCCTAATCAAAACCTTACTTTCAATTAATTTCCCCCGACCGGTGCCTCCCTCTCATATTCGATACCGGCCAAAAGGGCGTTTAATGGGTTTTTATATTTCAAGCGCAAATCGTATATTTCCTCCGCCGTTACTCTTCAGCAATTCTCGCCAGACTTCAAACTGTTTTCTGGCTTAGTTTCTTGGCAAGTATTGAATCTACCATTGAAAGCAAAGTAATCTTGGTGTGTCAATTGATCATTGGGATGTTGTTCCCGATTATGAATGTTGTTATCCCTTTCTCCGGCAGTCCTTGATAGTGCCGACCAACAGTAGATCAACAACATTCGTTGCCAAGTCTTGCCCTACCTTTGTCTCTCCTACTGATTTGATTTCCCTCTCTCAATCTTAATCTTTCTCTTCGTTCTCTTCTTGAATCGTGCATCAATGGTAGCTTCAGGCGACCTCCTTTTACTTATCGATATCTGATTTACGCACACACAGCCGTCATGTGTGTGTGTTCTTCCTTTTCTGCCTCTCGATCGTGTTTGTCTTTTCCTGATGCTTTCTCTTTGTCAATCTGTAAATCACGCACCTTAGAGACCAATCAAAGCTCGATCGAGATCTCTCTCTTTTCTCTAATTCATACACACATTTTTCTTTTTTTTTAATTAATTTAATAAATAATCCATTAAAAGAAAATTGAAAAATAAATTATAAAGGGCAGCTTGGTCTTTTCATGTGGACAAAGGCACCACAGGGACCAAATTTGTTATTTTTTTGCCACCACAGGGACCAAGAACGTGAGATTTCAAAAAAGATGACTTGGAGTGTAAAAAACTGTCAACCACAGGACCAAAACTGTAATTTACTCTAAATAAAATTTTTATGTATGATCCATATAACTAATTCGAAATATCATATTTCGGAATGCTTTTATCTCATGTCTCAATAGAGTTGCTTACACTCCAAAATATAATTTCTTTACTCAAATCTGCAATTTTGGGAAAGTATGGTCGTGCTCCGAAAATTAGGTCATTTACTTTATATTCATATGGTATATGTAAGCTATATTCATTACATTTTTTAATTGAGTCATCCATAAGCAATTAAGGTATATTTAAACTTTAAGTAGTTCTTTCTAAAACGTGGACCCAATAGTGTTGATTGTAAATTATTGAAAAGGTATACCGGAAACTATCTCAAAACACATATTCTACTTTTATGCAATTTTCCCACAACAATACAAACCAAACTAGGCAAGATAGAATCCACAGACATAAAATGACAATTAGATGTGAACATACTGATTTTCAAAAGATCTGGTGTTGATTCTATGGAGGCAATATGTTCTGTGTTGTCATGTTTATCTTTTGGAAAAGAGAAAATTGGTTCAACCTAAATGTAAAAGACTCGACTTGAGTCATATTAGATAAAAAAAAACGTAAATATCATGACCAAATAAATTTGACCACATATATTAACTACATAACTTATATTGGAGACAACAATACCTACTTGTCCGCCTTGTATATGCATAACATTATCCATACATTAGGATAATCATGAGACATTCAACTTGCTTAAATGGCAAACACTTGATGTGTACGTTATGTGTTACCATATAATTAATAGAATGTCAATATGTTAATAAAGAGGTGAATTTATGTTTTAAAAAGCCTTTTTCCTATTTTTAATTTTTTCCTGAAAAAGTCATGCATCTTTTTGAGTGAGTGAGTACTCTTACAGGTTGGAAAGCTTATAATCTTTCCAACATATTGGAACCATTCATTTAACTTTATGATAGACCATCAATGATGGTTAAAGTGAAAGTAGACTAGGGTTGGTCTCTTTTTCTTTTGTCCTTTTTAATCTTTTGGTTTTTTTAATGTTGTCAAATATGAATCCCAACACAAAAAGCAAGTCAACTTTATATTGGATTTTTTAGGTTAAGAAAAAGTTAAACTTCAAACGTTTCTTTTATTCATACAAAACTTAGCATGGAATCATAGAATCCATGAACTAAGTTAGAAAGTACTTGTTCTGATTCAGTTTGAAACTAATTTTTTATTTATTTTTACTTTAATAAAACAATATGGTTTACTCAAGCAATGGACAAGGTTGACTTTTCTGTACCTAAGGAGTAAGGACCTCGTTTGTTAGGTAAAACAGAAAAGGAAACACAATGTGATTAGCATGCAATGAACCTTGCACTCACACAATTCAAATACAACAAAACTTGTATTTTTTTTTTTTATCTTATAGAAAACCGGTTTACGGGAATTTAATCTGTCATTTGTGCAACTTCTTATCATTAAATATCCTTAGAAAATTTGTCCACACTGTTTTAATATTTTAATCCGTATTCCCTGTAACAAAGATAGCCGATATGTTTTGAAGCAAAAGATCCCCTCAAAAGATGAGGGAACAAGTTAGAAGCAATGGTTATGGTGGTCTCTTTTGGGTTTTGGTGTGATGATGATGGTGTGGTCTCCCTTGGACCAGGGTCCAACTTGTCTGACACCCTGCCATGGACTCCATGCAAATACAGGATTCTTTCTTCTTAATAATGGATAGCTTCTTATTGGTCTTACTTTTACGCCAAAGGAAATGATAACAGACATTATTTAGTTAATAATGGCTAGATTCTGAATGGCTTATTGGGTCCCATTTGTTACGGAACAGACATCTTGTACTGTATTTGATATGAGAAATTGTATTGGTTATTAATTTTTGTTCTTAACTTTATTCCTAACCATTTAAAAAGATGGCAAGTGTAAAGTTTAATAAAATTAATAATATTTTAATTCATTTGTCATCATTTCAAATGGTTAGGAATAAAATTAAGAACAAAAATTAAGAACCAATACAATTTCTCATTTGATATACATGTTATTTTGGCAATGTGATAAATTGCAATATTTTATGACATCCAAAAAGATTTAACAAAGTGAGATGGGAACTTGAGCTTTTGTCTGACAAAAGACGTGAATGTCATTATATAAATCATCGGTTAGGCAGCTATCGCGATTCAAAATCAAATAGCGGTCATCGGCCGCAATTTGAAATAGCGGTTCTAGCGGTGGTATATCGATTTTTTTATATTACATAGAATTAATATTTATACTCATATATTCATCTGAAATACTTGAATTTCTTGTTAATCAGAATCATATGTCATACAAAGAATAATATCTCATAATGAGCAATATACACAAAACAATGACCTCAACAAACATCACAGTCAACAACCCAGTATTTTTCAGAAATTCCGAAAAAATAATCATCTGGTCCAAATAGCGGTCCCGAATAGCACCACATCTCTCGGAAAATCTCGGGAAATCGCAGCGCTAATTGCGCAAACTAGAAAACCAAACGCTACTATCAACTGCTATTTTGTAATACCCCACGAACCGCTATAGCGTGTGATTGACTGTTTAGATCATCGGAAATAACCAGAAAATCTATTCAATGGTAAATCCCAATTTTTTTTTTCGTATCACAACAAAAGGGTAAAACAATGCAAGCTCAAGAACATACATCAAACCATCAAACTAGGAATAACTTCAAAATCATAAATCTTTCAAAAGTTTCATAAAACTACATGAAATTATCCTATTTGAGCCAAGTCAAACTTCAAAAAAAATTGAGTCGATAACTGCCTTGATAGTAAAAAAAAAAACATAGACTTAATTCAAGTACAAATACTTGAATTCTATGGAACTTATTAAATGTCATTAATCCAGTCTCCATAAATACGATTAATCTTGTCGGGGCCCTTCCATGGTCTCCCTACAGTGCCGGGCAGCTGCCTAGAACCACTTGCCCCAGCCATCGATGAGCCAGAGGGTGCTATCATGTTTGGAAGCATAAGCCCTTGGTTGTTGGGCTTAGCCTCATTAACAACAAGCCCACCACCATATCGTTGAAGTTCTACCAAAAGAAATAAATAATTTCCATAAATCCAAAATTGTAATAATAATTATTTTGAGTTTTGGATGTTAAACTTGCATGAGCTAAAATGAAATTTTGAGATGAATTCTTTTAACATTTGTAGGGCTTGTCGGTGTGGTTATGACTTTTACCGTATTTATCATGTATGAAACTAAGACTGATGTCAATAGAACAAAAATTGTAATTTTCTATCCCTTGTAAAACGATGTTTAATTATTATACGTACAATAAGATTAAATCAATGGATCAATAGAAGTGTAAGATCACAAAGAACAATAGGATCAAAGTTTTTGTGTTAATTGAAGATACAAGTTAAGGTTATATAGCAATGAAGAACGGATAGCACAAACTTTATTTCAAAAGGATGTTGTTTTATATTCTTTGGTCTATAATATGCCCTACTTTGACTTCAAATATTACACTTGTATTTAACAAAATATTAATTATTATTAAGTTAGAAATATCATAACATTGTGACAAGCTACATGATGCACGCATGGGTTCAGGCCAGGAAGTATTTCGATATCATATATTCTCTCCATTTTAATTATTTTATGTTCATTTTTATTGTCTAATATCTAGTATCTAGTATTTATTTCCCATTTAATATCTAATAGTACTTGTTAACTACTAGTATTTTCATTATCCTTGAACATATATCATCTAATACTTAGTTACTTGCCATAGATTGTCTATTATCTAATATTTGCCATATATTATCAATTATCTAACATTTAGCATTTAGCACTACTTGTTTGTCTATTTTTTCCCCGATGTATTTTTCGGGCTAACTATCTATTTTTCCCTGTTGTATTTTTCGGGCTAACTATCTATCTGGTATTTATTATTTAACCATCTAATATTTAACATTTAATTCCATTATATCTATTTTGTATTTATTGTTTGCGAATTTGTTCCTTGAATGTAGGATCATTGGATGCGAAGTTGAAACTAAACGAGGTGTTAAAAAAGGAGAGTAGACATTTATTGTACTCAATAGACTAAGTGGCAATGAGTATAAATTGTGGTATGTTGGTTTAGAGAAGGCGAGAAATGGTGTAGGAGCTTTGTTGTCATCTAAGCTCAAGGAAAACACACTAGAAATTAGAAGATGTTGGGATAGATCATAGTGATCATTAATCAAGGTAGAAAAGGAAAACAGACTTGGCAACCGTAAGGTATATTAAGGACAAGAGCGGGCAACGCGTAGTGAAAGGCGAAGAGCCGAAGATAGTAAGAAAAGATGCCGTAGTTATTTTCATTCTTTACTTAACAAGGCAACGTGGCCGGAGAGGGAAAGGAATAGCATTAAAGGGCGACATCATACTTATCATGATTAGCTCTACACGAAGATTGAAAGTGAAGAAGCGATGAGTGCTTTAAGAAGGATAGGTAAGGACAAAGTTGTAGGCCTAGACCAAATACCTATTAGTGTTTACGAGTGTCTTAGGGAGGTGGGAGTGTGGTGCCTGACAAACCTCTTTTAGTTATGATCTTGAAGTCTGTCACGGACTATGCCACATAAGTGGAGATCTAATACAATGATACCAATTTATAAGAACAAAGGAGATGTTGAAAGTTGCGGTGTGGATATCGAGGTATTAAGCTTTAATTTCATACCATGAAACTTTGGAAGAGAGTATTGAAGGCTAGGTTCAAGGCATAAAAAATCCGTTACCGAAAAGCAATTCAACCTAATGCATGGCAAGTTGACCAATGTGTTTCACCTCCTCAAACACCTTATGAAAAATGTAGAGAAAAAAATAGAGATCTTCGTGCTCATCGATCGTGGTAGAAAGTAGGGATGAGCATGGTCCGTGGACTGGACCGAAAGCAAACTAGGACCGAACCAAATTTGTCTTGATCATGGACCGAAAACCGAAGATTATGGGTATTCAGTCCCGGTTTGGTTTCGGTTTCGTTCGGTTCTTATGGTCCAAACCGAATTAGGACCAAAGTTGATGATGTTGTTGTGTAATTAGGGATGAGTATGCTCCGAGGACCAGACCAAAGCGGACAAAACCGAACTGGGACCGAATGGAC
This sequence comes from Cichorium intybus, assembly GCA_023525715.1. NCBI lineage: Eukaryota > Viridiplantae > Streptophyta > Magnoliopsida > Asterales > Asteraceae > Cichorium > Cichorium intybus. The sequence goes on along the minus strand of CM042017.1, from coordinate 32,676,992 downwards.
CGAAACCAAAAATCAACATTATCAATGACCGAAACCCGAACCATACTATGTAAATCGGTTCTGGTTCGGTATGGTCTCGTTTCATTTTCGGTGCGGTTCGGTTTTTCCGGTACATACGTTCATCCCTAGTAGAAAGATTATGATAATGTACATCGAGGGAGGATATGCAAGTCCCTTGAAGATAAAATAAAAGGTTCTAGGGGGTTATATCAAGGTTATTCGCGATACGCATTGGCGGTCATTAACTTGTGTTTGAACTCAACAAGAGACTTGGAGTCTTTCCTAATGGAATAATGTTACATCAGGGATCAACACTTAGTCATACATTTTTGCTTTTGATTTTGGATGAGATCACTCATGACATTCAAGGAGGGGCCCTCATTTATGTTTTTTTCCCCATGACATTGTGTTGGTAATTAAGAAAAGGACAAAGCTGAATGTGCTAGGTTGGACATTTAGAGGACAACGAAGATAAAGGGTTATATGTTAATTATGATAAAACAGAATAATATTTGTACAAGTTCAATAGGGAGCGTAATGATGAGGGAGTAGAAGTCTACATTAGGAAGCAAGTGCTTCTCTCACAAGAGAGTTTCATGTAAGTAGAGTCTATGATCTACAAAAGGGATATTGAAGATGACGTCGTCGCATAAAGCGGGGATGGTTAAAGTGGAGGACCTCTAGAAGAGTTTTGTATGACAAGAAGGTCCATTAAAACCGAACTGAAGGGAATTTTCTACAAGGAGGCATTTTGGTTAACAATGTTGTAGGCATCCAAATGATGGCTAATCGGATAAGGCATATGAGAAAATGGAAGTTGTAGAAATGAGGAGGTTACAACAGACTTATGACAAGGCAATGTTGGACTGTGTCTCATATATGGTAATTAATATTGGTTGGGAGTGGCATCGATCATCGAAAATTAAGAAAATGAATAATAGAATAGTTCGGGCAGGCCCACACCTACACCCCCACCCACACACACACACATACCAACAACCAACCCTACCCCTACCCCTACCCATATCCCCTCACCCCATCTGCACCCCCACACCCCCACCCCCACCCCCACCCCCAACCCCAACCCAACCCCACCGCACCCGCACTCGCACTCGCATTATACCCACACCCACACCCACATACACAAATACCCATACCCATACCCAATTACCCATACCCCACCCTACTCCTACCCGTACCTATATCCATATCCTCTCACTGCACCCTCACCCCCACCCCTTACCTCACCCCTACCCGCACGCACAACCTTACCTACACCCCACCACCACCCCCACCCCCACCCCCTCCACACACACACACATACACATAGAATGTTGTTTATTTATATTTCTAATAGTATGGTAAAAAGATTAGAAAGAATTTACAAATGGAGGACAAGCAGGTAATTTTAATGCAATTTTGTGTCTTGTCCTAATACGACCAAAAGATAAGAACTAATTAGTCTCATCCAGTCCAATTCAATCTAGCTTCGGTCGTATTCAGCCCGGTATTGTCTCTATACCGAATGCTACCTAAAGTCAGGTAAGTCGTAGTTAACATTATTACACATAAACTAAACATATTTACTAGAAAAAAGATTAAGCTTAAGAGTTCAACCATAAAGTTTCATAGCTGGTATATAACATGCACTAAGTATACCAAGTTACTTTCCCCGTGTTACTTTTATCTCTATTGCTAGTATTTACATATCATAAGCCAAAGATCATATATCGACCGGTCTTTCTACCCTTAGGTGGAGGTACAACTTCTACCCCATTCCTATAGGATTTGGGTTTTGTTGTTGTTACTTGTATGTATACCAACTTATTATTGAATGTAATCAACTAATATCCATGAGTTAATATTGTGAAAGTAACAATCTTGGTATCCAAATTTTATCCAAGAACTTAATATGGACACTTAGATCAATCATGGTATATAACTATTATTCAATCTAACAAGGACAAGAATTAACTATGGTGTCCATCGTAAAAAGATAATACATATAAACTTATACGGTTAAAATGAATCATACCTTCAACCCCATGAGCAAAAGTGCACCGACTTCCAAATGGACAATAACCACTCATTTCCCACTTGTTACAAATCTTTGTCCTCCAACTCGGAGGCTTGATGTCTACATTAGTTGGTGGTGGTCCTTCATTCCCATTTGCTCCACTATTCCCATATCCAAAACTAGATCCATGACTCAAAATTATTGCATTTCTATCACGGATTCTTGATTGCTCATCGTGAAGGAAACCACATTGATCACCATAAATACCGCCCATTTCGGTATAGAAGTTCTTGCAGTGTCGATCTTTGCAAGATCTTTGATTCTCCATCATGAAGTTGGAAGACCCAAAAGATTGTGTCTTGAAGCACATTTTACCGGACTCCATTGATTGATGATCATCAATTGGGACATCTCCACCGATTATCTCAATGACATTTCCATTAGTTTGCTGATCTTCCATTTTGGAGGCGGCTAAACTACTTAGGGTTTGTTTCTAAAGTTAATGCTAAAACCCTAAGCGAAACACGGGTTTATATAGGTAGTACATCTTAAGAAACGATGTCGTATGCTAAGTTATTGTTAATTACCATAAATGAAATGGATAAGATCCGAACAATCTAAGACATAGGGATAAATATTTGATAAATGAGTAAGTACCATTTGCATTTTGTTGTAGAAGAGCACCTGAATGTAGGATCTTTGATGCAAATAAGAAAACCCAACATTTCAAATTTCACATTTGAATGTGGATTGAAGTCTACACAAAATAGGTATTGCAACAATGGAACAATATAAATATATAAAGAACAACAAAAGGTCAAGAGACAAACAAATCAAGAAAGGAAATCTTTGAGATGATACAATATTTGTCACGGAGCAAATTCATGAACATATCATGGCAATTTAGAGTGCTAAGGGCATTTATGACAATGGAAAAGGAAAAGTACCTCATGAAGAATGTTATTATCTAATGAGTGTCAAGTAAACTAACGCATTAAGACTTCAATTAAAGAATCAAAAGCAGTTATGGCATTGACAGTGGAAAAATTACAGGGTGAAAGCAGCTATTATAGAATGTATGTAATAAAACTAATTAATAGGCTCAAATAAAACCCAAAAGTTAAGACTTTGGAACATATTTACCTGCATCAAGGGGGTTTTATGTCATTTCTACAGAAAGTTTGATCAAGAACAAGTAGATTGTACAAGCAAGAGATTCATGGCATTTGTCATTCCCATATAAACAATCAATCAACCATCATCAATATTAGCAGCAACAGAAGCACAAAATCAACAAATACAAACCGTTTTCATTCAGTAAGCTTGAAAGTTTGATGATTTCGATGGCATTATACAAAGAACAGGAAAATTAAAGGCGAATTAAGGTCACCGAGAGTGTAGATTGACCATGTAATGATCACTGCGGATGACTATAACACCTTACAGATATGAAACTAAAACAATTTTGCTCTATATGAATGCTATGAACTACTATGAGATCGTAGAAGGTGTACGATGTGGACTAATTGTTATGGAAATAAAAGAACCCCTATTTTCTTGAAGACTTGAACAAGATCTATAGGTACATCCACTTAGCAATGAATACCCAAAAAATCTATACAACTAGAGATGCAAATTTGAATAACAATGGAAATACGACCCCAGGCACCGTCAATTTCAATCGGAAAACTGGACACCAAGCATTTCAATGGCTACATGCTTTTTAGCTTTTACAGGATAAATTACATTTTTAGTCCTTGTGTCTGTTGAGTAATACGGATCTGATCTAAAAGTTTTACTTTTAACTTTTAGATCTTTAAAACGCAATTTATCATATTTTCAGTCCTCAGTCCGTTTAACTTAACAGATGTGGCGTTAAGTTCAAGTGAAATGACTAGTATGTCGTATTCTTTATCTTATTCGTGTACTCCATCTCCAAATGAAGAAACCCTTGAATAAAACACTAATGCAAAAAAGCTAATCAACCAAAACCTCGACAATTTTAGTTCCTTTATTTCATGTTCTTTATGCATCTTTGAAGCATTCATTCGGGATGGAGGTCGTCAAGCAAGGGGAAGGAGTTCCATAGAGGTATAGTGGTCAGTAGGGAATACGTGTAACATTCTTGACATCATGACATGTGACTCTGACTCGCATGCAGGTTGGATATAAGCTATTTGACTCAACTTTTTTTTTTCTTTTTAGAAGTTAAAACAACGATAATTTTGATAAATAGTGTTCTAAATTGTACGTTGCTATTTGTGGAGATATTGTTTAAATAGTTAGGATATTGGCCAAGATGTTGACAAATTATTCATTTATGTTTACAGTGGTTTGAGGTTTATATTATGACTTAATTAGGGATTTATACTTGAATTAGTCGTACAAATTGACTAATTTTCATATAATTGGAAAATACAAAAGTTTATGATCATGTATATAGAAGTGGATGTTTGACTTGACTGGAGGTGTACTTAAGTCGGGTCAAATAATGATATATTAGAGGCTGACTAAAAAATACTCGAAATCAACTTGAGTCAAGCACAAGCTCGAGCTACCCGACTATATTATCGAGTCGAGCTCGAGTATCGGAATCTTAGTTCGTAAAGCTCGCGGGCTTAATTGAGCTTAGATACATTTACATTTTTACTCTAAATCTAATTCATATTTTACATAAATAAGTGGAGTCGAGTCGAGCTCGTGAGTTTGATATTGAAATTTAATGTGATTTTATTATTAATAATAACTAATAGAGACAAGTCAGTCGAACTCGAAAGTGTTGCATATTCTATTGAGATCGAACTCGAGCTTGAAATTAAGGCTGGAGTCAAGTTTCGAGCACGCGTTTTTATTCGAGTTGAGCTTCGAGCTTCGCAGTAGCCAACTCGAATTGGCTCGATTACACCATAGACTTGCAACCCACATGACTTGGCCATGGCTGAGAGTTTTCTTAGGCTATGTGTTGTACTCTCCCAGCCTTGCAAATTCGACCCCAACCATGGCTAGTCATAGATTTTGTCTATCTTTTTTTTCTCTTGTGACCATTGAACGGGTAGAAATTCAAAAAATATATTCTTTTTACTATTTTACTTCCTACTAATAGTAATTCACCTCAAAAAAATTTATGCCACTTCTTTAATTCTCTTATTTTCTCTCCTAATTTCATCTACATTTATTCTCAAAATCCCTCAAATTACACAACCTAACATCATCATGTACCAAATCTCGCCTTACTAGATCAAGCACACAAACTTTTGACAATCTTTTTCATCTCAAATTTTCACCACAACCATTCATCATGCAATATGATCCCATGTTTTCACCCGCTTAATTAACATTTTCGAGGTGGAACCAAGCTCCATATTTTCCTCCAAGTCCTTATTACTTTGTAGGCAGAAGTAACCAATATCATACATCCCACGGCCAAACGTCACCCGAATTCGTTCCCGAAACCCAACCCAAAAAGAGCTCCAAAAATAAAGCCTCTAAGATAACTGCAACTCGTACCGGTCCGTGATCCCTCAAACATGGACTTCGGTCGAGGAAGTCATATCGGTACGTGCTTAGGTCGACATATTGAAGGATAATGTCATAGGTAACATGCAAACTGTTGACACGTTTTGGAAATGCGTTACAAATCTTTTTCACGTTATCATGGGTAGTAAGTATGTTGTTCGACCCACCAGCTAAACTCAAAATTTAGGTACTTATTCAGTTATTCTACAATGTGTCAAAGTTCAACAAAATTTATAACTTTGTAAATCAACATAGAAGCAGTTGGAGTGGATCATACCATTTTAAGGCAGCATTTGAGAAATTATGGTCGGATAATACGAGTTGATTTTTCACCTATTACCCATTTGGGAAGTTCTGAAAGATCCCCAAAATGGTTCATGGTGCCTCAAATGCAAGAAAAAAATAGAGGAATTAGCATCCGACTATATGGTTGTTATTTGGGACCGGACTATACCGATTGGATCGGTTTTTTAGGAAACATTTTCTTAGTGCCGAATACGATACTGGTACGGTATGTGGGAATGGTATTGGAAATTCGAACCACTTGGACCCCTTTTGATTGATGGAGTGTATATTTGTACTAAACAGGTACCAGGCGAAGAGAACGTGTTGTTATTGGTTTTTTTTTTTCAGTTTATGATTTGTAAAAGTTAGTGTGTCGTGTAATTGAGACGTGTATTCTTCTAAGCCTGCCATTATTCTTGGAAAGTTACGTCATTGGATAGCGAGCTGTCGTGGCTGCTGTGATTGAAAGTTGAGAGGATCCAATTGTGGGAAATCTTGGAGCAACAATAGGATTCATCAAGAACAATAAATATATAATTTTGAATAGAAAATAACAACTTCAAGTTAAGTTATCTCTTATAAAATAAAAAAATTAAAAGACTAAATAAACACAAGTTCAATATGATTTCAATATTAACTAGTGGGTGACCCGTGCTTTGCACGGGGCGAAGGAAGAAGGAACTCTTTTGTTTTCCAAACCGGATGTTTCGCTCTTTGTCCAGATTTGTTTCCTGTCTTCTTCCTTCAAATCCAAGATGTACTGTACAAAACCTGTAAATTCCAAAAGATGAGTCATGTATATCAACTACCCATGGTAAGTACCTGTTGGAAAAACGACTTGTGGGAATGATAAATGCTAATAAGAAAGTAACAATATGTTGTTTATTATAGCATGCTACTTTCATTATTTTCTACTACATTATATTTTAGATAATTATTTTATTAAAGCATTGTACTTAAAAATTTATGTTTTTATTAGGACAATATACTGACAAATAACAGTAGTGTAAAAATGTTCCTCAACATAGGCGAGACATGATCAAATCGGATAATTTACAGCATTAACATGATCATGATACGAACACGGCAACATGAACATAGGACATATTTTTAGGTTTCTCTACTAATGTCCGTAAAGAAAAGTATATTGCTATTATATGTAACAAAATGTAAGTGCGTTGTTATACCTTCGTTGACTTTTGGCACATCTCAAATCGACACAGTGAACAAACACAAAACAACCCTAAAAAATCATTTGTGAGATCAGTAATTCCAATTTTTAAAACTTGGTACCCGATGCAACTGATTTCATTGCAAGAAATCAAAAAATAAAGAAACAAATAGATCAGAAGATGGAATGTTAATACATTGGTACCTGACGCAACTCCAAAACCCAGGACCAAATATTGTTCAATGAGAATGATCACCAAGATCTTTCTTTGTTTGGCCTGTTTTCCCTGTTCTTGCAACTTCATATACCTTTTATGAGCCCTCTGTTTCTCAATTTCTTCTGTGTTAAAAAAACATGACATTAAGATATTTCAAAAAATTCAAATAATATAAATAATATAAAGGATAAATGAAAAAGCAGCATTTCGGTTCTGATTCAACAAAAATAGCCTAAACAAATTAACAAACAAAGTAAACCACATCGAATGTGATTTTAGAAGCTAAAAGAACGACACATATTCATGTGTTAAAATCAACAATCATCTCAAAATACACATCAAACGCCCTAGTTAGAACAAAATGACCACAGTTGAAATTTGCAAGAAGTTACACTATTTTGAGGGGGAATTTTCCCAATTGAAACATGATAATGTAATCAAGTATACGAAACAAAGATAGAATTCAGACAAAAACCTGAATGTAATGGATGAAACAGCAAATTGCAGAAATTTGATAAATGGGTTATACCTTGGGCAGAGGGGGAACACCCATGGCTTGATAATTATGATCAGAGCCACTAGAAACAATCAAATCATCAAGGCTCACAAATGAAGGAGTATCCGAGACAAAATAATCCGGAAACTTTTCACCCGACCCATTTGAATCAGATTCTTCATCACAACCACCTCCAAGTAAAAGCCCCCTTTTGCTCAAATTCTCAAACCCTAAAATCGATAGCAAATCAGTAACAGAAGGGCATCCAGTAAACCCTTCAAGAGGTCGCCGGTCGTGCGTCTCCGCAGAACCCGAATTCGAATTCGAATTCGACTTATTATGTGTCTCCCAATCGCAATTCTGGTAGTGAACGACGGCGTCAGTGGAGCAAAAAATCGACGTGGGCAAAGAATCACAACCATCACAAAGAAAAGTGCGTGTGTGCTTAGTAAAAAGTTGATTAGTCGAATGAACTTCCCGATCGCAAGAGAGACAGAGCTTGGCAGTATCAGCTCTACAATACAGAAGCGCTGTCGATTGATTACAAAAATCACAAGGGCGGCGTCTTAGTGGGCTTCCACAATACCTGGAGAAGAAGCAAAAGACGGCATCGATTACAAAAAAGAAGATGAAGGCGAAGTGAGACGATGAAGATGATGCGATGGGAGAAGCATCCGGAATATTAGATGGCGGTGGGAGAAATTGAGGAGTGAAGCGGTGGAATGAAGCTGTGGGAGGAAAGGAAGACATATGTAATCCGGAAATCACGCTATTTAAATATATATATAAATCCTAATTTTATATTTCATATCTTCTATCCTTTATCGTTTTAGTGATAAACTCTTTGGAAACCTCGTAAAATACGATCTAATAATTTTAGCGTCATTGATATCCAGCCCCCGTAACAAAACCACCATACTGTGTTGAAAGAGTAACCGGCAGCCTTCTAAAATCGGACCACCGATCATCAATCTCACTTCCCGATGAACAACCGCGATGCTTCTACAGATGCAACCACCGCCACCGCCACCGCCACCGCTGCTGCCGGACTGATCATCTCCAAAACTCAAACCCTCCAATCATTTCTTTCTACATCAGCCACCAACCCTCACCTCTCCCCAGACCTCCGTCAGATCGCTTCATCCCTATCTCTCCAACCATCTTCCGTGCCCTACAAATCTCTCCGCTCGATTTGGATCGCCTCCGATCCATCAACCCGACCTGCTCTATCCGCCGTCGTAACTGGGTCGCACTTCGTCCTCAACAGTCCCCAACCTCGCGAAAAGGTACTTAATCGTCAATTAATCACTCAATTCGTCTAAATACTGTTCGATTATTGAAATCAAAACTAGTACAAACGGAATTACTGTGTGTTCCGGTTCCAATTTTACCTATAGATCATTCAATCACTAGATTTCAATGTACCGATTTCCATAAACCCATTGATTTGTTATATCTGTGCTTACTGCTTAGAGCGAGGAATTGAAAGCACGGCTGAGAAAACTCGAAGAGGTGGCGGAGAGGAAAGCATACAAAGAGCTAGTGAAGGACATTACACCAAGAAGAGAAGAAACCGAACCATTTTCATCATACAAGGATCAATTAGGATTCGGTGAGTTAAATTGTGCTTTGATCTTTCCGCCATTAAAGCTCAATGTTTAATGACATAAACCTTGAATTTTTTCAGGTTTACATGTGGCGCTTACAATGTTTACAACGTATTTAGTTGGATATGCTACATTTAGAGCTTTATTTGGCCATAGCCCAGTAATGGTACATACGTGACTGATTCATCTTCCAACTATAATCGAATACATGATATGATATTGTATTGTGAATACTAAATTGTAATCAATTTGATTTTTAATTTTTTGTAATTTTTTACAGCATGCTGCTGGAGGGATTCTTGGATTGGTGGTGGGGATGCTTGTAGAAACGGTTCTTTTTATGATAAGAACAACCAGTCAAGATCGTAAGAACACTACTTCATTCACAGCTTCTAAGATAAAGAAGAATCAATAGGTTTTTATGTATTTAGAGGTTATATTTTGTTTGTATTTTTTGCGATTTTTGGGTAGGGATATGTTTCTTGATGTGTACACGTGGTGTCACGAATGTAAATGAATATCGAACAGTCTGGTTAAATTTATGTCTGAAAAATTATCTACTTATGTGATATAAATAGGCATGAAAAACATTAATCGTTTAGCATTACATGACCACCATGAAAGTCACAAGTTTTATGTAACATGTACTTGATTTCTGTTTCTCATTACTTTTTGAAAATAATCAAACTAAAGAAACATGGCCACTATGAAAAAGGCACAATTTTTATGTAAGATTTAAGTCTTGTATTTGTGTAGTCTTTCTTAGGCAAAACTTTGGATGGTTATGGTTATTGTAGTAGAAGTGGATTCGATATGAAAAAAGACCACTCATTAGAAAAGATGATATGCATTCTAAAATCGTGATTTGAAGCAAGAAAATCATACATTGTTTAAATGAGCAATTGATAATCCAAGATAGACTAGATGTGTATAATCCAAGTAAATGTTACAAAGAGAAAAAATATTCATGTTCTACAATGATGTGTATGAAATCACCCTTGACTCATGAAGTAAGGTCAAAGGTGTACAAAATGAAACCTCACACCCATCAAATATAATACTCTCCAAGAACTATAAAAATACTCTTATATCCCCCAAATTTTACTCTTTTTGGGTGACACCCAATTCAGGTGCACATATGGACTCGGGCCCGATTTTGGTCTGAACCAGACCCGAGACCAATTTAGGGTGGATAAATCAGGGTCCATAGTGGCTTGACTGGTTTTAGCTAGTTTATAGTCCGGTTCATTTAGGCGTTTTTTTATTTTACCTTTTGTGATAATTTGATTTTTGTAATGTAATGGCTCTATAGGTGTTTGAATTTTGACAATTTTGCTCCTTTATGTAACATATAAGTCTTGTATTTGTGGTCTTTCTTAGAAAAAACTTGGAATGGTTACAGTTATTCTAGTAAAAGTGGGTTCAATATGAGAAAATACCACTCATTAGAAAAGAATATGATATTCATTTACAAAATCGTGATATGAAGCAAGCAAAAACCTACATTGTTTAAATGAGCAATTGATAATCTATTTGGTGATTTGCATCACGAATATTATTTAAATGTAATTGGATCAACTTGTTTGACCAATGTAATCTTAATAAATATTAAACAAGTAAGGCGGTGGTGTGGAGTGCATTTGTTTGAGTTTATTTTGATTTAAAGTATACCGGTACTTAGGAGCTTCGCCCCTGAACAACGAGATCGCGGCCAGCACCCCTGATGATGGGTTGCAAGGGTTGGCAACCCCTGGCGGAGTCCAACGGACAGAGTCCCTGGCTGGGGCCGAAATGCATGAAAATCCGAAATTATGGTTTTGAATCTAGTTTTTTACCCTAACTTTAACCCGATATTTTACTCTTGTAAACCTGATCCAATTGCAGTTAAGAGGAAGTTATGTGACAGTTTTATGACGGTTTTGACTCGGTTTTTTAACTGCATATGGTGGTTTCATCGCCAGTTACGAATATGGGGTTAGTTCCATGTATATTGGTCATATGAATCTCGTACGAAAATCATAAGATTCTTCATTCTCCTGTTCTAGAACACGGAATTGTATCCAAGTAAACTTTCGATTGTATCATCGAAATACTTCAATTTGAAAGTGAACCGAGACTTTCAGTGTAACCAAGCGATCGAAAACCCAAATTTCTAACATGATACAAGATAGACTAGACGTGTATAATCCAAGTAAAAGTTACAAAATGCAAAGAAAAAATATTCATGTTCTACAATGATGTGTATGAAATCACCATTGACTCAAGAAGTAAGGTCAAAGCTGTACAAAATGAACCTTCACACCCATCAAATGTAATATTCTCTCAAAGAACTATAAAACTAGAAATATTCTTATATTCCCCAAATTTTACTCTTTTTGAGCGACGACACCCAATTGAGCTGCACATCTCAACTTGGGCCTGATGTTCGAGACGGTTTAGGCAAACATCAGTGAGCTATTACGCACTCTTTCAAGGGTGGCTGCTTCTAGGCAAACCTCCTGGCTGTCTCTGCACCCCTACTTTCTTTCACTGAGCGGTCATTTAAGGGCCTTAGCTGGTGATCCGGGCTGTTTCCCTCTCGACGATGAAGCTTATATCATCTCACTGGCCGACCTTGACCCCTGTTATTTTGTTTTAGCTGGTTTGCAATCTTGTTCATCTAGACGTTATTTTGTTTTACTTTTTGTGATAATTTGATTTTTGTAATGTAATGGCTCTATAGGCCATTGAATTTTGACCATTTTGCCTCTTTATGTTGTATATAAATAAGGATTAGTTGTTTTGGCTTCAACACCTCAAAAAACACTATAATCTAGTATTCTCAACAAAATTTGTCTTCTTGGCTTTCGTATGTGTATTCTCGTCTTAATTGTCAGTCAATTTCCGAATATTTCGTATTTCATATTTTATATTCTAGTTTTTTGTATAAAATGGACAAGATAAATCTAGTTTAATATAATTAATAGAATTGAAACCAGCTTTCAAACCTAAGCTTAGAAGATGTGTTTATTCATACATGATTTGTTGCTCACATAACACAAAACAACCACTACAATTAAAGTAACACTGACACAAGCTCATTGATAAAAGCAACAATCATTTGCTTGCAAACTAGCAAGATTAAGACACAAACAAAAGGCTAAACATATCATATTCGTACAAAAAATAAACCAGTCAAAATGAGGAAATTAACTTCTCAATTAAAAGGGCCTACAAAAAATAAGAGATTTTCAGGCCATTTTTAATGACATTTCTTGGTTCTATAATTATATTCCACTAATAAAAGCCCTATAGTAACATCATCCACTTTAACCTGCAAATAGTCTAAAGAATTGAAAAAGGTAACTAATTTATGATTCTTTACAAGAGGTTTTTACTAATACCATGTTTCTGCATAAAACCCATGTTTTATTTTATTAAAATACAAGAACAACACTAGTTAATATATCAAAAGAATGCTTTCAAGTAATACAGTAAGATGGAAATAACAGTATAGTATCATGTCATCATTCAAAAGGAAAGATTCATTGATCAAAGATGTCAAGGCACACAATTTTTAAAGTTCCCAAATCATGGAAATAATATGGGCCTTGTAAAGAAACTTAAAAAACCTTCCTACAAACTTTGGGCGAATTTGAAAAGTACCTATCTCCAAAACCAAACATTGAGATGTACATGATCAACAAGAGAGAACACCAAGTAAATTGCTGTCAGGAGGCCAAAACCAAAGAACAACCCTATTCAATATTCATAACCCCTGTACTAACAACTATCTAGAATAAAATGCCCAAAGCAAAAGCTTTCCCTTTGACCAATAAACCCGAAGAAGATCAATGATCAGTATTCAGATTCAGAAATTCAGCATACCTTTTTAGCAGAACTGATCTTCATCTTCATGAGCATCATCAGATCTTTCTGTGTTCTTCTTTTGTTAAGCAGAAGAAACGTTATCAGATTCAGACCCTGCACCATTGTTGTCCACCAGCTTCATTAGCTCTTTGTCGCTGTTGAAAGACCTAGCTTCTTTCTTGTTTAGAACATCCCAGAAGAAATCAGTAAGAACAGATTCATAACCAGGCATCTTGGCGTACCCAGGGAAGTAGTTGATGTCGATAACAAGGTATCTGTTTCCGACTTTGGTATCTCTGATGACATCGAAGTTGAAAAGGTGCAGTTTCATTGCCTTACGCAATCCACGAGCGATGTTGGTTATCAGACTCATTGGTGGCATCGCTGCATCTTCCAAATCCATCATCTTATAGTACTTATCATCGTTTCTGTCATGTGAAGTGAGGTTAGAAACCTGAGAGAAGGATAGAGAACCATGCAAACTCTCCAATTTCTCTTCGGCAATGTCTGGAAGGGATTTCCGTTTCACGCATTTCACATACTTCCCGACGACATACACTTTGAAGATCACACCGCCGTGGTTCACAAATTCCTGTAAAACAGTAGGGGGTTTCAGCTTTTCAAAACCCTCGCTACTGAAAATCAACAACATCTTATGAGATTTTGCGCTCCCGTCGGCTACCAAGGGTTTTGCAATCACCGGAAACTTCAAACCCTCGCCCCACGCCTTCGCATCTTTCAACTTCTCCGGCTCGTATATCACAATCTGTTTCGGTATCCCAAACGACGCCATCTCATTGGTTTTCACCTCCTCAATCTCCGCCACCACGTCGAGCATCGAAATCCGGTTGTGTAGCCGCTCGATTGCATCCGGAAAATCGACTACAATAGCGTTAGGGTTATAAACCAAGTATTCCCGGAGTTGTTTCCTCCATTCTTCCCCGTACAGCTTATGAAGCACACAATCGAAAGGACCTTGATCCACCAACGGCTTGTCGGTGTCGATCTTGATGAGATCGATTCCGCGTTCTTTCGCTAAATTCACCAAAGAATCCTGGATAAAACTCTTCTGTTTCTTCGATAAAAGCGCGTAACCAATACTGAATCGCTTCGTCAACATTTCCGCCATTCCTGCAATTCTTGCACAATTTTATCCCCTTCTGATTTCACAAATGCAATCACAACACTCATAACAAAGGTTTTCAGACAAAAAATTAGGGTTTTCAGATTTTCAAAATAAAGATACACAAGGGTTGTGTAATGTATTGTATATATGAACCGATATAGAAACGCCGGTGAGATTCTCGGAGTTAACGAGACTGTGGTTGGGTGAAGGGAGTATATATAGGGTTTGAGGAGGTGAATTAAATCGGGGTATCGAGTTAAGGTGAAGTTAACCATGGTTAAGAGCATAGAGAGTCCACGTGGCATATTCTTTCAAGCAATATAAGGATTCCGCCGCACTAACGAGTGTTGGAATTTTACCAGAAACGATTGTTTACCAAAAGAAGCAACGCGTATTGGTGGTCGTTGGATTAGACTACTTTGTGAGATCAACGGATGAGATTAAGCCACGTAACATTGGTTAATAGAGGCTGGACCATATGTCAAATTGGGGGGTCAATACCTATTTGAAGTTTTCTAATTGGTTTCTAAAGGATGTTTGTAACAATAGACATGTCAACGGGGTATTATTGAAAATGTTTTGTTTGATTAGCAAAATTGATCAATCTAGTACGTCATAGTATTAGACTACATTGTAATCATGTTAGAGTATATAAAATTTTGATACTATGATCCAGAATATGATATTTCAGACTTATTATTTAAAAAATGTATATCAGGTGTATTCTTTATTAAATATATTGGACTTATATGTGCATGTTAGACATTCCAAACTGGTATTATGTAGTTCTACTTTTTGTCTGCAGAGCCGGTCCAAAAAATTTCGGGGCCCGGGGCGAGAGGAGAAGCAAAGGCACCTAAAAAATTTTAACAAAATCATTTATAAAAAGATATTTTCTAGCGTCTTTCGTAATGATAATTTTAAAGATATATATAGCTATAAAAATTACAAATAGTCGTTTTTTAATACCTTGGTGTTTTCCTTCAATATCTGGAACTACTGTCATAACCTTGATTTCTTATATAATTCATATTAAGATGTAACGATTTCAGTGCATCTAATTATTCATTAAAAATTCTTATCCCCGAAGTACCATTTGCTTTAAAAAGTTATATAAATATTTAACAACTTTTATTTGTTTGAAGACAAATATATACATATATATTATATAGGACATACAATTTTTGGGCTCCCTAAGACGATGGGCCCTGGGCGATCGCCCGTGTTGACCACCCTCAGGAACGGGCCTGTTTGTCTGCATACGTCTTGATTAAAGGTTAGACATATATACTTTTTCCACCATGGATACAAATTATATACGACTAAAAAAAGTTCATTCAACTGAATCTATGAAGAAAGTTTGTCGCCTTTCATTTTTACTATTTCAATATTGAAAAATCGATCCCGATACAAATACTTGGATCAAGAAAGATGACTCTGATTGATTTGAGTTCTTTTTTGCTACGAGTTGCATGAAAGTATTCGGTTTTAATACAATACAAAATGACACCGTAGCCCAACAGCATTTCAGGTTCGGTTTTAAAAGGTCCCTGAACTTTATTTTTTGCCTTCTAAGGGTATTAACATCACATTTACCTGTTTATTAGGTCACCTCGTTGGTTTTACCCGGTTGCCACATGAATACGTGGCCAAAAATCCTAGTGTACAATGTGACATGGACATATATAGTATGAAACTTAGGGGCAAGCTTGCCTATTTGGCAGCCGGCCCATATATTCCCCTCTAAGTGAAAATTGGAGAAGAAAGTTACCATCATTAAATAAAACGCACTTCATCGAAACCCCAAGCCAACGACTATATACTGTTCACCACCTTTCTCCATGGCTTCAACAAAGAAAGAAGCGACTACCTCGAAGAACATCGAAAAGACAACGTCGTCGATGGGTAACTCTCACATACCGTCGTTATTCTTCAAAGCAGAGGAGATTATCCCCAATCAGATCTGCACGTGTGACATACTCACCGTCGAGGTGAACACGGAGCTGGGGAAGATGCGTGGCCATCAATAAGGAGAAACAACGAAAGTGGGTCGGCTTATGTTGGAATGACACGCCTGCAAGAGACGAACCGGCGACTAGAAAGGAATCAGGAGAGGGATCGAAGAATAACTGGGGTGGGAACGGTTGCGGCGATGTTGGTTGCGGGGTTAGGTGTGTGGGTTGTGCGAGCCATCACCGGTTGATTGGTGACAACGCTATCGTCACACGCGTCAAAAACAATTTATAACCCACTTTTACTATGTAGATAGGGCAAGCGGGGTCGAGTCCAAGGATTTAGTGGTTAATTTGTAATGAGTTGTAAAGTAAAATTTTAACGGTGATGGTAAAAATATTGAGATTATAACTTGAGATTAAAGAAAGAATTACTTCCGGTTTAGTTATCAACAATTAGTTTCACATGTATTATTACAATGATTCCGATATAATTACTTTAACATAATTACAGTTTACTGACAGTTACTATTACATAGGTAAATACATAATATGTTGAATCAATTATTTGTCTTTGTCTAACAATTAGGTAGATTAGGCACAAACAATGGTATAGCAATATTATGTTTTATCTAGATGATAGTAACGTTACAACTTCTTAACATATTAATTGGGCACAAAGTATATTAACTGATTATCCGTCTTAGCTCGTTATTTAGGTGAGATAGGCACGAATAATATGTTGGTAATACTATGTCTTGAGAATATGGTAATAAGTAGAAGTAAACACAAATGATTCACTAGTTATATTCAAAGAGATAGGAGTTTAAGAATTACAATAGTAAAACACTTGTCGGAATCAAAGTAAAAACATGCTATACTAAGAGTTGGATAACATTACCGGAAGTAATCTGAAGAGATTAGCCTTCCATTCGTGTGATGATCGTAGAGATGGTCTTGGTGTTCCTTGACATGTGACTTGATGCGGTTATCTTCCGAATTGTCTTGAATTACAACAAGAATTACCACCGAGAGGGATGATATTTTGATTCTAAACAACTAGCTAAGAGATGTTTCAAGCTATTCTAACTGATAGAGAGTGTTTGAGTATCCTTATTACAAATAGAGTGAATTGGTGTTTAAATCCGTGCATAGAAGGTCTCTATTTATACTAGCTGAGCACAGTGCTCGCGTCGCGACCAAGGGTGCCGTCGCGGCGCGAGGATGCGTTGGTCGTTGCTTTTGGTCGGCCACTGGTCTGGCTAGTGCGGTTGTTGGTAGTCTCGCGTTCAAAGAGTAGGTGTGGTCGCGTCCAAGGTCTTCGCGTCGCGACCATGGTCTCCGTCGCGGCGCGATTGCTGTAGATTTTTGGTCTTCTGTCTTGGTTTTCTTCACGTCGCGACACAGGGCTTGTCAAGTCGCGATTGCTGTATTTTTATGTGTATTTCGCCTTTTTACTCTTCGATTTTGAGCATCACTTCCTCGGGTTTGTTCTTTTATAGTTCTTGGGTCTTGTTCCTGAAAATAAACCATAAATGTTAACACACAAATCCCTCTTATTGTCCTCACACCAGCAGCTCCGGAGAACTCTGTTCAAGTTAAACATGAATCGTAATTCATGTTCAGCCACCTGTTAATATAAGCCTGTTTTGATGTTGAGCTTATCAGGATTTCCTATGGTAAACCATAGTTCTGGCAGATTTGCATCTGCAACACAGCAGTAGGCTGTGATGTGCAGTGTATGAAAAATGAGATATTCTCTCGTTTAGCTTGCAATTTTGTGAGGATGTCTGGGGACGGTAGACAAATTAATCATAATTCTATTGAGAGAATTGATGATATCTTAATAGGATTTCCCCGTGAATTGTGAGATGTTTTCTATGTGAAAACAAATGGCTGGCTTGGGTTAGTAATGACCCGACAGTAGATCTATTATCACCGCCAGACTGTTGGGAGTCTGTGGTGTGCATCAGGAGCTGCCGTTGGAATGTGAGCTTTTGCCTTTTTGTTGTGAAAACATGCATTCTTATAAAATGTGATTGTTTGGTTTTAACAGATGAGGTAGGTTAGACGGGTCTGTCTGAACCATATCTGTTATGAAGAAGCATTTTGCATGTTTTAAGGCGGTTTTTGGATTCTTTTATTTTGCACAGAAATATAGTTTTTGCGTGCCTCTGAACATATTTATGCGATAAAATAGTCTTTAAATGAGAGTGTTTTATTATAAAAATAAAACACTATCAAAATACTACACACTTGAGGTTTGCTTGTCCTCAAGCAAAATTGAGTTTTTCGCAAAAATAATTTTTTTTTTTTTTTTTTTTTTTTTTTTTTTTTTTAAAAAGGTCGATCATTTGATACATTGGTCGCTGAACTGACTGCCAGCATGTTAGATCGCTTTCTGTAATAATATCAACAACACAAACAAACGTCATTCTGAACAAAAAATAAATTCACACCACACAGTAATTAAATTCAGACCAAACAGTAATTAAAACACACAACTGTATTTAAAAGTTCACACCAACTTGAAATTAAAAAGATAAGACTCACTCATCATCCTCATCATCGTAATGGGTCCCCGATGGTCCCGCCTCGTCTCCTGTAGGATGGCTACCTGTGTACCAGTCAAGTACCGGTGGAACGGTACTCGGGTATGGATACTGCGGCTGGAATCCCTGCTGGTGGAAGAAGTCGGTCATGGAATCCGCCATCCACTGCTGCTGTACCTGGTTAGCTAGATGCCACTCCTGATGGGTCAGATGCCAGTCCTGCATCTGTCGGTACTGAGTCTGGCTCTCTAGACGCCATGACTGCATCTGCTGGTAGATAGTCCCGAGGTTGATCTCGGGCTCTGGATCCTGGGGTGGAATGGGAGACCTCTGGCGCTGGCGCTGGCGGCGTCTGGGAGGTGGAGGTGGTGCTTGAGCAGCCTCGGGGGCCTGCTCCTCTGGCTCATCTAATACGTACACACCTGGTGGTCCTGCTGGTCTGATCACATGCATAGACTCTAGGTACTGACGTCCGATGGCTCTCGGCTCTCTCGGGGTCATGGACCGCATCGCTGGCAATGTGGTAACACCATATGAATGTGCCAGTCGGGTGATCAGATGACCACCACAAAGGGGGCTAGAACCTCGGGCCCCTGTGGCCTTGCGGGCCAAGAAGAACGCCAGTGAATACGGGAGGTTGCAGTGCCTCCCTGGTGTCAAAAGACACCACAGATAGAAGAGATCTGCTGCAGGAACCTTCTCGCTGCCCCTCCGTTGATTGACGGAGGTAGCAACAAGTCGGTGTAATAAGCGATGAATCGGAGAGCGGATCGCACTCTCTATAGCAGTCTCCGGGAGGTATAAAGTACTGGCAATCCTTCCCCAGAATTCTTCATTAACCAACTCCTCGGGTGGGCTGGTGATGCATTGAGCCAGATATGCTCTGAACTCCGGTGTACGGGCGTCACTATGCGGATAGAGACCCAGTCTCCACCCTAGCTCGACAACGCTGCACTGCCTCGGCTCTCCTCCAAGTCGGAAAGAGAGACCGGTACGCACAAACATGTCCTCCTCGGTTGGATCAAAAGTGACCGTGGAGAAGAACTCGAGCATCAGCTCTTTGTAGCTGTGCTCTCGAATCTGAAATAAGTTTCTCCACGCCAGACTGGTGTATGAGCCATCGGTCTTGACCAAATATTGGTCAAGTGCTGCTGTAATCCCCAGAGTATTAGCAAAGTTCCAATCTAATACCAGGGCAGGCTCCACATCCCTTTGTCTATATCTTTCTATGTTTGCCGTGTACACATTTAGCCTTGCTGCCGGAAGAGTGTTTGGGAATTGTAACCACTGGTGTGAAGCAATATTGTTCCTTTCAACCGGTTGTTGGCGTTGTTCCCTTCTACGAGACATATCTGTAAATTTCCAAGTTGTAAAAATCAACAAACCAGTTTAACACGCAAGAAAAATAGCAAAATGAGCAAAAATTTTTGGCCCCTGCCCAGCCTTCGCGGCCTGGTCGCGTCCAGGTCGCGTTGGCCTTCAGGTCGCGAGGACCACCATGGTCGCGATCGCGAGGGCGGAACGGACCGATCGGGATCCCTGATTTCTCACGTTTGGCTCGGTTTTGACTCAATGCATTAAGTCACAAACATTCCTAAGGGCTATATCTAACTTATACAAGCATCAATTTCATGAAATATGGACATTTACAACAACCCGATCGTGAACCTCGGTTTCGGACCGATTCCGCACAATTTAACTAGAAATTAACATGTAAAAACTTAAATCAAGAGTAGAGAAAGAGTATATGTACCTTGGATGATGATCTACGCAAGAAAAAACGAAGAAAAATGGTGGTTTTTGCTCGAAAATCGCCGACCGTGAGAGAGAGTCGCGAGAGGAAGAGAGAGAGTGAAATGCGGCGGATGGCTGTAGGTTAGGGTTTATACCTGATTCACGCTCCTTCGCGACGGGTGCATGGTCGCGACGGAGGTGGTGGTCGCGGCGCGAGCACTGTAAGATGGTATTTCCTGATCGCGATTTTTCTGCTCTCGCGGTCGCGAAGAATTTTCGTCTCGTCGCGAGGGGTCTTCAGAGGGCTATTTTTTTCATTTTTCGACTTCGTTTTTATCCCCTCTTTTTACCTGTATACCCGTACATTTAACATACACAATTTTTTTATGTTTTTTATGTTTTTATTAAATAAAACATACTAAAATCAAATAATCAAGCATAATAAAAACAACTAATTAAACAAACTACACACTTATGCTTTGCATAAGTGTAAATGAGGGCTTGCAGTGAACACACCCACAAAGTTCTCGGGTTGCCTCCCGAAAAGCGCTAAGTTTAACGTCTTCAGCCGGACGCAGTGCCTTATGTTCAAATGGTCAGAGTTGTGGGTTAATTAAAGCGATTTTTTCAAACACCACTTTTGAGTTATCTACCATTTGAACGTAAGGCTTTAACCGTTGTCCATTGACTTTAAACGGTTCTCCTCCCTTTTCTGTTTTGATTTCTATTGCACCATGTAGTGCAACATCGGTTATAACATATGGACCAGTCCATTTGCTTTTTAGTTTTCCAGGGAATAATTTGAGGCGTGAATCGAATAACCACACTAATTGTCCTTTGTGAAATTGTTTTCGAACAATGTGGCGGTCATGAAAGTCCTTTGTTTTTTCTTTGTAAATCTTCGAACTTTCATATGCCTCTTTCCTTATTTCTTCCAGTTCTGATAACTGGAATTTTCTTTCTTCACCTGCATCAGTTAAATTGACATTAGCATTTTTGATTGCCCACATGGCACGATGCTCTAACTCTACAGGTAAATGGCATGGCTTGCCATACACGAGTCTATACGGGGACATTCCTATGGGTGTTTTATATGCTGTCCGATAGGCCCATAAAGCGTCATCTAATCGAATGGACCAGTCCTTTCGGTCTGGTCTAACTGTTTTTTCGAGAATTCTTTTAATTTCTCTATTAGAGACCTCTGCTTGTCCACTTGTCTGTGGGTGATATGGTGTACCACTTTGTGGGTAACACCATAATGTTTCAAAACTTTTGCAAAATGTCTGTTTTTAAAATGGGAACCCCCGTCACTTATGATGGTTCGAGGGATTCCGTGTCTAGAGAAAATGTTCTTTTTGACAAATTTGCATACGACACTGTGGTCGTTTGTTCTGGTGGCTTCAGCTTCCACCCATTTGGACACATAATCAACAGCTAATAAAATGTACAAATTTCCAAATGATGTGGGGAATGGTCCCATGAAGTCAATGCCCCAAACGTCGAATATTTCAACAATCAATATCGGGGACATTGGCATCATGTCTCGCCTTGAGATTCCCCCCATCTTTTGGCATCTATCGCAAGCTTTGACATAAGTGTAAGCATCCTTGAATAGAGAAGGCCAGAAAAAACCACTTTGGAGAACTCGGTGCCCAGTCTTTTTGGCACTGAAATGTCCTCCACAAGCATATGAGTGACAGTGACGGAGAATGTCCGTCTGTTCATCGTTTGGTACACATCTCCTGATAACTTGATCTGCTCCTATTTTGAACAGATCTGGATCCTCCCATAGATATTGCTTGGTTTGGGAGAAAAAGTATCTCTTTTGTTGAGTGGTCCAGTGTGGCGGTGTTTTTCCTGTTACAAAATAGTTAACCAAATTAGCAAACCATGGTAATTTTTGTACAGAAAATAGTTGTTCATCAGGAAAATCTTCTCGTATTGTTTCTCCTTGAATTTCATCTGTTTGGATCCTGGAAAGATGATCGGCCACCACATTTTTAGATCCCTTTTTGTCTCGGATCTCTATGTCGAATTCCTGTAACAGAAGTACCCACCGAATGAGTCTTGGTTTTGTTTCCTTCTTTTCCATCAGGTGACGGATGGCACTGTGGTCGGTGTACAAAATAACTTTAGATCCCCAGATGTAAGATCTAAATTTATCCAAGGCGTACACAACTGCCAATAGTTCTTTTTCTGTGGTGGTATAATTGAGCTGTGCTTCAGAAAATGTTTTGCTTGAATAGCAAATGACCACTGGTTTCTTGTCCACCCTTTGTCCCAATACCGCTCCCACTGCATAATCACTAGCATCACACATTATTTCAAAAGGAAGAAGCCAATTAGGTGCTTGCAGAATTGGCGCTTCTGTCAATTTATGTTTCAGAATAGTGAATGCTTCTTGACAGTCATTATCAAAAACAAATGGTGCGTCTTTTAATAACAGTTTACAGAGTGGCTTAGAAATGGTACTAAAATCTTTAATGAATCGTCGATAAAATCCGGCATGTCCAAGAAATGAACGGATGCCTTTTACCGAGCTTGGTGGGGGAAGGGTGGAAATGATTTGTACTTTGGCTCTATCGACTTCAAAACCGCGTTCTGAAACGACATGCCCAAGTACAATTCCTTCCTTGACCATGAAATGACTCTTCTCCCAGCTTAAAATTAAATTGGATTCTGTGCATCTTTTTAGTACCTTTTCTAGCTGTTTCAAGCAATTATCAAAAGAGGAACCAAATATTGAAAAATCATCCATGAAAATTTCTAGCGATTCTCCCACCATATCAGAAAATATAGCCATCATGCAACGTTGGAAAGTGGCGGGAGCATTACATAATCCGAATGGCATCCTTCGGAAGGCGAAGGTGCCATAGGGACAAGTAAAGGTTGTTTTAGCCTGATCCTCGGGATGGATGGCAATTTGGTTGTATCCCGAGTATCCGTCTAAAAAACAGTAAAATTTTTTTCCAGATAATTTTTCTACTATTTGGTCTATGAATGGGAGTGGGAAATGATCTTTTGATCTGGTGGTCATTTTTTCTCCATCTTCTGTTTCGATTACTGTGATTCCTGATTTCTTAGGCACTGTTTGAGTTGGACTTACCCAATCACTGTCAGATATTGGGTAAATAATGCCGGCGTCCAACCATATGAGTACCTCTTTCTTGACTACATCTCTGAGATTCGGGTTCAAACGCCTTTGTGTTTCTCGAGCTGGTTTCGTTCCTTCTTCTGTAATGATTCGGTGCATACACGTCGCTGGACTTATCCCCTTCAGATCTGCTATTGTCCACCCAATAGCTTCCTTGTACTTTACCAACAATTCTAACAATATCTCTTCTTGAGCACCTGTTAAATCAGCAGAAATTATCACAGGTAGAGTTTTGTTAGGTCCCAAGAATGAATATTTCAAATGTTTTGGTAATGCTTTCAATTCTAAGACCGGTGGTACTTCAAAAGATGATTTTAGCGGTGCTGAAAAGTTTGTGGGTAATTTTTCCACTTGGGGAATCCATGGTGTTTTCCATTGCTGTGTTTGAAAAACCTCTTCTATCATGTGTACTTCTTTTGTGTCTCTGTCCTCAATCCTGGTATTGTTAAGAAAACCTTCCAATTCGTCAGATCTTAAGATGGTTGGTGTAGTTTGATGCACTAAGTCATCAACTACATCAACTTGATAACATTCATGTTCCGTTGATGAGTTATTAAATGTATTAAAGACATTTAATCTGAGTTTTCTATTTCCAAAGGCGATATCCATTGCTCCTGTTCTACAATTAATTTGGGCGTTTGTTGTTGCTAAAAATGGTCGTCCCAAAATAATTGAGGCTTGACTTTCCTTGTAAGTATGTTCAGTATCAAGCACCAAGAAGTCAACTGGATAGTAAAATTCATCCACCTTGATTATAACATCGGTCAACATTCCTCGTGGGATTTTTGTGGATTTGTCAGCTAGTTGTAAAATGATATCAGTATGTTCTAGCTTGCCTAGTTCATACTGATCAAACAAATTCCCTGGAAGAATGTTGACACTTGCTCCAAGGTCTAAAAGTGCCTTTTTTATGTTGATGTTTCCTATGGTCACAGAGATTAAGGGTGCTCCTGGGTCCTTGAGTTTAGGAGGAAGAGAATTGGAGACTATAGAACTTGCGTGTTCTGTTAAGTCAACTTTCTTTGGGAGACGCGATTTTAACTTTCTTTTCTGAATACATAAGTCTTTCAGAAATTTCGCGTATGAGGGGACTTCTCTGATTAGTTTGACTAAAGGAATATTGATTTTGACTTGGGAAAAGATTTCCCACATGTCTTCCGATTTAGTCTGTTTTGTGTCCTTAGAAGTCGACGGTTCAAGGGCTGAAGGATATGGTGCGATGTTGTTTTGTTCAATTTCTATTTCTTTTTCTTTTAAAATTTTTTCTAGTTCCTCTTTTTCATTGTATATTTCTTCGGTGTCACTTTCCTCTTCTAAAGTTGGGTTAGGAAGAGAACTTACCTGATTGTCGACTTTCTTCCCGCTTCGTAAAGATATGACTTGGTTGACTTGATGTTCTTTTCCCGGTCGTTGACTGTGAGAAGGATTCACAGTCGTGTTGCTTGGGAATTTTCCTTCTTCTCTTTTCCCCAATTGTTCGGCTAATTGTGCTATTTGCTTCTCCATTGCAGCGATTGTTTTGGTATTGGTGTCGGTCTTCTGGTATGTTTGAGTGATGAATTCCATTATTTTGTCTAGCTTTGTTCCTTCATTTTCTGGTTCCTTTCTGCTTGTACTTCCTTCTCTTCCGTTGTGGTTAGGTTGAAATGTTCGTTGCTGATTTTGATGTTGGTTTTGATATTGTCCTCTCTGATTGTTATTATTAAAATTCCCTTGATTGTTGTTATGGTAGTTTCCCTGATTGTTGTTGTTAAAATTACCCTGATTGCTGGGTCTGAAAGATCTTTGTGGATTATGGTGTTGGCCATATCCATTTAAATGATTGAGTTCCTCCCGAGTCTTTGTGCAATTATGTGCAACGTGTCCAGTATTTCCACAGTTTCCACACGATTTCTGCCCCTGCAAAACATTAACACCCTTCTCTTTCCCAAGGCTTGTAAGTAATAAATCAACTTTTTTACTTAAAGCTATGATGTCAGATTTTACTCCAGTTTTCCATGTTTTATCGAGTGCAATTGTTGCAACGGTTTGATTTGGAATTTCTTGTTTTCTTGTGGAATAATTGGCTTTTGAGCCATTACTTAATTGTTCTAAAAATTTCCATGCATTCTCACTGTCTTGCAACATAAATGTACCACTTGAGGCAGCGTTTATCATGGATTGGTTCGTGCTATCTACCCCATCAAAGAAATACCGTACAAGTTGCCAACGAGGGAATTCATGATGTGGACACGATCGTAGTAATTCTTTAAGACGATCGAATGCATCATGGAATTCTTCGTTAGGTTTTTGTGTAAAATCTTGTATGGCTTTTCTTATTTCTGTGGTTTTACTAGCTGGGTAAAACTCTTGTAAAAAGTTGGTTCTTAATTGGTCCCAAGTATTAATACTTCCGGGCGCAAGTGATGTAAACCAGTATTTTGCTTTTTCTTTTAAGGTAAATGGAAACAAATGCAATTTAAACGTGTCTCTATTGGTTTCCCTTGGCGTGTTTGCATTTGCTATTGCAAGAAATTCATACAAGTGATTATAAGGATCCTCATTTTTATATCCACGAAAAAGTGGGATTACCCCAATTAATTGTGGTCGAATTTCTACAATATTTTCGTTTCCGTGTGGAAATATTATAGGTGAAGGATCATCATAATCACCTGGTTGAAAGTGAGATGCTACAGAATGTCTATTTGGTTGATCTAAATAACGAGGATTGTATTGAAAATGATTACCTTCTTGAAAACCACCGTTGTGTCGGTTCGTGCCATTCCAATTATTGGTGTTATCTCCTTGATAACCACCATTGCCATTGTTGCGGTATTGTGGAGGATTTGGTGGATGTGCTTGTGGTATGGGATTTTGCGGCCCCATTTGTGGAGGTTGTATGTGTGATTCATCGGGAACATCCTCTACCAATACTTCGTCCAAATTCATTGTTCTAAATAAGCGTCTTGCAATTCGATTGTTTCTAAAAGATCTTTCGGGTTCCGGATTGAATAAGAGTGGTGAATTATTGCTACTATGCCTTGTATGCATAAACAAGTGAGTTTGCACAAGAAAGATAATAAAAACAAAAGTAAAAATTGAACTTTAAACAACTCTTTAGAACTTAAGCGCACATAATCCCCGGCAACGGCGCCATTTTGACAACGCTATCGTCACACGCGTCAAAAACAATTTATAACCCACTTTTACTATGTAGATAGGGCAAGCGGGGTCGAGTCCAAGGATTTAGTGGTTAATTTGTAATGAGTTGTAAAGTAAAATTTTAACGGTGATGGTAAAAATATTGAGATTATAACTTGAGATTAAAGAAAGAATTACTTCCGGTTTAGTTATCAACAATTAGTTTCACATGTATTATTACAATGATTCCGATATAATTACTTTAACATAATTACAGTTTACTGACAGTTACTATTACATAGGTAAATACATAATATGTTGAATCAATTATTTGTCTTTGTCTAACAATTAGGTAGATTAGGCACAAACAATGGTATAGCAATATTATGTTTTATCTAGATGATAGTAACGTTACAACTTCTTAACATATTAATTGGGCACAAAGTATATTAACTGATTATCCGTCTTAGCTCGTTATTTAGGTGAGATAGGCACGAATAATATGTTGGTAATACTATGTCTTGAGAATATGGTAATAAGTAGAAGTAAACACAAATGATTCACTAGTTATATTCAAAGAGATAGGAGTTTAAGAATTACAATAGTAAAACACTTGTCGGAATCAAAGTAAAAACATGCTATACTAAGAGTTGGATAACATTACCGGAAGTAATCTGAAGAGATTAGCCTTCCATTCGTGTGATGATCGTAGAGATGGTCTTGGTGTTCCTTGACATGTGACTTGATGCGGTTATCTTCCGAATTGTCTTGAATTACAACAAGAATTACCACCGAGAGGGATGATATTTTGATTCTAAACAACTAGCTAAGAGATGTTTCAAGCTATTCTAACTGATAGAGAGTGTTTGAGTATCCTTATTACAAATAGAGTGAATTGGTGTTTAAATCCGTGCATAGAAGGTCTCTATTTATACTAGCTGAGCACAGTGCTCGCGTCGCGACCAAGGGTGCCGTCGCGGCGCGAGGATGCGTTGGTCGTTGCTTTTGGTCGGCCACTGGTCTGGCTAGTGCGGTTTTTGGTAGTCTCGCGTTCAAAGAGTAGGTGTGGTCGAGTCCAAGGTCTTCGCGTCGCGACCATGGTCTCCGTCGCGGCGCGATTGCTGTAGATTTTTGGTCTTCTGTCTTGGTTTTCTTCACGTCGCGACACAGGGCTTGTCAAGTCGCGATTGCTGTATTTTTATGTGTATTTCGCCTTTTTACTCTTCGATTTTGAGCATCACTTCCTCGGGTTTGTTCTTTTATAGTTCTTGGGTCTTGTTCCTGAAAATAAACCATAAATGTTAACACACAAATCCCTCTTATTGTCCTCACACCAGCAGCTCCGGAGAACTCTGTTCAAGTTAAACATGAATCGTAATTCATGTTCAGCCACCTGTTAATATAAGCCTGTTTTGATGTTGAGCTTATCAGGATTTCCTATGGTAAACCATAGTTCTGGCAGATTTGCATCTGCAACACAGCAGTAGGCTGTGATGTGCAGTGTATGAAAAATGAGATATTCTCTCGTTTAGCTTGCAATTTTGTGAGGATGTCTGGGGACGGTAGACAAATTAATCATAATTCTATTGAGAGAATTGATGATATCTTAATAGGATTTCCCCGTGAATTGTGAGATGTTTTCTATGTGAAAACAAATGGCTGGCTTGGGTTAGTAATGACCCGACAGTAGATCTATTATCACCGCCAGACTGTTGGGAGTCTGTGGTGTGCATCAGGAGCTGCCGTTGGAATGTGAGCTTTTGCCTTTTTGTTGTGAAAACATGCATTCTTATAAAATGTGATTGTTTGGTTTTAACAGATGAGGTAGGTTAGACGGGTCTGTCTGAACCATATCTGTTATGAAGAAGCATTTTGCATGTTTTAAGGCGGTTTTTGGATTCTTTTATTTTGCACAGAAATATAGTTTTTGCGTGCCTCTGAACATATTTATGCGATAAAATAGTCTTTAAATGAGAGTGTTTTATTATAAAAATAAAACACTATCAATTGGTAAGCTTTAGATGGATTTATGTTAGGGTTTTTGATCGGTTTTAGCATATTGGGGAAAAACTTCATCTCAGTTTTGAAGCTAAATGTAGCTTATACCGATAGTAATATGTTTTAGGTTATTAAGTTGAAGTTGTTAGTATTTCTAATCTGTAATGTCGACGGTTCGTAATGGATTTTTGGTGTTTAATTGGTTTGTGCTTGTTAATGGGTAATGGAACTACTTTTCCTAGTTTATATGTAATGGAAAGGAAGTAATGTTTAGTTGAAACTGGAATTCCGAATTGTGCATTTGTTTGGATGAAATGGAACAAACGTTTCGTAAGTAAAGTGACTTTGGTACTTCCAAAGAACAGTATTTGGTTGTTTTCTTGACAAATTCATTCACTTTGGTACTTTCAAAGTACAATTTGCATTCTAAAGTCAATTCTTGTTGAAAATTTGATCCCATTTAGAAATAAAGTCGTTGTAATGCTTAACATATAGTCATTGGTTTGTGGGTGTATATATGAACTTTTTTATGTCATAACATATACAAATCTGCAAAATGGTATTACGTTGCAACTGTGGATGAGTAGCAGTGGTTCGGACTTCCTTTAGTAAGAACGACCCGGGAAGACTAGATTATGCATGTACTATCAAGGTAATTGTAAACTATTAAACTGCAATTTGTATTTATGGTATAACTATGACATGTGATTGTAAACACCAGTAAATTTCTCAGGGTCCAAATTGCAGGTTCATTGGTTGGGTGGATGACCACACTTTTATGTGTATGCAAATAACCAAGATTGTTCAAGAATGGAAACAAGTCTTTAATGGAAACAAGTCTTTAATCATAATATAACATTATGTACTCCATTCAAATGGAAACAAGTCTTTAATCATAATATAACATGCTAACAATCAGAATTCATACAACCACAAACATAACCCATGTTTTTAAACCATTGACACAAAGCATGATATTGGCACATTGTTAGTAATCATGTTATTGACACCTTGACACAAAGCATGTTTTAAGTTGCTTACAAACCAAGTTCATGGAAACATTGACAATACAACTAATCTAATTCCACGGGTACCTCAAATGTATTTCCTCCCCATTCTTGCCTTCCACCCTTCTAGCCAATTTCTTTTCACAATCCTTTCAGATCTCTTAGGCACATGTTTCATATTGCTGATACTTTATTGTGTCATTACTACATGTCTTGGTTCTGTCGCCACTTCCATCTCTATTTGGTTGTCCTCATTACGTGCTTCTTCAATGCCAACATTGTTTGAAGGTCCTTTATTCTGCACATTTACATTTTCTTTAGCACCCTTTTTAGCCCTATTCTTAGTTGGGCCTTTGAACTTGCTTACATGTTGCCTTATTATGACCTAGCTGCTTACAAATTCCACATAGTACTTGTTTCCCTAATTTTGATACCATATGCCTACCAACATTTTCAAAAGCGTCTTTTTTTCTTCCTAATTGTTGGCCTACTAGGCATTATTCCCTTTAGTGGGGGTAAAGGAGGAATGAACTCTGTTGTTTGCCACATGTTACTGCCATTCATACCAAGTATAGGATACTTGTATGAGTTCTTATAAAATGTTGCAAGATAAAGTAAGTCAACATACGCTTCAAGTGTTCCATTCAAGTATGATATGGTTGCCACTGAATGCATACACCCGTATCCATTGAGTTCCCAAAGCCTACATGTGCATGTTTTTTTCTCCAAATCAACGGCATATGATTCTCCTAAGTTCCTTGTTTCAAATTGTAGTAGTCTAATTGGCAAAACCTGCCAATATCTGTCCAAATCAACACATTGTTAACATTAGTATAAGGTAAACAGTCTACTTTTAGTAACATTAGGTTCTTACCTTTGTTGGATTTTAAACTCATTAAATTTTTGTCTAATAGCCGAACATATTTGGTTATTAGGCCACGTGCTCCCTTTCACTTGCAATTTATGCATTTTTCCATCACATACATACGTATTTCTTCTAGCATTGTTATAATTGGTTTTTTCCTACCTCAAATTATGATACTATTAAATGTTTCTGAATTACCATTTTCAACTGCATCACACATGTTTCCAAATCCAAAGAATGCTCTTGACCAAGTCTTGGGATCCCCTTCCATTAGATGGTCATAAGCTGCATGTTTCCCTGTTTTTATTTCTGTCATGACTGCATTGAAATGAGGTTCAGTTATTGACTTGCTTGCCTTCCAAAAATGTTTTCAAAATGTTCCCCTAGAAATTTTTTCTTAAAATTATCATATATATATGACTTGCACATTGCATGTGTTCTACTTTAGGCAATACTTCCTTCATAGCTTCTAGAAGCCCCTACAAAATCAAAACTTGTTAGATTAGTTACATCTTATAGGGTAGTTTAGATAACTTTCATAGTAAACATGACTTAAACCATACTTTACGTTGGTCAGACATCAAGGTAACACCAAGACTAGTTTCAAGATGCAGGTCTTCTGTGAGATTTTCCAAGAACCATTTTCAATTCTCTTTATTTTCCACACAAACCACAACCCAAGTAATTGGATAAATGTAATTGTTAGCATCCCTTCCCACTGCACTCAACAACTCACCACTACACAAGCCTTTTAAAAAACACCCATCCAGGTTTATGAATCTTCTACACCCTGTTTTCCAACCTTCTTTCAGCCCTTGAAAGCAAACATAAAACTTGCTGAAATAAGTCTTCCCATCTGGTATGCAGTTGACCCTAGTTTCACAGTAGAGCCTGTATTAGATATTCTAATCTCCTCTCTATATGACCAAAGTTTTGCATAATGTTCAACAATATTACCCTCAATAAGAGTTAAAGCATGTTTCTTTGCCCTCCTACATTGGCTCAAGCTAACTTCAATACCAAACTTCTTTTTTACCTCTTCATTTAGTAGTCTAACAGTCATTTTCTGCTTGTGTAAAATTTCATTAGTATAGTGACTACCAATCCAAGCATAGTTAACAATGGAACCTAGTTTGAAGTTCCTACCACAATTATGCTCATGTTTAAGTGACTTAATTTGGAATGATCGCTCTTCACTCATCCAAGAAGCCCACGGCCTAAAACTACAATCCCACCACAACAATTTACCAATAATCTTCTGTTATCATTTTTTTAAACATAACTGAAAACCATTAGCAACTGCATAATTGCATAAAATATTTTTCAATTGTTTAGAATTTTCAAACCTCATGCCTAGTATAGGCTTCTGCTTCTTCTAATGAACATCTGCATTGAACCGTCTTGTAATCGCAAATTGGTGTTGGGCAACATTCTCAAACTCTGGTCTTCCTCATCAATCTAAACCTGTGATTCATCTTCAGAAACATTTGTTGCAGTAGAATGTCCCTTGTCTGCATCAATGTCACTTTCCTCATGCATTTGGGGTGAAAATTCTCCTATACCAGATATGTTGTCTTCGGGGCTCAATACTTCATCTTTGTCCACATCAATCCAATACTGCACAATAACACCCATATGGTCCATGTATACGATGACATCACTCCACATCCATACAGAAGATCAATGAAATCGGCAAATTCCATGTCATCTGAAATCAACTTTAATCCTTCAGGTAAGTGAACATCCAGGAAACAATAGTACAAGTTCATGCAATTCCTTAGAGCGAATCGTTCCAAGAAATCTACACGCTCCTATAAATCCATGGCAGCAAAATCCACGTCTTCGAGGACCTGCTGCATGCCTTCTGAGAACGAGAAAGCTGCTTCACAAACAATCATTGGAAGTATAACTCGGCTCTGCAGTTGAAAGGCATTTTACCGAACAAAGAACCAGATCGAGGAAAAGGGTTTAACGAACAATCTAGAGAAGAAAGGGTTTTCTGTTCCTACTGATTTTCAAACGCACCATATATTGAATGTGTAATGCCACATAATCCCATAACAAATTACATGTATGATGACTACGAGTGACCTACAGGTTGATTGGGATGTTGAATGGGATGGTCACCAGTGAACCCTTCGAATGGGGAAAAATGGTGTTTTAAACACTAAAATGTGAAGTTAATACCCCTAGAAGGCAAAAAATAAAGTTTAGGGACCTTTTAAAACCGAACTTTAAACATTGTTGGGCTACAATATCATTTTGCCTTAATACAACACTAGTTTGTGTGCAGTTCCAATTTATTTAATATTGTTATGATTAATGGTAAAATAATTTGTAATTTTAGACTTTTCTAAACAACATGCGTCCATCGATCTTCATAGTCAATGCCCCCTTAGCGGTTGCTAAGGACGAAAACAACCAAATCCTGTCCCTAGCTTACAAATTAGGAGTAGCATATAGTGTGCAATTGTTGTCCTATTCTTTTTATTGAGATCAAAAGAATGTCTTAAAGAGGTTGGGAATCTAGATATCATATATGATTTGGCCAATTGTTGACATTGCTATTAGGCATGGCTTTCTCAACTGCATATCACAAGCTGTGTTGTCAAATTTCGATTAAGAACGCAATTTAGGACTGGAGAAATCAAACAGTTGAAATATTGTCCTAGGAGGTATGCAAAGCATATATAGTTTCATATTGCAAAAAGATTTTGTCTAGGTTTGGATGTGTAATTTTGAGGCAACATGACTGACATGACAATATTGTTCATGATAAATGACAATAGTGTGTTTCCCTAAGATGCGTTTCAATATATTGACAATATTTTCAATGCCATGTATGCATTTTATCATCAAATGAACAATATATATTGTTAACGACGATTATTGATGCTTTATTTGGCATGATAGATCATTGGTATTATTAATGTAGTGTGTGTGTGTGTATATATATATATATATATATATATATATATTATATATATATATATATATATATATATATATATATATATATATATATAATGATTAAATTGCAAGACTACACCAAAACAGTATAATAACTTCAAATATCCATTCCAAGATAAAATAACACAAAACAAGAAAGAAGTCTGACTAAAAGTCAAATGATACAAGACTTAGTTAAACATGCTGGCTAAAATCTGCATAATTAAAGTGAAAATGACTAAAACTGAAAATTAACTACCAAAACACAGATTCCTAATGAAAGGTGATAAGATATAATGAATGATCAGGTCGGGTGATGAAAACAACAACACAAACACTCTATTTATAGTGTTAAAATGGCATTGAACTGGCTTATGGACGGATTAAAGAATGAATGAAGAATAATGGTCAATGATCAAGAAAGGAAGTTGCTGGCGGAATCATTCATATGGCCTGCCAAGTTGGACTCGACTCGAGTTGCCCAAGGCATATTGAACTCGATTCGAGTTCCTTGGAAAGTACATTGTCTCTTTTGGTATATTCGACTCGAATTGAGTTAGCATAGGACTCGACTCGAGTTTTCTTGAAAGTACACTACCTTCGTTTCCATGACTCGACTCGATTTGAGATAGTGTAAACTCACTCGAATTGAGTGTTTCATCTGCTAAGGGTGGTTTTTCCAACCTCTTCAATCTTCGTCCAAGTTGCGTGAAAATCACTGTAAGGCCTCGTCTTGGTATATCTTTTAAGTTCCAATTCTCAAAACACTTGAAAAACATGCCATTTATGCATACAAAATGGTATTGCTCCAAAATAACACCATTAGTCTGAAAACATGCATAAAGCATGTTGTTTAGGGTGAAATATAATGTCAAAATGTCAAAATAATGAAATAAACATGAAAAAGGTGCATAGTTGTGCACTTAACGAATTCCATGTACAAAGAGATGAAATTCATGTATGATAACCAAGTTTGAAACTCGGTTGATCACACACTTGGCCTTAAAATAGTCGAGTGTAAATGGGTCGTCAAGAAGAAGACAACCATTGATTTAAAAGTTCACACGTATAAAGCCTAACATGTAGCAAAGGGTTATAAACAAACTCAATGAATTAATTATGAAAAAAACCTTTTCACTAGAGGTGATGATTAGATATGTTGGGATATTATTTGCCATAACAGCATTTCATGATTATGAAATATGGCAAATGGATCTAAAAACCACTTTCCCATTGGAAAATTATCAGATGGTGTGTGTATATGACACATCCAGAGGGTTTTGTACAGTCCTTGTATCCAGATAGAGTGTGTAAGCTTGAAAATTCTGTTTATAGACTTTAACAAGCATTTCACAGTTGGAATGTTTACTTCCATGTGAAAGTTAAAGAGTTTGTTTTTCGAGGAGTGAAGATGAGCCATAGCCCATACGTATAAGTCAGAGCTAATGAGAGTATTGTTGTCTTTCTCATATCATATGTTGATGATATACTACTCATAAGAAATAATGTCCCAACTTTTCAAAGTGTAAAACTTGACATGATGATTGCTTAAACACATGGGAGAAGAAACATAAAATACTAGGTATATAGATTTACAAGGATAGATCTGGGTGACTCATTGACTTGAGCCATAGTACATATATAGATAAGGAGTCTAAGAAATTGTTTATTCGTATGCAGCATGACATGACACTAAGCAAAGCTCAATGTCATAGTTCTAGTGATGAGCTAAAAAACGAGTTGATTTCCATTTTCTTTGGCTATGGGATCGATCATGTATATCATCATATGTACATGGCCTGATGTATCGTGTGGCTTGAGTACAACAAGTCATTATCAGGCTAATCATATAGAAATTTATTAGATTGTTGTCAATAACACTCTTAAGTGTTTAAAAAGGAAAAAAAGGACGTGTTCCTGGTTCAATGAGGTATAGAAGAATCCAGTCTTAAGAGTTACATTGATACAAGCTTTTAAATTGATAGAGACGGCTCCTGTTCGCAGTCATGATTTTTATACTAGGTTGATAGGAATCACACTTGAAAATGAATTGGTTCGAGTGTATTACAAGAAAAAGTTGTAATAGCTACGGAAAAATTCCATAGCAAAATCATGATATTCCGTAGCTAAACATGAATGGCTACGGATTTTGCTACGGAACCAATCCATGGTGAAAATCCTCGTAGCTAAAGGGTTGTCATTACCTACAAACTAAATCCATAGCAAATCCATAGCAAAAAAGCTACTAGTTTTTTCCGTAGCAAGTCCATAAAAAATTAACTACAAACTAATTCGTAGCAGAATTCCATAGAAAATCCACTACGGACCAATTCCGTAACAGATATTTCATAGCAAATTCACTAGAGATCAATTCTGTAATCATGGTTTTGAAAAGGCAAAATGACACTGTAGCCCAACGAATTATCAACTTCTGGTTCAAAAGGTCCCTAAGTTTTTTTCCTTGTTTTCTAAGGGAATAACGTAGTATTTTACATGTTATTTAAATCCCTCTAACCTTCATAGCCGGTTAGAGGGCTAGAACTCTCACATTTGGCAACCCACTCACTCTGTTAATTGCATGTCGTGTTTATTTCTCCCTTCATATGTAGTTACAACAGATTTATAGTCTCCCTTATGTAGTTACAACAGATTCCGATGAAACCTGCTCAACATGCTTTTGAACCTTGCATTCAACGTAACTGCATCTATAGTAACTCCTGCAAGCCAAAACTTACATATGAGCCTATTGAATCCAACATAAATTTTTAATATAATAATTATTAATTCAAGTTCATTAAATAACTTTTGCATGAAAATTATCACATGGGGTAGGGTAAATATACCCTTTCACCGCTTTCTGCCCATATTTACGCTACTAATTGAATCCTTCGTCTAATATATCGATTTCACTTCTCATATGCATCACAATATTTGGTTCAGTCACCAAAAGCCGACACAAGCTACCCCGATAAAAACATTTCACCTCACTCTTCCTGCACACAATATCTCGTCGATAAGTAAATTTTACACAACTGCTGGTTAAATTGTTCATCGGCAACTGCTGGTTAACTTGTTCATCGGCAACTGCTGGTTTATGAAGCTGAGGCGGGTCACGGTTATGCCGACCATTTTAGATGATCTCACTGGTATTATCATCAAGAAAATGTCCGATCTTTTTGGTCACCGGGCAGTTAATATGTGTGCACCGATAATAGGTATGCCGAAGCTCACTTGCATTTACTTGTTGTTTTTACCCGTATTTCCTCTGGCAAAACATATCGCTAGGTTGTTTAGATAGAGATACTACAAGTTCCGGGTTCGAGTCACCATATTGCAAAAGCGAATAATTGTCCGGTGACCGGATTTGAGAGTCATCGGGATTTGATGCTTGAATGGTTCTTGATTCTTCCGTGGATACTAGAGATGATTAATCATGGTAAAGTGAATGAGCAGGCGGGTCTTCAGCAGTGGGGGAAGGTAAAACTCCGGCAAGAAGCTGAGAGAGAGAGAGAGTACCGGCGAGGAAGGAATAAGAAGAAGATTCTGATGGGAGTGTTATCATCGGCTAAAGTCTTCGTTGTGGTATTGAATCTACGCTACTCTGCGTCATGCAACCAATCATGTTGGTGTGACTGTATGATCAGAAGATCGTGACCATAGGTATAAATATGAAATATCTTAGGCACATGAGGCATATTATCTGCAAATCGATAGAGCAAATTAAAACCAAAATATTTGCTCGCCATTGGGCTTTGTGTTCCTGAGTCGAGTCGACTTGTTTAATTCACCGGATTGACTCGGTCAATGATGTGGCAAAAGTTTTAGGTCTAACATACTGATTGGCTGCCAAATGTGAGAATTCTAACCCTTTAACCGGCTATGAAGGTTAGAGGAATTTAATTAACAGGTGAAATATGACGTTATTCCCTTAAAAAGCAAGAAAAAAGCTTAGGGACCTTTTAAACCAGAAGATAATACTTCGTTGGGTTACAGTGTCATTTTGCATTTTGAAAACGGGACCGGAACGATCAATTCAATCGAAACCGGTCTGGCAACGGATTTTTTAATGCCAGAAAACTTCTTATAAACAAACTAGTAAAAAACCAGCCGATTCACCAAAAATAGGGTTAAACCGGAATGGTTCAACCCATAATAACTGGAAATATTTTGTAACAAGCACGTTGTTACAATTTTGAACTAAAAAAATGCTTTAAGTCAGAATCATCCGGTCTAAACCAGCCCTCTGATAACATGAAGCTTCCAGTTTATCTTGAATATTTCTTGGTAATCAACCAACCGCTCTATAATATATATATATATATATATATATATATATATATATATATATATATATATATATATATATATATATATATATATATATATATATATATATATATATATATATAATTGTTGCCTCCAATGAACAGTACCACTTTAGTTTTATTACAATTTTTACCCTGTAGTTTTAATTTGTATAATTATAGTTTTAGTCCCTATAGTTTTAATTTTTATTAATTACAGTTTTGGCCCCTATAGTTTTGTTTGTCAGTTTAACATTATTACAGTTTTGATCCCTGTAGTTTTAATTTGTTGACTTCCTTAACCGCAACAACGCGCGGCTCCCTTCCGCTCGTTTATAATACAAGACTCTCATACCTTTTGTTGGAGTCCGATGTGGGACTCCTTGCCCAACAAAAACCACTGCCAATATGTATATATTCTTGAATATTTCTCCTATTCGTTTTTCTAAATTATGTTTATTATATTGATATAATAGAATATGCATATGCAAATATATTATTTCTTTTATTTATTAATACATTAATATCGCATATTTTGCATATTATTGCATTAAGATTTGTTTGTTTATCTAAGATATTCAACGATATTTCATTTTATATCAACTTATGTTAAAGAGTTTCTTTCGTATGCTAATTTATGCATTTTATCACAAATTATGCAATAGCCCTAGGCCTCTCTTCATCTTGTCTACGTACAACAGCCGTAGGAACATGAGGTTTCATGCACTTTGGTTTAATTACAATATTGGTTCCTACACTTTACACCTTTAATTTCGTTTGACTCAAAACCCATTTATCCGACATTTCAAGTCTCTTACAAAATGACATTTTACCCCCTTTGAGTTTGGTAATTATATATATATATATATATATATATATATATATATATATATATATATATATATATATATATATATATATATATATATATATATATATATAAACTCTTTTAGTATAATATTAACTATCATAATTAGATTTAAATTATAAAATTTAACATCTTAATCCTTAAATATGCGGTTTGACTTCGCGGGTGTTACACAAGATTACAAAAATGCAATATAAAATAAAAGAAATATAAAAATTGTTAATATAAAAGTTGCATCATCCAATATTGTCATATATTGTTCAAAACAACAATTAAACTAATCAAATAGTATCTAGAAAACAGTAAGCCAACAACCAATTAAAAAAGCGTATCACTTTTCGATCATGCTTCTCATATCACTCAAGTCCATCTATTGTTGCTTTATAGTTTCTCTAGTTTCTGGATGTTTCACTTGAGATGTTGTTGAGGATTTGTATCTTGTAGAGTACTCTGTACACCAGAGAGTACTCTAGAAATGTATATGTTGCTTTACTAGCTATGTATGTTACTATGACTATGTGGACTTTTATTTATTTCTATTTTTATTGCAGGTTGTAGAAGTGTAGGGCATGGGTATTTTTTAAGCACTTATTTAAGCACTAAAAGTTGGTTTAATTTTGGCTTGGCTAAGGGGTTTATCTTGATTTTTATTTCCTTCTATACCATTACTCAAATATTACCTTCTTCTTCCAATAGAGAGAAATTTAATAACCTCTTTGGTTCATAAAGACGTACTGTTACAATACTTACAACTGTTAGGCCTTTTATCAGTTCAATTCAGAGTCGATAGGCTTTTATATCATGCCATGGTTTATTAGAAGAAATTAGTTGACCTAGGGGTTGTTTATGTGAAACTCAAAATATATTAAATTTTATAGCAAAATAGTCATAGATATTATTTCGTAACAAACTTTACAGCAAATTAGCTATGGATTCGATTCAATAGTAAATTTTGTAGTAAAATAGCTATAAATGTTGTTCCGTAAGAAATTTCGTAGCAAAATAGCTATGGATATTGATTCCATCACAAATTTTGTAGCAAAACAACTTAGGAATTAAAAGACGTCGCAAATTCTGTAGCAAAATAGCTACAATCATAAGCCTGTAGTAACTTCGGTGGAAAAATAGCTACAGGTTCCGATATCGTAGCAATTTCCGTAGCAAGCCAGCTAAAAATTCTATTTTTGTAGTCAAATTTCGTAGCTATTTATATTTTAGCTATGGAGTTGATTTCCGTAGCAAATTCTGCACCAAAAATTGCTACACATTTCCACTCCATAGCAAATTCCGTTGAAAATTCGCTATAGATTCTACGGAGTGCAATCCCATAGCAAATCTATAGCAAAAATGCTACAAAATGTTATTCCGTAACATATTCCGTAGGAGAATAGCTACGGTTACAACTTCCGTAGCAAACATCCGTAGCTATTAAGACTTTTTCTAGTATTGTTAGTTTAGTTTGATTTGTTTTGAGTTGGGAACTTATACGGTGTAAATCTTTATCTGATTTGACGGTTATTTGGTAGAGATCTTAATATATGCACAGTGCACTCATTTCATTAGTTTATCATTGTGTTCCAACTTTGCATGTTTTATTTAACTTCCTAAATATTAAATTATTCAAAGCTTCTACTATAGGTCATACTTCTAGAAGTAAGTAGTTATTTAAGGCTAACATGGGGTATTAATACATTGTTTATGCAGATAGACATAACATGGAGATAGATAGACATAACATGGAGATGAGACTAATACACATATGTACTTAATGGAGATTAAGTATTGAAGTAACCCGTACTTTGAGATTACTTCATAGAAACTATCATGAGTAATTTAAGATGGTAATATATTATATTCTTTAAAATGAGATGTATGAGACTTTTTATTCTACAGTCTGTTGTGTATTGGTTTTCTCCAACGTTGTCTGTAATTCACAGTCCTAAAGGGAATGTTCATGTATGACATGATGAGTTTGCATTGTATATGTAGTCAAAGTTTACTTGTTCCTTCTGTCCTAACGAGAGGAGCGATATCCATGAGCCCTTAATGATTTGTTGTTGACACCAAATACATGGTCGTGCTCAGACTGAATTGATAATGAATCAATTTTACAGTTTGTCGCGGTCACTACAAATTTTCTATCGGGAAACTAAATCTAGAACATCTGAGATTGACAAGCTTTCATGTCTCAAGTTTATAGAAATATATTGAAGAACAAATGAATATTTTATCACAAACCTAAGAGTTGCTTCATAACTACATGATATGAGTACATCAGTTGTCATGTATGACATATACCTTATTAGGTTAGAGAATATGAGACCAAACAGTTATTGTGACATGTGCAAGTGGGAGACTATTGGATATATGCCTATGCTCACAACAAGTTTGGTATATTACTATAAATAATAGGGTCTTTTGGGTTACACACAAGATATTATTTGATAATAAAATGACAAAAAAGGAATAATGAAAGATTAGTTGATTAATTTATCATCTTATAGTGAGCTAATTAGAAACTAGTAAAACTCAAGGGTTTAAAAAAGAAAACATTTAAATTTCAAATATTGGATACAGATAACCATTATCTAATCAAAGATAAGGACTAGATAAGGGTATTCAAAAACCCTGCTTGTATACGTAAGGGTATTGACGGCCAAAAGAATAAGAGGTCCATATTCTCTCCTTCACTCTTATGACAACCTCCTCCCCCGTTCCCTCCCTATAGCCTAAACCCAAATTGGCCAAAACCCTAGAAAATTAGGGTTTGTGTTCATGACTTGAACAAGTTGGTTAGAATGTCAAGCATTGCAATGATCATAGTCTTGGGTGCTACTACATTAAAAGACTTTAGTTTGGGTTCTCGTTCATCCAGTTAACATAAAAGAAATATCAAATTCAAATTCTATAAAAGCATGTGTTCTTTGTTTCAATTGTTCTCCCTCTTATTTTTTTTTCAAATTATGCATGGATCTATGATACCGTATGGAATCTATATATATATATATATATATATATATATATATATATATATATATATATATATATATATATATATATATATATATATATATATATATATATATATATATATATATATATATATATATATATATATATATATATGCTTCCATTGTGCTTGTAGTTTTATGTTTCAAGTTTCAAAATATTACATCAAGGATATCATCAAATCCTTGTGAACAAAGAAGACGAGGAAAAAGTTAGCCTTAAGTACAAACCATGGGACCTTTTGTTACAAAAATGCCATTTGGGCTAAAAGAATAGGTGCCTATGTATCAACGATTGGTGAACACGATATTTAAAGATCAAATCAAGAGAAACATGAAAGTATGCATAGATGACTTGGTGACTAAGAGTAGAACAAAATGGAAATGTTAGAAGATACCGAAAAAACTTTCCTCACATCAAGGTCTACTAGAATGGAACTCAACCCTGCAAAATGTATGTTTAACATGGAGGAATGACTGCTTCTAGGATACAATGTGACTAAAATATGGAATTATGCCACACCTATCAAAGATAGAATATTTGCAAAAGACCCTCCCTGGCCAGCATAAAAGATATGTAAGGGCTTAATGGCAACATCACAGCCTTGGCCCGTTTCATGGCTAAGTTAACAAAGAAATCCCTCACATTATTTAAAACATTGAAGGGTGGCATCAAGAAATACAATTTCAAATAGACCCCTGGAGCAGAAGAACTCTTACATCAACTACAGGCTAGTCTGTATATATTTGTGACAATTAAAAATATGATATAAGGTACGAAATAAATATTAGTATCTTCAATATGATGCTTACATATATTGCATGTATGATACAACGGAAAATGGTCAATGATGATAAAAGATGAAGATATGTGGGTTAAGTCATTAGGATATATTATTTTATTTAGAATTAACTTTTAAAGATATAAAGGCAAAATGGGGATTTGGGGTCAAAAAGTGATGTAAATAGTGGGCTATATTTGAAAATTATTACCTAAAAAATATAAAAGGAATTAGGAAAAGTCATTAATGTAACTTTTTAATGTTTGAAGTAACCAAAATATAGGAATAGGATTCAAGTCATTTGGATTATAACGAATATGTTATGAAGGTTTGAAAATTGCCAAAAAGTGACAAAATGGCCAAATGCTCATGTTTGAGGGTATATAATGAGAAATCTGAATAGACTCAGACTTAAGTCGGTAAAGAGAAGTTGTAAATCTCATTCACACTTTTCCACATATATAAAGTTTACAAAATTTTATATCATATGTAGAAGTTATGCTAGTTTAAAGTTTGGGAAAAATATAGAGATTTGCTAAGAAAAGTACTAAGGCATTTAAGTAAGGGTAAATTTGGAATTTCACTACTGTTGACTAAGTCGAAATCAGCATTGTCCTATATCTTGTATACGAGGAAAGATAAAATGGGAAAAACGAGTATGATGCTTTTAGTGTTCGTCAAAATCCAAAAAAACGATAAAGGAAAGGGAGATCGAGAAGAAAGATTGATTGAGAGTGAGAGTTAGAGATATACGGATTCAGCAGAGTGGACTATCGCGGCGGGTGGGGGGAGGCTTCTCCTCATTGGTATCGGCATTTGGAAAGGGTAAAAGGCACAAAAGCATAAACCGTCACTACCTGCAACGACTAGTGGTGATGGTGCAATGGACGATTGCTGGCGGCTAGGATTGACTTTAGTGGTCCGTGTATGTGCTGAAACAACTCCAAAATTATGATTTCTACTATGTTTTACGAGTTTTGTAGGTAATACACATAAACCCTAGATAAGTTTTTTTAATCCTTGAGTATATTAGATGCATGTTAGAATTTTGCAAATAGCTGATAAAATGAGCTTACCATTTGGTCCAGAAACATCAACGATTGTCTTGGTCCCTGGATGAAAAATAAATTGTTATTTGAAGTTCTTGCTGAAATTGACATAAATCTACAAGTTAAGCTTTGTAACTAAATGGAACCACCAAAAGAATTAAGAATGATGTGGATTGTAGTATGAAAAAAATGCTCAGGTTTGACTTTGTAAAAAAATAAAACATCATGTTGAAATCTAAATCTGAAATACATTGAGAGGAAAATGATGGAAGTACTACTTAGAACATATGTATACAATTAATATGTGATTAATTATTGTGTGGGTTCCAAGCTACTAGCAAAAGTGTGGTGAACAATTTGTTATTTCATCATACTATTTGAAAATGGGACAAAAGACTGAATTTGGGATTAATATTAGCTTTTATGGCAATTTGTAAATATTTTTAAAAGTAGTTATGTTAAAGGGACAAATTGTTTATGTTATTGGAA
Source organism: Cichorium intybus (assembly GCA_023525715.1). Classification (NCBI taxonomy): domain Eukaryota; kingdom Viridiplantae; phylum Streptophyta; class Magnoliopsida; order Asterales; family Asteraceae; genus Cichorium; species Cichorium intybus. The sequence goes on along the minus strand of CM042017.1, from coordinate 32,632,877 downwards.
ATTGAATAGTTGTGGTAAAAATGATATATCAAATTTCTTAGTGGGATGTTATCAAGTAAGCTATTAGAAATGTATAACTATGAAGCGAAAATTTTATATAAATTTGGAAATTTGAGATGGATTGTATATTGAGTAAAGTTGATGAAAACTCACAAAAAGGGACAAAATTTGGTAAGGTGGAATAGAATTATGAATTCCAATCTTTTTGGGATAACTTTTGGTGTAATATGACTACTTTATTAGTAGGAAATTAGAGTTAATAGACATGTGTGTTATGTTTAGAATGTAATATGTTTCTAATAGCTTATTAAATTAATAGACATTGAAGGGTGCTTGGAAGCAATAAAAGTCAAGAACTATATGGATTAGTGTACCTAGACATACCTAGATACTAAGGTGAGTTACATGTTGTTTTTTCCCACTATGGGGGTACATGACATTTGTTTCTAAGTATTTCCAGTTTACAAATTCAATTGATTTTGCAAAAGTTTTACAATTTCGATATGTTATGAGCATTTGGCAAATTATTAGCAATGTATGAAATCATGTCTTTTATGTATACTTTTTGGCTAGAAGCCCATGTATGAATATGAATGACTGGTATTGATGCAAAACGTTTCGCTTCGGCTAGATATTCTCACGAGGGGAATAAAAAGGAGTCTACTGGGGCGGTACCCCCTCTTCGCAAAGTAGATGTTCTAAAGCAACAAATGCTAACGCAGATTGATTACGTTCTTTTTGCATTAGTAAAGACTTGCGACTTGAAAACGACTCTTCTGCTCAGAAATGAAATGTTCCAAATGTTCCTGGAGCTTATAGATTATAAGTTCATAACCCAAGCCCATTAACATTTTGGGCGAAACGAATCTACTAATTCTTTGCTTCCAGTTAGTAAGAGGGATCTTGAACTAAGAAATAGACTCTAGAAATGTATATCACTAAAAATTGCGATTAAGACCCTAAATATAAAAATCACAAAATGCAATGAATACCAGTCAAAGTTGAAGTAATGAATGTGATTTATGAAATGCTAAAAATGTCGTTAAAGGCTTTTGAATACAAAATGTGTTCACATGATTTGTTATGAAAAGGCTTTGAAATTAAAGGATAAATAATGATTTTTCATGAAAGTTTTTGGAAAGCAAAATGTTATCAAAGGGATTTTGAAAGTAAAGAGTTATCACATTATTTGATGACTACGGATTTTGAAAATGATTGAATTGTTTATGAACGTCTTTTGTGTCCAAACCTATATAACTCGTGAGACAAGTGTGTCTTACGTTTGTTGTTTGTAGTGCCATCTATCGTAGGAACAAGTGGCCTAGCATTGGATAGAAGCATGTAAGGGTATATAAGTCAATTGGGACATCATAAATAATATTGATGAATGGTTAATAATTATTCTCTTAGTTGATATGATAATTGTTTCAGGGCCTAGAAGTCAACTACCTAATACTATAAAAACTCGCCTGATCCTTTGATAACACGTTTTTATATTGCATATTTTACGCATTATTGAACCGAATTTTAGTTAATTTATCTCTATAAATCTGTTAATTTAGTTTGAGATAGTGACTAAACATGAAACATTTGTGATAATTGGTTTAAATGTGTTATATTGAACAAACCTTAGAGACCAATGTGGGTTAATGACTTGATGTCAATCTTTTCATCTTAAAAACCGAAGCTTTATTTAAGCACATGGAAAGAATTTCATCAAATTGGAACTTTTGAACTATTGAACCAAAAGAATATACTGAAAGTCTCAACAAAGAAATCGCCCAATGTCAAACCCTAATCATTTGAATCGAATATTCCCACATTCTTATGATAACACCAAAAGGAGAGAGAAACAGAAACCAATTAAAGGGGAAAGCCGTTCAAAAAAAAAAATAAAAAATTAAAGGGGAATTCCCAATAGTCCAATACCATATAATGATCAACAGAATTGCCTCACAAGCTAATCCAAGAAGAAACGTATTACGGTTCTTCTTCCCTCCTCCCAATTTCTTCCCTTAAATGCAGTGCTAAATTTTCCTTGAAACCCTCGTTAATCCAATCCATACGTTTCCATTGTAGGAGAAGAAAGAAAAAAATTGATTAGATGGAACAAGAACAGGTGGAAACAAGACCATCGTCTTCGTTCTCTTCTTCAATGGTGAACGATGGTAATAATGAGGTAAGTAAAGGGAAATCAACAGCGCTGCGTTCAAAATTTCCATTAACGTTCTGGGAGATGGCGGGTGCAGCTGGTGTGGTTCTGGGTTTCGCCGTTGGTCTCATCGGAGTTTACCTAACCTTGCCGGATTCCGATTACAGCTTTCTTAAGCTTCCGAGAACACTTGAAGATCTTCATATCCTCAGGTACTTGATTTTTCCCCTACCAAAAATCTGATCATGAATTAGGGTTCATTCTTTATGTAAGATTGTATTCTTTTCATTCTATCTTAATAACGTCTATTTTGATTCTTAAAGTTGATCACTTTCCCTTTTCCCTTTTTCTTTCTCTTCAATTCATTCAAATCACGAAAGTTCCTGATGTTTTGGTGGCTGTTTTTTCCTTCATTAATAAGCAAAGTCTCTTGTAATTATCAAACAAAAGATATCATCAAATTGATTGCCTTTTAGGGTTCTTCAATCCATTCTTTTGAAACCTTTATGGTAACAATTACTCCATATAAACAACTGATTATTGAATTATCGTTATCTTTTCTTGATTCTTTTTTCAGAGATAATCTGGAGACATATACAAGTGATTACACAGCCCAAGTTTTAGTGGGATATTGCACGGTTTATATCTTTATGCAAACTTTTATGATCCCGGGAACCGTTTTCATGTCACTTCTTGCGGGGTCCCTTTTCGGGGTTTTTAGAGGTGTAGCCCTTGTTGTCTTTGCTGCTACAGCTGGCGCGTCTTCTTGCTACTTTTTATCTAAATTAATCGGGCGACCTCTTATCTTGTTTCTATGGCCCGATAAATTGGTTTTCTTTCAAGATCAGGTAAACTATGTTTGACGTGTCACAGTTAGCTGATAAGTTATCAGCTAAATGATTTTTATAGCTTTTTTGAGTTGTACAAACCAAAAAAGTAGCTTTTAAAAAGTTATTTTAGAGTAGTGTTTCAATGAGTTTGTGGAGCTTTTTTAGAATTTTCCTAAATATATCATTAATTAATTATAAAAAACTCATCCTTTTACCTATCATGTTGTGTCATTTTAAATTTTTTAGCTAGGGTATAAGTTAGTTTTTACCAAACATCGTTTATTATCGGCTACCGGCTAACTTATTAGCTAGCAGTTAGCTTTTAAGCTAGTCTGTCTTACATAGCCAAAGTGTTGTCCGGATAAATGATGTTAAAAGGTTAAAGTATGTAACCGAGCATACTTTTAGAAAGTTAGAACGGAAAGATTCATTTTTTTTGTTGCATTAAAGTAAAAAAGAAACACCTATTTATAGCTTGAAAGATTAAGTGGTCATTCTTTTTTTTTTTTTTTTTTACTAAATGGGCTTAATGGATTAAGCATTTAATCTGGTCATCTATACATGGTTGTTTCTTGTTTACTTGATACGGCAGAATGACTTAATCGGTTAAGCCAAACAAAACCTGGCTTAATGCATTAAGACACTAATCATTTACCTATTTGTGTTTCTTCTTTTTCCTCCCAACTCATTTTAACTTAAAAATTGATGAATATTATTAAAATTGATAAGTATTCTAAAAAATACTTTTTAAATGCGAGTTTAAAACCGTAAAAGGGGTCATTTAGTCTCGTTCAGACGGTTTATTTAATAAAAGAAACAAACTTTATGTATACAACATTTTATCCAGACATACAGTCAAAAAGAAACAACCCTAAGTCAAAGTGATTGATGAATTTGCGTTTTGTTTGCTTAGGTGGCAAAAAGGCGAAACGGGTTGTTGAACTATATGCTTTTTTTAAGGTTGACTCCAACATTGCCTAATATGTTCATTAATGTTGCTTCACCAATAGTAAATGTGCCTTATCATATATTTTTAATGGCAACTACCATCGGGCTTATTCCAGCTGCTTATGTCATCGTTAAGGTATTATTAATAAACTTTCTTTATATTTAAGATTATATTACTCGTTTATTGCTAAATTTTATTCGTTTATATTTGAGATCATAACATACATTTAGTAGATATTTTTGTGTCTTATATGCATGATTTGATTTTATGTATTTCGGTAACTAATTTATAATATTTTTGCAGGCGGGAATAACTCTTGGAGAATTACAATCAATTGGAGATTTATACGACATTCAGTCTATAGCAACTTTGTTTATCATTGGGCTTGTATCTATTACCCCTACACTTATAAGCAAGAAGAAAAAATCATAGCAATTTGTTCACAATGTAATTATAACATTTATGAACAGCATTGAACACTGTACAGAAATTACAAATTTACCCTCACTTCAGAAGTTGGGTTTTAGTTGAATTGTTGGAGATACGAAAAGGGACCTGCGCAACTTGTTCTCTTCTATAGAAGGGTAAAACGGTAAATCGTAGTGAAAAGATTCTTGGAAAAAGATGGATTCTTGATATGAATTTTATTTTATGAAATGTGATCAAGGGTTCAAAGATGTAAACTTTCTTTCTTGATTTATAAATAAGAAACGATGTTTAGCTATTTGTTGGTTTGTGTTCGTGTGTGATGGTTGTTTTGTTGTAACATGAAATAGGAACTCGAAAATTTTCGGTAAAATATGATAAAATACATTAAATGCATCATTATTTATAAGCATAATGGAATACGTCTAACTACGATACCAATCTATTATATTACAAAAATCTAGATTAAATTGGGTGTCATAAATCTTTGCTAACAACTATCACAACTATAAGATATAAATATGAAGTATATAAATAACCAATCCATGTAGTTATAATATTCGACTTAAATATCCGCATGTAATCAAAAGGTCAAAGCATTGTTCGTTTGTCCATTGACGTATTTTTGAAAGGTCTTGGTTTCGATTATTGTTGTGTACAAGTTTCTTAATTCGATTCAAATGAGAAAGATAAAGCAATGTTTTACATACATTTGAAATTAGAAATATGATATAGTTTGGTTGGTTGGTTTATTCCTTTTAGGGACAATTTCGTGTATACCCTCAATAAAGATGAAAATATCATATTTGCCCGACCTTAAATTAAAATTTCATATTTACCCTTATTGAGTTTCGAAATATCGCATTTACCCGAATTTTAATTTAAATATTTTCTAAAATATTATAATTAATTTTTGTATTTATATAATCATCCTAATTTAAAATAGAGTTTTGAATTCACCATAATGCCCCTAAATAACAAAACCCTAATAACTATTATAGACTTCAAAAATTACAATCTCATCTTCAATCTCGAAATTAAAATGCGTACGTTCAATTTACAAGCATCACTGCAATGCTCTCAATTGAGATTTACTTATCACTAAAGTAACATTTGAAACTTTCAATATAATATATTACAATTATATGTGGAATAAAAGTCTTACGCTGCATCAAAATGAGAACAGTGGATCAAATGAAGTTCACCAATTTAAACAATCTCCGATTGCCGTCCACTCGTCGTTCGTAAAGAAGATAGCATATTTTTAGTGTAAAATAAACATGTGGAAAATATTTAGTTATTAGGGTTTTATTATTTAGGGTATAATAGTCAATTCAAAACTTTATTTTAAATTAGGATGATTATATAAATACGAAAATTAATTATAATACTTTAGAAAATGTTTAAATTAAAATTCGGGTAAATACGATATTTTGAAATTCAACAAGAGTAAATATGATATTTTAATTTAAGGTCGGACAAATATGAACTAAGTAGTCAATCTTTTTACAATTTCATATGAATTAGGGATATTTGTCACACAAGACCCGCAATACGTTTGGACCGTCCATATTACCATTCATTTCATCTATATTATTCATTTCATCATAAAATAATTTATGTAAACTAAAATTAATTAGCATATTATAACTTTATCGACTTATCGTTATACTTATTCTATTTGCAAGCAAACAATTATATTTTCATCCATTAACACATTTACTAAGGCAAAATGTCATTGTAGCCCAACAAACTATTGATTTTTGGTCTAAAAGGTCTTTAAAGTTTTTTTTGGCTTTTTAGGGGAATAAATTCCATTTTTATCTGTTCATTAAGTCTTCTCAGCAGGTTTCCAGATTGAAAGTTAGGAAAAATGACATTGTAACCCTATCAACTTTCATTTTTTGTTTTAAATATTCTCTAAACTTACTTTTTAGTTTACAATGGCGAAGATGGAGGTTGATGACTGTCGAAGGTGCTCAAAGTTTATAGTGACGACTCTATATAGCGATCCAGTGAACCGAGTCATTGATCAAGTGCAGCCAACACCCCTGAGATTGGAGCCACTTCATGGAAGTTAACATCTCCTCCACCGCTAATGGAAGGCGGTTCTCAAGGGGTAAACGATAATTAGGGGCTACAATTACAGCTAGTAAAGCTAGAGCCAGTTTGAAATAATAGTTCTGACAGTTGGGCCATGAATGTGAACCGATGCAGAACCACTGCTATATTCATGAATATAGCAACTGTTATTTATTTGGTCAAATAGGACATCTTTCCAGAGGACTGAACCATTTGCATCGACACGAACTTGAAAGCTCGATTCACTAGATCACCATATAGAGTCGGCACTATAAACTTTGAGCACCACTGGACAGTCATCATCAACATTCATCTTTACCATTGTAAACTAAAAAAATAAGTTTAGGGGCTATTTACAACAAAGGGTTAATTTCGTACACGCCCTCGTTAAACATTAAAATATCGTATTCGCCCGGCCTAAAGTCTAAATATCGTATTTACCCTTGTTAACATTCAAAATATCGTATTCGCCCAAAAAAACAAATATAACATTTTTTTTAATTTTGTAATTAATTTTCAGATATTAAATTAAATTTAACTTAAATAAATAAGTAGCTTTACCATTTTACCCCTAAATCCTATTACTCTTTTGAGATTAACTAGATTCCCATTTTGCCCCTTCTTCCTAACCCTTTGACATCGCACCTGCAAAACTATAGTGGGAATTTGGAAGCAACTTACACTCATACTGAAGAACATGTATGTTAAATCAAACTATAATAAGAAAAAGTACATAACAATAACATGAAATAGAACTTACTGCCAATATTTTTTTATATATTTTTTCCTTCTATAGGGCTGGCTCACGTTATGTGGAATGCATGATCTAGAATCCAAGCCTGTTTTACTATGTGCTTGCAATGACAACACTGTTCGTGCATATGACTTGCCTTCGTAAGTTTTTTATTTTTAAAAACTCGCTACGTCATCATTTCAAAAAAACTTAAATCTTTGATTTGAAATTAGGTTTGCTAAAAGGGGCAAGATACCATAAATGTTTACATAGATGCGATTGCATGAAGTCATGAACACACGTGAATGTGTGAAGCGGTTAATCTCAAAAGGGTAATAGTATTTAGGGGTAAAATGGTAAAGCTACTTATTTATTTTAAGTTAAAATTAATTTAATATCTGAAAATTAATTACAAAATTTTAAAAAAATGTTATATTTGTTTTTTCTTTGGACGAATACGATATTTTGAATGTTAACAAGGGTATATACGATATTTAGACTTTAGGCCGGGCGAATACGATATTTTACTGTTTAACGAGGGCATATACGAAATTAACCCTAAAACGGGAAAATGAAAGTTGATAGGCTACAATTTCATTTTTCCTAACTTTTAACTTGGAAACTTGCTGAGAGGACTTAATGAACAAGTGAAAATGGACTTTATTTCCTTAAAAGGCCAAAAAAACTTTAGGGACCTTTTAGACCAACAACTAATAATTGGTTGGGCTACAATGACATTTTTCCCATTTACTAAATATTATTTTTAGAAAAAACCACTATACGTTTACTATTTGATTTAAAAAACCATTATTTTTGTTCATTCTAAAAAACCACCGATACATTTTCTGAAAAATCATATTTAACCTACTATAGCCATTACCAGGCCACTATTAACTGTTAAATATTATTTTTTCACTAACACCATTCAGTTTTGCATTTATTCTTAAGAAAACCACTAAGTTTGTATCTATTCTACTTTCAAAAAAAAGTATTGTCATTTAAAGTTGTTATTATTATTATTATTATTGAAAATTATGATTATGATTATAATTAATATTATAATTATTATTGTTATTACTAGTTGTCATTTTTGTAGTTTTGATATATATATATATATATATATATATATATATATATATATATATATATATATATATATATATATATATATATATATATATATATATATATATATATATATATATATATATATATATATATATATATATATATATATATATATATATATCCTATCCTAATAAATAAGTAACTCAAAGCCACATGTCATCACCACATTCATTTTGCCACATGTCATTTTCTCATAATTTTAAATTTTAAAAAAAAAGCTAATTGGTTTGAAACCTTTCTAACTCATTAATGATCGGTTTAATTATCATTCAATTTCAAAATTAATTGTTATCATTTAATTTAAAAAATAATTGATTTTTAATATCATATTATTTTTTAATGTGTAGAATGATTTAGGAGACAATAGAGAGACAATTGACGTCATAATATTTTGAAGAACGACTCCAACTATAATAGTGAATTTGATTTTAGTACCGGTGACATTCTCATAATCAATTATATTTGTCAAAATACAAAGTCGTAATAGTAAAAATCAAAAGCAAGATGTCACTACACAAACAAATTTCTTATGTAAAATTATTAATGTTTAGATATTCTTAATTAATAATTTTTTGTATCATCCCGTGTAATACACGGGTTTTACAACTAGTATATATATATATATATATATATATATATATATATATATATATATATATATATATATATATATATATATATATATATATATATATATATATATATATATAAAACAATTTGATTTTTTGGAGATAACTTATTAATTTTTAAACATGACTCGTTTTTGGTTTCTAAAACTATTTGTTTTTTGTTTTTATTATTTTGAAATATTTGTGTTTTTTTAATATGTATTAATGAGATTATACGTAGTTGCTTTAATTAAACAACTGACATGTCGTTATTGAAATAACATTCACAATTTAAATAATAAAAATTGAAAAACGAAAGAAATTTGAGCAATTGTTTTTAAATAAAAAATAATCAAAATTAAAAACCCTAGAAAACTAAAAAAAACTAATCATTTTGAAAAACATAAGAAAAAACTTAACCCAAGAACAAAACCAAAAGATCAATTCCTTATTAAAAAAATAAAAGTTATTTAAACTACACAAAGAATATTAATAATAATAAGAATAATAATAACAAAAATTTTAGTAATATTATAATAATAATAATAATAATAATAATAATAATAATTAGTAATAATAATAATAGTTTATGATAAGAATAGGAAGAGTGAATTACAATTTTGGTTCTTATGGTTGGCACAATATTGGAGATTTAATCCTAGTTTTTGAGTTTTGTCAACATTGGTCCCAGTTGCCGGTTTGGATTACACTTTTAGTCCCTGGCTCGATTACCATGTTCTCAGCTCCATTAATGAGCCTCATATGAGGGGGGTTTTAGTCATTTTGTCGATCCCTCTCTTAAGAAAATATTTTATCGCTATAAAGAGAGTTATGACTATGGATTTCATAATCCGTCCTTAAGCTACTATAGAAACCTTATCCTAAGAAAACCCTTTCTCTTTCATTACGATCTACTGATCATTTCATGCAAGGAAGACGATTTACAAAAATAGCTATAATGATGCAAGCTATGTTGCGGAACTTATGAGTTTCAAGCACATCAATTGATGCGAAGGAAGCTTACAGTAAGTGTGATAACCTTCCGACCGACTATTGCTGCTATAAGATTATAGTACTAAAGATTATATTTGGTTTTATAGAGGGTTTTGAAAACTTATTCACAATCCAAATCAACCATGGTGGGAATTTTTGAAGTCTCTAGGTAGAAAATACCATAAAGGTAAAATGTCGTACGTTGACAATATAGACATTGAGGAGTTTTCAGTCCATGAGCTCAGATGATGCATGATATGGGGAATGCGAAGCATAAACCTATGTATTGTTATTTTCTTATCCATGAGGTCTTTTTGAACTATGGTCTGTTACCACTTGGTAACGACCAACATGTGATCAATCTGTCTATTTATGTAAAAACTTTCAAAGAGATTAAGTTGTACATTGAACATGGGAAAACTAAGCTACAAACGTACTTAATGGAACATGTTAAAGTTATACTCCATGAAATCGAGGATGACCTTTCCATTGTATACATTAGGAACATAGCAAAGAAAATAATCGAAGAAAGTAGTAACAATCATAATTTTGATCTTAACATGTCAATAGACACTTCTCAAGTGTTAGATGTTAATGTCTATATTAAAAAGTCATCTGATGTAGTATGCTACCATAGGAAGTCTATAACACATACTCATCACTCTCTTTTGGGTGAGGAACTAGTAAGTGATAAAGGTTTGCCTCAAAATCATGTAAATGTCCCTTTTATAGAAGAAGGAGTTAGTGGTAAGAAGGGGTTGCCACATGAGTCATAGTATACCCATGTTTTGGAAAAGGACATATGTCACATATAATCTTGTCCCAATGTTTGATCGTGATGAAGTGGACTTCTATGATCTTTTATTTGATTTGTGAGATAATATTTTACCCGATGAGGGAAACCTTAAAGAGGACTATTAAATAAACATTCCAGCTAAATATGAGACCTATATGGAGGAGAAGTTGGCTGGAGCTACATCAAATGATGAAAGTAGTAATGATAGTTATACTAATAATAGTATTGAGTAAATGACTTCTAACTTGAGGAGTTAAAACTTCTTGAAGATATGGAGGTGAACATAGATTCCTTTCATTATGTACTGGACCTTGTGGTTATGGGGTATACCAAAGAGCATGAAAATACCATGGATGGAAATTTGGAACTTGATGATAAGACTTGCAGCCGTATGAAATGGAGCCTCACAATAATTCCTTGTAAGCATACAATATATGCTTTGCAGGATATGACTAAACATGGTAAAAATGAGTGGGTCAGCCAAAGGACTTGGTTGACATCTATTACTAAATGAAATATAGAGGAACATGTATACCTTCACAATTGGTCCAATTAATGGCAGGGAGATGTGGCACAAATCAAACTGTCCACCAAATTTAACTGCTCCCAAGCTCCATACATATGTATAGTGATCTAATTCAGTAATTATGTTTATTTATATAACAAATCCGGTGTTAAAAAAATAATTTCCATATCTACAAGGTTGGTAGCCTAAGCAAGAAGAAAAAGGGGGAAATGACGAGGTGCCATCAGACCAAGAGAAAAAGCTTACAAGAAAATATATAAGTGTGACTTACAATAAGTATAAAATGGTGGGCACAATTCCACTACTTGTAAACGTAAATGAGGGGCAAATGCTATAGCTGGAGGATCAGGAACAATGCAGGGAGGGGGTACTAGCTCCGGTTTCTGATTTGGTTGGTAGTCTGTGAGTTGATCTTGGTGACAATGGTTTTTTATTTTGGTATGTTGGTTTGAAGTAGTGTTTTGGAATAGGTCTAAGTTAGTGTTTTTGTACAATGGTATTAGTAATTGGTATGTTTGTTCCTTTTTGGTATGTAACTATGAGACAACATATGTCTACTTTTGGCGGTAGTTGGTTGTATGAACCAACCCATGATGTAATGCTCCACTATTATTAACTACTAAATGTTTGAACAAGATTGCAACTTTATTTGGTTTGATATTGTTTTAGTACTTTTATTTACTCATTTTGATTGGCAAACTAATGATTCAATGGAATCCATTAAAAGTTACATACAATATCGATGATAGTTTTCAGACCAAATGAAGGTTGACATTTTTGTGACTGTATATTTTTACCTGCTTTTCTCAATCATTCATCTCATTAGAATCTAGAACAATGTACTTCTAAAACATAGTAAATTACTACAAATTGTCAACATTGATTTGCATTCAAAGATACATACATTGCAACCAACAAACCTTACCTTCAAAAGAAAAACAGACTACAATGATTTATAACCTACAAATCAACAACTTTAATAACTTCTAACCAAACTTAAACACATTACTTTCCTATAAACCTAATAAAACCCCATCCCATCCCTGACTTCTTAGAACCTATTGATGAATAAAACTAGAAAAAAACCTAACTCGGATAGAACATCATATTGTATTTCCTGGTAGCATTGGGATTTTCATCAAGATCATTCATTCACCTTAACAAACCTGGGATGATTTTGAGTTTCCCAATGGCACATTGGAGGATCAAACCACCCAATGAATCCATAACTAGTTCCAACCCTTGCACAACACAATAATCATCTTCCATGGTTAAGGTTTGTTCATGAAGTTGCGATGAGGGCGTTAATTCTATAAAAACATATCACCATTACACATTTGGGGGAGAGAGATGCTCAATAATTTTTTCAGCATAACATAACAGGGTAGAGAAAAGTGAGTACAAAGGAGTGAGGTGAATGAGACAATTTCCTTCTTCGTGTTTTGATTATAAGCGTCGACGAAATGACTAAAATGCCCCTCATGAGAGAGGCACGTGAGGCTCACTAACAGAGCAAGAAACAGAGTAACCGAGCCAGGAACTAAAAGTGTAATCCAAACCTGCAGTTGGGACCAGTGCTGACAAAATTGAAAAACTAAAACTAAAACGACAATGGTAATCACTTTAAAACTAAACCAACCATAGGGACCAAAATTGTAATTCACTCTAATAGCAATCATAATTTTTAAATGACAATGTTTTTTTTTTGCTAAAATGATTATTGAGAATAAATACAAACTTAGTGGTTTTAGTGAAAAAAATAATGTTTACATTTAATGGTGACTTGGTAATGTGATATTGCAGGCCGAGAATGATTTTTCTGAAAAACATTCATAAATGTTTGTAGCTCTTCTAAAAGAAAAAAAATACAGTAATGATTTTTTAGATAAAATGTTAATGTTATAAAATATATTGGTTTTTTTGAAAATTTTCTGATATATATCGACAAATAACCAAATTTTCCAAATCAACATGAACCAGTGTTGTAAAAGTCGGTCTAGGCGGCCGCCTAGGCGGATGAGTTCTGCCTACGATTAGTGCTAGGCGGTCAAGCTAGGCGGATTTGGTCAACGGCGGTCAAAATCGGGTTTAGGCGGGTCTAGGCGGGTCTGGGCGGGTCTAGGCGGCCAGAATTTCAAATTTTCAAAATTCAAAATCTTCAATTTTTCAAAAAATTTCAAAATTTCAAAAATTTCAAAAACTTTCAAAATTCAAAAATTATCAAATTTTCAAAAAAATTCAAATTTTTAGATTTTTAAAATTTAAATTTAGAAAACTTCAAATTTTCAGAACAATAATATGTATTATATATTTTATTATATTAATAATATATATTTTATTTTATTAGTAATTTCAATTTTTTATTATATATATAAATTATGAAAATTGGAGGCTAAGTTACGATTATTGATGATTAAAATTGTCAAAAATATCATTAATTAGTATAAACATTTTATTGTTTGATGACTTACATATTTAAACACTTAGGTTTGTCAAAATTTTATGCTTATTTATTATTTATGTAGGGATATAAGTAATATTTAAATTTAAAAAAATGAATTTTATTACAATTAATACTCCCCGCCTAGGCGCCGACTAGTCCTCGCCTAGACCGACTAGTCCTAGGCCCCAGTCGACCGCCCATCTTCCGCCTAGCGACTTCTACAACCTTGACATGAACTAAGATGACACAATCTGGAATAACCAAATTCAAGCCTTTAATGATGTCTCCTAACCTAGACAACATCAACAACATTGTGTACTACAAACAACAACCAAAAGTCTCATACCAATACTAGAGTGCATGATTTGGTAGCTAAAACATTCTATTTTGAACCCAATTAAGTTTCATACCTGAAATGAACATGTTTGCACCCTTACCTAAGTAATCATACCAAATTTGGTGTTTTAAAAAAGTTTAGACACTTTTGATATCTTCAAAGTTGAAACCCATGATAAATGGATTAGAATCCCAAAGTCGCCATAAATGCACACTTTCCCTAACATTTTGGGACCCTATGCAAATTAAAAGCTATAATCCATAAAATTAATATAGTATATATTGTAAAATTTTAGATTGGGTTTATACTTAAAACATTTTCAATATTGTCAAATCATCATAACCACCAAGAATTTTATTATTATCTTCATTAAAACGACTATAGCAGCAGAAACAACCAATAACAAACCGAAAACCCTTGAAATCAGAAACGATCGAAACCCTCGAAAATGACAAAATCGAACAAATCAAAACAAACTGAACACATAAACGAGCAAGAAAATCATACCCAAAATCACCAAAAATTTCGAAACGGGGCGCGTTGCCCTCACACCCCTAGCGATCATGAAAAAAGGATCGAATATAGCTGTAGGTCCCAAATTCTCTCAAGAGCTTCAATAAATGGTATCAATCACAAAATAAGAACACAATCAAATCACCTTTAATGCACTCTTGATTAAATCAAAGACTAGTACATAAGATGTTGTTGTTGCTTGAGCTTGACAAGGAATTTGCTATGATCTTTTAGAGCTCCAAAACAACACAATGATTAACAAGGACCAACCCCTACAAAGGGTGCACACGACACATATTTATACCCTAAGCCTATGAACCAAACAACTAACCCACATTGGCCGCCGATTAATGGACCAGAACGAACAACCAATGGGTTATTCTGTCAACACCGAAAAACCTAAATAAGCCTATAACTTTGATTTTAACACTTTTAGTCCCTATAAATAAAAGATTAAACCAACTAAAATTTATCCTAACAATCTCCCCCTTGGTTTAATGCTTTCATTTATATGAACAGGCTTCTCGTAGGCTTCAGTTGAACACTGCAGAGAATTTTCAACAATCTCCCCCTCAAATTGACAATCTCCTCCTTAGCAGGAGAACCTTCCTCTTAGCAGGTGACATGTATAGATATTGATAAAAATTCAGCACATTTGCAGTGACAACTTTTTCTTCGGTACTGGTTGTCTTCAGATTTGGCTTGGTAAGTTCCTTAGGCTTCAGTAAGTGTCTTGAATAAGAACTTCCAGCTTTTGATTTGACTTTGACTTTGACTGGAGTCTGACTCATCATCTCTTCACTTGATCACTTCAGGTGTTGATGTAGTGACAAGTTGACTGAGGAGGAATTTAAACAACTTCTCACATAGAATTCAGCTTCACCTTCTTCGGGAACAAAACTTCGTGTTGAAACTTTCAAACGTTGCTTCTTAAGCTGGCATTTATCGATACGATTTATTGACAGCAAATCTTGTGGGTCACGGAGCTAGAAACTCTCACCACAGTTGTTCAAGGATTCATCCTTGGCTCAGAATGAGACTTCTTGCAGTATTTATGTGAACTCGGAGGAACGCACTGCGATTGTTTGAGTATCGGTGAACTACTCGTGGCCGTTTTGATTTAGGCCCCTGCATATCCTTGATCAAAGATCTCAATGCAGTTGACAAGTCAACAAGTTGACTTGGCTCTTGACGAGACGTTCAATGGTATCCAAACTCTGCTGAGTGTACCATCCTAGTGCCAATTTTGAATCGGTAAAGTTGTTGGGGTCTCACAACTATTATGGTTAACAACAACGATCACTGACCCAAAGTTTCAATGTTTCACCAATGCGAGGTAATATCACATTGAGTCACAAACATCTTATTTAGAAGAAGTTTAGGTCAAGAGTGGTATGAGCGTGTAATATGTCTTGGTTATTAGACATACCCATCGGCTAGACTTTCGAATTGTCATCAGTGTATGGTTTATTACACTGATGCCCTTCACTAAATGGTATTTGAAGGCTTTTCTAATTGTCTAAAACTCAAAACTAATTTGTGCATAAGACAAATAAAGAATGGCAATATAGTAACTCGACGAGCACCCGACCCCCCATTTCGGCACTTGTCATCATCTAGTTTGGTGAATTTTTTTTATTCCCCCCACTTTGTTTTTAGGCCATAATTTTTTTCTTTGTAATTTTTTTAAATAATTCAAAGTTCTTAATTTTTAATTCTCTACAAAACAAGCACCATCACGATATTTTAAAAAAATCATTTTTTTATTTTTTGTTTTTATAAAATATCAAAAAACAAAAAAATTATCCAAAAATTATGAAAATTTAAGGGATCATTCTAGACATTATATTAGTAACTTTTTAAAAAGAATTTTTTGAAAATATGTTTTTTAAGTGTATGTTTTTTATTTTTATTTTAAGTAAAAAACCCACCAAATTAGCAACAAAAAAATATATCTATGATCCAAAAATATTAAGAACCAAAATATGTTTTATGTTTCAAACTGTTATGAAATAAGTTTTTTATCAATCAAAAACTTATTATAATCCAAAAATGTTATGAATCAAACTTATAATGATTCAAAATTTAAAAATAATCCAAAAATGTGTGTTAAATTTTGGATCATTTCAATATCCAAAAATGTTATGAAAATTTAAGGGATCTAATAATCTCAAACGAGTTAAAAATTGACAAAAACGAGTTTCAAATGAAAAAAAAAGATTAAAAAAAATAGAAAAACAACGAAAAAGGAACAAAAATTAAAAAAAAAATGAAAAAACTGAAAATATAAAAAAACAAAAAAACAAAAAATCGAGTTTATTGAAAGCTAACAATATATTTAAAAAAATAAATATATAAAAAAAATAAAAAATAAAAAATAAAAAAACTCGGCTAAGTTATGGTGTGCGGACGTACGTATGATGCAATTATTGAGGTTTTAATAAAAAAAATAAAATTTTGGTCCTTTTTGTACCCTCGCTAGAGGCTCTGCCCCTTGGACCCTACTAGGGGCGCTGCCTTTACACCCTCGTATTTCTTAGTCCATATTTATTGATCTGAGTGTGCACCCCATACCTCCAGTCCCAGAACGTAAACCGAACTTAGTCTGTCTCCATAGCAATAGTGAGTATACTAAAATATGCCAATAACACTAAATCACCAACAGACAATAAAGCCAAAAAAACATAAGCATGTAATAGAAGATACGATAAAATACTAATAATAATCACAGTAAATAATAAGGAGAATATTTTTATAATACTTAAAATCATTAATGGTGAGGCTAATATGCTTAAAATTTCATTAGTTAATGGTGGCTATGCTATCTCCACATTAAACACATAATTTCCAACCAAACCATTTAAGCCACTGATGTTAGCTACACTCTAAATTCTAGACCTCAAACCCTAAATCCTAATCTAATATCTAGATATTAAAACCGAAGCCCTAAACTATAAACTTCAAAGTAGTTTATTCGCCCGATAATAAACTAATGGCTGGAGTTTTCTTTTATTCTATTTTCTTTATTTACTATATCACAAAAATTTGTTTTTATATGAACTTATATCATTGAATTTCAAAGATAAATTTAATAACATTTTTCTACGTAAACACATACACACACATACAGGATTTTAGCGAATTTATCGCAATGTGTTTTAATCGTGAGTTACTGTTATGGTCCCACATTGGTAGAAAACAAATTCAATTAGTGGCTTATAAGTCTAAGTGTCCCTTCCTCCTTCAAGCTAGCTTTTGGGAATGAGTTCTACACTTGGGCTTATGACTTGATACGTATCTAGTATGGGATGAGTTCGTATCAGTTACCATATCCTCAATATTTTATTGTGTCAAATGCGATGGTGATTTTTATCTTTCAGATTTGAACTTCTTGAAGAATATATCATTGAGTTTAGTCATCATCTTCGAATAGTGTTTTGTAAATAAATTTTACCGGTAATGTACTTTTAGTTTTAACCGAAAATATCAATTTAATTTTACCTTTAACACAAAATAGCAACATATTTTTCTTTTTAACATAGAACGACGTTTTTTAGTGACATGTCAACTCAATGTTAAATGTCACACGAAATTCAAACTAAAACACCAATGTATTATTATTTTCTACTCAAAACAAGATTATACTTTTGTTTTTAACAAAAAAAAAATGCTTTTAACCAAAAGCAACCATATTTCCTAATTTGAACTAAAAATAACAACATGCTTTTATTTTTAACTCAAAACAACAACAAATTTTTTAACCATAAATGTCCGCCAAAAACAAATTAATTGTAGAAAGTAAACTATTTGTCAGCCGCTGCACTGCACGAGTTCGCTGCACGAGTTCGCACCTAATATACACACACAAACACAACTGCCACTCGATTCTCAAATCTCCCGTCTTTGTCGTCTCACCATTTCTCGAGTCTCGTGCATATTTTATCTCTGGCATCTCACACGTGATTTAGGTATAATCGTTGTCTAAGCTGTGAATTCGTTGCATTCTACAGTGATTTAATCGGGATTATGTCAACCTGAACTTATTTTTTTGGTTTGTCTTCATGTCAATCAACCTTATATATTCAATAAAGATTGTCTTTGCGCCTTTGTAACAATCGAAAAATAGAGCTAGCTCTATTAGGAGGATATATATTAGAACATGTGGAATGTAATGACGGATTGACTCACAAGTTGTAAGTCACACTAAGACTGGTAGGCAACTTTGATTAAGTACTGACCTTTCCATGCTATGATATGAGGTTGAGATTGGTGTCATCAAGGTTCGGATGATACATATTACAATGTTTACATAGCTATCTTATGTGTTTAATTCACAAAGTTGTTTAATATAAGTAAATGCATCGAGACATTGTCTAACGATTAAAATTGATATTTATATCTAGCCACGGTAAAAACTTTTCAGTGGTTATAATATATGTTTACATTAATTTAACCACAACGTCGTAGTTGCTGGTTACACAAGTCCTGTTTCCTTTATGCTTTAAAGCTTACCACTTGTTTTCCTGTACCGAGTGCTTAAATGAAAAATTTTCCTTAATGGGTTGAAATCAAATTGGTAGATAACTTTATAATAGATATTGGGGTACCAATGGATTGTGTATGGTGATTGTGGTACTTAAATAATTCAAATTATATTGCATGTCTATTGTGTATAGATTGCGTGACCAAAGATTCAAATATTCCAACTTGATATAATTATAATCACTACCTAATCTTGTATTTATTCGATATAAAAACGGTGCGTCACCTTAAGAAGGAAGGCTATAACTTTGTATCATAGTGTTATGTTCTTCAATTCACGTTTCTTATTATAAAAACAGCTACACCCTATCACACTCTTCACCATATTTCGACCCTTTTAACAGTTCAAGTTTCATAAAAAAAATATATTTGTAGATTGTAGTCAGTGGGAAGACACGACCCGTACCTCTACTCAACAAACAAATTTGTGGAGAGGCAAATAAAGATGCGCAATTTGGACATCTAATTACGTTTGGCCTTCTTTTCATAGAAGATAATTGTGCAACTGTGTGGACCTTAATGTCACACTAGCAAGAAAAGTCGTATTTTAGTATTCTAGACTTACGTTATCCAATTCACATTTCTTAATATAACAACACCCATATATTCTTCTTTTGCATTCACTTATAGTTTTCATAACAACAAAGATGTGGAGATTAAAGATAGCAGAAGGAAGCAACGATCCATATCTCTACTCCACAAACAATTTTACCGGGAGACAAGTATGGGAGTTTGATCCAAACCATGGAACCCCAGAAGATCGAGCCGAGGTTGAACGGGCTCGAACCAATTTCTGGAACCATAGGCATGAAGTCAAGCCTAGTAGTGATGTTCTTTGGCGCATGCAGGTCTCTTTTTAAAAATAAGTTCAAATCATTAATATTCTTTTTGGTATTTATCTACTATTATGTGGCAGCTTTTGAAAGAGAAGCAATTGAAGCAAACGATACCCCAGGTGAAAATAGATGATCATGAAGAGATCACTTACGAAAAAGTTACAACCACGTTAAGGAGGTCCGTTAGCTTCTTTGCAGCATTGCAGGCCAGTGATGGTCACTGGCCTGCTGAAAATGCGGGCCCACTTTATTTCATACAACCATTGGTTATCTCTTTGTATATTACTGGTCATCTTAACGTTGTTTTCCCAGAAGAATATCGAAAAGAAATTTTACGTTATTTATATTGTCATCAGGTACTGAACTTTTGTAATTTTAGTGTCATTGACCATTTCTTTACCATATAAAAATTCTAAAACTATATATGGAATTGACAAAATGAAGACGGTGGGTGGGGGTTTCACATCGAGGGCCATAGCACCATGTTTGGGACAACTTTGAGTTACATTTGTATGCGGCTTTTAGGAGAAGGTCTGAATGGTGGTCTGAATAGTGCATGCACCAAATCCCGCAAATGGATCATGGATCATGGCTCAGTGACCGCCATTCCATCATGGGGCAAAACATGGCTTTGTGTAAGACATCAACTTCTTCTTTTTTCTTTTTCATGTGTGTTTTCTTTTAGTTTTTATATAAACAAATAATAAAACATTGTTTTTTAGATACTTGGTGTGTGCGAGTGGGCAGGAACCAACCCGATGCCCCCTGAGTTTTGGATCCTGCCTTCTTTCCTTCCTATGTATCCAGGTTAGTCTACTTGTATCGCAATTTTATTTATATTTATCGTATGTTTACATAAATCTAAAATGTTCTTTTTTTAACTTTTCCATATAAATTCAGCAAAGCTATGGTGCTATTGTCGGCTGGTATACATGCCAATGTCGTACCTATATGGAAAAAGATTTGTGGGTCCCATTACTCCTATCATTCTGCAACTTAGAGATGAACTTTACTCACAACCCTACAATGAAATCAATTGGAAGAGTATACGACACTTTTGTGCCAAGGTGAAATTTTTACTATTTATAGCATTTTTAATTTAATAATTATATTATATTCTTATCCAATGTGGATTGAGCTTCTTGTGGGTGCGGCCATCGTGTGCCTGACATGACATGACACTGTGGGCCAACTTATAAGTTGCTGGAAAAATAACCATTTTGCAGAAACTTATGATTTCAGGAAGATTTATATTATCCACATCCGTTACTACAAGATTTAATGTGGGATAGTCTATATGTTTGCACCGAGCCTTTATTAAGTTGTTGGCCATTTAATAAATTGAGGAAGAAAGCACTAAAGACAACAATGAAGCATATTCATTATGAAGATGAGAATAGTCGATACATTACAATTGGTTCGGTCGTAAAGGTCCGTTAATTTAATTACTTAATTAACCATAAGCTACCACTTACATACAAAATAGCAACTTACTTTCATTGATTTGTTTGTATAGCATCCTACTTTCATTTCCTCCTATTAAAACAGTGTATTTTGAGAAATCTACTCACGTATAATAATGTCAACGAAATATATAGTAATTTTCGCCGCTATAATTGGGTACATTTTTAAAAGTATAATGTTCTAAAAAAAACTCAAAGTACATTGCTATTTCTTGCATTTAATATTATACCTTAGTGCAGGCTTTGTGTATGCTTGCATGTTGGGTTGAGGATTCAAATGGTGTTTGTTTTAAAAAGCATCTTGCGCGAATCCCCGATTATATTTGGATTGCTGAAGATGGAATGAAAATGCAGGTCATACAAAATAAAATAAAATCCAACCAAAAAACATAATTTTCATAATTCTAAAAATTGATTATTATAATTTGTGAACCAGAGTTTTGGCAGTCAAACATGGGATGCTAGTTTATCCATCCAAGCTCTATTGGCTACCGATCTTACAAAAGAAATCGAGTCTACCTTAATGAAAGGACACAAATTTATTAAAGCTTCACAGGTCTTTAAAAACACTTATTTATTTTTATTTTTACGTTTTTTACTCGATTACTAATTATTTTATTCTTGTTTAGGTTAAAGATAATCCTTGTGGTGAATTTAAAAACATGCACAGACATATTTCAAAAGGGTCATGGACTTTTTCAGATCAAGATCATGGTTGGCAAGGATCGGACTGTACTGCCGAAGCATTAAAGGTATGATATGTTTTTCAAAAGGTGTATTATTATGGTCTAATTACTGTTTTGTCCCTAGTGTTGTATACTATTCTCAACAATGCCACCAGAAATTGTTGGTGAAAAAATGAAACCTCAGCAATTTTATGATGCTGTCAACATTATACTTTCCCTACAGGTTGGTGTGTATTTGCTTTCTTTTCCATTTTTTGTTACTTAAAAACACTTGAAGAAGTGTTGTATGAACAAAACTTGTTTTTTTACCGAACAGTCTAAATGACCGTTTTACCTAACCTGAATTTGATGATATAGAGCAAAAATGGTGGGCTAGCATCATGGGAACCAGCGGGATCATCAGAATGGTTGGAGGTATAACCAAGTCATTCGAGAAAAAATGTTTCTTAATTTGCAAAAGTTTTTATATTTATATCGCAATGTATTTTTATTTTCAATTGTAGATTTTCAATCCTACAGAATTCTTTGCTGACATCGTCATTGAGCACGAGTAAGGCTCTAAACATACGTTACCATTTAAGAAGCGTTGTATGAACAAGAATCGTTTTTATTTTCTTTTAACTGAACGAGTGTAAATGACCATTTTACCCTTCAAGAGACTGACACAATTTGTTGACTAGGTATGTTGAGTGCACATCATCATCGATACAATCACTCGTTTTGTTTAAGAAGTTATACCCGCGACATAGGAAAAACGAGATAGAAACTTTCCTTACATGTGCAAGCGGATACCTAGAGAAAATACAAATGCAAGATGGTTCATGGTTTGTTTTTGTTATTATTTTTGTTTCTACTCTTTGCATTTTTACAATACTTCCAAAACCAATGGAACCAATTTTATTTTGTTGTTGTTGTTGTTTAATTAATATAATTAACTTTGGGCGTTAGGTATGGAAACTGGGGGATTTGTTTTACATACGGTACATGGTTCGCTCTTGGAGGACTGACAGCTGTCGGTAAGACATTTGAAAACTGTCCCGCGATTCAAAAAGCGGTTAAATTTCTGTTAAAAACACAACTGGAAGATGGTGGTTGGGGAGAAAGTTACAAATCCTGTCCAGAAAAGGTAATCTTACAACAAAAAAAAACTTGTTTTTTTTTTTTTTTTTTTTTTTAAATAACAATCTTTTGTTGTTCTATAAATAGAAATATATACCACTAGAAGGAGGCCGATCTAACTTAGTACACACTGCATGGGCTGTGATGGGATTGATTCATTCTCGACAAGTAAAGTTTTTTTATTCTATTATAAATACAATTATAATGCTTGTTTTTCTTTTGTAATTTGTAATATTCCATTAATTTGTCTAAAACGTATAGATGGAGAGAGACTCGACACCTCTACACAAAGCAGCCAAGTTATTAATCAATTCCCAGTTGGAAAATGGTGATTTTCCACAACAGGTAACAAAAAAGAAGTTCAATTAAGTGATATACTAAATAAATAAATAAACTTTTTTAATTTTTTGTTTACATAATCCAGGAAATAACCGGAGTGTTCATGAAGAATTGCATGTTACACTACGCACTATACAGAAATATATACCCAATGTGGGCCCTAGCTGATTATCGCAAGCACGTGCTCAAATGCATCTAGAACTACAGTACAATTTGCAATTAATACTAAAAATAAGTCATTTCAAAATTCAAATGTATATAATGAAAAAACAAAATTATCATTCTCTTCATTATCTAAAAATCTTTAAGATTGTTTAGAATTGGTGTTTGAATAAAAAATACATGCCATGAAAATAGAAAAAGCGGATACAATCGCGGAAATAAAAGTAATCATAGACACAACTTTTGTGTGTTCTATGATTCCAGAAGGTACTTCCCATAAAATAGCAGAAAGATTTGATGTAATATTAACATCATCATTTGTTGATGAAAATATACAGTTTTGGCTATGTGGGCCCCCTTGTATAATGCACCGTAGAAATAAATCAGGACACCCAAATTTGATTATCGTATAACCACCTTCTCGTAATGGCTGAATAAAAATAATATAATTTAATTAAATAATATAGAAAAAAAGGGCAAATCTCAGAAAAAACACAACATATTTGCCAAAAAAAATGATGATCAAGATTCACATACCGCATAGCGTGCATGCAATGGAAGCTCAATTTTGAGTTCCAAATCATTCGTGTTTTTGCGGCTCAAATCCATGTGAACCTCGACAATTGACCGATTTGCCCTTACGGTAGGCAACTCTAAATCCGTGTCCCCGAATACAGATGCATCACTAAACACTGCAAAATTTAAAAAAGTAGATACTAAAACTAAAACCTTTTGAGGTAAATTGCTACGAGAATTGCTTCAAGGGTATGATTGTAATTTACCGCCACGTTGAGTAAGATGTTGGAGCTCGAATGGATCGGCAAATACTCCGGAGGGTAGTCTTTCAATAATTATGGCTTTACACGATGAAACTTGCGGTTGGTTTTTGATTTCAATGGAAGAAGTTAGACGCCTGTGAGAACCTTCTCCGATTAATTTTCTATCAAAAAGTGAGACTTTTGGGATGAAATTGTGTTTGACTTGCGGTATTTCACAGGAGGTGTGAGTGCGTGTGAGCTCGTTAGTTATGAAATCTTGGAAATTGTGATCACTCATGATATCATGTCTATGAAAGTATGCTTGTGTGATGTATTTATGGCTCCTTATCTGAGAAGGTAAAGAGAAAACGATGAAGGTAATATTATCCGCAATTGGTTTCATGTAAGAAAATGATTTATGATTGAGATAAATATAAATTAAAGGAAACAAATTTTCATTTACCTCAGAGGAATGTGTGCAATATGTCATACCAGCAAGCATAATTGATATGATTCCCAATTTCAGATGAAGATGGAGTCGAAAACATTGATATTCCATGAAACAACTGGAAAGAAAGATAGAAAAGCATCCAATTTATTTGATTTAATAGTGAGCAGTGAACAGGCAATTCGTCGAACATCTTAAATGCAACTTAAATATCGTTGGTTCAAATCCACAAATAATTTAAGGTTAGTAATTTCTATGATATAAAAGCTAAAAAGAAGACCCTAGATTACAACACTGCTTCATCCATACCTGTTGGCAGCTTCAACAATCGTGGGGTTTAATCGATCGGAGATGGCAGCTTCAAGTAATCCTTATCATCCCCTACGTATACACAAACAAACCGTAAATTTCATAGGGGTATTTAGTTCAATCACTATAAGAAATCAAACTCCAAGTAATTATCGGAATCTGTATCTTTTTGGTTTGGAGTAACCGAGATCGGGGGTATATCAGTCAACGTTTAGTTCACAAAGAAGCAAACACATTTATCTCTTGCTGTACCGATTGCATAGAAATTCAACACGCAATCTCAAAATCTATAAAGCTACCATCGGTTGTAATAAAAAATTTGAAGCATAAACCTACCTGCTTGTAATCGATTGTAGGGAGGAAGAATGGCGAGACGGCAAAAGAAAGGCCGTGATCGTGTATCAGTTCGATCAATTGGATGCACAATCAGTGAGGTCGTGATCGTGTAATCATCAATTTGATGCGTTCTATCGTGTTTCATCAAGTCATGTAATTTGTTTGATCAATTTGTACGTAATCGTGTTACAGAATGTTGTAGGAGGTTTTGGGTTATTTCCAAGGTTGCAGAAGCTAAGGGCATTTTGGTCTATTTTCTTTTATTTATCTGTTCTAATGTTTTTAAATTAGAAAAATGACTAAAAAACATTTTTGGGCAACTTTGATATTTTAAATGTTCAAGAAGGATAAATATGATATTTAAAGTTTAAGTCGGGTATATATGATATTTTAATATTTAATAAGAACATACGTGAAGTTCTCCCTTATTTTTTTAAAATGACTTTTTTGATAATGTTTAAAAAGCTAATTTGAAAAATATTTTTAAGTTAATCAAACATTATTTTTAATTTATGGGTTTTTTGAAAAATCAATGATCCAAATATCTTTTTAGTGTCGATCAACAGAAGAGGTGAACTAAACGTCAGCAGTCCGCAATTTTTTTTTAAGTCTATAGACTGCTAAAATAAACTGAAATTTAAATAATACGTTGTAATCTTTTTCTTACTAATTTTTTTTGACAAAACACGAGTCTTTTTCTAAAATAAATCAACATCTCAACAACAATGACAACGGTACATTAATATCTGAAGAATATCATAAAACAATTTTCTAAATTAGATTCAACATAAGAAAGTAGGAAAAAAAAACAAGCCCATATTTTGAAGATTATTGCATCAATATTGTTAATACATGTTTTTTTAATAATAATTACACACCTAATTTTATTTTTCCAAGCTTTAATTTTTTTATATTTATGTAATAATTATAAAAACAAAATAACACAAAACAAAACAAAAACAAAGCAAAACAAAAACAAAAACAAAAACAAAACAAAAACAAAAGAAAAAAATGTATTTTTTTTTGCCTAGAAGACATCTTCGAGAAACATCTTTTTGCTCGCAGATGTTGGTCCATGTATTCTTGGAGAAGAGGGCGTACAAACCTTTTGACGTCTGCAGTCTTCTAAAAAACAAACAATCTGCGGCAAATTGTGTTTCGGTTCTTTTATTATGTAAGCAAAAGCAGTCCACTTGCTTTATATTAATGTGAAAAATGGTCCCCTTTGGTTTTTTTCGTAATTTATGATATATATTTAGCTATCATGAAGACCTATTAAAATAATTATCTCAATTAATTGAGAACCAATCACTAAAATTAGGGTTGCTCATTGTGCTGTCTAATGTGTGTGTGTGTTTTTTTTTTCTTTCTAAAAATGCATCCAAAATCGTATAGCTCAATTTTTAGACTGTTAAAACCACATCGTTTGGTTTGTGTTTTAGGTTTGAATTGCGGTATGATTTCTTTGTGGTTTGAGTCGATTAATAAACGACGTACGATTTTTACAATGAGATGACTTTAATGTTGGAAATAGCATCCAATGTCATTAATTGTTGGTGATATTTCTAATAATACCAGGGTCCTTTTGAGTTGCCTCACAATCTGGTAAAAACAAACAATGACACAAATTAAGTGGGAATAATTAGTTTATTAATGTAACACCACGTTACTTTCGGTAAGTAAATTTACTTTAATCGCATTTTGATTTTGATATGAAATAATGTTATAGAAGTTGGATGATTTTGATACATTTAAGATAGAGTTTTGCATGAAAAACGGATAACCCGGGTCGTGTGAATTAATCCGGGTTGAATTGGAAGACTTAAAACAACATTTGAATTCATTTTTGAAGAACCCGTGTCGTGTTGGCCAATCCGGGTCGTGTTGTAGTTGTAAAATTTAACAAATTGGAATCAACGTCAAACCGGAGTGGGTTTTTAAACCCAGGTCGGGGAGGACCAGTGACATCGCGAGCATTCCAGATGACAGGGGAAGAGGCTCGTGAAAAGACTGACATAGTTACAAGTATATTCGCTTTAAATACAATTCCCGTATACATACTATTTGATCCTGGAGCTACACATAGTTTTGTATCAATGTCTCTGATGCCACGTTTGAATATTCCCCTAACTCCTATGGATGAAAGTTTAGAAGTAGCTATAGCTGATGGTAGATATGTATGGGTATCAGAACATATTGAAGGTTGTCAGCTTAAAATCTACGGGACCAATTTCCCTATAGATTTGAAGCCGATGACTACCAAAGAATTTGGAGTAATTGTGGGTATGGATTAGTTGGCGATGAATTATGCCAATATGGATTGTAGAAACAAAAACATAACAGTTTTAACACCTGATGGGAGATGAATTAAAATCCAAGGCGAAAGACCTCGATTGAGAATGCCAGTTATTTCCTTTGCTCAAGCTCGGAGTAATGTTAGTAAAGGATGGACGTCATATTTGGCATATGTAGCTTTGGCAAAACTGAGTCAAGTGGGAAAAGAAAGTGTGAAAATTGTAAGTGAATTCCCTGATGTTTTTCCTGAAGAACTCCCTGGATTACCACCAGATCGACAAATTGAATTTGCAATTGAATTAGTTCCGGGAGCCGCTCCTGTTGCCCGGGCTCCTTATCGATTGGCACCATCAGAAATGGAGGAATTGAGGAAACAGCTGGAAGAACTTCTAGATAGGGGTTTCATTAAACCGAGTTCGTCACCGTGGGGAGCGCCTATTTTGTTTGTTAAAAAGAAAGACGGGTCGATGCGTATGTGTATCGACTACCGAGAACTGAATAAAATCACAGTGAAAAACAAATACCCGTTACCGAGAATCAATGATTTGTTCGATCAACTTCAGGGGGCGTCATATTTTTCAAAAATTGATATGAGGTCGGGGTATCATCAGTTGAAGATTCGAGAATCAGATATTCCGAAGACTGCATTCCGTACTCGTTATGGTCATTATGAGTTTTTGGTTATGCCTTTTGGGTTAACCAACGCTCCGGCAGCATTCATGGATCTTATGAACAGAGTATGTCGTCCGTTCCTTGATACTTTTGTAATTGTATTCATAGACGATATTTTGGTGTATTCTCGAACCCAGGCTGAACACGATGTTCATTTACGCCAAATATTGGAATTACTTCGCCGAGAAAAGTTATACGCGAAGTTTTCCAAGTGTGAATTCTGGCTAAGAGAAGTACAATTTCTTGGACATGTTATTAATAGTGAAGGTGTCAAAGTTGATCCAACAAAGATTGAAGCTGTGATGAAATGGGAACCGCCTCGGAGTCCGACAAAAATACGCAGTTTTCTTGGACTGGCGGGTTACTATAGAAGATTTGTAGAGAATTTCTCTTCGATTGCTGCCCCGTTGACTAAGTTGACCAAGAATGGTGAAAAGTTTGAATGGGCGGAAAGACAACAAGCAGCTTTTCAGAAATTAAAGCAGGCCTTGTGTAAAGCCCTGGTGTTAGCTTTACCGCAAGACGGAGAAGACTACGTGGTTTATAGTGATGCTTCACAGGTGGGCCTTGGATGTGTGTTAATGCAGAAAGGTCGGGTAATTGCTTATGCGTCCCGTCAATTAAAAGAAGCCGAGAAGAAGTACCCGGTAGATGATCTCGAATTGGCTGCAGTGATTTTAGCTTTAAAGCTTTGGAGACACTACTTGTATGACGTGAAGTTTGTTGTCTATACGGATCATAAAAGCCTTAAGTATTTATTTGACCAGAAAGAATTGAATATGAGACAGCAAAGGTGGATGGATTTACTCAAAGATTTTGATTGTGAAATATTGTACCATCCCGGCAAGGCAAATGTGGTTGCAGATGCCCTGAGTCGAAAACAATATCCTTTGAAGATTACATCCGCGTGTATGGGTGTGGCGAGCCGACTACCCGAGTTGATTCGTGTAGTGCAAGAAGAGGCGTGTAAGCCCGAGAATGTAAAAAGCGAAAGGATAGTTGGGTATATAAAGCATCTAGTTGAAAACACTCAACGATTGAAAACCTTTAGAGGCCGTGTATGGGTGCCCAAGCAAGGTGAGGTGCGGGGTTTACTTTTGGAGGATGCTTATTGTAGTAGGTATGTTGTACACCCGGGTAGTACTAAGATGTACCGAACGCTAAAACCTATGTATTGGTTGCCGGGAATGAGTGTTTGACTTGTTTGCAAGTAAAGTCGAACCATCAGAAATCGTATGGCGAAATTCAACCGCTACCAATTCCAGAGAAGAAATGGGATAATATTACAATGGAATTTGTGACGAAACTTCCTCGAACACCACGTGGGCATGATAATGTTTGGGTGGTGGTTGATCGGTTAACGAAATTGGCACAATTTATATCGATTAGTGAAAATTTCAAGATCGAGAAGTTGGCAAAAATATACATTGACGAGGTAATTAGTCGACATGGGTTACCGTCGTCAATTGTATCGGATCGAGATAGTAGATTCACCTCTCGATTTTGGCAGAGTCTTCAAGAGCAAATGGGTTCTAAAGTGTTGATGAGTACCGCATACCATCCGTAAACTGACGGGCAAAGCGAGAGGACCATTCAGACTTTAGAAGATATGCTACGGACTAGTGTGATAGACTTTGGCGGGAGTTGGGAAGATGATCGCAGTCGTTGATGCAATCAAAAATAACCTTAAAAGCACTAATAGCTAGGGCAAGTAAGGGTCGAATCCACGAGGAGCTTATGGTTAACAATCTAGTTCTAACAGATTTAAAAGTAAACAAATTCAGCCAAACAGATACTGCAAAGGGTTTAATTCAATCAGAGAAAAATGTGATCACTCCCGGTTTCAGTTTTGATTCCTAACAATGTATTATATCAGATTTTACTAATTTTGCATTCATTCAGATTACATAGACATAACCGTATTGTTACTGACTAAATATGGGATCAAACTATGTAAAATCCGCACCCTCCGTCCTACACACCACTGTGGATGATTTGGCACGTTGGGGAAGATCACAATAGAGTTGTCTTACACTCAATCAAGCAACAATTTAAGAACAAGTAATGGAATCTAGTCATATGATTTAAAAGCAAACAATCCAAACACTGTGTTCATGAATCTAAAAGGTTCAAATCAAAATACAATACTTGAAAGGAAATCAAAACCTACTCCCGGTTGTCGGTTACTTAGCAAGATACTTATCAAAGTCCCGAAGGTATATTCATAATCAAGCTGTTGGTGGACGTGGAAACCTGAAATGGGGTGCACCAGATCCCAGGTACGCAACAGCCCGAACAGCGGAATATAGATTACAAAAATAGGGACATCTAAGGTCGTGCGGTCATAAAATGCAGTAGGAATCTTTATAGGCAATTTCAAGAACCGGGCCATCAGGGTTCTTTAAACAGGGTATCTCTAGCGGAATTTGTTAGTATAAATAGATGTTGGTTCATTAAGTTTCAACACCCCGCAAAAAACGCTCAATATTCTCGACGTTTTTCGCATTCCCGACCTATTTTCTAACGATTTCAAGATGGCTTCATCATCTTCCGCTTCCGCTTCCGTTGGTACTTCTGGCATAACGCGATCCGCCGATGTTTGGTCGAATTTCGATTATTGCGTTACGAGAGATGGTACGAAAAAAGCTCGGTGCAAGAAATGTGGGAGGTTTTATTCGTCAACGAGCAACTCAACGTTGAGGTCACATAGAGATAGCGGTTGCAAAGCGGTCCAACAAACTAGTACGGATCCGACGCAAACTACAAGTGGATCGGACGGCGCTTTATTTGTTTACGACAACGATGTCGTAAGAGAAGCCTTTGCCAAGTTTGTCATCCAAGAAGCACTTCCATTCGATCACTTCGACAACCCGCGGCTTACAGAAATCATCAAAACGAAACTTCAACCTCGATACTCCGCTGTAAGTCGTACTACTCTTCGATGTGATGCTATTGCACTTTGGGCCAAAGCGAAATCCGAAATAATTGTAGGATTTGCAAACTACAAAAATTCGATTTCGCTAACTTGTGACGTTTGGACCGCCCCCACGGAAATACAAATTCCTATTTAGCCGTTACCGCTCATTGGTTTCATCCCGATAGTTGGCTAATGATGAAACGGACAATAGATTTTAAATTATTTGGTTATCCACACAATTTATGAAAAATATTATTGGACGTTATGGCGGAATATAAAATAGACGATAAAGTCTTTTCTATGTCCCTCGATAACGCGTCAAACAACACAAACGCTATCAATCGAATGAAATTAAGACTAAAACCAATTTTAGATGGCGACTTTTTTCATACCCGATGTGTTGCACATATCTTATCCTAATAAATAAGTAACTCAAAGCCACATGTCATCAACACATTCATTTTGCCACATGTCATTTTCTTATAATTTTAAATTTCTTAAAAAACTAATTGGTTTGAAACGTTTCTAACTCCTTAATGATCGGTTTAATTATCATTCATTTCAAAATTAATTGTTATCATTCAATTTCGAAATCAATTGTTTTTTAATATCATATTATTTTTTTAATGTGTAGAATGATTTGTGAGACAATAAAGAAACAATTGACGTCATAATATTTTGAAGAACGATTCCAATCATAATAGTGAACTGATTGTAGTACCGGTGACATTCTCATAATCAATTATATTTATCAAAATACAAAGTCGTAATAGTAAAATCAAAAGCAAGATGTCACGATACACAAACAAATTTCTTATGCAAAATTATTCATGTTTAGATATTCTTAATTAATAAATTTTTTGTATCATCCCGTGTAATACACGAGTTTTATAACTAGTTATAAATATAAGTGTGCAAGCCGGGCTTCAAGTTTGTGATGATTTACGTACGAAATTTAAAAATCTTTTAAACACAATCTATGACACAAGTAACCAACGACAAGCAAATTACCCTTTTTTTGCACAATGTAACGAACCATGTTTAGGCCCTAACTTTGACACACCCACAAGATGGAACTCAACTTGTTTTATGTTTGAAAACAATTTACGTCAAAAACTCACACTTAATGCTTTTAAGGAAATACTTGTTGAAAAACGTCCATCGGTTTCAATCCCCGAATCGGATTGGAATTTGCTTCAAGAACTAACACATTTTCTACAAGTTTTCAAGGAGGCAACAACTTTGTTGTCGGACGTTTACTATCCCACGAGTCCGTTGGTTTTATAACACTTTGATGGAGGATGCCACAAAACGCCAACGTACTTCCGCCCCAAGTAGCGAATTGGACAATTATATGGCCTCAAACTTTTTAGCCCACTTTACCGTCGAAGAATTTCAAAACTTTGACATTTTGGCTTGGTGGAAAGAAAAGGAAGCGCAATTCCCGATTCTAGCCGCCATGGCCCGCGATTACTAACCGTCCAAGCTTCCACGGTAGCTTCGGAATCCGCTTTTTCTTTTAGTGGCAGGGTCATCACGGAAAGAAGGTCCAAACTCACGGCCGAATCGATGGAAGTATGCGTTTGCTTGAAGGACTACTTGGATGGCGTCGAAAGGATACAACATTGCGTTTCGCTCGAAGGGCCGCTTTTACCACTGGTGGAAGAGTATATCCACGAAGAAGAAGTTGCAATGGGGATATCACCTCCAACGACCGAAGTTGACGAGGGTGAGCTTGAAGAATTTTCGGATTAAAAGCGTGGGCAATGCTTAAAGATTTGAAGACGACAAAGTGGAAGACTATAATTCCTACTATTATTATTATTATTGACGTTATGTAATTTGAATTTTAAAACTTTGGTATTTCTAGATGAAGACTATAATTCCTAGTTTATGTAATGTGTTGGAGATTGACCTAGGTTATTCGATGTTGAACCTAGGTTATTCGAAAACTATAATTCCTAGTTTTTTATATTTACGTAATTGGTCGTTGACGTTTGTTTTTTTCATTTCAAGTTCAATCAATGTTATTCAAGTTCAAACAATGTTGTTTTTTATTTTATATCATAACCAAAGACAATATAAATTTTTATGTATTTTTATAGTATTTTTTTAGTATTTTTTTAGATTTAAAACATCAAAATCGGTTTTTGGACCGTTTAACCGGAACCGGTTATATAAAAACCGGTTTTAACCGGAACCGGAACCGGAACCGGAACCGGAACCGGAACCGGTTATACCGGTTATAGCTTTCACATACAAAAAACCGGCCAAAACCGGTCCGGTTTTAACCGGAACCGGTCAAGACAAAACTGGTTATCAAAAAAACCGGTTCTCAAAAAAACCGGTATGTGTGCACCTCTACTTCTGTCTTACATCTTTTTTCGCCCCTAACATCTTTCTTTCTTATGTATTCTTTCATCTGCTTATGGTTAGGGATGAGATTTTGGTCCCATAAAATCGAACCAACCCGCAATCGTATACCTTTCTCGGGCCGGTGCCTATTTCTTCTAATGTTGTTAAATCGGTACCGGTATCTTATACCAATTCGGTACATAAAAAATCGATTTTTTCTGGGATCTGGACCGGAATTTAGAAAGGATTTTTTCATGCAAATCCATAATACCCTAAATTAATGGCCTAAACGACTAAATAACTAAACCTACTCTGTTGTTGGTATACGACTCACAAACCAAATCTTAAAGTCACGCCTAAACTAATTGTGCGAGCGGGAAGCAGAAGGCGTCACAAAGTAAGATTACAACTTGCGTGAAAAATACATAAAAAACAGGAACTAAACAACATTGGTGAAGCCGTGAAGATTGATGAAGCAAGGTTGCGACTAGATAACATTACTTTGTATAGATAACTTTAGGATAATTAGGTCATTTTAGGTAAAAGATGTTGTAATTGATTCTCACATGTTCTTCCCTGATAAAGCTGCAGATTTGACAATATTATGTCCTTCTTATCTTGTTGGTATTGAGATGATCACCTCCTCTATCTATATAACTCTTATAATAGAGTGTCATTCAAATCATTATGGTTCAATGTAAGCTATTTCCTTGCACCATAGTCATTTGAAACTCCCTCAACCCCTCAACTTTCAACTAATTAACATCTACCATTAAAGAGTTTCTCTAACTTATATCTTAAATCCATATTAATTTGAAAAAAACGTAATTACATGAAAACTATATATTAATACTAAACTCTTCAACTTTTATCTAATTAATCACTAGAACTCAATAGTTTTATAAATTATTGTACATAAGTACTTCTTACACCTATTGCTTAGTAGAGATGTAAATAGTTCACATAACAAGATCCTGTTGTTAGAGTTTAGAAAATAGCATACAAGGAATTACGATTTGAGGACACATAAAACTCTACACCGGGCATGTGTATATTTGTATGGAACGAGAAAGAAATACGTGACTTTGAAAGATGTCATTTTGTATAAGTCAACCTGTTTGTTACTAGTTTTTTTATTGTTCGTTTTGTGTTCTTAAGAGCTACGATGAAGATTATGGGTTCAATTAATGTATTTATGAATACCGACATGTATATGAAATATGAAGATGTTAAATGTAAGTAATTATGAACTTGATCATTTTTTTTATTTCTTATATGTATTTTTCTTGACGAATACGAAACACAAATTGAATTTTTTTTGTTACAAAGATTAAACGATATATAACCTTATACTATATTAAGTTGATTTTTATATATTAAACTTCTTTTTATTTCACTCTTAATGTCAACTCCTTAGTTTTTAACATAATATACCTTTTTATTGGTTTTATATCGTTGTATGTAAATCATCACCGTTTTAATGTCGCAGCCTTTGAATAATTGATATAATATACTTTATTTGTTAATTTAAATATAATGTTAAAGAGAAAACTTATAAGTTTTAAATTAAACATAAAATGAAATACAAAGACTAATTTTTAAATAGTTAAAACCTTTTAAATATAAAACCTAAAATTGTAATGCCAAATTAATTAAAACATTGTCCACAATCTATTTTTTATAAGCATGCAAACTTTTTAAATATAAGCTTTAAATATGACTAACAATAATAATAGTTAAAAAGTATATTAAATTAAAATTACATTGTTACCTTACAAACAAAAAACAATGGTTGATATTTGAAATAATAATAATAATCAAAAATTAGACAAATAAGTTATTTTTAAATTGATTAACCATAACAATAGTTAAAAATAATACTAAATAAATATTATATTTAAAATTGATTCACGTGCAACCCGTAGGTAAATATCATTGAAAGGATGTCATTCTAATATATGTTCACCTTAATTAATTAATCATACATATAGTTAAAAATAATACTAAATTGAATATAATATTCATTTTTTTTCACACGCAACATATGAGTACAAACGTTTGAGATTAAATGGTTTTAATAGATCTCTATATTATCGTATAATTCAAAATAGTTACAATGTTTTGTATTGAATTATAATAAAAATTATTATTTTAATGTTAATAACAACAAAATACTTATCTTTAATAACATATATTTATAAATATTTTAACTACATAATTGTATACTGTACTGTGCAACACGCGTGAATTCGCCTAGTTATATATATATATATATATATATATATATATATATATATATATATATATATATATATATATATATATATATATATATATATATATATATATGATCAAATGTGGACTACAAGTATTGTATGAACGTATGACCAAATATGGAATTTCCGATTAAAATAATCTACGATTTTAGATGCAGGGGCCTAATCGTAAATATATAACAATTAATAAATTAGTTTTTACAATTAAACCCTTAGAAAGGGTATTTTAGTCTATTTATTGATAATTAAAAAAGGAAATATCCAATTTATCTCCTAATTTGGTGGGAGATTTATTTAATATTTATTTATCTAATTCTATAATATTTAAACCTACATTATGATAAATATTTACTGCAGTTCAATTAAAAACACATGCATTTGTTCATTTTACGATGATTAGATGTTATTATTCTATTCTTAAAGAGTTTATAAAAAATTTTGTGAATTAACATTCTCAGAGAATATTAGTGCATGCATTATCAAAAATAAGCATTTGCATCGATCTAATAATCTTTTTATTGCAATATTGACATATTCTCGTGAGAATCATGTAAAAAATGCAATTCTTTTTAAGAATATGTGTGTTTTTATAACTATTCTTAATGAATAAGCATTTTAAAATAATAGACATTCTTAAAGAATAAAGCAAAATTACATTCATTCTTAAATCTGTTACAAGTACGTTCTATAAGAATGAAAAAGGAATCGACGTTAATAATATCATTTAAAGAAAAAAAGACATTGTTGACAGAAATAGTAGATATTCTTGGAAGTAATAGGAGATATTCTTGAATAGTAAGGCGCATTCTGAAAGAATTTGTACCCAGGAACTACTCGATAGGTAGCCACGCCCAGTTCGTTCTTGGTAAAATGAAGATCCGAATGGCATATTCCGCAATACAAGACTTTAAATCTCATGTCTTTATCCCTTGTAGATCTGTTACAAATCAATTAGAGTGTGTTTGGTATGATGTAATGGGATGACAAGTGAATGGAATGTATTAGGTAATGGTATGGATAATTACCATTCCATTGTTATGTTTGGTTACTCTATTGGAATGTAATATTAATCCATGTTATTTGGTAGTAAGAAATAAACAAATTACTGGAATAAAAATCATTAAGATGACAAAGATAAAACTAACATAAAATATTAAAACACATATAATTTATAAATTTCCCAACATTATCCAATTAAAAGTGATAGTAAATATATATTATGAATCAAGTTGTGCTTTCAAGAATACAGATGAGCAAACAACATGCTTTGAAAGTAAAAAAAATAATACTTGTGAAATAAACCTTCATTGCATATTACAATACACAGGAAAAATGGCATTCATAAAAAATAATATTATTCTTGTATATATCCGATTACAATACACAAGAAATTTATAGCAAGACACAGTTGCAACCTAACTTAAATCACAAGAAAGTGGAATAAAACGCACAAGAAAAACATACAACAAGAACACTTAATTCATAAAAAAGGAAATAGCTACTAACCTTCGAATCTGTCGACCCGACTTGAAAAATACTTGTGGAAATAAACCCTTCATTGCAGATTATTCGATAAGCCTGGATTTAATCAATTGAAAAAAAGGCTTCGATGATAGTGGTATATATAATCGATTGCAGCCCTAGTTTATAGAAATCAGTTTTGGAGATGATTTCGTTTTGCAATTAGGAGGGAAATCGGTAAAATACGCTGCTGATTTGCCTACGATCGTGAAATACGTGATTATCATGAAGGGCAAAAGCGGAAGTTAGGTTATATAGCAGAAGAGGTGTCGATTGGAAATCTTTGTTCGAAGCGTTCTATTGGGGAAGATGAAGATCATACAGACCGCAAGTTGGAGCACCTTGATGATCGAATTTCAAATTTGATTTTTGATGGATGAGGGTGAACGTATAAGAAGAGAGGAGAGAGAAAGAGAAAGAGAAAAAAAGGGAATGCGATAATCTTGGTGGAGATTAGGTGTAGTTTAAGAGTAGATTAGGTTTACCGTTCTAAAAAAACTTAATTAGTAGATAAAATTAAAATATAAATATGTAATTATTATGTTAATTTTACCATAGTGCCCTTTAGAAATGAGTGGCTGAAATTAAGTAATACATTCACATAATAATTGATGTTCATACATGAAGAGATATATATATATATATATATATATATATATGAATATGTTCAAATGAGAACCACTAAGGCTATGTTTGGCAGACTAACTGAAAAACTAGCGGTAGCTAGAAAACTAACGACTAACTGAAAAACTAGCTGAGCTGAAAAACTAGCTGATAATAAATGACGTTTGGTAAAAACTAACTGATAAAAGTAGTTGGAAATCGTAAAATGACATAAAAGGACATGCACAAAATTAATCCAATATTATAAGAAAATGAAGTATATCCAGTGTGAGGGTAAAATGGGAACATTTTGAAACCGCTACTCAAAACGTTACTATTAGTAGCGTTTAAAAAACCTAGCTTGTTAGCTAAGCTTATAAGTTAGTTTTTGGATTCCCAAACATGTCAAACTAAAAAGGCTCGAAAAAAACGTTAGTTTATACGCTAGCTGTGGCGCGCCAAACATAGCCTAAAAGGTTAAGAACCATGAGAACCGATATTCACACATTAAGAATCATGTTTTTTTTTTTTGTTTTTTTGTTTGTTCACACTTGTTTATTATGTGAAAATACATCAAACTTAATAATTTTTCTTATTTTTTAATATGTTTTACAATATTCACAACATAATAAAATTTATAGTTATTAAACTTTGAATACTATAACGTAATAAAAAATACAATATTATTAAACTGTGAATTAGTGGTTCTCAACCTTTTAGTGGTTCTCATTTGAACACTTCCCTCTATATATATATATATATATATATATATATATATATATATATATATATATATATATATATATATATATATATATATATATATATATATATATATATATATATATATATATATATATATATATATATATATATATATATATATATATAAAACCCATCCTACCCCTCTATATAATATTTGATAACGAAATAATTGATTAATAGACAACTATATATAGTTTAATGAGCTTGTTAAGGCATGTTTCATAAATCGGTTCCAACATTACAGTAACCGGAACATCGATACTGGCACCGGTTTAGCTTGTCCTGTCTGGTTCTTGGTCCATGTATATGTCATTATTCGGTCCCGGTTCCAAACCGGGTCGATTCCGATCCGGGCCGGGTCGATTCCAATGATCATCTCTGTTGGTTGGTTATCGAGCTTCGAATTTCAAACTCAAATCTCACGTGGATAAACTTGCAGAGAAAAGAAAAACAGCTTTCTAATGTAAAATGAAAAGTGTACCGAATGTTGCAGGAAGAAGGCTTGCTTTTAATTAAAATAAAGAAGGCCTATATATAGCCCTTCCATACATCATGTGGGAACTAGGAAAGAAACAATAAAATACTAGTCTAATCCTAAAAACCTAAAAACCTGGTACATGACTTCTTCACTTTCAAAGTGAACCTAATACTCAGCGTACACATTTTGAATTAGTCAAAGTCCTCTACCAACCCTTTCTATTTAAAGTAAAACTATTAACTAAAACACATAAAATCATAAATACCAAATAAACAAACCTTCCATGATTAACAACCCATGATTATCGTCAAGATTACCCAACACTTACCCTCTTAATATTGACATTAATCTGTTTCCTCAAAGTAGTGTCGGCTCATCATCATCTTGAATCATATTAACTTCTTCTTTTGTTTCTTTCTTAGGACACTCAGTTGCATAATGTCCATATTCTTGACAATTATAGCATTTAATATGCCGTTTATCTCTATACATACCTTGGTCCCTTCGGTCTTCATTGCATTGGAACCGGCCATCTCGACCTCTACCACGACCTCTCCCTTGAACTTGACCTCGTCCTTGTCCAAATTGTTCTTGATCAAAACTAGTGTGCTTGGTTCTCTATTCCCATTCCTCTTTTGATAGTAAGAGTTTGCTTTGATCATTATCATCTTCATCAAAAACTTCAATCCTCTCTTTATATGCCTTCAACCTCCCCACAGCTTCCTCAAGTGACATATTCTCTATCTCTGAGTATTGCTCGATCGATGAAACAATCTGCAAGAATTTCTTAGGAACCGAATTTAGCAATTTTCTTACCACTATCTCATCTTACAAACTAGACGTGATACTCTTGAATTTTGTAGCAATCTCACTAAGTTTGCCTGAAAACTCATCAATCGTGTCACTCTCTTTCATCTTCAACATTTCTAGCTCGGTTCTAAGTGTTTGAAGTCTTGCTTTTTGAACTCTTTCGGCTCCCAAATACCGCACACGAAGTGCTTCCCACACGTCTTTTACATCTTTATGCTTAGCTAATTGAAGCAATATGTCTTCGGGTAGAGTTTGAAACACAAATGCTCTTGCAATTTGGTTTTTCCTTGCCTTGACCGCTCCTCCCTTTACCGGATCAATCGCTTCCCACAAACTGTATGCTTGTAGGATCGATTCCACCATAATCGACCAACTCGTATAGTTTGCAGCTGTTAACTAACTTGGGGCATTGCAACGGGATGCTACTACCTTGATTGCTTACGGGTACAATCGTACCTGTTCCACCGGAATTTGTCGCCGACATTGTGTCTAACTCGATCCTTTCTTGATTTTCTTTCTCACTTTGACTAGCTTCTCCACAGATTGCTTGTCTTCTTGGTTCACCTAGGACCACACAGCCTTCAACTCACACAAATCAATCTTCACAAACTCTATCACACAGATACAATTTTAATCACATAAATTTCTGGTTTGAACTCGGCTCACACAGAGCTTTGTTCGTCTGTCATTGAATTGCAACCGGTTCACATAGAACCTCTTCTAGAGATCCCACGTTTGAGCCTAGGGCTCTCATACCAAATGTTGGTTATCAAGCTTCGGATTTCAAACTCAAATCTCACGTGAATAAACTCGCAGAGAAAAGAAAAACAGCTTTCTAATGTAAATTGAAAAGTGTACTGAATGTTGCAGGAAGAAGGCTTGCTTTTAATTAAAAGAGTAAATTACAATAATGGCCCATGTGGTTTGCATGAAATTGCAATAATCGACCAATTTTTTAAAAAACCTCGAAAATGGTCCAATTTAAAGATCAAGTTGCAAGAATGGTCCAAAGGTCAGGTTAAAAGACAATTTTACCCTTTTTCATTTATTTTTCATTTTTATTTAACTGTATAATTATTAAATGAATTAAAAAAAAAAACAATTCCAACCCCACCCCACCTCTCTCTCTGCTCGTCTCTCTCCCTCACGTTCACTATCGTGGCAACTGAAGCAAAAATTAACAGGAAAAATCGTTTGATTTTTTTTTTGATTTCAATTTCAGTTAATCATATTTCGTTTGCGAAGCTGATGGCGGAGATAGATTATCCGGTGAGCATATAGGAAGCTGGCTCGGTTGAGGAGTATCTTGATTACACCATTAACTTGTTGGAACTTCTGAATGTGACCAGTCATCATGGATCGAGTGCCACAACAAAACCCCAACGACGTTGTTTGATCCGTCTCTCTCATCTTCTTTCTCTATCCTCCCCTGTAACCATCTTATTTGCAAACCACGAGTTCCCGATTTCACTCTTCCGACCACTTGTGACCAAAATCGCCTTTGCCACTACTCTTATTTCTATGCCTTCGAGAACACATGTAAACTACCGATTTTTGGATGAAAATTGAAAGCTTCGAGAACACATAAAACCTGTGTCTTCTGTGAGCTTTAAATGGAAGAAAACAGGGTATTCTAACCAGTTAACGTTTACGTTAGTCTCCAAAACTTTTTTTTTTGTATTTCCAAGATACAATTTGTTTTCACTTTTTCTACTGTTAGTATTCATGTGGAGCATTTGAAATTTACATGGCTATTATTCTAGTTATTGTTCTCCGCCTTGGATTTATTACTTCCATGGCTACGGTTGTGGTGGTTGTACTACAAGAATCATAAGTAATACTACTAAGATATTCTTGATTTTGGTTGGGTGATCTTCTTGTTGGGCTGTGGCTGAGGAGAGGAAGAGCTTCCCTGAGAGGTGGAGAAGGTGGCGACGATTGATAATATTGAGTGAAATTAGAATAAGAAAGCGGAGGAGCTGGAACAGGAGACAAGTAGTGATAGTTAGGGTTAAGACTGAACCAAGATCCATTGTAGTAAGTGGCGTAAGGGTGATCGTTGCTCATGTTTGCAAAAGGATTCACCGACAACAGATTCCGGTTATGATTGATGGTTTTAAGATTGTTTGAAGGAAGAAACGGGGGTTTCTCCATCACGGAACGACCCATGATTTCTTTAACAAGTGCCATGGAAGCTATAGATTCTTGAGAGTGGAGTGGTGGGGAAGAAAAGAAAGGAGCGAGTGTACAGTAGAAACGGGTTTTGAGTGTATATATATACAGGAATAAAGTGGATTTGGTGACGACGATGGTTTATATCACTGGTCACTTTTATAATTTCCACATTCTTGATTCAAGCTGAAGTGAATGTTTGATTTGGGGGTAACAAGCTTCTCAATTAAACTCCAAACCGATTTTCCGATCGACGAAAAACATTTCACAAAGAAACCTGTTGTTGTAATCTTGGATTCAAATAAAGATTTGTCGGAAGCACAGAAGACGTAGTAGTGGGGAAGGGGTGTTGTTGAACCTCTGGCTGAGGGAACAAACCCAAGAGGGAGGGAGAGAGAGAGAGAGAGAGAGAGAGAGAGAGAGAGAGAGAGAGAGAGAGAGAGAGAGATGCAGGGGTGGGGTGGGGTATTTTTTTTAAATTACTAAAATAAATAAAACATTAAAATAAAATTGAAAAAGAAATTAAAATGGGTAAATTGGTCTTTTTACTTATTGTTACTTATTTTTGGACCATTATTGAAAGTAAATCGGAACACGTGGACCATTTTCGAGGTTTTTTCAAAAGTTGGTCGATTATTGAAAATTCATGCAAACCACATGGACCATTATTATAATTTACTCTAATTAAAATAAAGAAGGCCTATATATAGCCCTTCCATACATCACGTGGGAACTAGGAAAGAAACAATAAAATACTAGTCTAATCCTAAAAACCTGGTACATGGATGACTTCTTCAACTTTCAAAGTGAACCCAATACTCCAACGTACACACTTTGAATCGGTCAAAGTCCTCTACCAATTAACCCTTTTTATTTAAAGTAAAACTATTAACTAAAACACATCATACTAACTAAACAAACCTTCCAGCATTGCACTTAATTAACAACCCATGACTATTGTCAAGATTTCCCAACAATCCCTACTTATGATAGTTTACATTTTCATTGAATCTTTAGGATAGTATTATTTGAAAACATCTATTCACGAAGCACATGACACACAACACGACTATATTATTCAATGATAATTCATTTATTTATATTGGATAGGACCATTACATAAATTGAACTGAGAATGAGGCTCATAGGAACTAAAAAAATAAATAGAATTATACAAAAAAGAAGGGGTCTATTCAACATTTTTCTCTTGTGCAGCTTATATCCTCTCACCCTTTTCAGCATCTTTCCTTTTTCCTTGGAGACATGGACCGTTGCTTAAAATTTAAATATCGATAAATAATGAACATAATGATAATATTTTTTTCTTTATTATAACTTATTCTTTATATTTATAGAAATGACTGTATTTGCAAAGATGCTAGTATTAGATGCCTTTGAGCACTTGCTTGCGATAATCAGCTAAAGCCCACATTGGGTATATATTCCTGTACAATGCATAGTGCAGCATGCAGTTCTTCAAGAACACTCCAGCTATTTCCTGAAAAATATAGAACAGTCGTTTTAATCATTTACCGTTATTTTCCTTTCTTTCTTTTAAATATACTTAATTGAACCTCTTTTCCGTTACCTGTTGTGGAAAATCACCATTTTCCAACTGAGAATTAATCAACAACTTGGCTGCTTTGTGTAGGGGTGTCGGGTCTCTCTCCATCTGTATGTTTTGAACAAAATATGTGGTATATTACAAACTACAAAAGATAACAAACATTAATATTATTGTATTTAGGATCAAAATAAAAAAGCCGACCTGTCGAGAATGAATCAGTCCCATCATAGCCCATGCAGTATGTACCAAGTTAGACCGGCCTCCTTCCAGGGGTACGTATTTCTGTTCATAGAACAATAAAGGATTATATATTTTCTTATTATCTTACTTAAAACAAGTTTTTATGTGGTAATGTTACCTTTTCTGGACAGGACTTGTAGCTTTCACCCCAACCGCCATCTTCTAGTTGTGTTTCCAGTAGAAATTTGACAGCTTTTCGAATTGCTAGACAATTTTCAAATGTCTTACTAACAGCTGTCAGTCCTCCAAGAGCAAACCATGTAGCATATGTAAAACACACACCCCAGTTTCCATACCTAATATGCCCAAAGTTATTCATGATAATGGTTTTAAAAGTCCTATTCTAATGAAAAAAGAAGAAAAATAAACAAAAAACAAACCATGAACCATCTTGCATTTGTATTTTCTCTA
This sequence comes from Cichorium intybus, assembly GCA_023525715.1. Taxonomy (NCBI): domain Eukaryota; kingdom Viridiplantae; phylum Streptophyta; class Magnoliopsida; order Asterales; family Asteraceae; genus Cichorium; species Cichorium intybus. Next base: position 32,588,281 of record CM042017.1, on the reverse strand, counting down.
TGTATCCACTTGCACCTGTAAGGAAACTTTCTATCTCTTTCCTCCTGTGTCCAGGGTATAACTTTTTGAACAAAACTAGGGCTTGCATTGCTGATGATGTGCACTCAACATACCTATCCAAGAAATTTCATAAGTCTCTTGAAGGGTAAAATGGTCATTTACTTATGTAGGAGTCTTACTCGTGCTCAATGACGATGTCAGCTAAGAACTCTGTAGGATTGAGAATCTCCAACCATTCTGATGAAGCTGCTGGCTCCCATGCTGCTAGCCCACCGTTTTTGCTCTATTTTAACATGAAAATCAAATTAATTTGTCATCAAAGGGTTTTCTTAAAGTGTTTTCAATTAATGGAATGACAGAAAATACGCACTGACCTGTAGGGAAAGTATTATGCTGACAGCATCATTGAGTTGCTCAGGTTTCATTTTCTCACCAACGGTTTCAGGTGGCATTGTTGAGAATAGGAGACAACACTAGGTAAAACAGTAATTAGACCATAAGAACACACCTTTTGAAAATGCCCGATAATGGACATCTTGAAAGATTAATGTGTGTCATACCTTTAATCCTTCAGCAGTAGAGTCAGAAACTTGCCATCCATGGTCTTGATCTGAAAAAGTCCATGACCCTTTTGAAATATGTCTGTGCATACTTTTAAAGTCACCAGAGGGATTATCTTTAACCTAAACAAGAAATTTCGAAATATAATTAGGATTAATTAAATAAAATAAATAAGTCAGTAAAAGGTTTATAAAATTGTTCTATTAGAGACCTGTGAAGCTTTAATAAATTCGTGTCCTTTCATTAGAGTAGACCCAATTTCTTCGGTTAGATCAGCAGCGAGGAGAGCTTGGATGGCAAAACCAGCATCCCATGCTTGACTGCCAAAACTCTGTTTTCATAATTATAACATGAACACTCAGCAATTATAGAAACCAACTTTTAGAATTATGAAATTATGTTTTTATTTATGATGGATTATTGTATGACCTGCATTTTCATTCCATCTTCAGCAACCCAAATATAATCCGGGATTCGGGCAAGATGCTTTTTAAAACAAACACCATTTGGATCTTCAACCCAGCATGCAAGCATACATAGTGCCTGCAAAAAGGTGAAATATTTTAATACTTGTCTTTCTTGTTCCTGCTTTCTACTTATGGATAAAATGCAAGAAATAGTAATGTACTTTGGTTTATTTGTGTATTATAGTATTGTCATCTCTATGTATTATGGCATCATACTTGCAATGTACAATTGTAATGAGAGGAAATGGAAGTAGGATGCTATGATAAAAAAAAATCAATGAATATACATTGTTATTTCGTGCACTTAATCCGTGTACTTATTATTCGTATAACCGTGTGTATGTATGTGGTAGCTTATGGTTAAATAAGTTATTAAATTAGCTAACCTTTTCCACTGCACCAATTGTGATATATCGGCTGCTCTCATCTTCATAATGAATATGATTCATTGTTGTATCGAGTGCTTTTTGGCGTAGCTTATTTAATGGCCAACAATTTAGTAGAGGCTCGGTGCAACTATACAAACCATCCCACATTAAATCTTGTAGTAATGGATGAGGATAGTATAAATCTTCCTGAAATCATAAGTTGGATAGGCATATAATTAGAAAGTCCGTCAAGCATTATGCAAATAAAATATTATAAATAATGGAAAAGGTTAAACACAAGATATAGCAATGTACTTTTGTTGATTTTTTTATCAAACCATCTTACTTTCATTTCTTCCTATTGCAACATTGTACTTTGAAAATCTACTCGGTTTTCGCAATATTTGCTATAATATAAGAAAAAAGTTTGAAAGTACAATGCTACAATTGGGTAGAATTTTCAAAGACAGCGATGTAATAGAGAAAAATGAAAGTAGGATGCTATAAGACACAATAAAAAAGTACATTGTTATTTATTTATAAAGTAAAAATCTCACCTTTGCACACAAATGTCGTATGCTCTTCCAGTTGATCTCATTGTAGGGCTGTAAATAGAGTTCATCTCTAAGTTCAAGAATTAAAGGAGTAATCGGACCCACAAATCTTTTTCCATATAGGTATGACATTGGCATGTATACCAACCGACAGTAGCACCACATTTTCGCTGCATTAATTAAATTAAAATTCATTTAGATTTATCTACATACGCAAGGGCCATTAAAACATACCCTAACCTGGATACATCGGAAGGAAAGAAGGGAGGATCCAAAACTCCGGGGGCATTGGGTTGCTCCCTGCCCACTCGCACACACCAAGTATCTAAACCAAAAAATATAATATAAGTTGTTTCATATAAAATATAAAGTATATATATACACACACAAAAGAAAAAAGAAAAAGTTGATGTCTTACTGAAAGCCATGTTTTGCCCCATGATGGAATGGCGGTGACAGAGCCGTGATCCAGGATCCATTTGCGGGCTTTGGTGCATGCACCATTCAGACCACCATCCAGACCTTCTCCTAAGAGCCGCATACAGATGTAACTCAAAGTTGTCCCAAACATGGTGCTATGTCCCTCAATGTGAAATCCCCACCCACCATCTTCATTCTGTCAATTCCATATAATTTTTTATAATTTTTTATTGTTAAAAAAAGGACACTCGAATTACAAAACTTCGTTACCTGATGACAATACAAATAGCGTAAAATTTCTTTTCGATGTTCTTCAGGGAAAACAACGTTAAGATGACCAGTAATATACAAACATACACAACCAACGGTTGCATGAAATACAATGGCCCCGCATTTTCAGCAGGCCAGTGACCATCACTTGCCTGCAAGGCTGCAAAAAAGTTCACAGACCTTCTCAACGTGATTGTAGCTTTTTCATATGATATCTCTTCAGAATCCTCTATTTTCGCCTGGGGTATCGTCTGTTTGAATTCCTTCTCTTTTAAAAACTACACATATTTATAAAACATATTTAGTAGGTTATACCAAAATGTATACTAATGATCTGAGTTTCTAATTTAAAAAATGACCTGCATTCGCCAAAGACCATCACTACTAGGCTTGACTTCGTGTCGATGGTTCCAAAAATCGGTTCGAGCCTGTTCAACCTCGGCTCGGTCTTCTGGGGTTCCATGGTTCGGGTCAAACTCCCATATTTGTCTCCCGATAAAGGTGTTTGTGGAGTAGAGGTATGGATCATTGCCTCCTTTTGCTATCTTTAATCTCCACATCTTTTCTTTTGTTATGAAACTTTAAGTGTATGAAAAAGATGAAAATATTGTGAAAACGTGTGATGGGGTGTAGGTGTATTTATAGTAAGTTATGAGAAATGTAGAATGTAAGTTTATGATACTGGATTTCAAGTTTTCATGCTGGTGTGAAATTAAGGTCCACATAGTTGGGCTATTATCTTAGAAGAAGAGGTTAAAGTCGAATAGATGCCAAATCATGAATCTTTATTACCTTTGGTTAAAATGGGGCATGAACTAGGGGATAAACTTAAAACAAAAAACATGTCTTATATTATCAATAGTTCAGTAAATGAATTAAGTAAAACACTTAATTAACTATCATTACTTTGGCAACCTCGCCATTTTTTTTATTAATTTTGGTTAGCTTAATCAAACCAGAAAAAAAAAAAAAAAAATCGGTTTTTGAGTTCGTTCATTTTTCATGATTTCATTGCCGGATGGTTAACCAGAGTAAATATTTAGGATATTCTTGTTATACATTTATTATTGAAGCCTGCGAACATACTCAGTCGAACGTTTTTGTACACATCCTTTAAGATATTAATTTTATAATTTTACTTTTTGATTTTGTATGTTTTTTACCTTTTTTGGATTTTGTTATTTACTTTTCTCAAGTTTATTCTAAGATAACAAAATAAAACATAAACAATTTTGCTACCAATAGTTAGTAAGTTTAACCTTTTCATTTTGGAACTTCTAGGATGTGTTATTTAAAGAGTGTATTTATTAATTGGAAAACAGTTAGTTTGTTAATGTTGAAGATTCTCCAAACCAGATGTATGCATATAGGATTCTGTTAACACGGTTGTAATCATCAACTAATAATAGGAAATAACGATTACGTACGTGATGGTGTGGGAGGTGTGGTTGGTCCACATAATCTCCATGTACAAGTTCTAGTCTAGTCGCTACTTTATAGCTTGTTTGTGTAGGGTGCGAGTTTCTTGCATCCTTTCCAACCAAACAACATTTGGATGGTTGTGTGGGTTGTCGATTGTAGGTAAACTGATTGCCAACTCGTTATCAGACATGCATTTTAATGTCGGGAAGTTTACGTGTCAAAGACGATCATGCCAACGTATCATGAAGACTACTCGAATTTGCTTCAGAAACACCGTGACTTGAGTTCATTAAGCTCAATCTTATATAGACAGCGACTTACATTTAAGGAGTTTGCTTGGTTTTTCGTGTACCCATAGCCATGACCCATACATGAAAAGCAGGCCACTAGGGGTGTTATTCGGTCGGTTTTATCGGTTTTCGGTTTTATGGGTTCGGTTTATCGGTTTTTTAGCATCTTAAAACTAACCATAACCAAACCAAATAAAGTTCGGTTTTGGTTTATTCGGTTACGGTTTAATCGGATCGGTTTACCGGTAAAACCAAATAACTTTCGTAAGAAAAAATAGACATAGACTTAAAAAACAAAACTCACTAATTGAAGCCTCCTATCAAGTAAGGCGTGTAAGTCAACTTTCTATTGAATGGGGCGAGGAGGGCAACTACTGAAGGGCGATCTCGGCTGAAAGCAAGCTTGATTAGGGGTAAGGCAACAGGGCTTAGTACGAAGACTAGGAATGGGATCGATCGGAGAGACTTCTTTGATCCTTTACCTTATTATAGTAATTCAGTGCTACCGAATCGCCTTCTAGACAACTCACTAATTGGGCTTACCGGTTTAACTTTTGAAAGAAAAAATGGGATCGGTTTACCGGTTTAATGGTCGGTAACTGAAGTATGACTAATCTATAAAGAGGAAAAAAGGGACGGTAAAAAAAGAGACGATCTCAAAAAGTCAAATGGGTATATGTCGAATTGGACTAATTGAGTTTTATACATATATAATTCATTGTAACTTATTAACGATCGTAACGAGTTATAAAAATTTCCAATTAACAAATATATAATATATATGAATTAAGATATAAAATATTAATTTATAAAAATAAAATATAAAAATATATATTAATTAATAATTTATTCGGTTTTTCGGTTTAACCAAAATAATTAAAATTTAACCAAAATGAAACCGAATAAAGTATTTTTATTCGGTTAACCAAACCAAATTAACCGAAAACCAAATAACCCAAACCAAACAACCTAAACATCATTCGGTTCGGTTTGGTTATTTGGTTTCGGTTTTTTCTCACACCCTACTGGCCACCACCTTCCACGAATTGTCTCAGGCTCATTATGTTATTCCAGAAGCTTGGGATAAAGTACACATTCTGTTACACAAATTTCTTGCTTTTTTCCATAAGAACATGATGGATCCTTTTCCTTTTATCAGTACCTTCGAACTGTCCCCAAATTTGACAAAGCTTGTATTGTTTGATTAAGATCCCTAAATTTGTCTTTGTCACTGGTCATATGGTTACTTGCTCCATTGTCTTAATACCAAATTTTTGAGCCTTTTGGACGATTAAGTGAGTTACTTAAATTTGGGGTTATTCCATCCTCATTTAAGTATACTTTTTCATGGTGGCTATACTACCATTAACATAGCCAGTTCTTGGTTGTCTTAGCCTTGAGCAAGATTTGGTTTTAGATTCCGTTCTCATCGTGGCAGTTTACATTCAACCACATAGTGACTAAAACCCTAACAATTGTAACATTGGACCTTGGTTTTGTCTTGATTGGTACTAGTGCCTCCACCACCTTCACAATGTTGGTGGGAACCGCCTCAACCTCGACTGCAAGAGTTTGATCCTCCTGAACGAGTATATTACGTTGCACTTTTACACCATGTTATTTGACTTATTGAACCATTCTTCGTAGGCCAATAGAATCTTTCTTTCATCACTTTCAGTCTGCCATACACCCTTTCGGTGGGTGTGAGTCTCTCAATTACTACCTGTGATTGATGGAATGTCCCTAGTTTAAGGGATATTTGAAATTGCTACTATAAATAGTACCTTTGTTGTATATTCCTAAAATACCTTCCTCTGTTTTCTCTATATATTGTACCTTTGTTGTTAAGTTTAATATAGAAGAAATTTACAGAATTTTGTCATGGTATCAGAGGATGATCTTGGACCATCTACTCTTTGATTAGGTGCGATCAAAAGTCTGCTTGATCATGATGTCTGGTACCGAAAATCTCAATGAAACCCTACTAAACGATCATACATAAAAAATGACAAACGTTCTATCACAATCCCAAACCTCTACCACTTCTTTATCGATTCCCTGATTACTCCTATTGGCATCAAGTTGGATGGTTCTATATATGGACTATGGTCCCATGTTGTTGAGATGTATATCTCAAGAAAAGAAAATCTAGGATACATCAATGGAGACTACCCCAACCACCAAAAACTGACATCTCTTTACGTAAGTGGCGCACTGAGAATGCCATGGTGAAAGGCTGGCTGAACAACTCTATACACCACTCATTGGTCGTAAACTTTATCCATTATCCAACAGCTAAGCAGGTATGGGACTATGCTGCTGCTACATTCTTTGATGGTACCGTCACCTCACAAATATATGATTTGAGATGCCGTATATCTCAACTAAAGCAGGTGAACGGATATTATAGAAAAGTACTACAACAATCTGCAAGTGTTGTGGCGAGAAATCACCTTTTGCCAACCAAATCCAATGAAATGTGAAAGCAACATAAAAGTCTTTAATTCCATCATACAGGAGGAGTGAGTCTACACCTTTCTTGGATGGTTTAGATGATTGATTAGATCATGTCTGAAGCGATGTTCTTCGAATGAAACCCTTCCCTTCCATTGAATAAGCATATGCTCACATTCGAAGAGAAGAACAATTCAACATGTGGTGATGAAATCTTAAGCTGAAACAATGGGTAATGGTGCTGTCATAGCTATGAAGGGTGTGAAATTGGGCTAGACACAAAAATCCATGTTATCATCAAGATCCAAAGGCTACATAGATGGAAACAAATGCAATCATTGTGAGAGTACAAAACATACTTTGGAAACTTGTTTCAAAGTACATGGTCACCCTGATTGGTGGCATGAGTTAAAGCTCAAAAGAAACATGAGGCAGCTGCTAATGAATCTGTCTCAGGACGTGTAGCTATGACCATGGTTGAATCTGAACTCACTTTTATTCCTGAGATCCCATCTACCAAATCAACATGCGATGAAGGTAATTTTGGTCAAGGTCTCTATAGTTCTAATACGTGTAATAATGACTCTTGGATTATTGACTATAGAGCAACATATCATATGACATTTGATCCAAAAGATTTTTCTGACATATCTCAACCAAGAAAATATTGCATTGCAAACATAAATGGGAAAACTTACCCGGTTATTGGGGCAGTACTGTACCTTTGTCTCATTCTCTCTCTCTCAAACTCACACGCTCCTTGTTCTATCACTTTCCAACATGCTGATGTCTGTAAGTCTGTAAGTCAAGTTACTGAGGAGATAAATTGTGTAGTAATGATGTACCTTACTTTTTGTCTTCTTCAGGACATAAACGATTATTGGGCGTGGTACTAAGAAAGGGGGACTGTATTATCTTCATAACTTTAGCACACGAAGTGAAAACCTCACACGACATTAAACTAACAGTCATGAGTGGCAGATTTGGCTATGACATAAGCGCTTGGGACATCCATCATTTGACTATCTTCAACATTTATTCACGTCTTTATTTTCATGGTCTTTAGATGTCAAGTGTGATACATGTATTAAGGCTAAAAGTCATCGTGTGTCATATCCACTTAGTTTGAATAAAACTATTATTCCATTCTATTTGATACACTCTGATCAATGAGGACCGTCCCCGATACCGAATATCCTTAGCCATCATTGGATTGTAATTTTTGTCAATGATTGTACATGGATGACATGTCTTTACCAATTAAAAACCAAAGACAAAATTTTCTCCACTTTTCAAGAATTCCATTCTTTCGGTCTGATAGTGGTGGGGAGTTTATCAACCAAGAATTGTTAGATTATTTCCAACACCATGGACTTCTTCATGAGACCTTTTTCTCTCTCAAACACCACAACAGAATGGGGTTACAGAGCAAAAAAATCGACATATTTTGGAAACTGCCCATGCTCTACTTCTTGGAGCAATGGTACCAAGTCATCGTTGGGGGAGGCTGTGTCTACTGTCGTCTACCTAATCACCCATTTCCATCTAAACTCCTGAATTTTAAGACCCCTATCCAAAGCCTTTTGACCCATATACTTCTACCATTGATTCTAATGCTTCCACCTAAAGTTTTCGTATGTGTTGCCATTGTACACCTCCACAAGAATCAATGTACAAAATTAGACCCATGTGTTGTTAGGTGTCTCTTCCTAGGGTATGGTCTACATAAGAAGGTGTTTTGATGCTATGACACTATCATGAAAAAACATATATTACCATTGATGTTACGTTTATTGAATCAGAAAATTTTTGCTCATCAGAGATTACCAATTCTTCTCTTTAGGGGGAGACACAACTTGAAGAGTTGAATTGGTTAATGGCTCTGGTTGGTAACTGGTGGGAATTATGGTGACGAACAACATGAAAAATGTTTGTGGAAATGAAGATAACAGTCATGATGAATCATAAGAAAACACTGGTGGAAATGAAGATAATGACGGTGAATCATGGGGAGAAAGTGATCAAAATGAAGATGATGCTGAAATTAAAAAAATAATGAACCGGTTGAAGAAGAACCATAAACCAAATGTGAACTTGAAACTAAAGAATCTAGAAATAATCACTTTTCTTCCCGTGTCGAGAATGTTCCCGAGGAAAGAACTGTTACAAAACCCACAGATAATGGGTTTGTATTGCCTCCGAGACACAATCGTGGAAAACCTTTTGATAAATATAGCCCAAATGAAGAAGGAAGAAAGTCTAAGTACCCAATTTCAAATTACAAATCTACTCAAGGTTTATCTAAGCCACTCAAAACTTTCATTCAATCATTATCTTTCGATCATACTCCAAATAGTGTTGGCGAGGCTTTGAGAGAGTTAAAGTAGGTGCATGAAATGCAAAAGGAATTAGATGCTCTAAATAAGAACAACACGTAGAGGATAGCCACTTTACCAAAAGGAAAAAAGGTAGTGGGGTTCAAATTGGTGTTCTCCATAAAATATAAGGTCGATGGAACAATTGATCGATAGAATGCGAGACTGGTAGCTAGAGGCTTTACGCAAATGCATGCCATAGATTACTCAGAAACAGTTTCATCGGGAGCTAAGTTGAACACATTTAGAGTCTTACTATCCCTTGCAGCGAACTTGGATTGGCTATTGCATCAACTCGACGTGAAGAATGTATTCCTACATGAAAACCTTGAAGTGGAAGTTTACATTGATGTCCCTCCAGGGTATACGATACCAAGCGGGAACAAGGTTACTGCAGAAGGCTTTGTACAGGTTAACACTGTCTTCGCAAGCTTGGTTTGGTCGATTGAGTTTAGCAATGATGAAGTATGGCTATCACCAAAGAAATGTTGATCATATTCTCTTTCTAAAAAGAAGAAAAAAATAAGGTGGCAGCAATGATTGTCTACGTGGAGGACATGATAATCACTAGAGATGAAGTTAAAGGAATCTCGAGGCTTCAAAAGCAATTATCGATTGAATTTGAAATGAAGAACTTAGGAGGACCTAAATATTTTCTTGGAATCAAGGTAGCAAGATCAAACAAAGGCATATTTCTCTTTCAACGGAAATATATTCTAGACTTGTTCAAGGATGTAAGTTTACTAGATTGACCCGTAAACACACCAATTTTACAAAACTATGGACTTGAAGAATATTTGGATCAAGTGCCAACCGATAAAGCGAGATATCAAAGATTAGTGGGAAAGCCCATATACTTGTTTTACACTCGGCCAGATATCTCTTACGCTGTAAGTGTAGTAACCCAATTTATGCATAACCCATGTTCACCAACTAGAGATTAAAAATACATTTCTACACAGGCATCTTCATGAAAACGGTCTACATGCATCAATCACCAGGATTTTGAGACCAGTCATTCCCGAATCATGTGTGTCTACTCTAAAAGTCTCTATGCGGCCTCAACAAGCACCATGGACATGGTATCAAGGATTTGCTGACTACGTCTCCGAATTGGGCTTCAAACATAGCAAATCCGACCACTCTTTATTCGTCTACAAAATGGTTCCACCACGAAATTTCTACTCCTTTATGTCGACGATATCTTGCTTATTACCTCATCACCTAACCTTCATCATGTGTTTATGGCACTGTTAGCAAAGGAGTTCGCAATAAAGGACCTCAGACCCCTCAATTATTTTCTTGGCATATCTGTAACCCGCTGAAAAGACTCACTTTTCCTGTCACAGCAAAAATATATACGCCAACGAAATTCTCAAAAGGGCGGGAATGAGTTCTTGCAACCCTTCCTCCACGCCAGTTGACAGCAAGGCAAAATTAAGCAACAATGATGCTACTCCGCTACCTGACGGGGGTTGCAGAATATCGCTAACTTGTCGGGGCCTCCAATATTTAACTTTCACCTGACTGGACATCAGCTACGCCGTTCAGAAAATTTGCATGTACATACATGCTCCCCGCACATCCCATTTCAATGCTCTCAAACGCATTTTGTAGTACATCAAAGGTATGATCACTCATGGGTTACTACTCACAAAATCACCATCCAAGAAACTTTCTAGCCTATACTGATGCCGATTGGGTAGGTTTTCCGGGCACAAGATGTTCCACCTCTGGCTATTGTGTCTATTTAGGACACAACCTCATTTCAAGGTCCCCCAAACACCAACCAACACTCTTGTGATCAAGAGCTGAAGCGGAATACAGGGGAGTCACCAATGTAGTGACCGAGACATGTTGGATCATAAACTTAATGCTAGAGCTTCATATTCCGCAAACAACAACCATGTTGGTATATTGCGACAATGTTAGCGCCATCTACCTATCATGTGACCTAGTTCAACATCAACGTACAAAGCACATAAAGCTCGATATTCATTTTTTCGGGAGAATGTAGCACATGGTCAAGTTTTTTTTTCACATTCCCTCTCGCAGTTGTGGATATATTCACTAAGGCTCTACCCCTCGTCCTCTTTGAAGACATCAAAAATAGTCTCAATGTTCGTCATCCTCCCGATTCGACTGCAAGGGTATATTAGTCGATGATTATTAGCCTTCAAAAACAGTCTCAACATTCGTCATCCTCTCGTCCTCTTTGAAGACTTCAAAAACAGTCTCAACGTTCGTCATCCTCCCGATTCGACCGCAGGGGTATATTAGCCGATGATTATTCCCTTCTTCAGTATAAGGAAGATTTTTTATAGAAAGTAGATTATACACATTTATTGTTGAGATAAATCTTGTAAATAGAGATAGGCTCTTTGTATATATACATCAATTGTATCAATGTGTGGACTGGGACAATACAACGGATTTTAATAATGAAGCAAGAATGATGATTTTTTTTCCTTTATTATGAATAATTATGTATACTTATATGCATTCAATGATTAATTTGACCACTGGTTCGATGATTTATTCACAATGATAGTAGCATTAGATGCCTTTTTCAGCAACTACATGCCATAATCAGCTAGGGCCCATGTTGGGTATATATTCCTGTATAGTGTATAATGTAACATATAGTTCTTTATGAACACTCCTGCTATTTCCAAGAATATTATTTAAACAAAAAATATAAAAACTTGTTTTTTATTATTAGCTTACTTAATTGAACTTCTTTTTTGTTTCCTGTTGTGGAAAATCACCAAGATTGAGCAGTTTTTCATCGTGGAAACAGGGAAGGGTAAGAATTGAACTTATGCCTTTTGTATCATGGTACTCCGACACTTGTGCCTTTAATATTTTTTCGCTTCTTACATTTCTATTTCTTATATATTCTTGCATTTTCTTATGTTAGTTTAGTTTTCATTCAATCTTTAGGAGTTTTTTTATAAACATCTATTCACTAAGCACATGGCACACAACACCAACATATTATTCCATGATAATTCATTTATTTATATTGGCTAGGAGCATTACATAAATTGAAGTAAGGTTGAGGCTCAAAGGAAAAAAATAAAATAAACAGAATTATACAGAAAGATGTAAGACCATAATCCCGAAAAGTCAAGTTCCGAGTCTTAAAGAGTCAAAGTGTAAAGCCTGAAACCTGGTATCGAGTGGACGACATTTAATAAGAATAAACAAGGATAAAATTGGAGGGACTTGAAGTTAGCGATGCTAACATGGAAGTTAGTGCCGCTACTGTGTCTAGGCGGGATAAATCTGCATTTTCGTGATTTTAAGTCATTTTTCAGTATAGAATTCATTTGGAATCCGTTTTTCTTCAGCTTCAACCCTAAGAAACTCTCTCTAGCCTCCATGGATGTTCTTGCATCATCTCCTTGAAGCTTTGAAGGTTTATGGAAGAAAACAAGGAAGCAAAGGTGCTAAGGATGCTTGTGTGAACAAGGAGATCTGATTTGCTTAGTGCTTTGGACCATTGTAAGTGTTTAATCTCTGTCTCTTTGAATATATTTGGGTGAAATTGGAGTTACGACGTTTGTAAGAACTTCTTGAGACGATGATGGCTCCATATCTTTGAATAAGGTGGAATTTAGGAACTAAGGGACGAGTTCTTCTTCCTTTAGCTTCTGAATCCATGAGAAAAACCTTAGCCTAGTCTTATTATGGTTTTGGATGAAGTTCAAGTTTGTTAATCTTCATTTTGAAACTAGATTTGTCACCATGAGCTTGTTTGGCAATGATTGGTGGGTTAAGTCACGTTTTTATGAGTTATTGGACTGTTGGGGACAACCCCTAGAAGTTATAGCTTCTGTCTTAATTGATTAAGCACTTAATAGAGATTTGGGCTGAACAGGGGAGTTAGCGGCGCTAACTCTAGGAGTTAGCGCCACTAACTTCGTCTGTTGACTGTTGACTTTTTAACTAGTTTGACTTTTGGTCAAACTTGAGGTTTTTGGATGCCAGTCTTATAGGATTATTCCGTTCAGGATTTAGAAAGTTCTAAGTGAGGTTTATCATTGTTAGGAAGTGCGTATTGTCGGGATCTGAGGGCACTCACGTGGAGTACTGTCTAGCTTAAGGTTGCGAATCAGGCGAGTCTTCTCACTATACTATGGGTGATGTTACATGCGTAGATAGTCTTTATTACTTTGTGTAATAATGTGATTATTTGTGCTTTATGTGTTTGCCAACAAAAGTCGAAGGCTGTCAGACTGTGGGCCGACAGTGCCGGCTAGAGAGCCGATGACGACGTTTGCCGGCGAAAGCCAATGATGATATTTTCATGTGAAAGCTGATGACGATGTTTGTCGGCGAAAGCCGATGACGATGTTTGGTGCAAAAGCCGATGACGATGTTTGCCGACGAAAGTTGATGACGATGATTTCCGAAGGATCGGGGCAAGCCCGAGAGTCTGTGATGATGTTTATGTGATTGATGGTGTGGTATTTTTAGGGAACTCACTAAGCTTTGTGCTTTCCTTTTTACCCTAAATGTTTTTCAGGTAAATACTGGCTTAGGCTTGGAGCACAGCGCGACTGTACCGTATCTGAAGATTTCAACGATTAAAGTTTTCCGCTGGGTGATGGTTGTAAGTGTTTTGATAAATACGTTTTATATGTTTAAATACCAAGTTTTAATTTGAATGGTTTTTAGTTGGGAAACCTTTTTATGTATGAAAATCGCTTTTAAAAATGAAAATTTTATTACGGAATTTGGGACGTTACGAGTTGGCATCAGAGCCTTGGTTTGAGGGATTTGGATGAACAAGAATGTGATTCAGAGGATTTGGATGAACATGACTAGGATTCCAAACTCAAACCGAGGAGTTGAGGGTTTTCAAAAACGATTTTCGAAGGAAAAATTATTTTTAAGTAAAATTTCTAAGTAGTTGGGTTGTGTAACATGTGGAAGATTCCTTTGCATGTTCTTGTTTGATTGTTGCTTGGGAGTCTGAAACATGGTATGCACATCTGGCTTATGATTTTTAACGGACAAATGGGTTTCGGGAAGAATGAGATGCGATGCATACAGTCGGCCGGAGTTCAAGTAAGTGTTATTTCCCAAAATACCACGATATTATGTGATGATGTGATGTTATATGCTAGAAGAAATAGGCTAATGATCCGCTCAGGAAATTGCATGATAGAATTGGCCTGGATCATAGGGATGCCTTTTGCCTAGTGTGTTGCTTGCTGTGTATTATGTGTTATGTGCTGAATCTGTGTACCTTTTTGGACCTATGCTTATGCTGTTAGGAAGGTGAAGGAATGCTTCGGGATTGTATGTAATAGGACCGGATAGCCTTAGAATTTTTCAATCGGCCTTACTGTTTGTTCCTTGTTTGGTTGTGACTTTGAGGTAGGGGAATCTATTCGAAAATCTATCTGTTCTTTTTACATACAATTACGCGCTCACGAAACGACCTGACGGTATGAGTGGAAGTTCTCGTGGTACGGGTGAGACGTGGAATTCCTAGGTAGGCTAGGAAGAGTAGTAGGCACTTTGGTGCAGGGTGGTTGGATGATGTCTGAATGCCCTTTAAAAGGGAGTGAGGCAACTTAGAGAACCGTGGCAATCTTTAGGGTGGTTGGTGTAGAAGGTAGTACACGGGCCCGTACTATTGGAAGCATAAGATTCGTACCTGGGACGAAGAGACCTGAGGGACCTAAGGAGTCTGTAGACGAGGGGATCGTGTGTGTTATGTGCTAGACGAGTGTTGTAACTCGTTTCTTATCGGGTTTCAGAATGAGGAGGGATGATCCAAGCGGGAATGAAATGGGACTCGGGTCGATTTTGTGAGGCCGGGTTGGGCCTGAGATAAGTGATGAAAATGTTGAGAGTTGGTCGCCGAAGAGGTGACTAGGGCTGTGTTCGAGATGCTCCCTTCGGTGATTGATTCGGTTAAGTCGGAAATGTTAGCAATGTTTGAGGAACGGTTCTCCACGAAGGAAGAAGGCGATGATGGCTCGGTGCCAGGCTATGATGAGAAAAGAGATCAGCGGGTTGTGGCCGCTGCTCGACGACAAACTTTTCCTGAGATGGAGTCTGCTCAGTCGTCGAGGGAAGTCGAGTGCGATGCTCGGCTGAGCAGAAGAGGCAGAATCAGGAATTGAGACAATCGTCACAGAGGAAGTTTCGAGCTGTAGTTTCAGCTAGAGTGGAGGACCCTTACCGCCGGGACGGTAAGCTGGAGGTGAAGTTTGTGTTTCATGTAATCGGTTTGGCCACGTCAGGGCAAGTTGTTCGGGATTGTCTGGGGATGCTGGCCAGAATTCGGGTATTATTGTTCCGAAGTGTGGGGGTGTCCGTCATGAGAAGATGAAGGACCCTGAATTAGAAGGTGGGGCTTAGCAGCTGGATCTAGAGGTGGAACCTCTCCAGTTGTTGTTAGTACGTTTTCTCGAATCTGCTTTTATCGCTTTCATGTTTAATTGCCTTGGTGTTGGTTCTGAGTATTCGGGTAAATAGTCGAGATCTATCTCGAACGTGCAGGTGAAGACAAGTGGTTGTGTGTGCCTGTGTGGTGTTGCGGTAGATGGTGGATTGCCAGTGGGACGACAGTGGCTGTTGGGTCAGCAGGTAGTGGGTTCGAACCCTAAGTGGGGGAGAACTGTTGGAGTAAAGAATGAAGAATTGTGTTAAAGCGTTTCGTTGGGCTATGAGCATTTGGATCTCCTGTTCTGTTGATCGCCTCGTGTAGGCTTCGTTGTCGGTGCTGGGGTAAAGAGGGATCAACGGAGGCAGGTTGTGGCGTTAAGGTAAGGATGTTCTTTGATGCGGCAGAGAGTTCGGTTATGTAGTGTGGAGTCGATGGAAGTTAGCTCAGGTAGAGTGCGGTACAGAATTTTGACCGAGTGTCACGCTTCCGTACACAATAGAACTTGTGGGTGCTTCGTTGTTATTATTCGAGGGTTGTTGCGGGTTCAGCGTCAGGTGGTTTGAGTGTTGGGTCGAGTCCGTATGGTCGCGTGGGGATGATCGTCGAGTGTGTGGATTGTAGAAGAGACCGAGGGTCTGCGGCAAGTTAGAAATTGCTTCGTGGAGCAGGTAGATTACATCGGTAATTGTGACGGTTGAAGATGATGGTACTCTCTTGATCGCAATTGCATGTGTTCCGTTCGGGTAACGGTGTTTGCGGTCGGTCTGGTGATGTTCGGTAGCTGAGTTGGAAGTGATTGGTTATTCATTCTGATGGTCAGGATATCGGTTGAGTATCATTATGCGTGTTAGGATCGATTGGAATCACCCGGAGTACCTCGCGAATGGGTTCAAGTTAATGCTGTGGTGTTGCCGAAAGGTCGATTGCGTAGTTCTAGCCTTAAGAGGTTAAAGTTTTTGTTAAGTAGTAGAGTTTATGGTGAAGTTGGGTTAGTCGTTGGGCTACCGCTAATTCGATCAGGTAAGAGCGGTGGTGATCGTTGGTGAATTATTTAGAGTGATAATGCTCAAGTTTGTTCTTCTGTTCTCGTTCGAGTTGAGTAGTAATCGGGTGCGTGCGACAAAGCAACTGGGAAGGTGTGAGGAAGACATGGTTATTAGTGTGCTCGTTCATTGGTTGTAAGAGCACCTCGGTTCTTTAGCATTGGGAATGCTAGACTTGAATATTCGGAATGATGAATCAGTCGTGTAGGAAGAGCTAGAATTTAGTAGAGATTTCAGGATAAACGCTAGGGATCGGTTGGATAACCAATATGGGGAAAATGATTAGGAGGGTTAGCGTGTTAAAGTTTGGACCAGGTTTGGATGGTCGAGATATGGTTGAGTATCTTCCCTGAGAAGTATTGGTTGTATGGAAGTCGAGCTGGCATCTGGTAAGTAGCTGAGACGTTGGTGGAAGTTAAGGCGTGCGAATTTGGTTCTTCGGATCTTCTTTTGAATTTATGGAGCGGTGGTATTGGAAGCGTTCGACTTTTAGGTGTTCTCGGTAGTGCAGTAACATCGATTGGGTAATCGATCAAGGGATCGATGGGAATTTTAAGGTGTCGCGTTTCGATTTGGGTTATGATCATCAAGGTGGTTGGATATCTTCTCTAAGAAGTTTATTTTGTTAGGAGTTGGGTGACTTGGGTAAAGAGGAGTGATTGTGATTTCAGTCAAGTGCATCTTGGGCCACTCCTGATAATGGGAAGACCGTATGCTCGTGGATGCAATTTGGTCTGCGAAATTTTGGGTTAGGATGATGGTTTTCGGTTAGACCTGTTGTTATGGTATGACGAAAGAGTCGGATGTTGTGGCCCCGTGTTAGGGAATCTTGTAGATTCGATGGTTAAGTTCGTTGCGGTTGGTTGGGAAGTTGATCCAAGGTCGAGGACCTGGAAGGATTGTTAAGTGTGTAGCCCTGCGGGCGGATAGACGAGTATTAGGCATTGTTCTCGGTCGTCTGATCTGTTCTTGTGATTGAGGGAAATTAGAATAAGTTAGGGAAGAACTGTGAGTCCAGTCGAGGACTGGGTAGAGCAGAGAACCTGAATGGATGAAACAGGAAAAAGCCTGCGAGTTCGGTTGCAAACTGAACGGAACGGGGAACCTGTGATTCCATGAATGTTAATGATGAGTGTGGGAATAGCCTGATGGGCTGTGCATGAATGGTGTATCTCGTGCTTGTATATTGGTTTATCGGATGCTTTGGGTCAAAGTTCTTGTGAGGTAGATCGATGGTTGTGATTGTGTGAATAGTGGTTTGGTGTTATGCGTTGGAAGTTTTCTGAAATGGTGCAAGTTATACGTGTTAGCCATGGGGCTTTGCAGGTTGGTATAGATTAGGCGCATGGCGGTCGGCATGGTCTTCGGTCAGCAAGGTAGGGATCTTGGCATTGAAGGAGTCGTTGCGGGTGTTTGTGTTTTGGAGTTTTGTGGCGGAACATTCCGGAATCTGGAAATTTCGGATATACAAGGATGTTAACGATCGTGATCTTGCCAAAGTTCGTGGTGAAATCTTTCTGGTTTGGATATGTAAGGATATAAGTAACTACGAAATGGTTGAACTGCTGGAGCGCGATTAGGGCAAGTAAGGAAAGAATTTCGGGGACGAAATCCCGTTAAGCGGGGGAGACTTGTAAGACCCTAATCCCGAAAAGTCAAGTTCCGAATCTTAAAGAGTCAAAGTGTAAAGTCTAGAACCTGGTATCGAGTGGACGACATTTAATAAGAACAAAAAGGAGAAAATTGGAAAAAATAAAGTTAGCGCCGGTAACCCTATGGTTAGCAACGCTAACCTGGTGAAATCCCAAAACAGTCGCGTGCCAGTTTAGAATTCATTTGGAATCCGTTTTTCTTCAGCTCCAACCCTTAGAAACTCTCTCTAGCCTCCATGGATGTTCTTGCATCATCTCCTTGAAGCTTTGAAAGTTTATGGAAGAAAATAAGGAAGCAAAGGTGCTATGGATGCTTGTGTGAACAAGGAGATCTGATTTGCTTAGTGCTTTGGACCATTGTAAGTGTTTAATCTCTCTCTCTTTAAATATGTTTGGGTGATCGATCAATAATGAACAGAATGATCATTGTTTCCTTGCAGACATGGGTCGTTGCTTAAAGACCGATCAATAATGAACATAATGATCAGTTTTTTCCTTTATTAGAACTTCTTCTTTATACATATTGAAATTAATTTATTTGCAAAGATGGTAGTACTAGATGCCTTTGAGCACCTTCTTGCGATAATCAGCTAAAGCCCACATTGGGTATATATTTCTATACAATGCATAGTGCAGCATGCAGTTACTCCCAAACACTCCAGTTATTTCCTGAAAAAATTCGAACACTTGTTTTGATCATTTGCTCGTATTTTCCTTTCTTTCATTAAATTTAATTAATTGAAAGTGTTTCCCATTACTTGTTGTGGAAAATCACCATTTTCCAACTGAGAATTAATCAACAACTTGGCTGCTCTGTGTAAGGGTGTCAGGTCTCTATCCATCTGTATGTTTTGAAGAAGTTATTGAAATATTACAAACCACAAAAGAAACAAATGTTATAAATGTTAAATTGTATATATGATCAAAATAAAAAACAAACTTGTTGAGAATGAATCAATCCCATCAAGGCCCATGCAGTGTGTACCAAGTTGGACCGACCTCCTTCCAGGGGTATGTATTTCTATTCATAGAACAATAAAGATTATGTATTTTCTTATTATCTTTCTTAAAACAAGTTTTTATGTGGTAAGGTTACCTTTTCTGGGCAGGATTTGTAGCTTTCACCCCAACCACCATCTTCTAGCTGTGTTTCCAGTAGAAATTTGACAGCTTTTCGAATTGCTAGACAATTTTCAAATGTCTTACCAACAGCTGTCAGTCCTCCTAGAGCAAACCATGTACCATATGTAAAACACACACCCCAGTTTCCGTACCTAATACCCAAAGTTATTCGAGTTAATGATTTATAAGTCGTATTCTAATAACAAAAAGAAGAAAAAAAACAAACAAACCATGAACCATCTTGCATTTGTGTTTTCTCTATGTATCTACTTGCACTTGTAAGGAAACTTTCTATCTCTTTCCTCCTGTGTCCAGGGTATAACTTTTTGAACAAAACGAGGGCTTGCATTGCTGATGATGTGCACTCAACATACCTATCCAATAAAATTCATAAGTCTCATGAAGGTTAAAATGGTCATTTAGATATGCAGGAGTCTTACTCATGCTCAATGACGATGTTAGCAAAGAACTCTGTAGGATTGAGAATCTCCAACCATTCTAATGATCCTCCTGGCTCCCATGCTGCTACCCCACCGTTTTTGCTCTATATTATCATCAAAATCAAATTAATTTATTATTATATGGTTTTATTAAAGTGTTTTCAAGAAATAGAAATGAAAGGAAATACAAACTGACCTGTAAGGAAAGTATTACATTGACAGCATCATTCAGTTGCTCAGGTTTCATTTTTTCACCAACAATTTCTGGTGGCATTGTTGAGAATAGTAGACAACACTGAGGGTAAACCATTAATTAGACCATAGGAACACGCCTTTTGAATTTTGTGATTATTTAGAAAGATGGTATTATACCTTTAATCCTTCAGCAGTACAGTCAGAAACTTGCCATCCGTGGTCTTGATCGGAAAAAGTCCAGGACCCTTTTGAGATATGTCTGTGCATGCTTTTAAAATCACCAGAAGGATTATCTTTAACCTGGACAAAAATTAAAAAGATAAGTAAACAGGATTGAAGTATAAGTAATCCGGTAAAAAAAGGTACAAATTAAAATGGTCGTATTTAGAGACCTGTGAAGCTTTAATAAATTCATGTCCTTTCATCAAAGTAGACCCAATTTCTTCTGTAAGATCAGCAGCTAACAAAGCTTGGATGGCAAAACCAACAACCCATTCTTGACTGCCAAAACTCTGTTTGAAATTATAGAAATCATCCTTTATATTTGCGTATATAATTGAAATTATGCTTTTTTTAATGGTGGATTTTTGTATGACCTGCATTTTCATTCCATCTTCAGCAACCCAGATATAATCTGGGATTCGGGCAATATGTTTTTTAAAACAAACCCCATTTGGATCTTCAACCCAACATGCAACTGGATCTTCAACCCAACATGCAACTGGGTAGATTCTTTAAAGTACAATAGTGTAATGTGAGGTAATGAAAGTAGGATGCTATAATTGAGTTTTAAAATAAACTGACCTTTTCCACCGAACCAATTGTGATATACCGACTGTTCTCGTCTTCATAATGTATATGTTCCATTGTTCTCTTGAGTGCTTTCTGGCGCAATTTATTAAATGGCCAGTTATTTAGTAAAGGCTCGACGCAAATATATAGACTATCCCACATTAAATCTTGTAGTAACGGATGTGGATAATATAAATCATCCTGAAATATAAATTGGGTTGCATAGAATTATAAATCCGCGCAATAGTTATGTAAACTACATGTTATAAATAGTAAAAAAATGTTAAATACAAAAAATAGCAACATACTTCCATTGGTGCGTTTATTATAGTATCCTGCTTTCATTTATTCCTATTACAACATTGTAAAACTTTACCCAATTATAACAATGTCATCCTAATGCAAAACACTTTTCATTGCTAATCGGAAGTACAACGCTATAATTGGGTTGATTTTACAAAGACAACGTTGTGATAGAAACAAAAGAGGCATGTTAAATGAAAGCATATTGTTATTTATTTCATTTAGTCATAGTAAAAACCCTCACCTTTGCACACAAATGTCGTATGCTCTTCCGGTTGATCTCACTGTAGGGCTGTAAATAAAGTTCATCTCTAAGTTCGAGAATCAAAGGAGTAATCGGACCCACAAATCTTTTCCCATAAAGGTACGACATTGGCATGTATACTAACCGAGAATAGCACCATAATTTCGCTGCATTTAGATTAAAAAATAAAAAAACTTTTATATTTATCTAAATTAACAAAAAATATATATATTTTTTACTACTGTATTAGATTGTATCCATTAAGCTTATTATAGTAAAAAGAAACAGACACAAACCTGGATACATAGGAAGGAAAGAAGGCAGGATCCAAAACTCGGGTGGCATGGGGTTGGTTCCTGCCCACTCGCACACACCAAGTATCTAATACAAACAATATTTTAGAAGTGTGTTTCCCATAATAACTAAAGTATGTGTACATATATATACAAAAAACAAAACAAAAACTTTAGGTTTTACTGAAAGCCATGTTTTGCCCCATGATGGAATGCTGATGACAGAGCCATGATCAAGGATCCATTTGCGGGCTTTGGTGCATGCACCATTCAGACCACCATCCAGACCTTCTCCTAAAAGGCGCATACAAATATAACTCAAAGTTGTCCCAAACATGGTGCTATGACCCTCAATGTGAAACCCATCCACCGTCTTCATTCTGTCGATTAAATTTTTTTTTATAGAATTTAGTATGCTAGGCCCTAGGGACAAATTTAAAAGGGTTAAATAAAAGAAATAACAATGTACTTCTGTTGATTAGTTTATCATAACCTCCTATTTCCATTTTTTCTAAAAAGGGAGAATTACCGAAAAACCATTATATTTTGAGGAATCTATACGGTTTGATCACCCAACTTTATTTTTTCCAATCAAACCATGAAGATTTAGACATTTTTCCAAATTAACAATTATAACGTGTTATATCAAGTCCAAATGGTTAATTTAGAAAATTGCGGGTGAAAGCTGATATAACCTGTTAAAATGGTTAATTCGGGAAAATATGTGAAACTTTTACAGTTAGATTGGAGAAAGGGTAAAGTAGCAGATGCTAAAGCGCTAAAATGCGTAACTACAAATGATTATCATCCAAATGGAATGCAATTTCCTCTGCTATAATTACGTACATTTTTCGATGTATGATGCCTTCATAAGAAATTTTTTGAATATATAATCCTTTTAAACCGGTAGACTTTCTAAAGTACAAGGCCTTATCATTAAAAAAATTGTAAGTATTAGCTTTAAGAGAAAGAAATGGAAGAAGGAAGCTGTAATCCACAAATGAACTGAAGTACATTGCTATTTCTTGCATTTGATCCAATTTCAAATGTAAGAATATCCGGGAGCAGTAGTACATACCTGATGACAATATAAATAACGTAGAATTTCTTTCTGATATTCTTCAGGGAAAACAACGTTAAGATTAATGAGAATTACAAAGTCGTGAATCGATGCCTTTCTATTGATAAACAAAGCCCTATATATAGGGAATAAATACAAGGATAAGTACAAACGGAAACACCCACATATTAAGGGGATAAAATAGGAAATACAATAAAATACATTTTCTGAATATATACTATCCTAAACTATGATCGGCTAATATTCCCCCGCAGTTGGAGCTGGGAAAGGACCAACGCTCAAACTGGATCGAAATTGTTGATACAAGTAGCGAGGTAGCCCTTTTGTGAAGATGTCCGCATATTGCATAGTGGCAGGAATGTGAAGGACCCGAACATGGCCGAGACGAACCTTTTCACGCACAAAGTGTATATCGATCTCCACATGTTTGGTGCGCTGGTGTTGAACAGGGTTTTGTGACAGATAGACAGCAGATACGTTGTCACAATAAACAATTGTCGCCGTGTGAAGCGGAACATGAAGCTCAAGTAAGAGATTACGTAACCAGGTAGTCTCTGAGACGGCATTAGCAACACCACGATATTCGGCCTCTGCACTGGAGCGAGAAATAGTAGGTTGGCGCTTTGAAGACCAGGAAACAAGATTGTTGCCTAAAAAGACACAGTAGCCGGATGTGGATCGGCGCGAGTCAGGACACCCGCCCCAATCAGCATCTGAGTAGGCAGTTAGTGTGTTGGGCGAAGTTGCAACCAGCTGTAGACCATAGTCTATGGTACCCTGTAGGTAACGAAAAATTTTCTTCATGAACTGAAAGTGGGGCTCACGCGGTGCGTGCATGAATAGACAAACTTGTTGGACAGCATATGCAATGTCTGGGCGTGTGAAAGTCAGATACTGGAGAGCGCCGGCTAGAGTACGATAGAGAGTGCCATCAGCGAGTGGTTCTCCGTCAGTGGCACTAAGTTTCGTGGACGTATCCACCGGTGTAGCGCACGGCTTACATGAGGCCATAGCAGCTCGCTGAAGAATGTCACGAGTGTAAGAAGCCTGCGACAAAAATAACCCATGTTTATCACGAGTGGCCGTGATACCCAGAAAATGGTGAAGCGCCCCTAGATCAGTCATAGCAAATTCCTGAGACAAAGAAGTAATAATGCTGCGGAGAACACTAGGGTCAGAAGCGGTCAATATTATATCATCGACATACAGTAATAAATAAGCACGATGACGGCCACGTTGATAAACAAATAATGAAGAATCACAAATGCTACTCTTGAAACCCCGAGATGTAATAAACGAAGCAAAACGAGTGTACCAAGCACGCGGGGCTTGTTTAAGCCCATACAAGGATTTTCGTAGATGGCAGACATGGGATGGAAACCGGGTATCAACAAAGCCTGGGGCTGGTGCATGAAGACAGTCTCATGGAGATCGCCATGGAGAAATGCGTTCTTGACGTCTAACTGATGTATCGGCCATGCCTGCGAGACTGCGAGACTGAGAACGGTTCGTATAGTAGCTGGTTTCACAACAGGGCTAAAGGTCTCTAAGCAATCAATACCTACTGTTTGTGATTTCCCATTGACCACAAGTCGTGCTTTATAGCGGTCAAGCGATCCATCCGCTTTAAACTTGTGACGAAACAACCACATACACCGAATAACTGGGCTGTCGGTCGGTCGGGGAACGAGTTCCCATGTTTTGTTCACCTGTAAAGCTCGAAATTCATCTTCCATGGCTCGTAACCAATTGGGGTCAGACATAGCGGCAGATATGGACTTGGGAATTGGGGAGATGGGTGGAGTTGAGGTGGTATGAAGGTTTAGACGAGCAATAGGTTTGGTTACTCCTGCCCGTGCACGGGTAGTCATGGGATGAGTAGGGGGATGGGGGGGTTGAGGTGGGGTGGATTGAGATTGGGTCGATGTAGGGGAGGGTGTGTTGATAGAGGGTGGAATGGCTGTTGTAAGTGGGTCGGTGGTGGTGGGCGGAACTTTTGAGCGGCGAGAGTAGGTCAAGGTAGGTGGTTGAGGAGATGATGGGATGGAAGGAGGTGGGATTGGAGGTTGAGTAGGGGTGGTAGATAGGGTAGGTGTGGTGGATGGGGTAGGTGTGGAGTACGAAAAAGCATGAAGAGGTGGGTCGTCGAGAAAATCTAAGGATGTGGAGGGGGGAGGGGTTTTGGCAAACGGAAATGAGGTTTCGTCAAATGTAACATGACGGGACAGATGAACTTTGCCGGTAGCAGGATCAAAGCACCGATATCCCCGAAAGTTTTCCGGATAACCAAGGAAAACACATTTGACAGATCTTGGTTGGAGTTTATGAGATTGACTAGCGGAGGTGTTGGGATAGCAAGTGCACCCGAAGGTGCGAAGATGGTCATAAGATGGTTGGCGACCATAGAGAGAGAAGGCGGGTGTGGAAAAATTGAGGCGTTTAGTCGGAAGGATATTATGAAGGTATGCAGCGGTGTGAAGGGCTTCGACCCAAAATGAGCGGGGAAGAAAGGCGTGAGTGAGAAGGGTACGGATGATGTCATTAATGCGCCGAATCATTCGTTCGGCTCGTCCGTTTTGTTGGGAAGTTTGAGGGCAAGAGAAGCGGAAGACAAGACCATGAGTTTGGGCAAATGACTTAAACTCATTATTGTCGAATTCGCCACCAAGATCACATTGGAATGACTTAATGGCCCGGTTAAATTGAGTATGGATAAGTTTATGAAATTTTGTAAAAGTGAGAAAAGTGTCGGATTTATATTTGAGAGGGTATACCCATACATAATGAGTGAAATTATCAATAAGGACCATATAGTATTTGTAGCCAGTTTTGCTTAAGACAGGAGATGTCCAAAGATCACAGTGTATTATGTCAAATGGTGCATAAGTAACAGATTGCGAATCATAAAAAGGCAATCGAGTATGTTTAGATAATTGGCAAGCATTGCATAAAGAAGAAGTTGTAGGTTTATTACAAGAAATTGAAAATTTTGAACGAAGTAAATCTAAGACAGGAGCGCCCGGGTGACCCAAGCGAGCATGCCAACGATCGTGAGAGGTGGCAAGAAGAGCAGATGCACTAGATGGTGTTGTGAAGGGGTAAAGATCTCCCGTGCTATCATGACGAGAAAGAAGATCTCCAGTCTTGAGGTCCTTTATAGAAAAACCAGACGGGTCAAATTCAACAGAAGTTTGATTATCGATAGTAAACTTACGAACAGATAAAAGGTTTTTAATAATGGAAGGAGTAAACAAGATATTTTTTAAGGCATATGAATGAGATGGGGTAGTGAAAGAAGCATGACCAAACCCATGAATTGGTATACTAGAACCATTTCCAACAAAAATCGATGTTACAGGTGAAGTAGTCATGGAACTTGAGAGCTTACCCTGGTCAGATGTGAGATGTGTTGAGGCACCTGAGTCCATATACCAAGACGGGTCATTGGAGTTAAGATGGACTTGTTGCATTGTTTGAGCTAAATCTGATGGGTTGTAGTCTGAATAACCAGCAAATTGAGGACTCGAAGTAGGCATTGGACCTGATGGTTGCATTGGAGGTGGTCCAGTCGGCCCCTGTTGTGTAGTTGGTTCAAAAACTGGACTGGACCCGTAGGTGTGATTAGCCCAATGATTTGTAGATTGGCTCGGTCCATATGAAGGGTATGGTGATGGCGGTGGATTCCATGGTTGTGAGCTGTTCCAACTTTGCTGATGCCATTGGTTTCCATGATTCCAGTTTTGGTGGCCACGACCTCCACGTCCCCTGAAGCTTCTGCCACGTCCTCGAGTAGTTGAACCTCGACCGCGGCTGCCTGCACCTCTGCCCGAGTAGTTGGAGTTGAGGTGGTATGAAGGATTGATCAGCTGTAGCGTTTGGTGAGGATTGATCGACTGAAGTAGGAGCAGCGAGAACTGTGTGAGTTTGATTTTGTCTAGCGGTTTGTCTGTGTTGTTCGAGCTGTAACATGCTACGAGCCGTCTCCCACGATGGAGAGCTTTGATTGATGTACGCCCCGACGACATCAAATTCTGGTGGTAACCCGCGAACCATCTGCAAGACGAGTCTTGCTTCGGTGACGGGGTTGTCGACATCTCCTAGTTGGTCCGCTAAATCTTTCAATTTCTGACAGTAGGCTTCCATTGATGAAGATGCAGCCAAGGTGAGATTGGAAAATTCTTGTTCGAGGGCTGCAGCACGGGATCCTTTATTGTTGAGGAAGTTTGCCTTGAGTTTGTTCCAAGCCTCCTGAGCAGTGGTATCACTTTCTAGAATTCTAACCATCAGTTCATCGGACAGAGTGCTGTATATCCATTGCAGAACCAGTGCATCAATCTCCACCCATTGAAGATAAGTGGGATCGGTTTCCTTCGGAGCTGGAGTGTCATCAATATGATCGAGCACCTTGTAGGCTTTGGCATGAAGACGGAACAATTTTGTCCATGAAGAGTACGTAACCTTGGTGCCATCTAGGGTTCGTATCTTGGTTTGAATGTTTGTTACAGTGTATGCCGGATGTAGTGTCGTGGTCTTTACTTCGCTTGAACCAGAATCATCTTTGCCCATGATGACGACTTCTTGAAGGAGATAGAAGGAGAGAAGATCGAAGGCCTGTGAAGATAAGGCCTGTGGAGATGTTTAGGTAAAGCCGTAGCTGTGGATTGGAAAAGCCATTGCTGTGGATTGAAGGTCAGCCGCTGGTTCTAGGGTTATGGCTCTGATACCATAATGAGAATTACAAAGTCGTGAATCGATGCCTTTCTATTGATAAACAAAGCCCTATATATAGGGAATAAATACAAGGATAAGTACAAACGGAAACACCCACATATTAAGGGGATAAAATAGGAAATACAATAAAATACATTTTCTGAATATATACTATCCTAAACTATGATCGGCTAATAAAGATGACCCGTAATATACAAACAAATAACCAACGGCTGCATGAAATACAGTGGGCCCGCATTTTCAGCAGGCCAGTGGCCGACGTCACTCGCCTGCAAAGCTGCAAAAAAGTGCACAGACCTCCTTAATGTGGTTGTAGCTTTTTCGTATGAGATCTCTTCAGAATTCTCTATTTTCACCTGGGGTATCGTCTGTGTGAAATCCTTCTCTTTCAAAAACTACACATATTAACAAAAACATATTTAGTTAATGTTAACAAAATACATGTTAATAATATGAATTTCGAATTTTAAAAAAGACCTGCATGCGCCAAAGAACATCACTACTAGGCTTGAGTTCGTGTCGATGGTTCCAGAAATGGGTTCGGGCCTGTTCGACCTAGGCTAGGTCTTCAGGGGTTCCATGGTTCGGGTCAAACTCCCATATTTGTCTCCCGATAAAGTTGTTTGTGGAGTAGAGGTATGGATCGTTGCCCCCTTCTGCTATCTTTAATCTCCGAGAGCAAACCATACCTAACACACTATGTAAACACACCCAAGTTTCATTACCTAATACCCACTTAAATTGTTTTAATTAATTCTTATTTTAATGAATAAAATAAAAAATTAAGAAGAAACAAAAACAATCACAAACCATGAATCATGGTGCATTTGTTTTTTCTCCAAGTATCCACGTGCACCTGTAAGAAACTTTCTATCGCTATCCTCCTGTATCCAGGGTATAACTTTTTGAACAGAACGAGGGCTTGCATTGCTGATTATGTGCACTCAACATACCTAACCAAGAAATTTCGTAAGTCTCTTGAAGGGTAAAATGGTCAGTTAATTATGTAGGAGTCTTACTCCTGCTCAATGACGTTGCCAGCAAAGAACTCTGTAGGATCGAGAATCTCCAACCATTCTGATGAACCAGCTGGCTCCCATGCTGCTAGCCCGCCGTTTTTGCTCTATATTATCATCAAGATCAAGTTAATTTATTGTTAAATGGTTTTATTAAAATAATTTCAAGAAATGGAAATGAAAGGAAATACACACCGACCTGTAGGGAAAGTGTTCCGACAAACGATAAACGATTCCGGCAAAACACGCGGAAATTAAACGATAATAACTGCAAACGAAAACTGTAAAATCAGAACACAATATTTAATGTGGTTCACACGATCTGTCTGATCGGCTAATCCACGGGCGAACCACAGAAAGAGAGTTTTATCATCACCAAGAACATACAAATCATACAAGGCTAAAACTACACTTGTATCTGATCACTCACAAGAAAATTTCACTCGTGCTTTTGGCTGCCAAACTAGACTCTACACAAAAGACTACCTCACGAATTCTGTGATATATCTATCAACGTATTGATTTTAATTGAATTACAAGAAGAATATGTGGCCAATATAAAGCCTTTACAGGAGGATATACAGGAGGAAATTAAGCTATACATTGCAACTAAAATATAGTAATTATTTCTATGGAGATGATTGGGGGATTTTGGAGATATTTACGGAAGTATCCATAATACGCCCCCGCAAGATGGAGGCTCCATTGGTGACTCCAATCTTGGATCTAAATTTGAGAAAAAGTCGTCGAGCGAGCGGCTTAGTGAGAGCATGGGCCGGTTGATCTATGGAGTTGATGTGATAGACTTTTAGCAGACCGGCAGCAACCTTTTCCTGAACGAAGTGGTAATCTAGTGCTACATGCTTCATTCTTGAGTGGTAGACTGGATTGACACATAGATACGTGGCACCCGTGTTATCGCAATATAGGCTTGGCGGTTTTGAAGTTGTGATGTGAAGTTCCTGTAGCAGATTTTCAACCCAAGTGACTTCTGCTGCAGCATTAGCCAAAGCCTTATATTCGGCTTCCGTTGAGGATCGGGAGACGGTTTTCTGTCGTGTGGACTTCCATGAGACTATGTTTGATCCTAGGTAGATGAGATATGCCAAAGTTGACCGGCCCCCATCATTGATGCCACCCCAGTCTGAATCGGCAAAGGCAGTAAGGTTAACAGATGCTCCTCGCTTTAAAAACAATCCATAGTGAATTGTGCCTTTTAAGTACCGCATGACCCGTTTCAGAGCTTGCATGTGTTTTGTGGTGGGAGCATGCATGTATTGTGACAATTTTTTGACAGCGAAGCAAACATCCGGGCGAGTGAATGCTAAATATTGGAGAGAGCCAATGATTTTCCTATAAGTAGTTGGATCAATTTTGGATGAGCCATCGTCCGGAGAGAGAGATTCTGATGAGCTTAATGGAGTGACCACATCTTTCGCACCATCCATGTGAAAGTTGGTGAGAAGATCATTGATGTGTCTGTGTTGAGATAAAAACATGCCTTGAGGAGTGGAGATAACTTCTATGCCCAAAAAGTGATTAAGAGTACCAAGGTCTTTGATGGAAAATATTTTGGACAAGAGATCAACAAAGTTGTTCATGAAGCTGGTGCAATTTCCTGTAAAAACAATGTCATCCACATACACCAAGAAATACATGAGTATCCCATTACGACTGTAGATAAAGAGTGAGGCATCCGATTGGGACTTCTTAAACCCGTAACTCACGAGGAAGGTTTTAAGTTCCATGTACCATGCTCGTGGTGCTTGTTTGAGACCGTAGAGCGACTTCCGAAGTTTGCAAACGTGATTTGGAAGTTGTTTGTTGGTATACCCCGGAGGTTGAATCATGTAAACATCCTCATGTGGTGTACCTTGTAAAAAGGCGTTGTTGACATCGAGTTGACGAATGGTCCAACTTTTAGCAAGGGCGAGTGATAGAACGACTCGAATGGTGACCGATTTAGTGACCGGACTAAAGGTTTCAAAAAAGTCTTTTCCCGGTTGTTGTTGAAAACCTTTTGCCACTAGACGTCCTTTATACTTATCAACGGAACCGTCGGGTTTTCGTTTTACACAAAATACCCATTTGCAGCCAATCGGTGTGTGTGACGATGGTGGAACAAGATCCCATGTATGGTTGTGAAGTAGAGCGTTGTACTCATCGTCCATGGCTTTTCTCCATAAAGGGTCTTTGATGGCTTGAGAGACACAAGTTGGTTCGATGGTGGGAGGTAGGGGATGAATTATGGTGTGGTTAACATAGTTGTCACCATAGTATTTCGAGTTGAGTTTTTTGGGTTCGTGGAGGGAGAGGTGGTGTTCGGTTGGGTGGGGATGGCGTAATGGTAGGGGAGGTAGGAGGTATGGGAGGGGATGTGGGAGTGACAGGCGTTAGTGTGGGAGAGGGATCAGAAGTATCATGTGGGATTGTAGTCGTTGGAGATGCGGTGGGAGTTGGTGCATGAAATAGGTGTTGAGAGGAGGAGGGGTGGGTAATGTGGGAGATGGGTTTATAGTATGTTGGGTAATAGATGTTGTAGGGACAGGTGATGGACGTGAATGGTAGTAAGAGTAGCATGAGAAGTGTGGATAGTGGATGAAGTTGGGGAAATGGGAACAGTGGGTGAAGGATGTATCTTGGTAGAGAAAAAATCATCAATTTTAATGGGTGTGTTGGTGATGTTATGTGGGTCACGTGACGGGAAGATGTGAGGCACAAATTGAACATGACGGGAATGATGAAGGCGTTTGGTAACAATTCAAGACATTTGTAGGCGGACTTGGAGTTGGAGTAGCCAAAAAAGATACACCGGGAAGATTTTGGATGAAGATTGGATGGAGAATACGGTTTGAGCCGCGGATAACAAAGGAAACCGAACGGCCTAAGTTTTGTGTGATTCGGTGGTTGTGGATACAATTGTTCATAAGGGGTTGTGTAATTGAGGACGGGTGTGGGTAATCGATTGATTAAGTAAGCCGCCGTTTGTAACGCATGTGACCAAAAACGTAAAGGTAGACCGACATAGTGTAGGAGAGCTAGTCCGGTTTCTACTACACGTCGGTGACGTCTTTCAGCGATGCCATTTTTGTTCGGGTGTGTGGGCCGGTGTGGTGAAGTGCGAGATACCAAGAGATTGGAAAAGAGGAATAAGGGCTTGGTATTCCCCCGTTATCCGAGAAAATGGATATGATAGGTGTTTGAAAAAATGCTCAACTAACTTTTTGAAGCGAGGAAATAGTGTAGAGACATCTGGGACATGGGATAAAGCCATACATATTTAGTGTGGAAGTCAACAAATATTACGTAGTATTGGTAACCATCAATAGACTTTTGTGTTGGTCCCCAAACATCCGTATATATAAGATGCAAAGGTTTGGTAGTCACAAATGAAGTGTCATTAAATGGAAGTTTATGACTTTTATTGATGGAACATGACTCACAATGAAATTTAGGATTCAACATTTTATTTGAATGAAAACCAATACGTTTTGCAATAGATTTAAAAGTCTTGATAGATGGGTGACCAAGACAATGATGCCAATCATGAACAGTGGATGTCGTGACCGTGTTTACTCGGGGAAGAAATGAAGCCGGTGCATAGTACACGTCATGGTCGTTCACTCCCAGAAGTAGAGGCGCCCCCGTGAGTAGATCCTTCACAAGAAAACGGAACGGAAAAAATTCGACAGAAACTTTGTTAGTGTTGCATAATTTGGCAACCGAAATTAGATTACGACGTAAATTAGGAGCACATAAAACTTGTGGAAGAGAGAGAGAGAGAGAGCAGGACGAGGTAGAAATACTACTGTCACCGGTGTAAGTGATTTTAAGACCTGTACCATCGCCAAGGATAATTTCATCGGGCCCTCCGTAGTCCATTGGAGTTTGCAAGTTGGAGCGATCGAATGTAATGTGATGTGATGCGCCGGTGTCAAAGAGCCAAGTGGGTTGAACCAGATTTGTTCGAGTTGTTGTGGTATTGACCAGGAGACCTGTGTTGATTTCAGTGTTATTCTCACGTAGAAACCGTGAGAGTTTGCGACACTCCTTTGTGTCATGGCCATCTATGGAGCAGAATTGGCAGTGAGAGTTGGAGTGGTTGTTGCGATTTTGTGGTTTTGACCATTGTGGGCGAGGGTTGCGTGACCCCGGGCGAGACCCATGATTTGATCGAGGATTGGAGGCCGAGGAATTGATGGACCTGTTGGATTAGTAGACCCATTTTGTGAAGTGTGGGTATAGTTTGCTGGAGAACATCAGTGGAAGGTGTTTTAGTTTCCCTCAAGAGCCTTTCAAAGTCTACCAATTTGTCATAAAGTTCACAGTAGGTAATTGGGTTCTCACGGACTTTGATTGCAGCTATGATGGTTCTGAAGTCATCTCCTAGTTGGTTGATGATATGAATCATCAAATCTTCATCATTAATCGGACTTTGGGCCAAGGCAAGCTCATCGGCAATTGATCGCATGTCACGAAGAAATTCAGCAACATTGCGTGATCCTTTGGGGTTAGTTGTGAGTTTGGATTTGAGTGAGATGATTCTAGAGTGGGGAGCGTTGGCATAGCTTGTGGTAAGACGAGACCAGGCTTCATGAGATGTTTCAACGGAAGACAACAACAGTTGTATAGCATCGGTGTAACGACCGAGTAAGGCACTGATCAAGATTTGATCTTTTCTATACCAATGAGAGTACTCGGCACTGGTTTTCGTAGGGGGTGTTGAAGGGCCTTCGATGAAGTGGTGAAGATCTAGGCCGATTAGGGTGGAGAGGAATTGTTTTCTCAAAACGGGGAAATTGGATGCAGTGAGTTTGATGGGGAAGTGAGGAGTGGCGGTGAGATGAATGATAGTGGTATAAGTATTTGACTTTTCTGCCATGATTGTGATGCTTGTGAACTGCAGGTTTGAGAAGATGGAAGGCAGTGGGGATCGAGGTTTCTCAGAGGAGAGAAATGGCTCTTGATACCATATCAACGTATTGATTTAATTGAATTACAAGAAGAATATGTGGCCAATATAAAGCCTTTACAGGAGGATATACAGGAGGAAATTAAGCTATACATTGCAACTAAAATATGTAATTATTTATATGGAGATGATTGAGGGATTTTGGAGATATTTACCGAAGTATCCATAATAATATCTATGTGTTTGTGCCTTGTATCTTGTGTGTGTTGTGTGATGAAGCCTCATATATATATCTTGCCAAAATCAATTGTTGAGATTTCAAAAGATCTTAGCCAAGTACTTGACTCACCAACTCCACCAACCAAGTAAAAAAATCTTCACAAAATCTAACAATATCTCACTTGAAGATGTTGAACGTCTCTCTCTCTCTCTCTCTCTCTCTCTCTCTCTCTCTCTCTCTCTCTCTCTCTCTGCCATTCCCCTTATTCAAACTTCATAAAGGCGAGTTGAAGTCATACAAAACTTCAACTTCAATGTGGTAACCACCTTGGTGAACATATCTGCTAGATTCTTCGTTCCAAGGATTTTCTTCAGATTCAAAGTTCCATCATTGATTTACTCTCTAATGAAATGGTGCCTCATCTGAATGTGTTTCCTTCTACTATGAAACACTGGATTCTTTGCCAGGTGAACTGCACTTTGGTTGTCATAATATAGTACACAATCCTCTTGTTGCATTCCAATCTATGCAGTTATCGTGGTCATAAACCCAATAGCGGTCACCTAACGATATTTGATTTAGCGGTTATCACAGTGGTATAGCGGTTTTTTTTTGTATTGTTACTTTTAGACTATTAGTACTAGATAGAATTAGTATCACAAAAAGTTACATAAAAGTGTCACATAAAACATGGATAGTATTCTAATATGAAAAGTGTCAAAGTGTCAAACATGGATAGTTATATAAAAATGTCACATAAAACACTTGTCCTAACAATCTTGGATAATCTCGAATAATCTCGACCTCCAATCTTGGACAATCTCGGCGCTAATATCGCTAGCGAGATCACTAACCGAGATTTCCATTTCTATCTCAGCCTAACTCCGAGAACCGCTATATCGACGCTATACCAACGAGATAGTGCGAGATTGATTACCCAGATTCCAAGTTCTGATCAAAAGGTCTTCAACCATATAAGCTCTTTGGCTGCTTTTGCAATAGTCATGTACTCTGCTTCTGTGGTTGAAAGAGCAACACTATTTTGTAACATGGACATCTGATTGATGTACCTCCGATTGTGAACACATAACCTGTTGTGCTCTTACCTGAATCCACACATCCACCCAAATCTACATCGACAAACCCTTCTAAGACCAATAAGCAATCTCAAATGTTCCTTTCCAGTAGCATAACAACAACTTTACTCCCTCCCAATGATCTCTTCTAGGATGACATAAACCTGCTCACAACTCCCACTACATGAGCAATATATGGTCTGGTGCATACCATTGCATACATCAAGCTACCAACTCTAGATGCATAAGGAACTTTAGCCATATGTTCTTTTTCTTCATCCGTCTTTGGGGATTGCTTCTTTGAGAGTCTCGACTAACTTCCCAAAGGTGTACTCCTGGCCTTGGCATCTTCCATGCTGAACTTTTCTAAAACTTTCTTGATGTAATTTGTTTACGAAAGTTTTAATGTACGGTAACTCTGTTCTTGGCTACACTGATGCCCAATATCTGCTTAGCAACCCCTAGGTCCTTCATCTCGAACTCTTTGGACAACTGCTTCTTAAGCTTGTTGATCTCTTGCAAGTCGGATTCAACAATCAACATGTCATCAACATATAGTAACAGGATGATATATGAGGAGCTGAATTTCTTCAAGTAACAACAGTGATCCATCTCACATTTGCGATACCCACTCCTTTGTATGAAGCTATCAAACTTAAAGTACCACTTTCTTGGAGCTTGCTTCAATCCATACCGACTTTTCTTTAACTTGCACACCATATTTTCCTTACCAACTTTAGGAAAGCCTTCTGGTTGTACCATGTAGATAGATGTATTCTTCCAGGTTGCCATGGGGAAAAGCTGTTTTCACATCTAGCTGCTCTAGATGGAGATCTTCAGAGGCTACAATTCCTAAGACCATTCTAATTGCAGTCATCTTCACAATTGGGGAGAATATATCATTATAATCAACCCCTCTTTTCTATTGGAACCCCTTGAACACCAATCGTGCCTTGTATCTTTTACTGCCATCAATCTCATCCTTAACATGGAATACCCACTTGTTTTGCAGTGCTTTCTTCCACGCTGGGAGCTTGACTAAGGGCCAAGTTTGGTTCTTGTCAAGTGAGCTCAACTCGTCTTCCATAGCCTTCTTCCATTGTATGGAATCTTTCATCCTCAAGGCCTCTGGATAGGAATCAAGTTCACAATTCTCAGTCAATAACAAGTAATTAGCTGAAGGAGAATACCTGAGTATAGGTCTTCGTACTCTAGTGGACCTACGAACAGTAGGAGTTGAGGTTTCTGCATCATCTACAAACCCGTCTTCAGAACTACTGTCATCTGCGCTCCCACTCTCTCCATATACATCAGAGCTCCCACTTCTTCCTGAACTTTCATATATCTTTAGAGTACTGTCAGGTTTCACAACATCATATTCAAAGATCTCTTCAAACTCTACTTGACTTTCTGCTTTCTCTGTTTGCTTGTTTCTGCCTGAGCTATTTGCAAGTTCATCTTTATATAGGACATTCTCATTGAACACCATATCCCGGCTTCTGATAACATTTTTATTTTGGTTATCCCAAAAGCTGTACCCCATGTCATCCAACACATAGCATATAAATGTGCATTTCTTTGCCTTTGTCTCTAACTTGTCTCTCTCTAAGTCTTTAACTTTGACATATGAGACACAACCTAAAACCTTCAAGTGTTTGAGAGAAATCTGTTAGGATTTACATAGATAAACATAATTCATATTAACAGCGGAAGACAAAACAGATTAAATCCCACATAATTGAGCAAGATCATAACATGTTCATAACAAGATCGTATGTTCATAACAGTTGCACCAACAAAACCATGAAATCGATTCATACCTTGTGGTTGGATGTTTAGGATCCAAACTAGAATCCCTCTATTGATTCACCCCCAAGGACACCAGAAGAGCAAGCATATTGAAATTCCTTCCGGTGAAGAAATCGATCCACAGAACCCTTGGAGGGTTACTGGAAATCGACAAAGAGGGAGAGGGGAGGGTTCCTTGGAGGTGGCGGCACCTCTAGGGTTTTGTGGATGCCTTGGAGTGTCTCCCAATGCCTTTATTTATAGTGTGAGGCTCCCTAAGGTTCCAAACCTTTTTATGCAACTTTACCTTATACATATTTTTAAAAAGGAATAAGACACCGGCCCCAATAAAATAATAGATAACATCTTGCATTTATAAAACAATCGATGTTCATTTTGGTTTGTGTGTGATCTGTTTAGCAACGTAAAAGCAGGAAATTTATATATTTTTTTTGTTTTGTTGAAACAGAGGACTTGAACTTGAGCATTTTAACACATGAACCTTAGGCTACTGAAAAAAAAAACTGCAATTAGTTTTTTTGCGCGCATTTGTTTCTTTGTAGGTGATATTCTGTTTTGCATGAAAAGTTGGCTGGATTAAACAAAAAAATAATTGCACCCGATTAATCTGGATCTTGCTTGAGGTTCTTTCTTCATTTTCATCATTTTTCTAAACTTTCAACTTCAAAGCTAAACTATAATGATCATTTTTTACTGTTTAGTGATAGGTATTTAATGATCAGATTTACCTTGGAATTTAAAAAAACATTTTCAAGAAAGTCAAAATGGTAAAAGCTGTTGATTGTTAGATTGTGATTAAATTATAATCTCATTTGATAGTTTGACAGCTATAGAAAGTTGTTAAAAGGAAAGCAACAGCAAAAGAGCGAATGAAGTTTGCACAATACCATTACACAATGTCAGAGAAAGAGAGGTTACAAATAAAAATGTTAGTAATGGGGCTATTGGAAAGGCATGACTCTTGATTCACTGTACTTTCAGTTTCTATATTATTAAGGCATATTAGTCTGTAAAATTTTGGTCAATTATAGCGTTATACTTTTGAATATTTCTATTTGAACATTATACATTGAAATATTTACTCAGGTTGTCAAAATTGTTTACATCTTCATGATTTACATTTTTTCATATCATCCCGTGTAATCCACGGGTCTCACAACTAGTGTGTGTGTATATATATATATATATATATATATATATATATATATATATATATATATATATATATATATATATATATATATATATATATATATATATATATATATATATATATATATATATATATATATATATATTGAATTGTATGATAAAAAGGTTATCATATCAAGGGTTCAAATAAGGCAGCTACAAGCCTTATGACTTATCATTCTGGACTATAAATAGAGAGCCCTAGGCCCTCATAATTCACGCCAACTTCAAGGAGTTCTGTCCTTCCTCTCTTTTGTTTCTTGCTTGCAAAGTTTTGGGTGTGAGCCATTAGAGTCATGATACTTGTGGTGCTTCTTCCAAAAGATCAAAATGTATGTTTTTTATGAAATTTTGATTATACCTTTAGTGTTCTTATTATGTTCTTAGTTATAGTTTCAATAGAGAAAACATAGATCCTTATAGGTTGCATGTGAACTTAAGAGTTTAAGTTTATTGTTTGCCTATTCCCCATCAAAACAGCGCCAAGTGGTCCGGCAACAACCAAACCATTCCGCCATTGTCACCCGAAAAAACACCATCGCTAATCAAACCTCATCCTCACCGCCACCTCAAACCACCACACAAACCGACCCTACAATCCGAACTTCCAATACTACCGTGAATGTGGTCACGGACAAGGTCGCAAAGGTAACCGAGGTGGATGGTCCAATAATTGTGGGGGTGGAGGCCGGTCCCAGTTTCACTATCCGCCACCGTGGGCTTGGTAGTCCACACCACCATGTCCGTACCCAACGCAACCAATTCTTTGTGGCACTCCTCCACCATATTGCAACCGACCACCAGCCCTGCAATACTCTCCCAGTCAACTAACCGCCAACATCATACATTCGGGCTCTCCTGCTTCACCAATTGGAAATCAGTATGATGCACTCAATTTTACCGACATTGGTGCTGCTTTGCAAAATTCACGGCTCACACGCTCCGGATCCGAATTGGTACATGGATACCGGTGCTTCCACTCACGTCACTTCAAACGCAGGTACATTCTATTCCCCGCTGTTAGTTTCCCAAAATGGTCATATATTCGTTGGTAATGGCAACACATTGCTCACCCTTGGATCCGATAATTTACACAAACTACCCAACCAAACGTACCATCTCAAAATACCCTTCTAGCCCTCGACATCATCAAAAATATTATTTTTGTTTGTAAGTTCACACGTGATAATAACGTTTCTGTTGAATTTGGCCATCATGTTTCAAGGATTTCCTGACTGGAAAACACCAATCCTGCCACAACAGTAAAGGCGATCTCTATCCATTTACCGCTCCCGCAGCCACCTCTTCAGCTTTCATCGCCACTTCTCACACCTAGAATACCCGCTTTCGTCAACCCGGCCGCCAAGTCTTAGATTTAATTTCTAGTCGTAAATTTATTTCATGTACTAAAGACATTAAATCTACTATTTATCATTCTTGTCAACGTTCAAATAGAAAATGTTTACCATTTTCCAAATCTTTATCTTCCACTTTTTCGTCAATTGATATTTTTCATTGTGATTTATGGAAAATCCATGTTATAAATATTATACGGTTCTTTTTGACAACTTTGCAAATTATGTTTGGGTGTATCCGTTGAAATTCAAATATGAAATGTTTCCTACTTTAGCCAAATTTCACACCTTGATCAAAACTCAATTCCATAAACCTATCAAAAGTTTTCAATGTGATTTAGGGGGCGAATTCAACAATACGAACGAGAGCAGCCGATATATCACAATTGGTGCAGTGGAAAGGTTAGCTAATTTAATAACCTATTTAACCATAATCTACCACATACATACACACGGTTATAAGAATAATAAGTATAGGGGTTAAGTGCAAGAAATGACAATGTATATTCATTGATTTTTTTTATCATGGTATCCCACTTCTATTTCCTCTCATTACAATTGTACATTGCAAGTATGATGCCATAATTCATAGAGATGACAATTCTATTATATTTAAATAAACGAAAGTACATTGCTATTTCTTGCATTTATCCATACGTAGAAAGCACGAACAAGTAAGATAAGTATCAAAATATTTCACCTTTTTGCAGGCACTATGTATGCTTGCATGCTGGGTTGAAGATCCAAATGGTGTTTGTTTTAGAAACCATCTTGCCCGAATCCGTATTATATCTTGGTTGCTGAAGATGGAATGATAATCCATCATAAATAAAAACTTAATTTCATAATTCTAAAAGTTGGTTGCTATAATTGCGAATGTTCATGATTATAATTATGAAAACTGAGTTTTGGCAGTCAAGCGTGGGATGGTTTTGCCATCTAAGCTCTCCTCGATGCTGATCTTACCGAAGAAATTGGGCTACTCTAATGAAAGGACACAAATTTATTAGAGCTTCGCAGGTCTCTAATAAAACAATTTTTTAACCTTTTACTGAATTATTTATTTTATTTAATGAATCCTAATCATATTTCGGAATTTCTTGTTTAGGGTAAAGATAATCCTTCTGGTGACTTTAAAAGCATGAACAGAAATATCTCAAAAGGAGATTGGATTTTTTGAGATCAAGACCATGGATGGCAAGTTTCTGACTGTACTGCTAAAGGATTAAAAGTACGACCTCGAGGAACTTTAATTGTTGGCCAACTACAAAAAATGATTTAGCATTATTATATATTCTGAATATATGATTAAAAGTCTAACTTAAAACAATAACAAAACTAAATTGCACACACACATATACATATGTATGTACGTACGTACGTACGTACGTACGTACGCACGCACATACGTACGTACGTATGTATATGTATATGTGTGTATATATATATGTATATATATGTATATATATGTATATATATATATATATATATATATTCAATATATATATATACAATATATATATATATATATATATATATATATATATATATATATATATATATATAATACCGTCAAAAAATGATTGGACCAACAAAGTATGCAATATTGCTGTTATTGTCCCATGTTGGTCTTGTTTCTTTTAAACATTGTATAACATACGAGCACCGATCAATATTTTTCAAGTCTAGCGTCTCACTAATTTATTAAGCATTGAAATATCGTATATGCCGATAATCATCGATTTACCCAACGTGTTGCACAGAAGAACAAACAAGTTAACTTTGAAAAGTAAGTCAACTTCTGTTGATCGGTTCAACGCCTTCTGGAAAGCCTTCAGATGAATTTCGTAGTCTAATTTGAACCGATCCTTCCAAATTTCGACTGTTCTGTATACGTCCCCATCAGGACGTATATCCATTGAATCTATATTTACACTACTGCCCGTCGGTAAACCAAGCATATCCTGTACAACATGCTTGTTTATTTCAATGTCGCGATGCTCAAGTGACATAACCATTTTCTCAGGATCAAAATTTTTAACTGGGTAATATCCGATCCTCGTAGGCGACCCATCAACTTGCATTCTCAACAGGACACCCAAACCAATTGACTCAACATATTCCTTCTGAGTAGGTGAAAGATTCTTCATTGCTGTATAGAGGACTTTAGGTGAAGTCCTTAAATTGACTTTTGGAACATGACTAGGTATTGAAAAACCGACTTGTTTCTTTTTGGATTTCTTTTTAGCTATGTTCTTTATGTTTTCGAGTTCCACGCCTTCAACCTCTTTTGCTTTCATTCTTTTTTTTTCTGCTGAACTGGACGTTGTTCGACGACATCTATTTTCCTTTTCTCCTTCCGTTTCTTTGAACGTGTGTAATATACTTGGGTTTGACTGATTGTGTTTTTCTTTTGCCCTGAAATATATTTGAATAATACAAGGATATATGGTAAACAATCATTGATGATATATCAGGTATTGTACTGAACTAGATTAATCTTGAATTAACTAAGGTTATGCAGAATACAATCACCATTGATTAAATTTGATCTCGATTAATCATCAATGAAAAAACTACGAAACATTTATAATTCCATGATGATTGTGTGTTAATCTAGCCAAGTAAACCTATAAATAACATTGTACTTTTGTTTCCTTAATGATTTTAGCATCCTACTGTTTTTTTAAATGGGAAAAATTGCATGTTCATTTTAAAAGGGAAATGATTTTAAATATCCAAAAAATACACTTTTGGGTCCTAACAGAATTAGGTTTCTATGGGTGACCAAAAATATAATTTTAAGGACTATATCCTGCTTATGTTAATTATTGATGATTTAAGGTAATCATCTATGATTCTGTGTGAAATCCAATTATACAGCAATGGGATTTTACCTTTTTCTAAAGTACCACTTCCTAGTGCCACTGAGCTTTCAATGTTTTTAGCAGTACCATTTAGCCGCTTACTCCTAAGTTCACTTGTTGTGTTTGAGTTACCATCTGTTACAAAAAAAATCAAAGAACAAATGTAGATTCAGAAATGTAATCATCAGCGATTGAAGCTACCTAATCAGTTACATTTGTGTGAGTTACCAGCACCAAGGACCACTGGGCTATCAAGGTTTATTACATGATCATTTCGTTTTTGGGTCCTCAATTCACGTATTATATTGGGATTAAAAACTATTACAAAAACCATCAAATAACAGAAATTATATGACAAATGAATACATCAGTTCAGGTATAATATTTGGATTAAAAACTGTTACAAAAATCATCAAATAACAGAAATTAAATTACAAATGTTTAACCAATTACCTTTGCCTGAGTTACGAGCATCAAGGACCACTGGGCTATCAAGGTTTATTACAGGATCATTTCGCTTTTGGTCCTAAGTTCAGGTATTATATTTGGATTGATACATGTTACAAAAAGCATCAAATAACAGAAATTAAAACAACATATATGGTAAAAATTACATATAAAAATAAATTATATAATTAGATTTTCATGTATTAATTTAATCATAAATGATTACTACTAAATCATTTTACATTGGTTTTTTTATCACTGCCAAGGACCACGAGGCTACCGATGTTGATAACAGGGTCATGTCCCTTCTTAGTCCTTTGTTCATATGTTGTCTTTGGATTAACTTCTGTTAGAAACGTTGTAAAAAAGGATGAATAACTTGAATGCAAAAAAGACAACTTCTAGCTATAAGTAATGGAAATATACTTGTTTCCTTTTCAGGTTCCTTGAAATGAACAACTTCTTGAAACGACTAAAGACATGCTTCTTCATGATACGTTCACTTTGCTTCCTAACTGTTAAGACATACATAGGAAAAAATAAATTGGATTAGAATGTTGAATATTCGTAATTGGTTGTTAATTATGAATAATTTACTTTAGTTGGTTACTATTTTGATATCTATTCAAACATAATTAACAATTAAATAAAAAAACTTAACCAAAATATGATATTAATGAATATGCAATAGTTATAAAATTTGCTGGTTTCAGGGTCATCACAGTAAAAATAAAGGTAACTAATATCAAATGACCAACATCAATCAAAACCATTAAAAACTTTTGTCATGCAAATATTTGAGAATGAAAGAGACAATTGGCTGGGGTATTGGCGTGTTGCAAGGCAGAAAATATCGGTCTCGTTTATGAGCACTAAACCGGTGACCATGAGCCACTACAAGATAGAGTGATAAACACAAGTCCTTGTTGCTGATTGTTATAAATGAATATGCAATAGGTATAAAATTTACTGGTTTCAGGGTCATCAAAGTAAAAAAGAAAGGTAACTAATATCAAATAACCAACATCAATCAAAACCATAAAAAAACTTTTGTCATGCAAATATTTTAGAATGAAAAAGACAATTGTCATGCAAATATTTTAGAATGAAAAAGCCAACTTGGCGTGTTGCAAGGCGGAAAATATCGTCCTCATTGATGAGGACTAAACCGGTGACCATGAGCCACTACAACATAGAGTGATAAACACAGGTACTTGTTGCTGATTGTTACAATCAACAATGATTAAACCTGAACTTAATTAATCAGCAGTCAGAAATTTGTGATACATTTATAATTCCATGATTCCAAATAACCCCGATTCCAAATAAACTCGTTTCTTTCAATTTCGGTTCCAAACTAAACTGGCCAATCATTGATGATTGTGTGTTAGTCAGTAAATTCATGTTTACATTAGTCAGTAAATTCATGTTTACATATAAAGTATCTAAAGTTACATTAGTCAGTAAATTCATGTTTACATTAGCCAGTAAATTCATGTTTACATATAAACTAACCATAATTTATAAACCGATTTTTAGGGTATTGCTAAATCAGAAGAAACAACAAAAGGATTGGAAAACATAAACCCGAATTAACTATCTTAGTCGAAATGCACATCCTATAGTTGAGTATATATACAAATTGCAAGAAGTTCTTACCTCTCTTAGTAGGTTTTGTTTTCTCTGCAGCTTCGTTCACTGATTTCTCCATCGTGATTGTCGATTACCGATTACAAACAAACCCGATGAAAAATCTTCGATTTTTATTGCGTAATACCAAGGGTTCTTGCTGCAATGGTTTATCAATACAGATATTCTTCGATTTTTATGGAGTATACGTTTGATTTCTATTTTGTTCCATGAAATCAGGGATATGAAACGAAGATTCAATGAAGATTTTGGAAGAAAACGATCGGACTCCAATTTTGGCGGAAATCTTGAAAATTTTGTGATATTTTTAGGAGTCAAATGGTTTGGAAAAAGACTAATATAACCTTACGTATTTTTACCAAATATATTTAATCAAACAATTAATAGACTTAACTTATATATATATATATATATATATATATATATATATATATATATATATATATATATATATATATATATATATATATATATATATATATATATATATATATATATGGATGGGTTCAATGCAGAACCAAAATATATTGCCTAACTGCAGAACCAAGTTTCTAACCGTAAGATTAAAATGTAAGATTAAAATATAAGTAAAGGGTACGATCGTCAACGTAAACTGTTATGTTCAGTAATGAACATATGTTCATCAATGAACACATGTAAATTACATGATCAAAGTTCTGTG
Source organism: Cichorium intybus (assembly GCA_023525715.1). NCBI lineage: Eukaryota > Viridiplantae > Streptophyta > Magnoliopsida > Asterales > Asteraceae > Cichorium > Cichorium intybus. Next base: position 32,543,570 of record CM042017.1, on the reverse strand, counting down.
TTCTCTCCTATATCTTTGTGTTTCTCTCTCTCTTTGATCAAAATACAAAGAAAGCTTCAATCACAAATAAGATCAATAAGTACATTGATCAAAGTCTCAAACAATTACATGAGTAAAGTTAAAAGATTAAGAATACATCACGAGTCAGTATCAAAGTATCAAACAAACAAAACAATATTCATATGTGAATCATGTTCATATATGAACATTACATGGCGGTTCTCAATCACTCTGTTCTTGCTTCTATACTTCTTCAACATCAAACAAATCCTTGTGTGCATATCATATTGTTAATTGACCTGTGAGCAACGAAACATCAAAGTTGATTAGGTTCTTAGTGCTAAAATCGTATTCCCTAAAATACATACGATTTCAACAAAATTTAGAGTTGTATATTTAAGGAATTGATCATTTAATACCAAAAAAGTAAGAACCCTAACATGTTAACAAACAATGCTGAAAATCAAAATATGTTCATTTATGAACATATGTTCATATATGAACTTATGTTCATATATGAACACATGTTCATTTATGAACATATGTTCATATATGAACCAATTACATTGATTAAACATAAGAACATGAAAAAAAGGATTGAGCGTAATGTATGAACTGTTCAAAGATGAACATAAATGCAGATGCTGATCAAATCATGTTGTTACAAGTGAGAATCACAAAATAGACCTTGTTGGCATTTTAACAAGCACCTGGTGTGCACCTTGATTAGTCACGTTTTGATTAGCATCCAAATTCGTGGAGAATTGATTAATCACGGCTAAATCAATATACAAACACCATATGTTCATAAATGAACATATGTTCATCTATGAACATATAACCAACTAAACAAAATAGATACCGAAAGCAGAATAGATATCGTAAACCAAATACCCAAACATAACAGGAAAACAATCACTTCCAAAATTGAGGTTGGGAGTAGGAATCGAATTCACAAGGAGAGGTGAGGGGGTGCCTGGTAATTGATTCACAGAGAGCAAGGGAGGAGAACTAATAATGGAAACATTTGAAGTGTTAGACATCAAAACCAAATTCGATTCACAGTGGGCACGGGGAGACCCACCAAGCATTGAGCATCGATACTCATTCCTTGGTTTGACAACCCTTTACCAATCACTGCATTAGAAATTCCACCCAAAGAACCCAAATTAAAACGACTAGCCTCTTGTGAATTAGTAATCGGACTTACCAACTGCACATCGTTTGGCATTGAATCGGGTCTGTAGCAGGATTTGACGAACTCAACAGACTAAAATCGCCATCGATGGATTGAGTTTAATCGCAGACGCAGACATCGTCTTCTCTCTTCTCACCCTTCCAATAATCGAGGGGGATGGATCGATTTCTGATTTCTGATTTTGTGTGTGTATAATCGATTTATGATTTTGTCTCCTTCAATCGATTTGCGTAGAATTGTGGAACTAGTTGATTTTGGAACGGGTAGTTTTGAACTCGAGATCCCAATTGAAGATGTGATAATCGCTTTATCAAGTCGATTTTGGTGGAGAATGGAATGACGATAGATGGTTATGAGGTAGTGAACATACAAATCCCCATTGTACCCTTGCCTGGACGTAATCCCCTGAACAAGCGTGTATAATCTTATTGTGCACCCTTTTAATCCAATCCCTTGATATAATGATCGTAGGGTTATAAATATGGTTCTGTGGTTAGCCGATATATATTTGGTTCTGCATTGAACCTCCCTATATATATATATATATATATATATATATATATATATATATATATATATATATATATATATATATATATATATATATATATATATATATATATATATATATATATATATATATATATATATATATATATATATATATATATATATATATATATATATATATATATATATATATATATATATATATATATATATAACCAGCAAAATTAACATTTTAGCCAAAAAAGAGAGTTTTTTTTGGTCTAAAAATCGGGAGCGGGGAAAAGGGGGCGGGGGCAGGAAAAGTCTAGGGATTCGGAGACGGGGGCGGTGAGAAAGTTCCAGGGGATTCGGGTACGGGGGCGAAGGCGGGGGAACGGGATAATTTCGGTGGCGGGGGCGAGGGAGGCTATCCCCGTTGACATCCCTAGTAAAAACAATCAGTAATAGAAATAAAGAGCATTGATCAGCTTATTAATTAATTGAGAAATTAATAACTCAGAATCTGGATCAGTAATTAATTGATAAATTAATTTATGATAATTAATTAAAGGGTTGGATTGTAATTAATTAATAGCACTACTAGAAAAATGACTTTTAATGACATATGAACTATGACACACACTAATTTTACGACACACAAAAACGTATGTCATTAATAAAGTGTTATCTTTCTTAAAATCTGAAGGATTTATGACATACATAATTGTATATCGTAAATCTATGTCATCTTTTACATTGATTATGACTTACAAAAACGTATGTCATATTTTAATGTCATAATCAGAAAATAAAAAAAACACACGCGAGACACTTTGTGTCGTTTTATAAAAGAAGTGTGTCAATCCCTCCTCTTCACACTGTTTCTAACCCGATCGATATCTAGGGTTTCTCACTTCAACCATTTACGTAAATTCATCTTCCCCGCCTCCATTCTCTTCAGCTCCCATACGCAATGTGACTATCCCCGCCTCCTCACACCGGCAAGCACCATCGATCCTATGTGGTCTTCCGACTGTCGATCAAAATCAGATTTGGGCATGGGCTAATTTCGTTTTCCCGTGTGTGTGCTTTTGGCATGCGTATCAGACAACACCTACATTGATTAAATATGTTTTGTGTGTGTAATTTGATGAATCAGAATAGGAGAGACTGCGAGAGAGGAGCATAGATTATGAGAGTTTAAGAGAAGCAGGCAGGAAGAAAGGAAGAAGCGCTGCTGGGGATTAAGGACCGCGGCAATGCCCGTTTTGCTACGGTGTGGTCGTTGACAGTGGTCAGGAGGACCACGTCTAAAGTGATTGATGCTTGAAGTGGTCCATAAGTTTGGATTTCTACATAGTCGACAGTTATTGAAGGTATATTACGAACCCTAGTTAGGGATTCTTTGAGTATTGTTGAATGGATTACAGAATTGCATAACCATTGATGAAATTCAAGTGACCCTTTTTCCAATTTACCATTCCACTGGTTAGTTTTGGTAACACTAGAAGTGATTGATGATTTTTTTGTTGAGGTGTGAAATTGAACAAAGTCGAGTAACCACTTCATAAAATTTTCCTGTTAATTTTGAAATTTCTTGAGTATTTTTTATGATTAATGATCACTTATCAGCTTGGAACGTGTTAGTTTCATCTTAGTTTGATTGCCTGTTAATTTCTTGGCGGTTTTTGATGAAAGACGCTAAAATTTTGAACTTCATTTGTTCAAATGAAGTGGAAACTTTTCAGGTGCTTTTTGTCAATCCTAATCACTTGACCCTTAATATTTTTATTTACACATGCCTAAATATGGAGTTAAACTTTTGTAGAATGAAATGAAGAATTTGGAAAGACTTCTTTCGTGGTCTTTGAGTTCACAAAGGTCATTAATGTGAAGTTCACAAAGAATTTGAAATGAAGAATTTGGAAAGACAGTAGCATCACCCTAAGAATCTTGAATCATCCTACTCCTTTTATTGGTGTTAAGCTTGATGTAATCCTTAAAAATTTCTGGTTCGTTTTATACCAATTAGTTTGACTTTCTACGCTTACAACTTAGTTGCAGTGAGATCACTATTGAAACCACAGCCGAGTAATCCTTAAGTGTTTATGTTATTGTCTTTTTGAGACTTCTAGAATCTAGATTCTAGAATTTTGCTTAACTAATATGTATGCTACTGTTTTCTGTCTTATTAGTTAAGTTGTCTGTGACCAAAAATTTCTGTTTTATGTCTTATTAGTTAAGTTCTTTGTGTGCAAAAGTTCCTGTTGTTTGTTTTTGTATTTTTGAAAACGGGTACACCGTACCGGGGACGTACCTAAATGAACCTACCCCCGTACCCGATACGTCCAAATGCACTAACCGTGTTTCCGTTCCTCGTTCCCGTACCGAAGCGTACAGTGAACTATGTGACTTTAGTTTTCTATTCATATGTTTTCTGTGCCTAATTTTTCAATTAAATAATATGTTTTCTCAAATGGTAAAACCTCATAATTTGTATGTATCTTTGTTTTCTAGGATCCGACTGGTGGGACTCTTGTACCCGTTGAAGGACCCATTGCTCCTCTTTTTGCCCTCGAGGTTTGTAATTGTATGACAAGGTATAAATTATTTGCTTTGATGTTTCTTCGTATTTCTATTTATAAAACCTTCATATTAATTTTTATGCTTGTATTATTAATAATGGTAGATAAAACTATTTCCGTTTGATTAAAAACATAACAAGCACGTAATCCTGAATCCTAATGCAATGGTATGATATGTGTGTAGCGATATATTAAAACAGATTAGATCTGCAACACAAAATGTGAAGCTAGACATCCATGTGAAACTAATGAAGACGTATACGCAAGTTCATGAACAGTGAATATTGGTACATGATGTTGTTATTACTATTAGGAAGCATTGCTTTATTGCTAATAAAGTTTTCCACTTATTCACAATTTTAATTATTTTATATATGTTGTCCACGTCATTTATTTTTCCGGCAATTTGGTTTTTAAACCTGCTAATTGGATCAAGTTAAAGGGTATACATTAAAAGATTGTGCTTTTTTAAACACCAATATATTTTAAGGGTTTTTTCTGCATATTCCCTAATAATAGTTGGGATTTTTCTACATTTAACCCTTATTAAAACTACCATTATCTCTTATTTTGGGGTTATTAAATACTATTTGGTGTCCCTATAAATAATTTTGTGATTTATTTTTGGACAGGTTGTATAGATGATCTTCAACAACTACTCCAACACATCAACTGACAATGATTAACAATCTATGTCCATTTATTTTGGTTATTGTAGCATTGTATTTTCATTTATTTTGGTTATTATTTTGTGTTTGACATTTGACGTTATGATAATGTATCAATGGATGGTATATGTATTAATGATTTAGTTTATATTATAAGACACTAAAACTATCGTGTGATTTAATTTTAATATTATTAAAGTGTGTGTGTGTGTGTGTGTAATATATATATATATATATATATATATATATATATATATATATATATATATATATATATATATATATATATATATATATATATATATATATATATATATATATATAATATTTTACGACTTACATTGCGAGTCATAAATGTATGTCGTAACTATGTGTCATAACTGTATGTCATAAACGTGTGTCATTAATGTATGTCGTAAATTTTATGACACGCAAATGTGTGTCATCTGTCATTTATGACAAGGGCTTCCTTGACATACATTTGCGTGACATCTATACCTTTTATGACACGCAATGCGTGTCATTAAAGGCCTTTTTTCTAGTAGTGTGTGTTAAAATGCTCAAGTTCAAGTCCTCTGTTTCAACAAAACAAAAAAAATATATAAATTTCCTGCTTTTACGTTGCTAAACAGATCACACACAAACCAAAATGAACATCGATTGTTTTATAAATGCAAGATGTTATCTATTATTTTATTGGGGCCGGTGTCTTATTCCTTTTTAAAAATATGTATAAGGTAAAGTTGCATAAAAAACAGCCTAATTTCAACAATTTCATATTACAACGAGACTGATTATTATCTACTATCAAGAAAATTACTAAACCACCTAACAAACCGTGAAGTAGATCAACAAATCAGTTTAGTCACTCACACAGGCATTTTATCAAACATGAGGTGACGATTTATAACTTGTTTCACTTTCACACAATACAAAACAACTATTCTTAGATTGTGTTCTGCTAAATATCAATAAACGTTACAACGCTACCTAAGAAAACTAATATATTAGTTCAAAGCCATTCACTTGAAAATTCCATCAATCTATAAAATTCGGTATCATCACAAGAGAACGATAAAATCATCTATTATTGATAAGTCAAATGACTATATATAGGTGCGTACAAGTTGAGAATAACAAACTAGCAAGATAAGAGCTAATCTACCGAATGAATATAAACTAGATAAAAGGATAAGCTATCAATTAAATAATCTTATCCAATACTCCTCCTCAAGATGGAGCATGTAAATCGACAATGCCCATCTTGCCAAGAAGAAATCGAAATTGAGCTGCACCAAGACCTTTAGTGAGTAAGTCAGCAACTTGCATTTTGGTAGTAACTTGTACGGGTAAAATTTCCTTCGAAGCGACTCGTTCTCGAACAAGAAAACAATCCATTTCAACGTGCTTTGTTCGTTCGTGGAAGACAGGATTGTTAGCAATGTGTCTAGCCGCTTGGTTGTCACAGAAGAGAGTAGTAGGCCCTTGTACTTTAACTTGTAAATCTCAAAGCAACCAACGTACCCAAATAATCTCACTAACTGTCGAAGCCATTGCCCGGCATTCTGCTTCAGCCGAGGATCGCGAAACCACCGACTGCTTTTTAGTTTTCCAAGAAACCGGTGCACCACCAAGCATGAGTAAGTAACCCGTTCGTGAGCGACGTGTGTACGGACATCCTAGCCAATCAGAATCAGAAAAAGCCGTCAAAGTATAATCTCCACTCTTAGGTAGAAGAACACCCTGTCCAACCGTGCCTTTCAAGTAGCGTAGCACGCGTTGTAAGGCGTCCAAGTGGCTACGTCGTGGATCAGCCACAAATTGGCTCAAAACATTGACCGAATATGTAATATCGGGCCGCATGGCTTGCAAATATAGTAACCGACCAACTAGTCGACGATATTTATTAGCATCCACCTTATCATCATTCTCACAACGATCAAGTTTCAGGTTTTGTTCAATAGGAAACGGACTCGGTTTAGAACCGAGCATGCCACTATCTTTGAGGATGTCAAGCACATACTTTCTTTGATTTAATACTAGCCCCTGATCAGTCTTTGTAACCTCAATGCCAAGGAAATATTTGAGTTGGCCCAAATCCTTGATACTGAAAGCTTCATGCAATTGTATTTTAACCTGTTGGATGTCATTTAGCTCATTTCCAACAATAATTACATCATCTACATAAATAAGAACAGCCATATAAATACTGCTCCTTTATCCCATAAGAACAAAGAGTGATCTGCTTTGGACTGACAAAAACCCACGCTCAAAAGAAAGGCATTTAATTTTTGGTACCAATTCCGTGAGGCTTGCTTTAATCCGTATATGGACTTCTTCAACCGACACACGCGCGGTTCTTTTTCTTTTGCAAACCCTTGTGGAATCTTCATGTAAACTTCTTCTTGAAGGTATCCATGCAATAAAGCGTTGTTCACATCAAGTTGGTGGATAAACCAATTCTTCTTAGCTGCGACTGCCAATAAAATACGAACTGTTACGAGTTTAGCTACTGGTGCAAAAGTGTCGTGATAATCAACGCCTTCCATCTGCGTAAACCCTTTTGCCACAAGTCGAGCTTTGTATCTTTCTATTTCACCGTTCGGTTTGAATTTTATTTTGTAAACCCACTTTGAATCGATGGCTCGTTTTCCTTCAGGAAGATGAGTTAGTGCCCAAGTACCATTGTCAACAAGTGCTTTAATCTCCTTTTCCATGGCACTACGCCAATGGGGACTTTGTGAAGCTTCTAAGAAGGTAGTAGGCTCATTATTGGACATAATGGCCACAAGATAAGCAACATGTTTGTTAGAGAAATTTTTATAAGAAACGAAATTGGAAAGAGGGTGTACCGTTGAGGACTCTTGATCGGATACGGGTTGTTGGTGACTGACCGATGGGGGAAGTTGCACAAAGTAATCACGAAATTTTTGCGGTTGCGTTTTAGTTCGATTATTTCTGTGCGGATTTTCAAGGCTAGTGTGTACCGGTTGATGTGGTTCGGAAGTGACATTGGAATGGTCTGTTGGGCTGCCATCGGTGGGTATATCTGGGCTAGCTGCCGCGTCAAACCCAACATCCGGTTCTGGGCTGCTTGGTGTGTCTGGGCCGGTTGCTGGGCTGCTAGGGGTCCCGGTGTTATCAGACTCAGGCTCCGCCTGGTTGGTTTCTGGCGGATGGTTTTCGGAATTCTCACAACATTTATTGCTATCATATATAGTTTCTTTAATTGGCAAATCGTCATATTGTTCACTGTTTTGTGTATTTTTGAAGGGATACACATTTTCATTGAAAATAACATCTCTACTCACAATGATCTTTCTGGATTCAATATCAAAAATTTTCTAACCCTTGGTGCCAGGAGGATAGCCAAAAAAAAAAAGCCGGGTTTTCCTCTTAGGGCGAATTTGTCTCCCTTCGTGTTGGTGTTTTTGTGATATGCAAAGCACCCAAATATTTTCATGTGTTCATACCGAGGTTTAGAATTCCAAACAAGTTCACAGGGAGTTTTATGTTCAATGACCTTTGAAGGGAGTCTATTTATTACGTAAGCAGCCGTTAGAATGCATTCTCCCCAAAACCTTTTTGGTATATTTGCTTGAAACCTAATTGCACGTGCAGTTTCTAACAAGTGTCGGTGTTTTCGTTCCACAACACCATTTTGTTGTGGCGTATGTGGGCAAGTGGTTTTGAGCAATATACCATTTTTATTGTAAAAATCACGCATGGAATTAGAAGTGAACTCACCGCCATTGTCACACCTGATTCTCTTAATGTGTTTGTCAAATTGAACACATATCATTTTATGAAAATTAATGAGACATTCACTAGCATCATTTTTGTGCTTGATGAGAAAAACCCAAACAACTCTACAGTAGTCGTCAACTATAGTGAGGAAATAGTTAACATTGGTGTAAGAAGGTGTCCGATAGCCCCCAGATGTCACAATGTATTAATTCAAATATATGACTAGTTTTATTAATGCTAACGGGAAAAGGATTTCTGACAATCTTAGCTTTAACACACGAATCACAAACTTTCTTACTAAAATCAACTAAATTGTTTCTAAGTAAATCTACTTTTGATAATTTTCCCTTTGAGGCGTGACCTAACCTTCGGTGCCAAATATCTGTTGTAGCAGTTAAGGATCTTCTGTCTTCGGTCATCCCTATTCGGTACAATCCCCCTCGGCGTTTACCCGATCCAATCAAGGTCCTCGTGTAAAGTTTCTGCATGACACAAAAGTCGGGAAAGAAAGTTACAGCACATTGTAGATCTTTAGTAACACGGCTAACTGAAAGTAAATTACATTTAAACGCCGGTACACACAAAACCCCATTAATTTTGACTCCTCCTGAAATGGTACAATCTCCTTTTCCCTCCACGGGAATGGCATCACCGTTAGGTATTATGACAGGAGGTTCAAAATGTGTAGTAATTTTATTAGTAAGTAAATTGGGAGTGGAAGTAATGTGTTCGGTACAACCCGAGTCGACGATCCAATCATCTTTACCAGCCATGTTGGCACTCCGGGACGGTTCTTCATCAATGCTTGAATTCTTGAAGTGGTTTACGAACATTTGATATTGTTCTTTGGTGAGCTCGGGTATCGGGCTCTCATCAACGTGAGCAGCCATGTTCTTGGGTTTATCATTCTTCTTCCCAGGCCACCAGTCGGGATACCCAACCAGTTTGAAGCACCCGTCACGTTTATGGCCGTTTTTGTTGCAGTGAGTACAATATTCATCTTTCTTGTCTTTGACAGCCTTGGATACATTCTTTTCTTTTGCCAAATTAAAATTTGCACCTCGGTTTTGGAAGGTTTTGAAGGCGGCCGGCTCAGCAGGGGCTGTTCTGTCATTTGAAATATTTCTTTGTCTTTCATCTTCGGCTACAAGGTGATAAACGGTGCTAAGAGGAGGTATCGGTTTGGTGGCTAGGATTTGTGTTTTTATAACAGAAAATTCTGCGTCCAATCCCATAAGGAATTGGTATAATCGTTCCTTCTCTTGGTACTCGCTCAGTTTCTTTCCAACATCACACGTACAACTTCTGCATGAACACTTTGGGAAAGGCAATATGGACGAGGTCTCATCCCAGAGAGTTCGTAAGGTGGTATAATAAACGGAAACGGAAGAACCTCCTTGTCTAGTTGCAATAATTTTTTGTTTTAATTCAAAAGCTCGTGGAGAACTTTCCTTACCGAAGCGCTCACGGAGATCGGTCCAGATTTCCGCCGCCGTAGTGGCGTATTTGACGCTGTCGCGGATTCCCTTTTCCATTGCGGTGGTGAGCCAGCCCTTCACCATCGCGTCGCACCTCATCCAAGGCATGTAATCCGACTTTCCCTTCTCCGGTCTTTGAAGGGTCCCATCAACAAAATCAATTTTGTTTTTGTCGAATTAGAAATTTTCGATCTCTTGGCTCTAGTCGCTGAAGTTAGAGTCGGAGAGGACTTCATTGACGTGAAGCTGTTTTGGAACATCAGAAGGATGGAGATAGTATGGTGAATTGTGATCGATTCCTCCACCGGATCCTTCTCCGGCAGTTTTGTCTTTGTCTCCTCCTCCCGTCATTCTTCTAGCGGAAGCAAGGTTTACTTTGGGTTAGGGTTTCGAGTTCTAGCTCTGATACCATATAAAAGTCGGGATAAAATCATCTATTATTGATAAGTCAAATGACTATATATAGGTGCGTACAAGTTGAGAATAACAAACTAGCAAGATAAGAGCTAATCTACCGAATGAATATAAACTAGATAAAAGGATAAGCTATCAATTAAATAATCTTATCCAATACAATCCGATGGTGGTTTTATGAAGTGTAATGCACAACTTAAATATTCAGATACTAATAATCACAATTACTTAACCTAATCAAGCAAAATCAAATTTGCTGATTGAATACTATTAAAAAGAGCAATGGTGGAAACATCTAATGAAACAGAATGTTACCATTATTATTTAGAAGAAAATGACGTAATTAAGTCGACGATGGCAAAACATCTTCTAAATGTCTACAAAAACTTTTCTCGATGCCAAACCAATGATTTTCTATACTGGGGTTTCGATTAAACCCTCTTCAAATCGAAGCAAGCACAAGAAGTGATAAAAAGAGAGAACTGGCACAAAAATTGAAGCTAATTTTAAATACCAATTTATATCCACGAAAAAGTTTCAGATTAGTTCAGCAATTTGAATCGATTCAAATCCAAATAAAATCAATTGATAATAGGTGATAGATACCGAAGAAAAATACTTATATCGATAATTAAGATAACCGAGTTAAATTACCTAGTTATCTATGAATATTTAAAAACGAAGACACATGAGTATCTGTCTTTTGCCTTCTTTCAATTTGTAGGAACACAAATTATAAAGAATAAATAAAAGACGAATTATAAGGAAAAGCACATTTCGATTAATTTATGTTTTTCAAATCATAATTTTAAAATCCATATTATCTAATTATCTGGATTGTATGTTCACAAAAACGATTATTAATATAAAATTTTACAACGCCCCACCTCCTATCATATGCTGCCTTCTAATTAATCAGGAGAATCACCAACAAACCACTACTAGCTACACCTCTCACCAAATCGTCGATGGCATTAACCAAACGGCTACAACAATCTCAACTACATCCACTTCACCGTTCAAAGGAAAATATCAATAATATTCATTGGTGGGTACTATTTTTTTTTTTTGCATCATGAAAACCGTTCCACTTTTCAAATAACACATAAATTTTTGACAAAGGAGAAACATTTATTAAGTACAATAATTACGAAAATTTGCAGTTTATATGTGGTTAGATTAATTAATGGTTATATAATTTGGTGGATTATAAGCTCGAGGAAACTTACAGAGCCTGTTGATGATATTTTTCCATAGTTTGCCTCCATACATGTAAGACATCTGTCATAACCATTCAAACAAATCCAAAGAATTAAAAGAATAAGAATATTAATGAGGTTTACTTATTAATAGCTGTTTATACCTGAATCAGGCCACAAATTTAGGCCGTAAAATGGTCTTTGAGCTTTAGGGTCATATTCAGGAAGCTCGATACCAATATAAAATCCTTCCTTTGGATCACCTGTAATATTGATTTTATGCAACTGAAAGTTGTATGATGAAAGTTAGAAAGCACTGGAGGATTATTGGAAACTTTTAATTTTTTTTTTAGAACGGCTTGTTAGTAGTTAGCAGTTAGAACACCTAGTTAGTAATCGCCTGTGCCAGGGATAGAACCCTGGACCTCCTGTCTAAGAGGGCAAAGCCTCTACCAAACAAACCATGGAGTTGATTGGCGGGATCAAGAAGTTCATCAAGAACAGGAGTGTAGCCTCTGTGTTTGTCATTTCTAAGAAGCTTCAACTTTTATTCTCTAATGAAACATCAGAAAACGTTTTGCTTTCGGCAAAAACATCATCCATAAATTCCTCAGCAATTCCATGATTTGTTACATAGCAGAAACCGAAATCCATGCATCCCTATGAAATACAAAACAGATCAAATTTCGAGTACTCGCACACACGGGAACTTGCGACAACCAATTACTGATACGATCCTTTGGAGAAATTGGTTTTCTCATATCCCCAAGTTTATTATCTAATTGTAGAACAAATCAATAGAACTAACAAGTGTTTCCAAAATCCATAACAAATGGCAGACCCTTTAACATCCACAATCAAACTAATCCCCTTTTCATATGCACTTACCACTCTGACATACATGTATCGACACATACACACAAAAATACTAATATAAATTCTTTCATTTCCCCAGAGAGAGAGAGAGAGAGAGAGAGAGAGAGAGAGAGAGAGAGAGAGAGAGAGAGAGAGAGAGAGAGAGAGAGTTGTTTGAGTAAGGATACCGAGTTAGGGATGTGAGGGGAGGAGAGATCAATAGATTTGAAACATTTTTGTAATTCGCCATTCCAGCTCTTCTTTCTTCTTCAGTCATCATCGGTTCTGTTGAAATTGAGGATTGAATTTTGTTCCAAAATTTTCGGGACATTCAATCAACTTCAACTGATAATCACATACCTGCTTTTTAATCTCAAATACAGTATGAATTTGAAAATTCGCCGCCGCCGATTCTTCTTCACCTTTAGATACTTCCGTACCGGTCGATTCTTCTTCGCGCATGGAGACGGCGACGAATAATCTCCATGGAAATCAAGAAATGAAGATTCGTAAATCGTTGAAGAAACACCAAAATTACGGTTTGTTGAGATAGAACTGAACCCGTAGATAGTAAAAACAATCAGTAAATGGAAGATATGTGTAGCCATGGAACGCGTGTAATTGAATCATATGCAGAGATCAACACATAAATCTCGGTAATTAATAAGCTAATTTCTTGGCTTGAAGTTAGGAACTTTGATTTGGCTTTTGTTGAGCAGACTCGAGACTCGAACTGATTTTTCATCAACCTACCCGATTAAATGCCTAATTTCTTTCTAACCGTTTCCAAAATTAACGAGATCCGAACAAAACTGATAAAATTTGAAAAGGTTAAACAAACACATATGCATCAAGTTGGATGACACATGGTATTAGCACATGTGACGAATTAGCTGAGAAGATGACAAGTGGCATTTGAGATCCTTATTTATTAGAATATGATATATATATATATATATATATATATATATATATATATATATATATATATATATATATATATATATATATATATATATATATATATATATATATATATATATATATAGAATAATGATCATTTGAGGACAAAAAAAAAAAAAAGGTTGAGAACTTGAGGCTAAATCACAACCATCTAATTTGTGGCTAAGATTGATGTGTCAATTATGTAAAATCTAAAACTAATGTAACGAATTTGTAAATTTAAAATGTGTTTCAAGGTATAATGAGAACTTCAATCATTTGTCTTCCTAAAAAATAACCTTTTAATATGGAATTCTGTCAATTACTCTTAAATTAAGTTTCTCTCTCTTCTTTCTCCCCACGAAATAGGACTCTCATAAAGCCTACGCACCCTTTATCGTTATTGCTCACAATCGATCGCCACTTCAACTCCATGGTCACCCTCGTTAAAAAGGAACACAGCTGCCTCCGCCCTCTATATTTCTTGAAGTTGTATACAACACCGACTATCGCTTTATGCCTGTAACAAACGGGCGGCGCAACAACTGCGCTGCTGTCCATCTCCTTACGGGATCCTTCTGCATACAGCATGCCACGAAAGCTTGAAACTCAGGAGAATCAGTTCCAGGAGCTTATGGTGGCGGGGCCATGCAAATCGCACTCATAAGGCTCCCCCAATCACCCGGTCTTCCTACCTCAAAAGGTAAAACCCAGTATACAATTCCAAAGTACTTACACCCATGCTCCAAATATCACCTGCGTACCCGTCTTCTTTTCTATGGTTCAGGTCCGTGTTTATTCTTTTCGGGCTCATGTAAGCAATCTTACCCACCGAATAGTTACAAGGATGCGTCGTTAGTTCCGAGATTCCTGTAACCTCAGAAATCAAAATCTTCACATGGTTTTTGGAATTAATTAAAACTTTCAAAGGTTTGATATGACGATGGGCAATCTTATGCCGGTGGAGGTAGAAGAGACCGGAGAGAATCTGACGGGTGATGTCGGCCAAAGAGGATTCACTGGACAAGTGTGTGACTTGGAGAGATCCATTGTCTATGTACTCAAAAAGGACCTGAATCTCACCGTTAATATCGAACACATCATGACACCTGACGATGTTAAGGTTATCGATGCCATTTAGGATCTTGATTTCATGAAGCATCTAGCGACGGACATCATCGTCGTGGTTTCCCTATATTACCTTGAGGGCGAAGTGGCTGGCGGTGGGGTGATGCAGGACTTTGTAGGCGGCACCACTCGAGGAGCAAAAGAAATTGCATAAGAATAGTATTTTAACTGTTTAATCTTTGAAGTTTCTACTTAGAGTTAATGTGGAACGAAGTGGTCTTCTTCTCCCTTCTCGCTCCTTCCACTTTGACCGTGAAAAATTATAACGATGATGAAGAAGATCGATCGTGTCCAAGAACTGTTTTTTAAGAATATTAAGGAAATTACAGTGGTATTACTCCCTCATAAGCTGGATTCCTGTATAGATCAATTTTTTCGTTTGGAGGATGTTTGTAAATTGGAATTTGAGAAGCATGATCGAGAAATCAGAAATGAAAACATGGTGGAATCGTTTAAATCGGGATAAGTTGATAGTTTTACAGTGAGGTTTTCATCCATTTTAACTTAAAAATCGTTTGGAGGATGTTTGTAAATCGGGATTTGAGAAGCATGATCGAGAAATCAGAAATGAAAACATGGTGGAATCGTTTAAATCGGGATAAGTTGATAGTTTTACAGTGAGGTTTTCATCCATTTTAATTTAAAAATTACGAGAAATCTGAAATGAAAACATGGTGGAATCGTTTAATCAGTTGTGATTAAACCCTTTAATCAGTTGTGATTAAACCATTTAATCATCGGTGATTAACATTGTAACTGTATGATTAACACGTATAAGCCATAACTATGCAGTGTTAATCATTGGTGTTTATCTTTATGTATTTGTAAGCTGTTAGTTATATTCATCGATGAATAAATGTGTTAGAAACCTTTGTTAATTTGGGGGGCTAGAAACCTCTGTTAAGTGTTAAGCGTGAATAAGTAAATTTGCAGTGTTATTTATTGGTGATTAAGATTGTAACTATATGTATTTTTGTGTTAAAAGTTCTTTATATGTTAATCATTGATGATTATAACTATAATCATTGATGATTATAACTAGAATTATCGATGATAATAAATATAGTTGCATAAATAATAAGAACATCGGTTATAATTATTTATGATTATAACTTTAGCTAGGTTTAATATGGCCATTAATCATTTATGTTTAATATGGTTATAATCATTTTCTGATATCCTTGAATTTGATTTTGCAGATTTGAATCCAATAACAACAATGATCATGGTGTCTCATCTTTTTTCATGTATGGTGTAGCATCAAAATTCGAAGCAAACACAACGATGTGTAAATTCATTTATTGTTACAATTATATTCATTAATGAATATAACTTGAAATGTGAAATTTAGATGTAACTTTTATTTTGTTAATGTTTATTAACTTATAATTAAAGGTGTAGTCATCTATGATTATAATTAGAGGTGTTTTATTCATTCATGATTAAAAATATTTAGAAATTTTTATCTTTATATCGCGTTCTATTGATTTTATATTTTACAATCGTATCTATTTTTATTTTATAGAGATCTAATCATTTATGATTAGACCTACATTGTATTTATAATCATTAATGATTGAAACTGTATAACTCAAATGATACAATGAAAAATATATTTTGACCGAAAATGATAATTACTATCTATTAATAAAATAAAATAAATAAAAATAAGTAAAAAAATTGACCTTATATAATATGATATTATTAAAAAATAAAAATTAATTTATTAGTTTTTTTGGTAACCAACAATCAGAATCCTAGATTTTAAGAATCAGAATCCTATATTTTAGGAAACTATTATTTTGATATAATTTAATTGAAATACATAATTACTAATATGTCCTTATAATTTTATTGGTCCAGAACTGGCATCACGATCTCAACCTTTTCGTTTATATATATATATATATATATATATATATATATATATATATATATATATATATATATATATATATATATATATATATATATATATATATATATATATATAGGGAGAGGTTAAAATGAGAATGATAAAAAGGTTGAGAATGTGAAAATAATTCTGAACCAATGAAATCATAAGGGTATATTAGTAATTATATATTTTAATTAAACTATAACAAAATAACAATTAATATAACTTCCTAAAATTTAGGATTTTGATTGATAGTTACCTAAAATAAAGGAATTAATTGATTTTTTTGTTATTCTATTAATTGAAGAAAAAAAATATTTTTATTTTTATTTTTTTCCAAAATTCGAAATTTAATAATTTTTTTTTTCTTTTCACGGTTTCATTCATTCATGAATAGAAAAAATATAGTTTTATGATTTTATTGATTTAATTTTTTACAGAATTTTATAGTTATTATACAAATTTTGTCGTAATCATCAATGAATAATATACATATAAAAATGAACTTTTTGAGAATTTTGAAAAATTGTATTTGATATGAATGTGTTAATCACGAATGATTACAAGTAAGATAAATACTAAAATGAATAAAGTACAATAAAAATATAAAAATATAATTCAATTGTAATCATAACACAATGATATAAAGGAAACGATACATTTGTAATCATTAATGAATAAAAGACAATGTAAAAAGAAAAAACTAGTTTAGCTGTAATCACAAATGAATAAAAAAATAAAAAAAAATCTGATTCATTAGTAATCATTATGTTGTAGTCCCGATGATTATTGTTGCTTTGATTTTTCTTGTTGCTGCCATCACACCCAAAAGAAAGAGGGGCACTCGTGATCATTATTATTATTGGATTCACACCTGCAAAATCAAGTTCAAAGACTTTAAAAATAAAACAAATCATAAATTATAATGTTATGTATTTGCATATGCACTGATTATTACAAATGATAATAGAATAAATCTTGATTCATTTATTGAAAAAACCTAAAGGGAACGAACCCAAGTTGTAATCGCTTGCAATCCTTTTTGAATAATACCTCGAATAGGAGAATCGTTTTTGAATAATACTGATCGCGTCTTCGTCTTCTCCATCGGCTTCTTCGTCTTCTCCACCGGCGTCTTCGTCTTCTTTATTTGGATTTCTCATCGCCGATCAAAAGGTATGAGCGATACCTAAAAACGTTTTCAATCGTGAATGGGAAATACAAGAATGGAGGGGAGAGGAGAGAAAACGTATTTGTTGATTTTTTTGGTGGTGGCTTGATGTTCTACAGATGTGGCAATGGCGATGATCAATGTATGGCCGCTGCCGGCACAAAAAGAGGGAAGAAGTTGAGACCTAGTTTAATAAGAGAGAGGTATAGAGATTTACGAAATTTCCATATATTCAGCTGATTTGGTGGAAATCAGATTACATAAAATTCCTACAATACCCTTCTTTCTATATAAAAAGTTACAGTTTCATCACATAACTTCTAGAAATTACATATTGACCCGTTTATATTAGTCTTAGATCTTAATATTTGGAGAGTCCAGATTTCTTCTCGCATTCTCAACCTTTTTAGTCTTCTCATTTTATCCTACCTCTCTCTCTCTCTCTCTCTCTCTATATATATATATATATATATATATATATATATATATATATATATATATATATATATATATATATATATATATATATATATATATATATATATATATATATATATATATATATATATATATATATATATATATATATATATATATAGATGAAGCTTCAAATGAGAACAATTTCAATAATTATTGAAATTGAGAACATGAGAACAAATATAAGCCACACAATTTTATAAGAGGCTCTCATCCGCCCCCTTCCACCGGAACCACGCTACCACCCATCTCCACCACGTCCCCTATCTAGCGCCAATCCATCTTACCCGACCCACTCCCGCTCCACCTCACCCACCCCAACCTACCCTATCCAACCCCACCCCCGGCCCACCAAAACAATTTTATTTTTTTACCAACCACTCCAACGCCACCTCTACCATACCACACCCTCCCCGCCTACAAAAAAAAATTAATTTTTTTTACCACCCAATTTCACTCCACCCCACACATCCGCTCCACCGCACCCGTCAGAACCCAACTTAACTTACCCACCCCACCACACCTAAACCGCCCACCAAAAAAATTAATTTTTTTACCACCCACTCCCGCCCCACCCCATCCTCCAGCACCCACCCAACCCTACCCACCCCACCCCACCCCACCCTACCCTACCCCACCCCCCGCCCACCAATTTTTTTATTTTTTTTCACACTCCTGCTCCGCGCCTCCCACCAGCACCCACCCTACCTACCCACCCTACCCCACTGTACCCTATCTCGTCCACCAAAAAAATTAAAATTTTTTTACCACCCAATCCTCCTCCACCCCACCCACCAGCACCTACCCTACCCTACCCACCCCACGTCACCCTACCCAACCCCCCACCAAAAATATTTTTTTACCATTCGCTCGCATTCCATCCCTCCCACCAGCACCCACCCTACCCTACCCACCCCAACCCACCCTACCTTACCCTACCCCGCCAACCAAAAAAATTTAATTGTTTTTACCACCTACTCCGGCTCCACCCCACCCACCAGCACCCACCCTACCCTACCTACCCCACCTTACCCACCTACCCCGCCCCACCACAAAAAAAATTTTTACCACCAACTCCCGCTCCACCTAACCCACCCCCACCAAAAAAAATTTCACTCAAAAAAATAATTTTTTTTACCTTACCCTACCACCCCCACCCCTACCCTAGCATCACTCCACCCACCAAAAAAGTTTTAATTTTTACCACTCACTCCCGATCCACCCCACCCCACCATTCACATGTGCATATTGACAAGTGAATGATAGACTTTTAAACATATATTAATAATAAGGTTTAATCACATTTGAATAGTTCAATCATATGTGAATAACAATGTTTAATCGCATGTGATTAAATACAAATGATAGGAGATTTTATTTAAAAATAAAAAATTTGTTATGTACATATTTACATGTAAATAACATGTGAATAACTTAATTATATGTGAATAACAAGGTTATAATCACATATGAATAATAGGGTTTTATCACATGTGAATAGCTTAATCATATGTGATCAACAATGTTTAATCACATGTGATTAAATACATATAATAAGAAAATTTATTTAAACATAAAAAATCATTATGTACATATTTGCATATAAATAACATGTTTTAATCACATGTGAATATGTGAATAACAATGTTTAATCACATGTGATTGAAGAAAAAACATATCACATATGAACAAGATTTCAGAATCATATATGATTAAGCACATACTGGTACCTGAACAAGCCTGCAGCTCCTTGGACTTCGGCATGATAGAGAATTAGGGTGTGAGACTGGTTTTTGAGTTTGGTGGCGTATTTTGAGGTCGGAGTGAGCGCAAGGACCACTGATAGGCGGGATTTGGACGAAAGTTTCTTTCAGCCAATTTGTCGAACACCTTAGGTGCATAAAGTGTGTCTCCATATGTGATCAACAATGTTTAATCACATGTGATTAAATACATATAATAAGAAAATTTATTTAAACATGAAAAAAACATTATGTACATATTTGCATATAGATAACATGTTTTAATCACATGTGAATATGTGAATAACAAGGTTTAATCACATGTGATTGAAGAAAAAACATATCACATGTGAACAAGATTTCAGAATCATATATGATTAAGCGCTTAATAACAAGGTTTAATCGCATGTGATTGAAGAAAAAACACATCAATGTGAACAAGATTTCAGAATCATATATGATTAAATGCTTAATGGTACGTGCACAAGCCTACAGCTCATTGGACTTCGACATGACTAGATAATAGGGGCGTGAGACTGGTTTTTTGAGTTTGGTGGCGCATTTTGAGGTTGGAGTAAGTGCAAGGACCACTGGTAGGCGGGATTTGGACGAAAGTTTCTTCCAGTCATTTTGTCGAACACCTTAGGTGCATGACGTGTGTCTCCCTTTTTCTTAGCATGTGGGTAATCGAGTGGTCCCAAAATTATCTGAATAAAGTTTGGAATTAGATATAAAACAAAATATGACACAATAAGAAATATTTTTACATTATCAATTTAAAATCAAAACCTAAGCATGGACTAACACTACTAGAAAACAAGGGGTTTAACCACGCAAATTTCCGTGGTAGTTGTGTGGTAGAAGCCGAATAACCACGCAATAACCACGAAAACTGACCTGTGGGAAAACCCCTTGTGGCTAAATTGTAACCACGCTTTAGCCACGCAAATTAACCACGCAATTGCCACGCAAACTGTTAACCACGTAATAAACACGCAAACTGTTAACCACGCAATAAACATGCAAATTATTAACCACGCGATAACCACGCAAATAATTTACCACACAATTACCACGCAAATTATTAACCACGCAATAACCACGCAAGTTGTTAACCACGCAAGTTGTTAACCACGCAATAACCACGCAAGTTATTAACCACGCAATAACCACGCAAGTTATTAACCACGCAATGACCACGCAAGTTATTAACCACGCAATGACCACGAAAGTTATTAACCACGCAATAAACACGCAAATTATTAACAACGCAATAAACACGCAAATTATTAACCACGCAATAACCACGCAAATTGTTTACCACGCAAATTATTAACCACGCAATTACCACGCAATAATTTTTTTATTAAAAAAAATACAAAAAAATATTTTTAATTCCAGATTTTTTTTTTACACAACACACACACATATATATACTATAATACATATATAATATTCACAAGTATTTTATGCAGAACTATCTTAAATTTAAGAGGTACAAGACTTCAATGCTTTTAAAAAATTAAGCGGGCATTCCAGAATTTTGCACATATAAAATTTGAATTCTCAATGTGAGAATCGACATATATTGCTTTAAGGATTCCACCACATTCCACTCTCAATAAATTAATCACGATGTCTTGCTTTAAGGATCCCACCACATTCCACTTTCATAAAATTAGTCATTTGATCTTAACCGCATTTTGGTCCATCGATGGTGGAAAATGACATTTACAATCTCACACGGATCGACCAATTCAAACCATAAACAAATCCCCTGCAAGTTTCTACTTTCCTGCTCCTCATCTTTCTCTTTCTTCAAGCGTTTGATAATCCTTCATGATCTGTGTGTCTTTACAGCTGCATATACTTTCTTCACCCCTGAAGAGAAATTACCATAATCATATCGTGTCAAGTATGAATGCAATAAGGCATTTAGGTAGCTTAATTTTTGAATTTCTGTACAATAAACAATGCAGAGATATGAATGCAAAAGTCAATGTATATCTTGGAAGTATATAGGAAGGTAAATGCAGACCTTGATACCCTCCTTAAGAAAAACCAAATTTGTGCTGTTAGGTAAAGTTTGAATATTAAAAGATGGTGAAGATTTTTTCTCAAATATTAGGTGAGTCAAATTGCATGGTTTTGAAAGTCACATTTGCATCACATTTATATGTATATTATATACATTCCTGGATAGTATATATAGGGGTACTTCCATTGAGGAAAATGCACCAACAACAAGCAAAAATCAAGAGGAAACATTAGAAACTCTTGTGAGCTAAAAATTCCAAAGAGATATATTGTGAGGTATTTTTGTGCAGAGCCTTTATTTGGCAGCCAAAAATTTGAGTGATACAATATTGTGAGTGATCAGATTACAAGGGCAGTTTAGGCCTTGTATGATTGTAATTTCTTTGGTGATAATAAAACTCTCTCTCTCGTTCGCCCGTGGACGTAGGTCGTGATCCCGTGACCGAACCACGTTAAATACTGTGTTCCGATTTTACATTTTCGTTTACCTTTTTTTTGGTAATTTTATTCCGCTCGTGTCACCGAAATCAAATATCGATTTGTTTGAAGTACTTAACTCGTTTTGTTATATCCCAACAAACTGGTATCAGAGCCCCGGGTTTAAAGGAAGTCGTATCTCGCGTATGCTCTGTGGTTGCAGCTTAGTCTGATCTTCCACATCAGAAACGAGGTTTCGATTGGCCTTATAAAATATAGTTTTTTTTAGCTATGGCTGAAGATGGGAGAGTTAAGATCGACAAATTCGATGGTCACGATTTCGGTTTCTGGAAAATGCAAATCGAAGACTATCTCTACCAAAAAGGGTTACATGAACCTCTGTCTGAAGAGAAGCCTTTTCACATGAGGCCGGAGGATTGGGAATTGTTAGACCGGCAGGCTCTTGGTGTGGTGAGATTGTCATCGGCAAAGAACGTTGCTTACAACATTGTCAATGTGAAGACAACTCATGGGTTGATCAAGGCGCTATCTGACATGTACGAGAAACCATCGGCGTCAAATAAAGTTTTTCTGATC
The DNA here is from genome assembly GCA_023525715.1 of Cichorium intybus. Classification (NCBI taxonomy): domain Eukaryota; kingdom Viridiplantae; phylum Streptophyta; class Magnoliopsida; order Asterales; family Asteraceae; genus Cichorium; species Cichorium intybus. The sequence continues at coordinate 32,520,529 of CM042017.1, read as the reverse complement.
AGACAGTTGGTAAATTTGAAGATGATGGAGGGTAGTTCAGCAACTGATCATATAAATGAATTCAATTCAATATTGTCGAGGTTAATATCGGTTGATATTAAATTTGAAGATGAAGTTCAGGCATTGCTGCTACTATCATCTTTGCCTGAAAGTTGGTCCGGTACGGTTACAGCAGTCAGCAGTTCAGTCGGAGGTGCTAAACTGACGTTCGAAAGCATTCGAAATTTAATCCTTAGTGAGGACGTGCGCAGACGGAGTATCGGGGAATCTTCCAGTAGTCTTCTAAGCGCTGAAGACAGGGGAAGGAAGTCCAACAGAGGAGGCGGTGGTAGAGGAAGGTCAAAGTCGAGAAAGAGAGGTCAGTCAAAGAACAGGTCGGATATTACCTGTTGGAACTGCAAGGAGAAAGGTCACTTCAGAAATCAGTGCCCAAAGCCTTCGGCAGACAAAGGCAAGAAGGAAGTCAATATGGCAGTAGATTCTGAAGATGATGCGCTCATTTGCTGTGTTGAAAACTCAACAGAATCCTGGATCATGGATTCTGGTGCATCGTTCCATGCTAGTCATTCCAGAGAAGTAATGCAGAATTTCCGGCAGTACAAAGGAAAGGTCAGACTAGCAGACAACAAGAGCCTGGATATTACAGGTGTTGGGGATGTGGTCCTCAAGACAACTTTAGGAACAGATTGGACTTTGAAGAATGTCAAGTTCATTCCTGACTTGAAGAGGATGTTGATATCCGTGGGGCAGCTTGATGATGAAGGTCACCATGTTACATTTGGCGATCATCAGTGGAAGGTGACAAAAGGGAATTTAGTTGTTGCTAGAGGACAGAAGCGGGGTACACTTTATATGGTGGAAGTTTCTGATGCCGAAGCACACGCTGTTGAAGAAGTTGGGGCATCCACTCTATGGCACCAAAGACTTGGGCATATGAGTGAGAACGGAATGAAGATGCTAGCCTCCAAAGGAAGAATACCAGAGCTAAAGACTGTGAAAGTCGATTTCTGTGAGCCATGTGTTCTTGGCAAACAGAAGAAAGTCACTTTCAAGAAGGTGGGCCATCAGCCCAAGTCTGTGAAGCTGGAGCTAGTTCATTCAGATGTCTACGGTCCCACTTCAGTTTCTTCAGTGGGAGGATCCCGATACTATGTCACGTTCATAGACGATTGCACAAGGAAGGTTTGGGTTTATTTCTTGAAGCATAAGTCTGAAGTTTTCAGCACTTTCAAGAAATGGAAAGCTACTGTGGAAAATGAAACAGACTTGAAGATCAAGTGTTTCAGATCAGACAATGGGGGTGAATACAGTAGTAAAGAATTTGTTGATTACTGTGCTGACCATGGAATCAGAATGCAGAAGACGGTTCCAGAGACACCCCAACAAAATGGAGTAGCTGAGAGGATGAACCGTACATTGAACGAAAGGGCTAAGAGCATGAGACTGCATGCAGGTTTACCCAAGATGTTCTGGGCAGATGCGGTAAACATAGCCGCGTATCTAATCAACAGAGGACCCTCAATCCCCATAGGGTTCAAGATTCCAGAAGAGGAATGGCAAGGTCGTGAAATTTCTCTCAAACACTTGAAAGTTTTCGGTTGTGTCTCTTATGTCAAAGTTAAAGACTCGGAGAGAGACAAGCTAGAGGCAAAAGCAAGGAAATGCACTTTTATAGGCTATGGGTTGGATGACATGGGGTACCGCTTCTGGGATAACCAAAATAAAAAGGTTATCAGAATCCGGGATGTGGTGTTCAACGAGAACGTCCTATATAAAGATGAACTTGCAGAGAGCTCAGGCAGAAACAAGCAACCAGAGAAAACAGAAAGTCAAGTCGAGTTTGAAGAAATCTCTGAAGATGACGTTGTGAAACCTATAAGTACTCCAGAGATAGGTGAAAGTTCAGGAAGCAGTGGGAGCTCTGATGTATATGGAGATAGTGGGAGCACAGATGACAGTAGTTCTGAAGACGGGGTTGCAAATGATGCAGAGACCTCAACTCCTACTGTTCGTAGATCCACTAGAGTACGAAGACCTCCAGTCAGGTATTCTCCTTCAGCAAATTACTTATTGCTGACAGAGAATGGTGAACCTGAGTCTTATCCAGAGGCCTTAAGGATGAAAGATTCCATACAGTGGAAGAAGGCTATGGAAGACGAATTGAGCTCACTTGACAAGAACCATACTTGGTCCTTAGTCAAGCTCCCAGCAGGGAAGAAAGCACTGCAGAACAAATGGGTGTTCCGGGTAAAGGATGAGATCGATGGCAGTAAAAGATACAAGGCACGATTGGTGGTCAAAGGGTTCCAACAGAAACGAGGGGTCGATTATAATGAGATCTTTTCCCCAGTTGTGAAGATGACTACAATCAGAATGGTCTTGGGTATTGTAGCCTCTGAAGATCTCCATCTAGAGCAGCTAGATGTGAAAACAGCTTTTCTCCATGGCGACCTGGAAGAAGACATCTATATGGCACAACCAGAGGGTTTCCCAACAGTTGGAAAGGAAAACCTGGTGTGCAAGTTAAAGAAAAGTCTGTATGGTTTGAAGCAAGCTCCAAGACAGTGGTACTTGAAGTTTGATAGCTTCATGCAGAGGAGTGGGTATCACAGATGTGAGATGGATCACTGTTGCTACTTGAAGAAATTCAACTCCTCTTACATCATCCTGTTATTATATGTTGATGACATGTTGATAGCTGGATCCGACATGCAGGAGATCAACAAGCTTAAGAAGCAGTTGTCCAGAGAGTTCGAGATGAAGGACTTAGGGGCTGCTAAGCAGATATTGGGCATGAGCATAGCCAGGAACAGAGTTACCGGTACATTAAAACTTTCGCAAACAAAGTACATCAAGAAAGTTTTAGAAAAGTTCAGCATGGCAGATGCCAAGGCCAGAAGTACACCTTTGGGAAGTCAGTTAAAACTCTCAAAGAAGCAATCCCCAAAGACGGAAGAAGACAAAGAACAGATGGCTAAAGTTCCTTATGAATCTGCAGTTGGTAGTTTGATGTATGCAATGGTATGCACAAGACCAGATATTGCTCATGCAGTGGGAGTAGTGAGCAGGTTCATGTCAAATCCAGGAAAAGAGCATTGGGAAGGAGTAAAGTGGCTGTTACGCTACTTGAAAGGAACAGCTGAGATTGCCCTATGTTTCACGAGAAAGGGGGTAGTCTTAGAAGGGTTTGCCGATGCAGATTTGGGTGGATGTGCGGATTCGGGTAAAAGCACAACGGGATACGTTTTCACAATCGGAGGTACCGCAATCAGTTGGATGTCTAGGTTACAGAAGAGTGTTGCTCTTTCAACCACAGAAGCAGAGTATATGGCTATTGCAGAAGCAGCCAAGGAGCTTATATGGTTGAAGAACTTCTTATCAGAACTTGGATTTCAGCAGGAGGATTGTGTACTGCATTGTGACAACCAAAGTGCAGTTCACCTAGCAAAGAATCCGGTGTTTCACAGTAGAACGAAACACATTCAGATGAGGTACCATTTCATTCGAGAGTTAATCAATGATGGAACTCTGAATCTGAAGAAAATCCTTGGAACGAAGAATCCAACAGATATGTTCACCAAGGTGGTTACCACAGACAAGTTGAAGTTTTGTATGACTTCAACTGGCCTTCTAGAAGTTTGAAAAGAAGGGATGGCAGGAACGAGAGAGATTGGAAAACCATTGCAAGAGTTGGACGGTAGAGAAAGACTACGTTGTTCAAAATCTTCAAGTGGGAGATTGTTAGGTAAAGTTTGAATATTAAAAGATGGTGAAGATTTTTTCTCAAATATTAGGTGAGTCAAATTGCATGGTTTTGAAAGTCACATTTGCATCACATTTATATGTATATTATATACATTCCTGGATAGTATATATAGGGGTACTTCCATTGAGGAAAATACACCAACAACAAGCAAAAATCAAGAGGAAACATTAGAAACTCTTGTGAGCTAAAAATTCCAAAGAGATATATTGTGAGGTATTTTTGTGCAGAGCCTTTATTTGGCAGCCAAAAATTTGAGTGATACAATATTGTGAGTGATCAGATTACAAGGGCAGTTTAGGCCTTGTATGATTGTAATTTCTTTGGTGATAATAAAACTCTCTCTCTCGTTCGCCCGTGGACGTAAGTCGTGATCCCGTGACCGAACCACGTTAAATACTGTGTTCCGATTTTACATTTTCGTTTACCGTTTTTTTTGGTAATTTTATTCCGCTCGTGTCACCGAAATCAAATATCGATTTGTTTGAAGTACTTAACTCGTTTTGTTATATCCCAACATGTGCATCAAAATTGGTTCGAGATCTAGGTCGCCATTTCAATATCATGGAACACATCAAGACAAATCAATAATCAAATCGAAACATACATACCATAATCGGATCCTAAAGACCACAATCTAGAAATGTCGGCAACCGTGGTGAACGGTGGAAGCCGATACCTCTGTCGGCTTTGGATGCTCTGACGTCCGTATATCGATTTGAATGCTGGTGGATCGGAGGCGTGACTGTAATTCTTGACTTTATCAGTGTGTAACGGATCGGTGTCCAGGTTGGAGAAGGAGGGGGTGATCGGAGCTCACAGTGGGAAGGAGAGAGAGAGAGAAAGACTGTGATTCACATCAAACCGGATGCGGTGATCGGAGCTCACAGTCGGATGCCATCTTTAGCCCACTATCACCGGATCTCACAGTCGCGCGGGTATATATCTTAGCCGCTAGATTCGGAGTGAAGCTTGGCAGATCGGTGAAGCTTTAACCAGATCCTCGATCTCGAATCGCGAAGCTTGGCAGATCGGTGAAGCTTTAACCAGATCCTTGGCAGATCGGTGAAGCTTTAAGAAATTGCAATTAGATCCAAACACACCAGGCGAATTTCGTATCAGACAAGAGGTGCCGGTCGGAGGGGAGAAGCTGGAACCGGGAGGAGAACAGATAGCGGTTGTGAACCCGATCCAATCGACAGTCAGAAGTAGAACCCGATCCAATCGAAGGCAGAGCTGGTCGGAAGGGAAGGAGAATTACAGAGACGGAGAAGGTAGAAAGCGTGATCTATGGAGGCGGAAAGCGTGATATATTGATGTAAACACCTTATACTAGATATTTGATAATATTCAAAAGTATTAATTTTTTACTATAACATTTTGAATGTATTTTAAGTGTATTGAACTTTCAAATTTTAATTACCACAACCGATGAGGCATCTTTAAATGATGGATACAAATTATATAACACAAGGTTTCAATATATATAAATTAATTATTAGATAATGTATTTAATCGGTTAAATTAAATGGTGTCTTAGTTGATAGCATCTTATTTAGTTTAAGAACAATATAATTTTTCAAAACCAATAAAAATTTGTTTGAAACTGTAGGCGTGAAAGCGTGATCTATGGAGGCGGAAGGAGAAGGATTTTACTCATTTTAGGCGTGATCTATGGAGACGGCTGGTGTTTTACAAATGATTTTAGGGTTAGGTTAGCACATTCTTGGTATGCATCTATATTACGGTACAGTCAAATTACGAATTTAACCCTTTTAATTCATAATGTCTTATTTTTTTTATTTTCTTCTTTGTAACAAAAATATATTATTTATTTAGAAGTGTATTATAGAATATATATTATAAAAGTTTAAAAAATAATACAATAGATATTATTTATTCAGAATCACAAGTGTATTATAGAATAGATATTATTTATTTAAAATTTATCTTTTATAGATCCATGGAATAAGATTAAATTATGTTTTTACGAATTTTGTAATATATTGTTATTGAAGTCATTTATAAAAACGTTTGATTGACTCGAAATAATGAAAATTCAAGAAACCAAGAACCTAACCGAATTATATTAAATGAGAGATTAAATGATAGCAATCTACTTCAACTTTTAAACCATAACCCCAACCCAAAACAGCAACAACTTTTTTTTTACAAATAATATCAATCTACTTCAACTTTTAAACCAAAATAGAAATGTCCGACGTAGTTAAACTATTTCTCGGACGAAAACAAGTTGACGTCCGCTAAAAGAAAATTAATCGCCGCTCGAAAACTAATTGTCGAAACGAACTATCGTCACCCGTCGCATCGTGCGGGTACGCCGCTAGTATATATATATATATATATATATATATATATGTACAAACAGATGAAGCACAAATATCTTAAAATTAAGAGGTACAAGCTAATAAAGCAAAGATCTGTGATTTTTCTGTTTAATTTAAATACTTAATAAAAAAATGGACCATAGATGAGTCCAAATCAATCAATGGCTTACAACAAATCTAGCAACTTCACATGGATAGCTATTTCAAACCATCTAATCTCTCCAAAAATTACACAATAAAATATGAAGCTCCATTACACAACTCTTTACTCGCCGATCAAACATGGTATCACGAAATTGGAGTCTAATAAACTATATGTGTAGAAAGGAGACTGAGGCCAGTCAAGCTGCAAGAATGATGAAGAAAATGATTTTTTATACCCTGTAGAGGAGACCTGGCCCTCACTCACTAAGTCAACACGCTGAGTTGACTGAGTTGGCTCACACAGTGGCAGATCGAGAAAAGGAGGGTCGGGTTTTGCACCAGAAGGTCACCGAAGCTCGGAACCAGTGGTGGAGTGACGATAACCGGTCGTTAGATCGCCAGTGTGTGGTAAATGCGTTTATATACCTTGAAAGGATAAAACTTGAAATGAGTAACGGGTTTGGAATGTGTACACGATTGTGTGTAACTCGAATTTAGGTATAAACTGAGAAATATAAAGATATAAACTATAATAAGGATGTGGAAACAATAAACCCAAAAAAATAATGTTTACCCTTCAAAAAACGAAAAATACAAAAATCTCTGTGTTTATTGCGTGGTTAATTAACCACGCACTTACCACACAACAAGCCAGTGTGTGGTAAATGCGTGGTTAATTAACCACGCAATAACCACGAGGTTTTCGTATTTTTCATATTTTGAAGGCCAAAAATCATTCACTTTATATTTTTCAGTTTATACGTAAACGAAAAAAATAATACGAAAACAAAAACAAAAACGAAAGAGATATATTGAACGAAAACGAAAAAAGTTATACGAAAATGAAAAAAAATAATTTACCACGGAATTCATTAACCACGCAATTACCACGGACTTCATTTAACCACGCAATAACCACGGAATTCATTAACCACGCAATTACCACGGAATTCATTTAACCATGCATTAATTAACCACGCATTTAACACGCATACAGGCAGTCCGTGTTTATCGCGTGGCTAGTTAAACACGCAATTAACATGCACTGCCTATATGCGTGGTAAATGCGTGGTTAACTAACCACGCAATAAACACGGATTGTTTTTATTTTTCAATTTTTGATGGGTAAACATTATTTTTTGGGTCTATTTTTTACACATCCTTATTATACTTTATTATCTTTATATTTCCCAGTTTATACGTAAATTCGACTTACATACAAGCGTGTACACCTTCCAAACCTATTGTTTATTTTAAACGTTATCATTTCAAGGTGTATAACCACTTGTGATTTTAAGACACCGACACATTGATGTGCATACATTCATACTCATAGACACATACACACACGTATACATATACTTTACACATACATACACACATATGCCCATAAACTCACACATACATACGTTTATATACCTTGAAAGGATAAAACTTGAAATGAGTAACGGGTTTGGAATGTGTACACGCTTGTGTGTAACTCGAATTTACGTATAAACTGAGAAATATAAAGATAATAAAGTATAATAGGTATGTGCAAAAAATGAACCCAAAAAAATAATGTTTACCCTTCAAAAAACGAAAAATACAAAAATCTCTGTGTTTATTGCGTGGTTAATTAACCACGCACTTACCACACAACAAGCCAGTGTGTGGTAAATGCGTGGCTAATTAACCACGCAATAACCACGAGGTTTTCGTATTTTTCGTATTTTGAAGGCCAAAAATTATTCACTTTATATTTTTCAGTTTATACGTAAACGAAAAAAATAATACGAAAACAAAAACAAAAACGAAAGAGATATATTGAACGAAAACGAAAAAAGTTATACGAAAATGAAAAAAAATAATTTACCACGCAATTACCACGGAATTAATTAACCACACAATTACCACAGACTTCATTTAACCATGCAATAACCACGGAATTCATTAACCACGCAATTACCACGTAATTCATTTAACCATGCATTAATTAACCACGCATTTAACACGCATACAGGCAGTCCGTGTTTATCGCGTGGCTAGTTAAACACGCAATTAACACGCACTGCCTATATGCGTGGTTAACTAACCACGCAATAAACACGGATTGTTTTTATTTTTCAATTTTTGATGGGCAAACATTATTTTTTTGGGTCTATTTTTTACACATCCTTATTATACTTTATTATCTTTATATTTCCCAGTTTATACGTAAATTCGACTTACATACAAGCGTGTACACCTTCCAAACCTATTGTTCATTTTAAACGTTATCATTTCAAGGTGTATAACTACTTGTGATTTTAAGACACCGACACATTGATGTGCATACATTCATACTCATTGACACATACACACATGTATACATATACTTTACACATACATACATACATATACCCATAAACTCACACATACATACGTTTATATACCTTGAAAGGATAAAACTTGAAATGAGTAACGGGTTTGAAATGTGTACACGCTTGTGTGTAACTCGAATTTACGTATAAACTAAGAAATATAAAGATAATAAATTATAATAAGGATGTGCAAAAAATGAACCCAAAAAAATAATGTTTACCCTTCAAAAAACAAAAAATACAAAAATCTCTGTGTTTATTGCGTGGTTAATTAACCACGCACTTACCACACAACAAGCCAGTGTGTGGTAAATGTGTGGCTAATAAACCACGCAATAGCCACGAATTTGCATTTAGATATATTAACCACGCAATTACCACGCATTCAATCAGTGCGTGGTTATCGCGTTGTTAATTTTAACACGCAACAGCCACGAATTTCTGATGCGTCGTTGTTCCGTCACAAATGCGTGTTTAAATTTGGGGTTTCAGGTTGTGTAACAGATGCGTGGAAATTGCGTGGTTATTTAACCACGCAAATTTTGCGTGGTTATTTTTCGTGGCTAAATACCCACTTTTCTAGTAATGTAATCACATATGATTAACAAGTTTTAATTATATGTGAATAAAATGATTTAATCGCATTCTATTAAACATAAATAATAAGAATTAACTAATATCGGTCAAGGAACGATATTCGAGTTATAGGTTCATGCGGTGGGATATCCGTATTTTTATATCATATGAATTAACTAATTAATCTCACATATATGTTATATAAATACAAATGAATACATACATGTACAAACTCCTTAAATCAATTTGATTTCTCTTTCAAGCAAACGATCGAACACCTTACATGCATAATCAAAATTAACTAATTAATATCATATATATGTTTAATTCACATCCCATCAAACTTCAATTATGTCTTTTAATATGCGAAATGTTTAGACCTCAAATGTTCATTAATTGTGGAACTAACGTTGGGTTCACCTCCAAATAAAAAATATAAGTGAAATCTACTTTACTTGTTTTCCAACCCATATCTTATTGAGACCTTAACCACCAACATAACTAAAGAACGTTTAAAACCTGAGCTACAGAAGTAAATGAAAACGAGAAACATAAGTGTATGATTGTGGAAAAACATAATATTCAATTAAATAGTGTATCCTTACCGCTGTACAATGATTGAAAGTTACATCATATAGGCTTGAGGTTGTTTATCAAATAGAAAATTACATGTAATATAGCATTTACGTCTTAAACAAAAATCATTAATAATTAATGATTTTCTATACTCCGGCACTATTCGTGTATACAAAATTTAAGTTATGATGTGAGCTATCGTCAAACTGTAAGACTAATCGTGCCTCGTAAACCGGGTACCCAACATCTTCAAGTCGACCTACTAAGTCTTTTAGTTTTTGATAGTATTTATCCACGGATGAACACACACTGAGCGACAGGTTGGTAAACTCATGCTCGAGTGCCGCCGCACTGTAGCTTTTGTTGTTAAAAAAATTGTTTGTATTCAGGCCCGTTCCTGAGGGTGGTCAACACGGACGACCGCCCAGGGCCCATCGTCTTCGGGGGCCCAAAAATTGTATGTCCAATATAATATATATGTATATATTTGTATTCTAACAAATATAAGTTGTTGAATATTTTTATAATTTTTTAAAGCAAATGGTACTTCGGGGATAAGAATTTTTAATTAATTATTAGATGGACTGAAATTGTTACATCTAATGAATAGTTAGATGGATAGAAATTGTTACATTTTTAATATGAATTATTAGATGGACTGAAATTGTTACGCTAGAAAACATTTTTGTATAAATGATTTTGCTAAATTTTTTTAGGGGCCTTTGTTTCTCCTCTCGCCCCGGACCCAAAAAACGTTTGGACCGGCCCTGTTTGTACTGTAAGCCAGACTTCTCTAGCGGTAGTTTCATTCTCTAGAACTCTGACTAATAGATCATCGGATAGTGTGTTATAGATCAATTGTAGGACAATGGAATCGATCTCGACCCAAGACGTGTATGTCGCGTCAGTAGCCGCAGTAGCCGTAGGAGGGGCAGTGCCATGAATATGGTGTAAGACTTTGTAGCCCTTTGCATGTATTTTAAATAATTGACCCAAGATGAGTATGTGACTTTAACGCCATCAAGAATCTATAGCTTGTTTTGAATGTTTATGATCGTGTACACGGGATGGAGTGTATAGTTTTTGGCACCAACGATATCAGTAGTGTCTCCGGTCATTCTGGTTTTCTAGCGAGAGTACTGCAGTAGAGGCGGTGAGCGGATGGTAAAATTAGGGCTACGCGGTGATGGTGGTGCAGTCTCGACGGTGGAAGACGGCGACTACAGGGACACGTGATCGGCGGCGATGATTAGAAGCAGAGCGACAGGAGCGATACCCTCTTTGTGTGATCGGATGAGTTGTGTGTCGGAGGCGTGATCGGATACGTGCAGAGAATGACAAAGTGAAAAACCTCTTTGTGCGAACAAGCGGCTGTGATATGCGACCGAGTGTTATGGTGATACTCCAATTGTGCGGCCAAGTATTATAGTGGTACTTCAATTTTTGTGGCCGAGTATTAGGATGGTACTTGAACTTGTGCGACCGAGTGTTTTGGTTATACTTTAGTTTGTGCGGCTGAGTGATAGGAGGTGCAAAAGACTTTGTGCGGTCGAGCGGCTATTGCATGCAGTCAACAGTGAGATCGATCGGAGAGGGTTAGTGTGAGCGGCCGGAGCAGAGGGGAGGATTTGATCGGCGATTTTTTAGGGGAGGAAGTTGAGATGTGATCATGATAACATATGGCTCTCATACCATAAAGATATTCGGTATTCTCATATCTCCAAATGGTATAGAATGGTACAGGTATGCGTATATATAGTATACGTATTTACATGTAGGTACCCTCATATTACGTCTAGTACAAAATACATACTAATATAAAGAATTCTACGCTAATATCATCTTCATAATGAATATGATTCATTGTTATATTGAGTACTTTTTGGCGTAGTTTATTTAATGGCCAACAATTTAGTAGAGGCTCGGTGCAAATATACAAACTAATTACCCACATTCAGTCTTGTAATAATGGATGAGGATAGTATAAATCTTCCTAAAATCATAAGTTGGATAAGGATATAATTAGAAAGTTGGTCAAGCATTATGCAAATAAAATCTTATAATTAATCAAAAAGGTTAAACACAAGATATAGCAATGTACCTTTGTTGATTTTTTTTTATCAAACCATCTTACTTTCATTTCTTCATATTACAACATTGTACTTTGAAAATCTACTAGGTTTTAGCAATATTTGCTATAACATAAGAAAAAAGTTTGAAAGCGCAATGCAACAATTCGGTAGAATCTTCAAAGACGGTGTTGCAGTTTGTAATTAGGAGTGGTAATTCTCGACATGACATGAAAATAAACGGGTTTGGGTTAGAGATTTCAACCCGTTTAATTAAACGGGTTGACGCGACACGAAAATTAAATGGGTTTGGTTTAGATCCAACCTTTCAACTCGATAATGATCCGTTTATTTATATTCAAGTTTTATTAATTCTTTAAGTAAATTGGGCATGTCTGAAACCAAAGCCAAATGTCAAAGAAATCTTTTGGTTGTATTGTTTTGAAATGTCGAAGCCACTAATTAGTTTGCCAGACTCAATACATAAATTTTGGTTTTCACTTTTTAATTAATATGTGATACTCCGCAATCGTACTTCGCAACTTTCCCCCTCACTGGGACTTCGTTCCTTTAAACTTATTGTGAATTTCGTCCAATCGACTCCTAAACTATTACTCCTTGTAGTTATTCATTTTTTATTTTTTCAGCTCCCCAACTCTTACTTTTTCAACTTATTCGGTGTTTCCATCTAGGATGCTAAGACACATTTACAAAGTAAACGGATTGAAATGCCAACCCGTCAACCCGACACGAAAATAAACAGGTTGACACAACACCACACAATAATTAAATGGGTCAGGTTTGGGTCAAGCTATCTCAACCCACCAACCCGACACGAACACAACATGATTGCCTGGCCTAGTTGTAATAGAGAAAAATGAAAGTAGGATGCTATAATACACAAATAAACAAAAGTACACTGTTTTTATGTATAAAGTAAAAATCTCACCTTTGCACACAACGTCGTATGCTATTCCAGTTGATCTCATTGTAGGGCTGTAAATAAAGTTCATCTTTAAATTCAAGAATTAAAGCAGTAATCAGACCCACAAATCTTTTTCCATATAGGTATGACATTGGCATGTAAACCAACCGACAGTAGCTCCACATTTTCGCTGCATTTAATAAATTAAAAACCATTTAGATTTGTTTACATACAAAATGCCCATTAAACATACCCTAACCTGGATAAATCGGAGGAAAAGAAGGGAGGATCCAAAACTCGGCATCGGGTTGCTCCCTGGCCACTCTCACACACCAAGTATCTGAACCATACAATATATTATAAGTTGTTTCATATAGAATATAAATTTTATATACACAAACAATACAAAAAAGAAAACGTTTGTCTTCCAGAAAGCCATGTTTTGCCCCACGTTGGAATGGTGATGATTGAGCCATGATCCAGGATCCATTTGTGGGCTTTGGTGCATGAACCATTCAAACCACCATACATACCTTCTCCTAAGAGTCGCATACTGATGTAACTCAAAGTTGTCCCAAACATGGTGTTATGTCTCTCGATGTGAAATCCCCACCCACCATCTTCGGTCTGTCACTTTCAGATAACTTTTTAGAATTTTTTATAGTTAAAAAAGGACACTCGAATTACAAAACTTCGTTACCTGATGACAATATAAATAGCGTAGAATTTCTTTTCAATGTTCTTCATGGAAAACAACATTAAGATGACCAGTAATATACAAACAGATAACCAATGGTTGCATGAAATACAATGGGCCCGCATTTTCAACAGGCCAGTGACCATCACTGGCCCACAAGGCTGCAAAAAAGGTCATAGACCTCCTTAACATGGTTGTATCCTTTTCATATGATATCTCTTCAGAGTCCTCTATTTTCGCTTGGGTATCATCTGTTTGAATTCTTTCTCTTTTAAAAACAACACATATTTATCAAACATATTTAGTAGATGATGATGCTGTCATAGCTATGAAGGGTGTGAAATTGGGCTAGACACAAAAATCCATGTTATTATCAAGATCCAAAGGCTAGACAGATAGAAACAAATACAGTCATTGTGAGAGTGCAAAACATACTTTGGAAACTTGTTTCAAAGTACATGGTCACCCTGATTGGTGGCATGAGTTAAAGCTCAAAAGGAACATGAGGCGGCTGCAAATGAATCTGTCTCAGGACGTGTAGCTATGGCCATGGTTGAATCTGAACTCTCTTTTATTCCTGAGATTCCATCTACCAAATCAACATGCGATAAAGATAATTTTGGTCAAGGTCTTTATAGTTCTACTACGTGTAATAATGACTCTTGGATTATTGACTATAAAGCAACATATCATATGACATTTGATCCAAAATATTTTTCCGACATATCTCAACCAAGAAAATATTGCATTGCAAACATAAATGGGAAAACTTACTCGGTTACCAGGGCAGTAACGGTACCTTTGTCTCCTTCTCTTTCTCTCAAACTCACACGCTCCTTGTTCTGTCACTTTCCAACAAGCTGATGTCAGTAAGTCAACTTACTGATGAGATAAATTGTGTAGTAATTATGTACCCTACTTTTTTTCTTCAGGATATCCATAACAAAACGATTATTGGGCATGGTACTAAGAAAGGGGGACTGTATTATCTTCATGACGGTAGCACTGAAAGAGAAAACCTCACACGTCATTAAACTAATAGTCATGAGTGGCAGATTTGGCTATGACATAAGCGCTTGGTACATCCATCATTTGACTATCTTCAACATTTATTCACATCTTTATTTTCACGGTCTTTAGATGTTAAGTGTGATATATGTATTAAGGCTAAAAGTCGTCGTGTGTCATATCCACTTACTTTGAATACAACTATTATTCCATTCTATTTGATACACTCTGATCTATGAGGAACGTCCCGATACCGAATCACCTTAGTCATCGTTGGTTTGTAATTGTTGTCAATGATTGTACACGGATGACATGTCTTTACCAATTAAAAAACAAAGACAAAATTTTCACCACTTTTCAAGCATTCCATTCTTTCAGTCTGATAGTGGTGGGAAGTTTATCAACCAACAATTTTTAGATTATTTCCAACACCATGGACTTCTTCATGAGACCTCTTGCTCTCAAACACCACAACAAAATGGGGTTACGGAGCAAAACAAAATCAACATATTTTGGAAACTGCCCATGCTCTACTTCTTGGAGCAATGGTACCAAGTCATCGTTCGGGGAGGCTGTGTCTAATGTCGTCTACCTAATCACCCATTTGCCATCTAAACTCCATAATTTTAAGACCCCAATCCAAAGCCTTTTGACTCATATACCTCTACCATTGATTCTAATGCTTCCACCTAAAGTTTTCATATGTGCTGCTTTTGTACACCAACACAAGAATCAATGTATAAAATTAGACCCATGTGTTGTTAGGTGTCTCTTCCTAGGGTATGGTCTACATAAGAAGGTGTTTTGATGCTTTGACGCTATCATGAAAAAGACATATATTATCATTGATGTTACGTTTCTTGAATCAAAATTGTTTTGCTCATCAGAGATTACCAATTCTTCTCTTTAGGGGGAGACACAACTTGAAGAGCTGAATTGGTTAATGGCTCTGGTACCTGGTGGGAATCATGGTGACGAACAACATGAAAATGTTTGTAGAAATGAAGATAGCGATCATGATGAATCATAAGAAAACACCGGTGGAAATAAAGATAATGGTGAAAATAATGGCGGTGAATCATGGGGAGAAAGCGACCAAACTGAAGATGATGCGGAAATTAAAAAATAATGAACCGGTTGAAGAAGAACCATAAACCAAATGTGAACTTGAAACTGAAGAATCTAGAAATAATCACTTTTCTTCCCTTGTCGATAATGTTCCTGAGGAAAGAACCCTTACAAAACCCACATATAATGGGTTTGTATTGCCTCCTAGACACAATCGTGGAAAACCTCCTGATATAACCCAAATAAAGAAGGAAGAAAGTCTAGGTACCCAATTTCAAATTACGTATTTACTCAAGGTCTATCTAAGCCACTCAAAACTTTCATTCAATCGTTATCTTTCGGTCATACTCCAAATAGTGTTGTCGAGGCTTTGAGAGAGTCAAAGTAGGTGCATGAAATGCAAAAGGAATTAGATGCTCTAAATAAGAACAACACGTAGATGATAGCCACTTTACTAAATGAAAAAAAGGTAATCGGGTTAAAATTGGTGTTCTCCAAAAAATATAAGGTCGATGGAACAATTGATCGATACAATGCGAGACTGGTAGCTAGAGGTTTTACGCAAATGCATGGCATAGATTACTAGGAAACAGTTTCATCGGTAGCTAAGTTGAACATGGTTAGAGTCTTACTATCCCTTGTAGTGAACTTGGATTGGCTATGGCATCAACTTGACATGAAGAACGTATTCCTACATGGAAACCTTGAAGAGAAAGTTTACATGGATGTCCCTCCTGGGTATACGACAACAAGCGGAAACAGGGTTGTTTGTAAACTATAGAAGGCTTTGTACAGGTTAAAACAGTCTCTGCAAGGTTGGTTTGGTCGGTTGAGTTTAGCAATGATGAAGTATGGCTATCACCAAAGTAATGTTGATCATACTCTCTTTCTAAAAAGATGAAAAAAATAAGGTGACAACATTTATCGTCTAGGTGGACGACATGATAATCACTAGAGATGATGCTGAAGAAACCTTGAGGCTTCAAAAGCAATTATCGACTGAATTTGAAATGAAGAACTTGGGAGGACTTACATATTTTCTTGGAATCGAGGTAGCAAGATCAAACAAATGCATATTTCTCTCTCAACGGAAATATATTCTAGACTTCTTAAATGATGTCGGTTTAGTAGATTGACCCACGAACACACCAATTGTACAAAACTATGGACTTGAAGAATATTTAGATCAAGTGCCAACCGACACAGCAAGATATCAAAGATTAGTGGGAAAGCTCTTATACTTGTTTTACACTCGGCCGAATATCGCTTACACTATAAGTGTAGTAAGCCAATTTATGCATAACCCAAGTTCGCCAACTAGACGTTAAAAACGCATTTCTACATGGGCATCTTCACGAAACGGTCTACATGCATCAATCACCCGGATTTCGAGACCGTTCATTCCCAAATCATGTGTGTCTACTCAAAAATTCTCTATGCGGCCTTAAACAAGCACCATGGACTTGGTATCAAGGATTTGCTGACTACGTCTTCGAATTGGGCTTCAAACATAGCAAATGCGACCACTTTTTATTTGTCTACAAAAATGGTACCCACACGACATTTCTACTCCTTCATGTCGACGCTTATTACCTCATCACCTAACCTTCGCCATGAGTTTATGGCACTGTTAGCAAAGAGTTCGCAATAAAGGACCTCAGACCCCTCAATTATTTTCTTGGCATATCCGTAACCCGTCGAAGAGACTCACTTTCCCTTCCTCCACGCCAGTTGACAGCAAGGCAAAATTAAGCAACAACGATGGTACTCCGCTACCCGACAAGGGTGCACATATGTCATTCAGCAAATTTTCATCAACTACGCCGTTCAGCAAACTTGCATGCACATACATGCTCCCTGCACATCCCATTTCAATGCTCTCAAACACATTTTGCGGTACATCAAATGTATGATCACTCATGAGTTACTACTCACAAAATCACCATCCATGAAACTTTCTAGCCTATACCAATGCCTATTAGGTAGGTTGTCCGGACACAAGATGTTCCACCTCGGGCTAATGTGTCTATTTAGGAGACAACCTCATTTCATGGTCCTCCAAATGCCAACCAACACTCTCGTGATTAAGCGCTGAAGTGGAATACAGGGGAGTCACAAATGTATTATGTAGTATCCGAGACATGTTGCATCATCAACTTAATGCTAGAGCTTCATATTCCGCAAACCACAACGATGTTGGTATATTGCGACAATGTTAGCGGCGTCTACTTATCATGTAACCCAGTTCAACAACAACGTGCCAAGCACATAGAGCTCGATATTCATTTTGTTCACGAGAATGTAGCACGTGGTCAAGCTCGTGCTTTTCACCTTCCCTCTCGCAGGTGCAGATATCTTCCCAAATGTAGTATCCGAGACATGTTGCATCATAAACTTAATGTTAGAGCTTCATATTCCACAAACCACAACCATGTTGGTATATTGCGACAATATTAGCGCCGTCTACTTATCATGTAACCCAGTTCAACATCAGCATACCAAGCACATAGAGCTCGATATTCATTTTGTTCGGGAGAATGTAGCACGTGGTCAAGCTCGTGTTTTTCACCTTCCCTCTCGCAGTTGCGGATATCTTCACTAAGGGTCTACCCCTCGTCCTCATTGAAGACTTCAAAAATAGTCTCAATGTTTGTCATCCTCCCGATTCGACTGCATGGGTATATTAGTCGATGATTTTTAGCCTTCATAAACAGTCTCAACATTCGTCATCCTCTCGTCCTCTGTGAAGACTACAAAAACAGTCTAAATGTTCGTGATCCTCCCGATTCGACTGCGGGGGAATATTAGCCAATGATTATTCCCTTCTGCAATATGAGGAAGATTTGTTATAGAAAGTAGATTATACACATTTATTGTTGAGATAAATGTAGCAAACACCTTTGTATATATACATCAATTGTATCAACATGGGGACTGGGACAATACAACGGCTTTTAATAATGAAGCAAGAATGATGATTTTTTCCTTTATTATGAATAATTATGTATACTTATATGCATTCAAAGATTAATTTAACCACTGGTCGATGATTTATTTGCAAATACGGTAGTATTAGATGCCTTTTTGAGCAACTGCATGCCATAATCAGCTAGGGCCCACATTGGGTATATATTCATGTATAGTGTATAGTGCAACATACAGTTCTTCATGAACACTCCCGCTATTTCCTATAATATTATTTAAAAAATATGAAAACCTGTTTTTTATAATTAGTTTACTTAATTAAACATCTTTTTTGTTTCCTGATGTGTAAAATCACCATTTTCCAACTGGGAATAGATCAATAACTTGGCTGCTTTGTGTAGAGGTGTCAGGTCTCTCTCCATCTGTATATTTTGAGCAAATTATTAGAAATATTACAAACTACAAAAGAAAAAAAACAATATAATTGTATACATATAGAATCAAAATAAAAAAGTTGTGATACGAACCCTTCCAATACTAGGCACATATCAAACCATAAACTCAAGTGTAGAACTCACTCCCAAAAGCCAACTTGTAGGATGATGGGACACCTAGACTTATAAGCCACCAACTTAATTTACATTCGACCCACATCGGCTTAGTTGAGGACATGACCTGATATACGAGGGCATGGAGGCTTAAAATTAAGCTAGTTGAGTAGTATAACTCCTAGTTTCTTTTTATCCGTTCGTGCTTGTTTAGTATTTACCTCCTTAATATTATCCCCGTTTACTTTCATGTTTATTGCTTGTATCTCTTCCTTCTTCACTCCATATTTTCATTGACTATTGTGGGCCTGCATCTCATATGTTGGAAGTCATATATGGATTTATGGAAGTTGTCTATATGCTAGGGTGGAGGCACAACTGTGCATGTTACCTCCCTTTACACTTGCCCATGTAGGTTTGTAATCTTGACACGTTGGTTTTTATTAGTATTTTAGTTTGGTTATTTAGTTCAATAAAAGGTAGAGTAGGTCTTGGGTTGAATAGGTTATTTGACTGGGTATTTTTGGTGTTTTAGAACGTTAGGATGTTGCCGGAAGAGAGGGAACGTGGGCCTTGTTTTCCTCTGTATTTGGGTAGGCTTTGTTTGTTTAGTTATGTTATTTTTTTAGGCTATAAAAGCCATTGTATGTTTTGAATAAAGAAGCAGTCGTATGAGTTGATAAAACAATTTCTCTTCATCTTCAATTCTCAGGTTACTAAACAGTGTATGCAGATTGTTTGTAAGTTAAATTGAGGGCCTGAATTTCCAACATTTGGTATCAGAGTCTAGGGCTCGTTTAGAGGTGTCAGCCGGTTGGTGGTAGAAGAAGGAGCAGCCCTTGGCTGTAGGGCTGAGAACGAATGAAGAAGAATGATGTAGATGATTTCATGTGAACTACATAAATTAGTGAAGACCGGCTGCCATAGTAGCAAAGAGCTTAGTACCAGTGAATGACAAAGCTGTAGATGACCGACAGAATGAGCATTTAGACCCATGATTCAAGGGACTCATAAGTCATACCTAGATCAAGACCGATAAAGAAAGAAGAAAGAAACACCGAAAGAAAGAATGAAGAAAGAAAAACAGAAAGAAAGAAAGAAATATGAAAGATGAAAGATAGAAAGAAAAAGAAGAAAGAAAGAAAGACCGTTGCTGGAAATTGAGTTCCACCAAAGACCGAGTACCTATGACAAAAAAGGCACAAAATTTTGACTGTATTATTCACAAAGTATGTGATGTAAAGAAAGAGAATGTCGATTGCAACTCTATGCAATCAGATTGAGAGAAGGAAGAAAGGATAGACTATTGTTGTCCATGCCTGTACGTGCATGGGTGGTTTTGTGGTGGTGGTGTGGTTTAGGGTTGAGTGCAAATTCAATGAAGTAAACCAGGCCTTATTGTTTGTGTTGGGTTAATCGGTTTTTCACTTGGGGGTAATTAATCTTTTTGTTAGATGTTTGAATCAGTAAAAAGCCAAGTATGGCTGTAGCATCGTTACCGGGTAGAAGTTCCTACTTTTAAGGTTCTTTTAGCTATTTGTTTGTTTGTTCTATAGTTGATTAGAAATATATAGAGTTTTAGTCCTTGGTTTTTCTCCACTGTATATTATATTTGTCCAGGTAGGTATTTCTTTTTCTTTCTCCTGTTTTGATGCTTGCGTAATATACTAGAGAGATGCTGTCATTTTTATTTTTATACACTACATTTGGTATCACAGCTTAGGGCTTGGGAAGACGTAGGAAGCCGGTTTGAGAGTGTTGAAAAACTTAACGGTCCTTTGATTAACGTTTTAGTTTCATCAATTACATTTGGCGAGATGGGAAAGGGATTTAAAAGAAGCTAAAATACAAAAAAAAAAAAATAAAGCACAAATAATAATTAAACTAGACAAAAAATAAATTACTGAAAGAAATAAATAAAATGAAGTGGTAAATTTAAACTAGACAGTATTTAAATAGACAGAAAGCAGTAAATAAAATAAATGTTAGAAGTTAGAGTTATGTTAGAAGTTAGATGTAATCAACACTATTATCAACGATAAAGGGGTTTTACAATTAATAAAAAGTTAGAAATTAGTATTATCTTGGTTTCGTCTTTGTCGTGAATATACATATATTTGACATTTATTAATTCACGTTTCAATTCGGATGTCTTGGAGTTTTGGCACAATTGATTTATAATAAGTTTAAATAAATAAATAACGGCATAAATAAATTTAGTCGAAATAATAGCGAAAATATGATCTTCAAATAAATTTCACAAGAAATTAATCATTCATTTTATATTTAAACATTTAAAACATTTAAAATAAAATTGAAATGAAAATTTCAAAAGAACTTCCCATGGGTTTTTACGGTTGCAATCGACAACGAAAGACGATGGTGTTGTTCTTGACGTGTTGATCTTTGTTATTTGCGGCAAGATGTGGTATAAGGTTGATGGTTTTTTGTGTTGGGTGTAATGGGTTTTTGGGTGTTGGTTGTAGGTTTTGGTATGTATTGGTGTATATGGTGTTTCTTTTGGGTGTTTAAAATGGAAAGTTTGAGTTGGTATTTATAGTGTAAAATGGATGATTTAAATAACTAAACATGTGATGTAAAGTATGGAATATTGATCTTTTTAGGTTAGATCTAAGATTTAAATAAAAAGAAATGAAAAGAATTAATTGTGTGAAAGATTTGGTTGGAAAAGGTTGAATAAATGGGTTAAAAATTGGAAAAATTGGAATATTTTCGTGTGTTTTTGGCTGAAAAGTGATTTTTGACAATGTTTCAAAGTTCAGGGGCTAATCTGCAACTTTTTAAACCAAGAAACACGCGGGTCGCCGGTTCGGGTTCAGTTCGGGGAACGGGTCAAAGCGCGGGTCTGATGTGAGACGAAATGGATCTGCGACGGGTCGGTTCCGGTCGTGGAGAGTCTGCGTGTTGCTATGAGGAAGTCGGAGCGGTTCGGGTCGGTCGGTTCGTGGATCCGAATCTGGAGCGTGGGCCGGAGCTGAGTTAGGCCGGATCGGAGCTTGGGCTGGGCCGGAGCAGCTGGGCTTATTTCTTTTCCTTTTTTTAATTTTAATTTAATTAAAAATCCGAAAATAAATTAAGTAAATTAGGAAAATTCATTTTTAACTTATTAAATTAATTAAATCTAATAAAATAAATTATTTAGAAACTATATTTCCAATAATTCATTTGAAATAGGTTTAATTTAAATTCCTTTTATATTTTTTATTTGTTATTGTTTTAAAAATCTTTTTCAATTAAATTGCATCACTTATTAAAATCAATTATTTAGAAAATGATTAAAATAATTATTCCTCAATAATCAAGTTTAATAAATGATAAATTTAACTCCAATCTTTTTGTCTAAAAAAATTATTCTTATTTTCTCGTTTAATGTTGAATCCACGCAACCTAAAATAAACTGATAATATTTGTCAGATAAAATAAAAACAGTTCATCTTATTTCAGTGATATTCAAATACAAAAATATTTTCAACAGAGAGTCGGTTTCAAGAAAATGTGTAGCCCTTCGCTGCAAGGTAGACACAGCACGAAACGGGTTTTTCTTTTGTTTTGTTGATGGGGTGTGAATCGTTTTTGCTAGCGGGCGAAAAAAAAAGCTTATACTCTTAATCAACTATTTGTATTGAAAAGAGACCAACCGGTGGAGGTGTGTTGCAAAGACGAACGGAAAAGATCCGTCAAAGCAGATGACTTTGGATTTGGTTCGTTCTGCAGGGGCAATAAGTTGGTAAAGCTTGGAGCTTGTTTTTCTTAGTCGGTGGGATAAGTCTCTTGGAACGCGTTTGATCGGAAAAAGGTTGAAGCCGTCAAAAGGCGCGGAAAAGACGAGCGGAAGGAAATCAAATCAGGTGGCTTTGAGTTCGGTTCATGTTACGGGAAATAGAAGATGGTAAAGGTGGTGGTGACCTTGTGTTCTTAAGAGGTGGAAGAATCTCTACGGTGTGAACATTATGGATGTGGCGGTTCAAATAGGGTGGCCTCGGATGTGGCCGGGGAAGAGGTCGTAGATTCGGGAAAAGTCATGATGTTAATGAACGTGTCCAATGGTATGCCATGTTACATGCTACAGGTGTTATGAACAATCAAAATGGGTCGAGCTAGTGAAGACTTTGGATGTGATCGAGATGGAGGTCGGATGTCCAGAAAAGGTCGAGAATGCTGTGAACGAGTAGTATGAAGAAACCGATTAAGGGGGTGATTGTTGGGTTAATCAGTTTTTCACTTGGGGTAATTTAGTCTTTTTGATAGATGTTTGAATCAGTAAAAAGCCACGTATGGATGTAGCATAGTTACCGGGTAGAAGTTCCTAGTTTTAAGGTTCTTTTAGCTATTTATTTGTTTGTTCTATAGTTGATTAGAAATATATAGAGTTTTAGACCTTGGTTTTTCTCCACTGTATATTATATTTGTCCAGGAAGGTGTTTATTTTTCTTTCTCGTGTTTTGATACCAGCGTAATATATGACAGAGAGGCTGTCATTTTTATTTTTATACACTACAGTTTGATTGTTTGTTGAGAGAGACTCTTTGTAGAGAGTGAAAAAGGACTCCGTGGTGTTGGGTATTTATGTTACCTAAAGAAAGAGAAAAAGCACCAACAAGGTTGTTGTCGGCAAGCAACGACATCAACAAGTAGAAGCAAAATCACATCAACTAGCAGTCAACAATTATAAGAAAGAAAGTAAGATGAAGCAATCAGTAAGGTTGATCAAAATTCTGGTGATGAGAAGAAAGAGTCATGATAAGTCTCAGCAAGATTAAAGCAAGTGAAGAAGTCAATATTATCAAGATTAAGGGGTTGAATGTAGGTTTGTAATCTTGACACGTTGGTTTTTATTAGTATTTTTAGTTTGGTTATTTAGTTCAATAAAAGGTAGAGTAGGTCTTGGGTTGAATGGGTTATTTAACCAGGTATTTTGGGTGTTTTAGAACGTTAGGATGTTGCTGGAAGAGAGAGAACGTGGACCTTGTTTTCCTCTGTAGTTGGGTAGGCTTTGTTTGTTTAGTTAGGGTATTTTTGTAGGCTATAAAAGCCATTGTTTGTTCTGAATAGAGAAGCAGCCGTATGAGTTGATAAAATAATTTCTCTTCATCTTCAATTCTCACGTTACTAAACAGTGTGTGTAGATTGTTTGTAAGTTAAATTGAGGGCCTGAATTTCCAACAGCCCCTATGGGTTTTAGGTTTATTTATTGTTGTTATTTATTAACAATAAAGTTTGACATTTCTTGATGTTGTGCAATAATGAAACAGGGAAGGGTAAGAATCGAACTTATGCCTTTTGTATCATGGTACTTCGACACTTGTGCCTTTAATCTTTTTTCGCCTTTTCATTTTTCTTTCTTATGTATTCTTGCATCTGCTTATGTTAGTTTAGTTTTCATTCAATCATTAGGAGATTTTTTTATAAACATCTATTCACTAAGCACATGGCACAGAACACCAACATATTATTCCATGATAATTCATTTATTTATATTGGCTAGGAGCATTACATAAATTGAAGTGAGGTTGAGGCTCAAAGGAACAAAATAAAATAAACAGAACTATAAAGAAAGAAGGGGGCTATTCTGCATTTCTCTCATATCCACCTTATATCCTCACATCCTTTTCAGCATCCTTCATTTTTCCTTGCAGACATGGGTCGTTGCTTAAAGATCAATAAATAATGAACAGAATGATCATTTTTTTTCGTTTATTATAAATTCTTATTTATATATATTGGAATTACTTTATTTGCAAAGATTGTAGTACTAGATGCCTTTGAGCACATGCTTGCGGTAATCAGCTAAAGCCCACATTGGGCATATATTCCTATACAATGCAAAGTGCAGCATGCAGCTCTTCAAGAACACTCCAGTTATTTCCTGAAAAACATCAAACACTTGTTTTTATAATCTACTGTTATTTTCGTTTCTTTCATTAAATTTAATTAACTGAACCTACTTCCCATTACCTGTTGCGGAAAATCACCATTTTTCAACTGAGAATTAATCAACAACTTGGCTGCTCTATGTAAGGGTGTTGGGTCTCTGTCCATCTATACGTTTTGAATAAATTATTTGAAATATTACAAACTACAAAAGAAAACAAACATTATAAATGTTAAATTGTATATAGAATCAAAATAAAAAACAAACTTGTTGGGCATGAATTAATCCCATCAAGGCCCATGCAGTATGTACTAAGTTGGACCGGCCTCCTTCCAGGGGTATGTATTTCTGTTCATAGAACAATAAAGGATTATATATTTTCTTACTATCTTTCTTAAAACAAGTTTTTATGTGGTAGAGTTACCTTTTTTGGACAGGATTTGTAGCTTTCACCCCAACCACCATCTTCCAGCTGTGTTTCCAATAGAAATTTGACAGCTTTTCGAATTGCTAGGCAATTTTCAAATGTCTTACCAACCGTTGTCAGCCCTCCAAGAGCAAACCACGTACCATATGTAAAACACACACCCCAGTTTCCATACCTAATTCCAAACTTTATTCAGGTTATGTTGGAACTCAAATGTTCTTTTATTCATAACTCAAACTGAAATACAAGAAAGAACTACTAACTTTCTAAAACACTCTCTATGTTTTTGTGGTGCATTACAATGGATGTTAGAACATCTAATTATAGTGATGGCAGTGTGCCTAATTTCTATAATAGCTGCTAACTAACAGTGAGTTCATATGTGAAATTCAACAAAGTTGGGTGTGGTTGTTGGTGGCTGCAAGTTTGTGTTTACATTCTCATATGTGTTTACATTCACATTCTCCCCCTTAAACCAAACTTGGCTCGAGATTCGTTACGCCGATCATGTTGCGCATTTCATTGTGCCTCACATATGTCAAAGCCTTGGTAAATATGTCCGCTCTTTGATCCTTCGAGGCTACATATTCCACCATAATTTGCCTACGCTCAACACATTCTCGTATGAAGTGAAAACGAATGTCAATGTGTTTGCTTCGACCATGAAACACTGGGTTTTTCATCAAGGCAATAGCTGATTTGTTATCGACATACAAAGTGATAGGCATGACATGATGTCCGGTGAGTTCTTTCACGAGATTTGCAAGCCAAATGGCTTGACATGCTGCCGTCGTGGCTGCCATGAAGTCGGCTTCACATGTGGATAAAGCAACAGTCTTTTGCTTTTGAGATTGACAAGTTACTACATTTCTACCAAGGTAGAAAATCATCCCACTAGTGCTTTTGCTATCAACAGTGTCACCTCCGAGATCACCACCGGTGAACCCAACCAAGTCTTCAATTTCATGACCCTTTCCATAGTTTAGTCCATAATCGACGGCTCCTTTTACATACCGTAAAATATGCTTTACTACGTAGAAGTGCAAAGTTGTTGGTTTTTCCATGAAACGACTTGAAATTCCAACAGAATATGATAAGTCTGGTCGAGTGTGTGTCAAGTACCTTAAACATCCCACTACTCTCCTGTATTCGGTTGGGTCAACTTTTTCACCATCTTCATCCTTCTTGACCTTCAACTTCGGTTCCATTGGTGATTTTGCTGGGTTGTAATCTAGCATCCCAAATTGCTCTAAAATCTTCTTTGCATAACCCGTTTGTCGCAATGATATTCCCCACTTCTTTTGAGACACTTCGATTCCAAGGTAGTAAGAAAGCAAACCCAAGTCACTCATTTCAAATTCAATTTCAATTTGATCTTTGAATTTGACAATGTCTTTGGTGTTCGACCCGGTGATGATTAAGTCATCAACATAGACACCAACGATAAGAATTTTCCCATTTGGTTTCCTTATGCAAACCGCCGAGTCATGTGAATATTTTGAAAACCCGGGCCCTTTTAAGATTTTATCTAAGCGAATGTTCCATGCTCGTGGAGCTTGTCTTAAACCATATAGAGCTTTAAAGAGCTTGTAAACCTTATGACTATAGACTTCATCAACATATCCTTCCGGTTGGGTGACATAGACCTCCTCATTGTGATCTCCATTGAGAAAGGCTGACTTGACATCAAGGTGGTGGACAACCCACCCATGTTGAGCTGCTAAGGCAAGGATAAGCCTTATGGTCTCAAGTCGTGCTACCGGTGCGAAAACTTCATCAAAGTCAATTCCTTGCTTTAGCACGAAGCCTTTTTGCAAGGAGTCTAGCTTTATGTTTCACCACGTTTCCAAAGTTTTCTTTCTTCCCTTTGAATACCCACTTCAAACCGATTGCTTTATGACCTGGCGGAAAATCAGTGAGTTGCCACGTCTTGTTTTTCTTGATAGCATCCAACTCTGTTTGCATAGCCTCATTCCATGCTTTAGAGGTTACTGCCTCTTTGAAAGTCAAGGGTTGATCTGCTGCTATCATCAATAATTATCCAGGCTCAAGGATCACACTTTCGACATTTTCATACACATCAGCTAGCAAACAATAGCCTCTAGGCCCAACTTTGTTTGGATCGCTTTCTGTGTCGGATGAGGTTGAAGAAGTTAAAGTGTATGGGGTTGTTTCAGGCTGGACAGATTCAAAAACTGGGTTTTCTAATTGATCTGGGTTGATTTCAGGGCTGTTTTGGAGTGTTTCGAGATGTATTTGGGTCTGTGGTCAATGATGGTAATGGTTTTAGGAGTAACCTTTTCTTCTTCCATGTTTTCGTACCAATTTCATCCTTCTATTTCATCAAAGACAACATCGCAACTAACCCGCAGCTTTTGATCTTGTGGATCAAATAAGCGGTTGCCTTTCGTTCCATCCTCCACACCTAAATACACCATCTTTTTGCTTCGATCATCAAGCTTCTTCAAGTGACCACCTATAACTTTACAAAAGCAACAAAACCAAAAACCTTTAGATGTCCAAGGCTTGGCGTTTTGCCAAACCAGGCTTCATAAGGCGTGATGTCGGGAAGTGTTTTCGTTGGTAGGCGGTTGAGAAAATAAATGTCATGTCTAACGGCTTCTCCCAAAAACTTCCCTGGGACATTTCTTCCTTTAAGAAGACTCCTTGCCATGTCCATAACAGTTCGATTTCGCCTCTCTACAACTCCATTTTGTTGAGGAGAATATGGTGTCATTAGATGCCTTTTAACGCCATTTTCTTCAAAAAAAATCTTGTGAAGTCTTTAGAAGCGAAATCTCCTCCCCGATCTGTACGAAGTGCCTTTATTTTATAACACGAACTTTTCTCAACCATCAATTTGAAGCGTTTGAAAACATTAAAGGCTTCAAGCTTCTCGGACAACGTGTATACCCACATCCACCTACTAAAGTCATCTACCAGAAGACGAAAATACTTGCTTCTCCAATAGAAGTAGGTGTAATCGGCCCACATAAGTCCGCATGAACAAGTTGTAGCGGTTTTTTAGCCCGAATAACCGCTTGGTTTGGGAATGAAGTTCTAGTTTATTTGGCAATAACACACCCTTCACACACTTGATTTGGGTGTTCAATCTTCGGTACTCCGGTTGCCATATTTTTTTTTCTGACATCTTTTTTAAGGCAGGAAAGTTAACGTGACCAAGTCTAGAGTGCCAGGAGTCTCTGATCACCATTTTTGCAATAGAATAAAACCGGTTTGGAGATCTTTTAACTCTCAAAAGTAGAGTTTTGTTTCTATCAAACAATGATAGAATTGACCCATCCATAATAACTTGACTCCCTTCATCCGTCATTTTTCCAAGACTAATAATGTTATTTTTAAGACTTGGAATGAAATATACTTCGTTAAGGAGTCTCTGATCACCATTTTTGCAATCGTATAAAATCGACCCTTTTCCCAAAATAGCGACCGTTGAACCATTGCCAAATCTCATGTGACAGGTAATGTTTTCATCTAGCTCATTTAACTTTAAGCGGTCTTCGGTCATATGGTTGCTAGCACCATTGTCAAGATACCATACCTCGGAATTCACTCGACTTTCTCCTGATGTAAGAAGATTAACACAAAAATTCTCTTTCAGTGATACCTTTCCGGATGTGACTTCTTGTGAGATTGCCGTCATCAAGATGGGCTCTTCTTCATTGGCTTGAGTGAGGTTCGCCTCCTAACCATGGTTCCTTTTGGGGCATTCCGATGCATAATGACCAAATTCATCACAAGAATAACATTTTACCTTGCTTTTATCCTTTTTCGGCTTGTTAGATTCATTTCGGGGCTGATTTGAATCTCGTCCTTGGCCGCGTCCTTGACCTCGACCTATACCACACCCTCTCCCGGCATGGCCTCCACCTCTTCCTTTCGAGCTAGAGAATGCTTCTTTCCCGTTATGTTGTTTCGAGCGGGACACCCACTCGGCGTGTGTGAGAAATAACCCTTGCTCACTGTCTTTCTCTCCATATCCATGAAGTCTTTCTTCGTGGGCCTTGAGTCGGCCTACGACTTCTTCAATCAACATGTTCTTCAGATCTCCGAATCGCTCGATAGAGGTTACGATTTGCATGAATCGTATCGGAATAGCTCGAAGAAACTTTTTCACCACCGAAGTTTCATCAATTTTTTCTCCAAGTAAACGAATGCCGGTAACGATTGTTGTCAATTTCATGGCGAACTCATCAATTGATTCGCTATCCTTCATGTGAATCACCTCGAATTCACCTTTCAAGGTTTGAACTTTCGTCTCTTTGACGCGTTCGGTACCCAATATACATTGTTCGAAGCGTCTCCCACGCCTCTTTTGTCGTATCCTTCTCCGCTAACATGAGCAACACGTCCTCCGGAACTGCTTGGTAAATCGCAGCCAATGTCATGCAATCCAAACGTTCTTCGACTTTTTGATTTTACACCGCTTCCCATACTCATTGTGCTTGCATGTTTACCCGCGTTTTTAAAGCCCACACCGAATAATTAGACTTTGTAAGTAGTGGATAGTGTAACGTCACACTTCCTTCCTTCCCTGTCCTTTGGACGTTCTAAACTTCGGGATGGGACGACGAGCCTGGTGTGGACATTCTTGGTGTACACGAAAATTACGTGTAATTTATGAAAATTACAAGGATTAAAATGTAATTTTCCGAAATTCAAGGGCTTGTTTGAAACGTTTAGAAGTATAGGGGCTATTCTGAAGTTTTTCTGAAAAATAGGGACCAACCTGAAATTTTTCGGAAATACAGGGACCAAAATGTAACTTTTCGAAACATCAGGGACCAAATTGCAATTTTGCAAAATCTGCTACAGTGTCGCTGCAGCGCTACAATGTCGCTACAGTGTCATCTTCTCCGGCCGACTCCGGCGCTACAATGTCGTCTTCTCCAGCGATCTGGTTTTTCCGGTCACAATGCCGACGAACGTTTGACCGGTGATTTGAGGATGATCCGGGTGTCGAAAAATTCCGAAAAATATATATTGGGAATCCTGAGAACAAGACCTTTCCAATGGTGCTCTCGAAAATAGATTTAGAGACAGAAAATTTTTGACCAAAAAGACGAGGCTGTTTAGAGAATTACCCCGGGAGCTCAACCAAGCTCTCATACCACTTGTTGGAACTCAAATGTTCTTTTATTCAGAACTCAAACTGAAATACAAGAAATAATTACTAACTTTCTAAAACACTCTCTATGTTTTTGTGGTGTATTACAATGGATGTTAGAACATCTATTTATAGTGATGGTAGTGTGCCTAATTTCTACAATAGCTCCTAACTAACAATGAGTTCATATGTGAAATTCAACAAAGTTGGGTGTGGTTGGTGGTGGCTGCAAGTTTGTGTTTACATTTACAGGTTAATGGTTTTAAATGCCCTATCCTAATGAAAAAAGAAGAAACAAAAACAAAAAAACAAACCATGAACCATCTTGCATTTGTGTTTTCTCTATGTATCCACTTGCACCTGTAAGGAAACTTTCTATCTCATCCCCCCTGTGTCCAGGGTATAACTTTTTGAACAAAACTAGGGCTTGCATTGCTGATGATGTGCACTCAACATACCTAGCCAAGAAATTTCATAAGTCTCTTGAAGGGTAAAATGGTCAGTTAATTATGTAGGAGTCTTACTCATGCTCAATGGCGATATCAGCAAAGAACTCTGTAGGATTGAGAATCTCCAACCATTCTGATGACCCTGCTGGTTCCCATGCTGCCAATCCACCGTTTTTGCTCTATATGATCATCAACATCAAATTAATTTATTATTAAATGGTTTTATTAAAGTGTTTTCAAATGGAAATCAAATGCAAATGCACACTGACCTGTAGGGAAAGTATTACGTTGACAGCATCATTCAGTTGCTCAGGTTTCATTTTTTCACCAACAATTTCTGGTGGCATTGTTGAGAATAGGAGACAACACTGGGGTAAAAGAGTAATAAACCATAACAACACACTTTTACAAATTTTGTGATTATTCAGAAAGATGGTATTATACCTTTAATCCTTCAGCAGTACAGTCAGAAACTTGCCATCCTTGGTCTTGATCTGCAAAAGTCCAAGATCCTTTTGAGATATGTCGGTACATGCTTTTAAAGTCACCGGAAGGATTATCTTTAACCTGGAAAAAAATTAGAAAGATAAGTAATCAGGATTGATTAACAAGTAATCCAGTAAAAAAAGGTACAGATTAAAAAGGTCTTATTTAGAGACCTGTGAAGCTTTAATAAAGTCATGTCCTTTCATCAAAGTTGACCCTATTTCTTCTGTAAGATCAACAGCTAACAGAGCTTGGATGGCAAAACCAGCATCCCACACTTGACTGCCATAAGTCTGTTTGAAATTATATAAATAAACATTTATACTTGCATATATCATTAAAATTATGTTTTTAGTGGTGGCTTTTTGTATGACCTGCATTTTCATTCCATCTTCAGCAACCCAGATATAATCTGTGATTCGGGCAATATGTTTTTTATAACAAACTCCATTTGGATCTTCAACCCAACATGCAAGCATACACAAAGCCTGCACAAAAAGGTGAAATATTTCAACACTTATGATTCTCGTTCCTGCATTGTACTTGGGAATAAATGCAAGAAATAACAATGTACTTTCACTTATGTGTATTATAGAATCCTATTTCATTTCTTTGTATTACATCATTGCACTTGCATTTCTTTTCTTATTAAAGAATTATGTATTTTCATTTGTTCTTATTACGACATTATACTGTAAAAAATATACCCAATTATAGATGTAAAAATCGCTTTTCCTTTTGATGGCATTGTTATAATTGGGTAGATTCTTGAAGGTATAATGGTCTAATGTGAGGAAATGAAAGTAGGATGCTATAATTGAGTTATAAAATTAATTGACCTTTTCCACCACACCAATTGTGATATATCGACTGTTCTCGTCTTCATAATGGATATGTTTCATTGTTGTCTTGAGTGCTTTCTGGCGCAATTTGTTAAATGGCCAGTGATTTAGTAAAGGCTCGGTGCAAATATACAGACTATCCCACATTAAATCTTGTAGTAACGGATGTGGATAATATAAATCTTCCTGAAATATAAATTGGGTTGCATAGAATTACACTTTCGCGCAACAGTTATGTAAACTACATGTTATAAATAGTAAAAAATGTTAAATACAAAAAATAGCAATGTACTTCCGTTGGTTCGTTTTATTATAGTAACATGCTTTCATTTATTCATATTACAACATTGTAAAACTCTAACCAGTTATAGCAATGTCATGCTAATGCAAAACACTTTTCATTGCTAATCGGAAGTACGACGCTATATTTGGGTTGTTTTTCAAAGACAATGTTGTGATAGAAACAAAAGAGGCATGCTAATTGAAAGCATATTGTTTTTTCTTGCATTTAGTCATAGTAAAAGACCTCACCTTTGCACACAAATGTCGTATGCTCTTCCAGTTGATCTCACTGTAGGGCTGTAAATAAAGTTCATCTCTAAGTTCGAGAATCAAAGGAGTAATCGGACCCACAAATCTTTTCCCATAAAGGTACGACATTGGCATGTATACCAACCGAGAATGGCACCACAGTTTCGCTGCATTTAGATTAAAAATAAAAAATATTTTATATGTATCTAAATTAAAAAATATATATATATATATATATTCTACTACTGTATTAGATTGTATCCATTAAGCTTATTATAGTAAAAAAGACACAGACACAAACCTGGATACATAGGAAGGAAAGAAGGTAGCATCCAAAACTCGGGTGGCATGGGGTTGGTTCCTGCCCACTCGCACACACCAAGTATCTAATACAAACAATATTTCAGAAGTGTATTTCCCATATAAACTAAATTATGTGTACATATATATACAAAAAACAAAACAAAAACTTTAGGTTTTACTGAAAGCCATGTTTTGCCCCATGATGGAATGCTGGTGACAGAGCCATGATTAAGGATCCATTTGCGGGCTTTGGTGCATGCACCATTTAGACCACCATCCGGACCTTCTCCTAAAAGCCGCATACAAATATAACTCAAAGTTGTCCCAAACATGGTGCTATGACCCTCAATATGAAACCCCCATCCACCGTCTTCATTCTGTCAATTTAATTTTTTCTTTATAGAATTTAGTATGCTATGCCCTAGGGGCAAATTTAAAAGGGTCAAATAAATAACAATGTAATTCTGTAGATTAGTGTATCATAACCTGCTATTTCCATTTTTTCTAAAAAGGGAGAATAATTACCGAAAAACCATTATATTTTGGGGAATCTTTACGATTTAATCACCCAACATTATTTTTCCAATCAAACCATATGGTTAATTTGGAAAATTGCCGGTGAAAGCTGATATAACAACTCAAAACGGTTAATTCGGAAAAATATGTCAAACTTTTACAGTTAGATTGGAGAAAAAATAAAGTAGCAGGTGCCAAAGCGCTAAAACGCCCGTGGGTTTCTTTTTGTAATTCCGCCTTTCAGAAACATATTTGAATATGAAATCCTTTTAAACCGGTAGATTTTCAAAAGTACAAGGTTTTTTCATAAAAAAAATAGAAGTATTAGCTTTAAGAGAAAGAAATGGAAGTAGCCATGTAGGAAGCTATTTCTTGCATTTGATCCAATTTTAAACGTAAGAATATCCAGGAGCAGTAAGTAGTACATACCTGATGACAATATAAATAACGTAGAATTTCTTTCCGATATTCTGCCGGAAAAACAGCGTTAAGATGACCCGTAATATACAAACTAATAACCAACGGCTGCGTGAAATACAGTGGGCCTGCATTTTCAGCAGGCCAGTGGCCGTCACTCGCTTGCAAAGCTGCAAAAAAGTTCACAGACCTCCTCAATGTAGTTGTTGCTTTTTCGTATGAGATCTCTTCAGAATCCTCTACTTTCACCTGGGGTATCGTCTGTTTGAAATCCTTCTCTTTCAAAAACTAATAATATTAATAAAACATAATTAGTTAATGATAACAAAATATATGTTAATGATCTGAGTTTCGAAACTTTAAAAAAAGACCTGCATGCGCCAAAGAACATCACTACTAGGCTTGACTTCGTGCCGATGGTTCCAGAAATAGGTTCGAGCCTGTTCGACCTCGGCTCGGTCTTCTGGGGTTCCATGGTTCGGGTCAAACTCCCATATTTGTCTTCCCACAAAGTTGTTTGTGGAGTAGAGGTATGGATCGTTGCACCCTTCTGCTATCTTTAATCTCCACATACTTTTTCTGTAATGAAAGTTTAAGTGAATGAAAAAGATGAAAATGTGGTGAAAAATGTGATGGGCTGTAGGTGTTTTTATATTAAGGATCTGGCAGCTTTTCGAACTGCTGGACAATTTTCAAATATCTTAATTATCGATATCCGAGAGCAAACCATACCTAACACCGTATGTAAACATGCACACGCAAGTTTCCATACCTAATACCCATTTAAATTGTTTTAATTAATTCTTATTTTAATAAATAAAATAAAAAATTAAGAAGAAACAAAAACAAACACAAACCATGAATCAATGAATATACATTGTGATTTCTTGCACTTAACCCCTGTACTTATTATTCTTATAACCGTGTGTATGTATGTGGTAGCTTATGGTTAAATAGGTTATTAAATTAGCTAAACCTTTCCACTGCACCAATTGTGATGTATCGGCTGCTCTCATTCGGTATTGTTGAATTCGCCCCCCAAATCACATTGAAAACTTTTGATAGCTTTATGGAATTGAGTTTTGATCAAGGTGTGAAATTTGGCTAAAATAGGAAACGTTTCAGATTTGAATTTCAACGGATACACCCAAACATAATTTGCAAAGTTGTCAATAAGGACCATATAATATTTGAAACCGGATTTGCTTGGAAAATGGGAAGTCCATAAATCACAATGAAAAATATCAAATGATGCAACATAAAGATTCGGAAAATGGTAAACGTTTGCTATTTGAACATTGACAAGAATGACAAATAGTAGATTTATTGTCTTTAGTACATGAAATGAATTTGCGACTAGAATTAAATCTAAGACTTGGCGGCCGGGTTGACGAAGGCGGGTATGACAGGTGTGAGAAGTGGCAATGAAAGCTGAAGAGGTGGCTGTGGGAGCGGTAAATGGATAGAGATCGCCTTCACTATTGTGGCGGGAACGGTGTTTTCCAGTCGGGAAATCCTTCAAAGAAATACCATGAGGGTCAAATTCAATAGAAACCTTATTATCACGAGTGAGCTTACAAACAAAAATAGGATTTTTGATGATGTCGGGGGCTAGAAGGGTATTTTTAGATGGTAGGTTTGCTTGGGTAGTTTGTGTAAAATTGTATCGGATCCAAGGGTGGGCAATGTGTTACCATTACCAACGAATATATAACCGTTTTGGGAAACTGGCAGCGGGGAAGGTAATGTACCTGAGTTTGAAGTGACGTGAGCGGAAACACCGGTATCCATGTACCAATTCGGATCTGGAGGCGTGAGCTGCGAATTTTGCAAAGCAACACCAATGTCGGTAAAATTGAGTGCATCATACTGATTTCCAATTGGTGAAGCAGGAGTGCCCGATTGTATGATATTGGCGGCTAGTTGACTGGGAGAGTATTGTGGGGCTAGTGGTTAGTTGGAGTATGGTGGAGGAGTGCTCCAAGGAACGGGTTATGTTGGGTACGGACATGGTGGTGTGGACCACCAAGCCCACGGTGGCGGACAGTGAAACTGGGACCGGCCTCCGCACCCATAGTTGTTGGCCTGTCTACCTCGGTTATCTCTGTGACCTTGTCCACAGCCACATTCACGGTAGTATTGGAAGTTCGGATTGTAGGGTCGGTTTTGTGTGGTGGTTTGAGGTGGCGGTGAGGATGAGGTTCGATCATGCCACGGGCATCATCCCACGATTATGAGTCGTGGTTGATGAGGGAGGTCGTGATGTCATATTCAGGAGGAAGCCCGCAAACCAGGGCCGGTCCATTGGTTTTCAGATGTATATTAGAAATTTTATATAGACAAACTTCAGTAATGCCCATGTCCAAATCCATATTAATCAGTGTTGCAGAAATCGGCCTTGGCGGCCGATTAATCGGCAATTAATCGCTTGGCGGTCTTCAACCGATTATGATTAGGCCTGACCGGTCAGCTTGACGGTTTGCTGCAAAAATCGGTCAAATATCGGCTTTGGCGGCCGATTAATCGGTCTTGGCGGTCATTTTTTAATTTTTAATTTTTTCTTTTTTATTTTTAAATGACGACACAAACATTTTCTAATAATTCAAAAAACAAAAAAAAATCAATATTAAAGAATAAAAATAAACAAATGTATAACCTTTGATGCTATTTTTTATATTTATATATTTTTAAACGAATTCCTTTACAATTTAGGGTCTCCGACTAATCTCTGATTAATCCGATTAATCATTTAACCCCACTTGACAATCAAGCTACAGTCAAGCGATTTTTACAAGCTTGATATTAATACAAACCATAACCAATATTTTTTAGTTCGACTTTTTTTAGTTCACTATTACTAAAAGGAAGCAAACTTGTTGGAAGTGTTTTCAATATTCTGTTTAATCTTAACAAGTTAATGGCCTTTAAAACACATGATCCGTTTCTCATACGTCAAGAATGTGAGACTCCAACATTGGCAGAGTGGTAGTGCAGATGTGTGTGATGAATCTCTTAAAGCCCCCCTTTTAAGTTTAAATTGGAAGCATTTATTAGTGGATGATATCTTTAATTTATTGATAAGATATTTGAAAACCGGAAAAGAAGACTGCAAATAAATTGTTAAAGATATAAACTATAAACATCAAGTGAACATTCTTTTAACATCCATATTACGCCCAAATAAGGCATGATAAATCTTTAAAAATTTCAAACAAAAACGTAAATTTAACTACAACAAATCATGAAAGAAAAATTAATAAGAAAAATGTAACCATAGTTTTTTTTTTAAGATCAAAATACTTAGATCAGAAATAAGAAACTTCAATTAAAAAATCAGTCATTCGAAAAAAAAATCAGAAACTTGGAGGATAATAAGAAAAAAAATCAAAAATAAAAAAATTACATGAAGTTCAAGGGTTCACTTCAATTCTTCAAAAATCAGAAAGTTTCTTTAAAATTTCAGAAAGCTTCCTAAATCTTCACTCTACAAAGAGGATTAATAGAAGAGGAATGTAGAAATAACAACTTCTGTCTCCAAAAATCAGAAATCAAAATTGCAAAAAAGATCTGATCAGAAAATGAGAAATGGAGAATGAATCAGAAAATGAGAAATGGAGAACGAATCAGACAAAGAAATCAATTTACCATAGGAGGGAATGGAGATTTATTGGCTGCCACTGGAATCATCAGCACATTCCCGCCTCTTCCTTATCTCCTCGGTCTTCAACTAACACCTCGTCTTCTTCAACGAATAAATGAAACGGGTAAAGCCGTAAAGCATGTATGGAGAACACACCAGAGCATGAAGTCGAGAAGCGATCAAGAAGATTTAGAGCTTTTTTTGCCACTTATATTTTTTGGTTGCCAACCGGATCGCTATATGTTTCCCATCTAAGTCTTCAGCCTTAAAAAACTGAAGGGTTTTGAACAACCAATGAACAAACAAAATTCCTATGGTTCACATGCAACCCTAAAAGATCTATGTTTTCTTCTATGAAGATAATAAACTAAGAGCTAAGACCAACATTTAAATTCTAAAGATCAAATAAGAATAACCAACCTTTCTTGATCTTGTTCTTGAAGCTAGCAGCAAAACAATCCTGCCTCAAATGCAAGTCACACCCAAAGCAATGGATAAGACAGTCCAGTAGAGTAATCCCAGTGAGAGTTGGCGCAGGAATTAGGGTGCCAGAGGGTCCCTTTTATAGCCACCTAGGGTTACAGCTAAAACCCTAAGGAGCCTCCAAAGTGGGCAAGCCTGTTGACTACTTGGACCAGATCCCCAAACCCTAATTAGGGTTTTCGCCAACCCTAGAGAAGCCTCCAGGGTGGCGCCATTTTTTGGCCCCTGGACTTCTCTTTGCCAGTTATTCAACTATTGAATAAATACAAACCAGTCCCTGCACTTTTAATTAATTAATTTAATCACTAAATTAAATCCAATTAATTGTAGATTAAATCTTAATTAATTATTATTGTTTCTAATTAATATATTAACAC
Source organism: Cichorium intybus (assembly GCA_023525715.1). Classification (NCBI taxonomy): domain Eukaryota; kingdom Viridiplantae; phylum Streptophyta; class Magnoliopsida; order Asterales; family Asteraceae; genus Cichorium; species Cichorium intybus. Next base: position 32,482,048 of record CM042017.1, on the reverse strand, counting down.
TTAAATATATTAATAAACCATTTAATTAATTCTATTGATTTATTAAACAATTAATAAATCAACCTTTTACTCTACTGAACTGTATACTAACCTGCAGCTATGAGGGCAACCCAAAATGAACTTCGCTTCTATTAACAAGATAGATACAATTATAAGTCATGGTTTCGACACCAAATCCAACAAAAAGATCGGCCCAAAATATCGGTATTAAATTGTAGGCTACTAAAGTTGATGCCCCTTACAATCTGCTGCCCTAGGCCAAGGCCCAGCTCACCCTGCGCTTGGGCCGGCTCTGCCACAAACTAACTATAAGACCAATCGTGCCTCGGAAACCGGGTACCCAGCATCTTCAAGTCGACCTATTAAGTCTTTTAGTTTTTTACAGTATTCATCAATGGATGAACAAGCAGTGAGCGACAGGTCGGTTAACTCGTGCTCGAGTGCCGCCGCACGGGAGCTTTTGTTGTTTAAAAAATCGTTTATATTTTAAGCCAGGCTTCTCTAGCGGTAGTTTCATTCTCTAGAATTCGGACTAATAGATCATCGTATTGTGTGCTATAGATCCATTGTAGGACAATGGAATCGATCTCGACCCAAGAGGTGTATATCAGGTCAGTAGCCGCAGGAGGGGCAATGCCATCAATATGGTGTAAGACTTTATAGCCCTTTGCATGTATTTAAATAATTTGACCCAAGATGAGTATGTGACTTTAACGCCATCAAGAATCTGTAGCTTGTTTTGTATGTTTGTGATCATGTACACGGGATGGAGTGTAGAGTTTTTGGCAGCAACGATATAATTGATGTCTCCGGTCATTTTGGTTTTCCGACGAGAGTACTGCAGCAGAGGCAGTGAGCGGATGGGAGAATGAGAGCTAGGCGGTGATGGTGGTGCAATCTCAATGGTGGAAGACAGCGAATGCAGTGACACGTGATCGGCGGCGATGATCAGAAGCAGAGAGACAGGAGCGAGACCCTCTTTGTGTGATCGGATGAGGTGTGTTTCGGAGGCATGATCGGATACGTGTAGAGAAAGATAATGCCAAAAAACCTCTTTGTGCGACCGAGCGGCTATGATGTGTGACCGAGTCTTATGGTGATACTCCAATTGTGCAGCCTGGTATTATAGTGGTACTTCAATTTGTGTGGCCAAGTATTAGGATGGTACTTCAACTTGTGCGACTGAGTGTTATGGTTTTACTTTAGTTTGTGTGGCTGAATGATAGGAGGTGCAAAAGACTTTGTATGGTCGAGCGGCCATTGCATGCGATCAACAGTGTGATCAATCGGAGAGGGTTATCGTGAGAGGCCGGAGGGGGTTATTGTGAGAGGGGAGGATTTGATCGGAGATTTTGTAGGGGAAGAAGTTGAGATGTGATCGTGATAACGTATGGCTCTTATACCATAGAGATATTCGGCATTCTCATATCTCTAGAATGGTACAGGTATGCGTATATATAGTATACGCATTTACATGTAGGTACCCTCATATTACGTCTAATAGAAAATACATACTAATATAAAGAATTCTATGCTAATATCATCTTCATAATGAATATGATTCATTGTTGTATTGAGTGCTTGTTGGCGTAGTTTATTTAATGGCCAACAATTTAGTAGAGGCTCGGTGCAAATATACAAACTATCCCACATTAAATCTTGTAATAATGGATAAGGATAGTATAAATCTTCCTAAAATCATAAGTTGGATAGGGATATAATTAGAAAGTTGGTCAAGCATTATACAAATAAAATCTTATAATTAATCAAAAAGGTTAAACACAAGATATAGCAATGTACCTTTGTTGATTCTTTTTATCAAACCATCTTACTTTCATTTCTTCATATTACAACATTGTACTTTGAAAATCTACTAGGTTTTCGCAATATTTGCTATAATATAAGAAAAACGTTTGTAAGCGCAATGCTACAAATCCGTAAAATTTTCAAAAACGGTGTTGCAATTTGTAATTAGGGGTGGCAATTCTCGACACGACACGAAAATAAACGGGTTTGAGTTAGAGATTTCAACCCATTTAATTAAACGGGTTCACACGACACGAAAACTAAATGGGTTGGGTTTGTGTCCAACCTTTCAACTCGATAATGACCCATTTATTTATATGCAAGTTTTATTAATTCTTTAAGTAAATTGGGCATGTCTGAAACCAAAGCCAAATGTCAAAGAAATCCTTTGGTTGTATTGTTTTGAAATGTCGAAGCCACTAATTAGTTTGCCCAACTCAAGACATAAATAGGTTTTCAGTTTTTCATTAATATGTGATACTCCATAATCGTACTTCGCAACTTTCCTCTCACTGGGACTTCGTTCCTTTAAACTTATTGTGAATTTCATCCAATCGACTCCCAAAGTATTACTCCTTTCAGTTATTAATTTTTTATTTTTTTAGCTCCTGAACTCTTACTTTTTCAACCTATTCGGTGTTTCAATCTAGCATGATACGACACATTTACAAAGTAAACGGGTTGACACGCCAACCCGTCAACCCGACATGAAAATAAACTGGTTGACACGACACCACACGGTAATTAAACGGGTCAGTTTTGGGTCAAGCTATCTCAACCTGCCAACCCGACACAAACACAACATGACAATACACGATTGCCTGGCGTAGTTGTAATACAAAAAAATGAAAGTAGGGTGCTATAAGACACAAATAAACAAAAGTACATTGTGATTTATGTATAAAGTAAAAATGTCACATTTGCACACAAATGTCGTATGCTCTTCCGGTTGATCTAATTGTAGGGTTGTAAATAAAGCTCATCTCTAAATTCAAGAACTAAAGCAGTAATCAGACCCACAAAACTTTTTCCGTATAGGTATGACATTGGTATGTATACCAACCGCGGCAGTAGCACCACATTTTCGCTGCATTTAATACAATGTTATCAAACTCCCGAGTTTACTCGTAAACTCTTACGAGTTTACGATCCTAGATTCCAAAAACGAGTACGATCCTACCAAACTCGTTTTTTAAGCAAACTCGTACCAAACTCGTAGACTCGTATCGAGACTCGTAGACTCGTATACGATCCGAGTTTAACTTTTTGACATTATTTGAATTTTGACTAAAAATTGAAAAAGCAAACTCGTACCAAACTCGTAGACTCGTATCGAGACTCGTAAATTAGATTGGATATGTCTATTAGCTATTTTGAATTGGAGTGCTTTTGAGATGGAAATTGGAGTGCTTTTGAGATGGAAATTACAAACAACATTAGTACTTTAATGCTAATTTTTATATTGGTGGACTAAACTTGGGAAAAGAAAGTGTGGATGTAGAAAAGAGAAATGATATGATGGATGATCCATTTGTTATTTTAGATTAAATTAGATTGGATATGTCTATTAGCTATTTTGAATCTTTGAAACTTTTTTTTGTAACTTGTGAACCTATGGTATAATATGTATTTCTTCATTTTTTGTGCTTTTGGTAGAATCTTACGATCCGATCCGATCCGATCGTACGATCCCGATTTTGCATAACAAAAAACGATCCTAGGTAGAATCTCGAGTTTGATAACCTTGATTTAATAAATTAAAAATCATTTAGATTTATCTACGTACACAAGGCCATTAAACATACCCTAACCTGGATACATCGGAAGAAAAGAAGGGAGGATCCAAAACTCGGCATCGGGTTGCTCCCTGGCCACTTGCACACACCAAGTATCTAAACCATACAATATATTATAAGTTTTGTCATATAGAATATAAATTATATATACACTAATACACATACAATAGAAAAAAGAAAAAGTTTGTCTTCCAGAAAGCCATGTTTTGCCCCATGCATGATGGAATTCCATCATGGCAGTGACAGAGCCATGATCGAGGATCCATTTGCGGGCTTTGGTGCATGCGCCATCATTACTACAAAACTGGGGCATTACCCATGCAAATTTGCGTGGGTGTTCTGTGGGTAAAGACGTATACCCACACAATACACACGGAAAATGAGTGGTGGGAAAACCCTTGTGGGTAAACTGTACCCACGCATGCAATTACCTGAAAGAATTCATCTAATACGCAAGTTTAGGTTTTCAAACTAACAGAGGAAAGATCGGATAAGCACCAATTCGACGACTGTACTATGTCGTCATTAATAAAAATATGGAGCTTGAAACGACGTACCAATTCGACGGCTGAACCAGAAATCAAACACATACCTGAAATCGAGCTTTAAGCGGCGTTCCACCTGGAATAGAAACGATGCTTAACAGAATACCTGAAATCAACGCAATCAGATACCTGCTGCATCCCAAGTTTATCGTTGCCACTCTAAACCGAACGAAGCGGATGAAGTCGATAGCTTCAATCGAGGTTGAGCGAGAGACAGAACCGTTTGAGGTTGAATCAGCGATTGAGCTTGAACTGAAATTGGAAAATGAAAGAGAGATAAGAGATTGAAATGTCGTTCACGATAGTGAAGAAAAAGAGAGATGAGAGATTGTGAGAAACGACAGTGTTTTTTAGAACATATGGAAGAATCGTTTCACAAAATTTTTGGCACAATACAATATCGGGATATGGATCACCTTCGTTCCAAATGGAGGAATATGTTATTTAAATTGCATAATTTTAACCAAATTTACGCACCATTATCTGCGAACCGACAACAGGGGACCATCGATGCTATGATCGTTGAGCAAGCCTTGCAAGAGTATGAGGTGACACACGACACTGATTTCACGCACGTCGATGCGTGGAATGTTGTCAAAAATTCACCTAAATTTCGCTAATCGTAGTTTCATTTTAGTTATCGTATTTTATGATTTATTTTATCGTATCCAGGATTTAAGTTTTCGAGTCGATGTAGTTTTTATTTTCTAGGCTTGTAATTTTTAAATTTTAATTTATGAAATGTTTATGTTTTACATATTTTTCTATTTAAAAATAAATCAAAAACAAAAATATAATATGATGTGGAGTGGTGAGTATTTCATTTGTGGTGTGGTTAGCAAGGGAAATGATATATCGGTGACGTGGCATCACTTTTGAATTGGGAAACAAGTGAGGCATACTCCATAGCCTTAGCGACCCTACTACCACGCCACTTGCGTATCTAACTCAATGCAAATGGTACAAGCTTTTGATGCGTCTGTGCGTACTGCGTGGGTGATTTCCAACATTTTACCCACACCCTAATAATTATTTTTTTCCTTTTTTCTTTTACTATATATATATATATATATATATATATATATATATATATATATATATATATATATATATATATATATATATATATATATATATATATATATATATATATATATATATATATATATATAAGGAGAGGTTCAATAGAGAACCGGTAAAAGGTAGAGAACTGGAGAATAATTCTGGACCAATCATTTTATAAGGACATGTTAGTAACTGTGTATTTTAGTTAAATTATAATAGAATAAATCAATTGATAATTTCCTAAAATCTAGGGATTTGATTAATAATTACCTAAATTAAGTAATTCTTTTTTAATTATCATTTTACAATTTTTAATCACCAAAAATTAATAAAATTATCATTTAATATGATTTTTTTTAAAAATGTTTTTTTTATAATCATGAATCAATAAAGTATAACATAGATATAAAAAAATGAAATACATGTGTAATCATAAATGATATAAAAATGAAATACATGTGTAATAATAAATGAATAGAACACAAAACGGGAACTACATTTATAATTATGAATGATTATAGAACACAAAACGGGGAAAAAACAATATAGTTTTAGACATAAATAATTAAAAACAATACAACTTTAATAACGAATGATTAAAAAACAATGTTGTTGTTCTAAATCTTTTGACTTGAAATAGATTGCTTCGACTTCTCATTCATGCAAATCTAATACTCTGAAAATTCTACATTGAAAATGCATAAAGTCATGTCAATAAACAAAGGATAAATGCATAATATGACCCATAAATGTATAAAAGCACTTGTAATCATCAATGAAATAGCATATATAATCATCAATAAACACAATTTTCGATACAATCATTATCAAATGAACATCATATAATCATCAATGAATAATACATATAATCATTAATAAATAACACATATAATTATCAATGAATATAACAGGAGGTCCATATAATCATAAATGAATGTGGACGTCTAATCATTATAATCATATACAAACTAATAACACTATATCACTGTTAATCATTTATGATTATACATTTATGTCATACAATTTCTTTTAACAATAATGGCTTGGGTTATTCAAAATTTCAAACAAACGTCAAAATCACGATAACTTCAATGTATTAAATTATAATAACAAAATGTAATAAGCATTTTTTAAACCAATTAAATTAACAAAAGTAATTTTATTAGAAATTAACTAAAAACTAACATAGGAGAAGGAAACAGAAACACGGATACAAACAAAATACATGAAACATCAACACACGCATCTAAATACACAACCACACAAAAAATATTCCACATGAGATACAACATGTAAGCAATTACCGAGGCATTTTTATTGCCATCTTTGTGATGTTAGAGATTTAAGAGAGAAAACTTTGTCAATAATCACAAAAAGTATGTCATTCAGAATATCCGGATTTTTTATAATTAAAAACGTTGTAAATAAAATATCATTTTGTGTATCAAAGTCACACCTTTTTGGATGCCAAATTGAGAACATAGAGAAGCGAGCAGGCAACGGTGGTTGGGGAGGATATTTTTCGTCGGCAACCTTAGTCGTTGCTGGATATTTTTCGCCGGAGACCACAACAAGAAGAGGACGGCCAAAAATAGTAGTGGTGAAGTCTTCGGTTGGGGTTTCTCAGGTGATCGCAGGAATGAGTCCGTTTCAAGAGAGAACCAATATTTTCCTAGGAACCGTAGGAACTTTTTGACTGAAATTTTTTTTTCAAAAAAAATGACATAATACACCTAGTCGCTTATATTTAAGACTTTTTGTCAAAAAAAATTTGAAAAATAATATGTATACACGAAATGTGCATATATGCATTTTTTTCGCAAATGTGTATATGATCACGTTTCGTGCATATGTGCACATTTCGTGTATATGTATAATTTTTTCAATTTTTTTTTATAAAAAGTCTTAAATATAAACGATTATGTGTATTATGTCATTTTTTGACAAAAAAATTTCAGTAAAAAAGTTTCTACGGTTCCTAGAAAAATATTGGTTCCCATTTGATATTTAGTCTCGCAGGAATAAATAGATAAAAATAACAAATTGAGAGATTTTAAGAGATTACAAATATAGATTAAAAATTAGTGACCATTACACCCTTATTCTATTATTAAATTAAATTAACTTAATATATATATATATATATATATATATATATATATATATATATATATATATATATATATATATATATATATATATATATATATATATATATATAATTTATTGTTCTTATTATTATCGTTATAATTATTCATAATTTTCCCTTCAAAAAACAAAAAATAAAAAAAAAATCGTGGGTATTGCGTGAGAAATTTCTCACGCGATACCCACGAACTGCTTATGTGCGTGGAAATGCGTGGGTAATTACCCACGCAATACACACAAATTTTTTAATATTTTCCTTTTTGAAAGGCAAACATTTTTTTTATTCATATTTTGCACATCCTTATTATACTTTATTATGTTTATATTTCCCAGTTTATACGTAAATTCGACTTACACACAAGCGTGTACACCTTCCAAACCCGTTACTCATTTCAAACTTTATCCTTGTAAGGTGTCTAATCACTTGTAGTTTTAACACACCAACACATTGATGGACATACATTCATACTTATAGACACACATTCTCATATACACACATTCTCATATATACCCATACTCAAACACACCTATCCACACACGTACACACTCTCTCTATATCCCTATAATCAATACTCATGCTCATACAATGTGCGAGTGTATGGGTATAAGTATGTGTAAGAACCCACAAAAAGTTGTAAAAAGGGTAAAATGGTCTTTTGTCATATTATAAGACCATTATGTAAAATAATATGTTGTTTGTGAACTAAGAATGTAAGAAATAAAAGTTTATGTAAAATTTGGAATTTTACCGTGTGAATAGTGGAACTTGGCCGAAGAGGGTAAAACGGTCATTTGACATGAAAATGACCATTATGTTAAGAAATTGTATTAAGGAGCTAAGTTGGTAACTAATAGAACTTGGTTTGCAAGATTATGGGTCATAGGACCATTTTTGGACAAAAGATGGAACATAGGGGGCTAATGTGAAAATATTTTATAAAAATTAAATATAAATAAGAGAGCTATCTAACTCTCATACCCAGAAGCTTATAGAATTCTCCAGAGAGAACGGGAGAGAGCGAGAGAGCACGGGAAGAACAAGAAGCTTAAGAGTTCTGCAAAGGAAAACACTTGGAATTGGTGATTCCAAGCTCCCAAGAGGTAAGATCTTCTTGTTCTAAGCTCCAAATCTTGAACGGGAATCATGTTTTGATTTCTGATTTTTCAGAAATCGTGATTCTAATGAAATCATATTGCTTAAAATCATCAATTTAACATGTTTAGTTGTTGAATATGTTGAAATACAAAAAAAAAATGATGATTTTGGTTCAAGAATATTAAGTCACGGGTTTGGATGAACAAGTGGTTTTGATGAGTCTAATAGGTTAGAAATGATGAAAGAAACTTGTATTAACAAGTAATTCAATGGAATTGAAGCTTTGATGCAAGAGTGGTGAAATGGGTTTTTAGCTTAACAACCCTAGAAATGGGTTCATGAGTTGAAAATGATTTCATATGGTTCTTGTGGTTTTTGTTAAGTCACATATGTCATAAATGAAGTAAGAAATCAGTTTCAAGCTTAAAAATTCAATAAAATGATTTTTGGTGAAAAATGGTGATTTCGGAAGATTTTTCAAGTTTATAAAGAAGGTTTGATGATTTTGTAGTTTAAAATCAAGTGTAAGTTGGTATTTAGGGCCTGGAAATGACCCTAAACTGATTAAGTCAAGTATTAGGAGCTTAATGGGGTGAATAGTGAAACTTCAGTTTGGAAAATCGTCAAATATAGCAACATACTTATGATCGCGAAGCGACCACCCCTAAGGTCGCGACGCGACCTCGCGCCAGGTCCAAAATGCAGTGAGTCTCCTGCCAAGTGAAATTGGATTTTGAGATTTAGTCCTAAACTCGTCCGTTTGACCTCAAATTTTAAACATAGGTCTATTATGGCCTAAGACTTCATGGAAAATTGTCGGAACCGAAATACGACCTCCCGAGGGTACTGTAGTAAAATACGCGTATTTCAGGAAAAATTGTAAAATTAGTTATTAATGGTTATACACTTGTTATGACCTGCAGTTGTGCCATATGAGACTCATAAGTTATGAAGTCAGTTGTAGTATGTATTTATTAAATATGTAAATATATATGATATATGTGTAGAAGGTGCTTCAAATACTGTTGAGCACGGAAAGGGAAAAAGTGTGCGAGAAGCTTAGTGATCTATAGCTACATCAAGGTGAGTATATGTGGACTTTTTGTACATAGCAAAAATGATAATTTCAGAAAATAAGATTTCCAAATACTTTTGAATACTAAAGTTGGAAACACATTTAAAGTAGCTCTATACAAGGGCTAAGTGTTTTTAAGTAGATTTTATAGCAGTATTGTTTGTAAAGTTTTTTTAAAGAAGCTCCATATGAGAGCTAAAGATATTGAAGTTGGTTTCAAAGAGACTTTTGAGAGTATGAGTTAAAGAGTTTTAAAGTTTAAGCTTGTTTTGAAATTTGTGTCCCTTATGACCAATTTGATATGAAATGAAGAAAGTAATGAGATAAAAAGTAACATAAAGAAAGTAATAAGAGTCAGTTGTCCGGACTAGGATCACCCACATAATCGGGAGATCTGAAGACACTACTGGGGTGGTACCTCCCGTCGCGAAGTAGTTGTCTAGCTTAGCATAACCTTGTGCCTGGATCTGTTCCAAGTCACGAAGGGGAGACATAGATAGCATAACCTTACAGGTGGATCTGTTCTGTCCCGCGAATGAGAGTTAGTAGAATGAATTAAATTAAACTAATTCATGAGTTTTAGTTGGTCACAATAAAATTAGAAAGAAAACAGTTTTTGAGAAGGAAAGTAGTTTTTGAGAAAGAAAACATTTTTGAGGTTTGAAAATAGAGAAGAAAAGAAATTTTGAGATTTGTTATAAAAATAAGTTTTAAGTAGTTTACTTGTTAATATATTTCAAGTTTTGAGCAAAAGAGTTTTGGGTCTAAAACTCATATTACTCACGAGGCTTTATGTCTCACGTATTTTTTTAAAAATGCTATGTACCTAGGTGAGATGAGCAGGAGCTGGAGATGGGACCTATGTGTAATACAGATAAGTTTAAATTATGGCCTTTGTGTTCAGTCTGTAATTACCCCTTGAGAATAAGTTTGTAAAAAAAAATTAAGTGACTTTCTGATAGTCACGCGTTGTAAAATATTTTGTAATATAAACTGTATTAAATTATGGTTTGAGAAAGGGGTGTTACAGTATGTATGTGTGTAAAGTATATGTATACGTCTGTGTGTGTGTGTCCATGAGGATGAGTGTATGTGCATCAATGTGTTGGTATATTAAAACTACATGCGTCTATACACCTTGAAAGGATAAAGCTTGAATTGAGTAACGAGTTTGGAAGGTGTAGACGCTTGTATGTAGGTCTAATTTACGTATAAACTGAGAAATATAAACATAATAAAGTATAATAAGGATTTGCAAAAAATGAACTCAAAAAAATAATGTTTGCCCTTCAAAAAATGAAAAAACAAATCGTGGGTATTGTGTGGGTAATTACCCACACAATACCCAGAGTTTTTTTTTCATTTTTTGAAGGGCAATAATAATAATAACAATAATAGTTATGAGACTAATAATAATAATAATAATAATAATAATAATAATAATAATAATAATAATAATAATAATAGCAATAATTAATTATTTGGCGTGGGTATTGTGTGGGTAAGTGTAATATGTTTATAATAAAATGTAAACAAACAAATTTAATGGATGAGGCTTATAGCCGAAGTGGTTGTTGTTCTTCCCCCCACCCCCACAGAAGAGACCAGGGTTCCAATCCCAACTCCCACTTTTTTCGATATTAAGCATATCCGTCGGAGATGCATGCGTGATTACCCACGCTTTAGCCACCAAATCCCTTTTAATGAACAACGCTTTACCCGCTTGTACGTTCAACATACAAAAAATACAGCACTCCGTGGGAGTTGTGTGAGTATTTACCCACGCCTCTTCGTACTCCATCTCAATGCAACATGTACAGGTTGTTCATGCAATCATTCAGTTCCGTAGGAAATGTGTTGGTATTTACCCACGCCATACCCACACTTAATTTTGATTATTGTTTTCCATTTCTTTTATATATATATATATATATATATATATATATATATATATATATATATATATATATATATATATATATATATATATATATATATATATATATATATATATATATATATATATATATATATATATATATATATATATATATATATATATATATATATACTAGACGAATGCCCGCGCGTTGCGCAGGGAAAAAATTAGTTAGAATATAAACAAATACATGCTATTTTATTCCAAATTAAAAAAATTATATAGAAAAATATTTTCATTATTTTTAATTATATGATAATACATACATGTGTCATAAATTTGGAAGATAACGAATTTTAATAATTTTAATGAATAAATAAAATGTATCAAATAAAAATCAAATTAATATGGTTTAAGATAAAGAGTTATCTCAAACCACATAAGTTTGGTAGTCTACCAACAGTTTGTGCTTGGATAAAGTCTTTTGTAAAATTTCAAATTTAATTTTACTTTTATCTATTTTAAAATCATGAATTAATAGTATGCTCTTTTCTAAATAATGAAAGTAAATTAATTGTAGTATATAAGATAAAGATAAAATGTCATATGTGTATGTGAAACAATGTGAGATAAAGAAAAAAACCTCAAATGATGTGGTAAAAGATAAATCATTTATATTGAACCATATTGATTTGAATGACTTCATTTATAATAAAAAATAAATATAGTTAGAATACTCAAAGTATATTTATTGAATGACCTTTGAGAAAATTAGAAATCGTCATTTTTGACCAATGATATTGCATAATAAATAAAAGTTCAAAATTGCATTATTCAACACAATGCATGCGATTTTGTGCAACTTGATGAACTAATCCATATCTCATCTCGGATCGACTTGCTAAATATTTAAATCTCAACTTCATTAAAAATAATAAAATTTTAACTATATATTTCCTTGAACTTTACTATTTGGAAATGTTTCCAACAATAAAAAATATATAATGATCTATATAATTATTTTAATTTGAGGGAGACCTTTATTTATAGAATAAAAATGCTTCTTATGTTGGTTTATCATGAGGATGTGGGATCAAAATTTTCTTTATAATGTGTTATTTTGTGTCATTTTCTTATACCACATCGCTTAAGAACACAAATGAAGAGAAATCAAAAATTTATAGGTAAAAAGACTAATATATTTCTCATCCCACGTAGCTTAAGATACAAAATTCAAGGGAAAGAAAACATCTATAAGTAGAGTGGCTAAAATCATTTCTCTAATATCTTTGTTCTTTTGTGTTTTTGATTATAATCAAATTACGAATCGGTTGCAACATTCCAGAACCTTTGGTTTCAGTTTTAAGATCATTTTCCTAAAATTTCGACGGGTACTCACCGATGTCCACTATGATACGATTTTTTCTAATAAATTCAAATTAATGTGGTATATGATAAAAATTGATTAAATAACATCTATTATAATATTTATATAAACAAATTTTTTTGAACTTTAAACGGTTACCTTCTAAAAGTTTCATGTACATAAATCTTATGAAAGCAAAATAAAATGTTTAAAACATTGTCATCACACATTGAACTGTAGCACACGACTTACTATCAACTTGCAACACAATTGATTTTTTAATAGTTGTTAACTCTTTTAAATATTCATTTTTAGTTTAAATGATTTTTGAAGTTAAAACAAAATAGGATAATTGTTGAAACTTTGAGATAAAAACACTAATTAACAATAGACTTTAAAAACAATGGTACACTAAAGATTGATAAGGGAACCTAAAAAGTGGTAGCATATAAGGGAAAATTAAAGGTTATATATGTACAACGCAACATCATTGTCACTATTTTACGACATACTTTAAACTTGTAACCTAGCAAGTTTTCAAAAGTTTTTTTTTTGCAATATTCATCTTCATTTTGAGTTTTAATATTTTTGGAAACTAAAACCTATGAATAGAAGCCTTTATAACTTTGAGAAAACATGTTTGTACGATAATATGATATTTAATTAATATTAGACTTTGAAAGTCATATTATGATCAATATTAATGTTAAACAACATTGTTTTGAATAATCTCCGTTATAATAGATGGTTAAAAGGTTAACAATTGGAAATTTGTACGTATATATATATATATATATATATATATATTAGCATGATACGACACATTTACAAAGTAAACGGGTTGACACGCCAACCCGTCAACCCGACATGAAAATAAACTGGTTGACACGACACCACACGGTAATTAAACGGGTCAGTTTTGGGTCAAGCTATCTCAACCTGCCAACCCGACACAAACACAACATGACAATACACGATTGCCTGGCGTAGTTGTAATACAAAAAAATGAAAGTAGGGTGCTATAAGACACAAATAAACAAAAGTACATTGTGATTTATGTATAAAGTAAAAATGGCACATTTGCACACAAATGTCGTATGCTCTTCCGGTTGATCTAATTGTAGGGTTGTAAATAAAGCTCATCTCTAAATTCAAGAACTAAAGCAGTAATCAGACCCACAAAACTTTTTCCGTATAGGTATGACATTGGTATGTATACCAACCGCGGCAGTAGCACCACATTTTCGCTGCATTTAATACAATGTTATCAAACTCCCGAGTTTACTCGTAAACTCTTACGAGTTTACGATCCTAGATTCCAAAAACGAGTACGATCCTACCAAACTCGTTTTTTAAGCAAACTCGTACCAAACTCGTAGACTCGTATCGAGACTCGTAGACTCGTATACGATCCGAGTTTAACTTTTTGACATTATTTGAATTTTGACTAAAAATTGAAAAAGCAAACTCGTACCAAACTCGTAGACTCGTATCGAGACTCGTAAATTAGATTGGATATGTCTATTAGCTATTTTGAATTGGAGTGCTTTTGAGATGGAAATTGGAGTGCTTTTGAGATGGAAATTACAAACAACATTAGTACTTTAATGCTAATTTTTATATTGGTGGACTAAACTTGGGAAAAGAAAGTGTGGATGTAGAAAAGAGAAATGATATGATGGATGATCCGTTTGTTATTTTAGATTAAATTAGATTGGATATGTCTATTAGCTATTTTGAATCTTTGAAACTTTTTTTTGTAACTTGTGAACCTATGGTATAATATGTATTTCTTCATTTTTTGTGTTTTTGGTAGAATCTTACGATCTGATCGTACGATCCCGATTTTGCATAACAAAAAACGATCCTAGGTAGAATCTCGAGTTTGATAACCTTGATTTAATAAATTAAAAATCATTTAGATTTATCTACGTACACAAGGCCATTAAACATACCCTAACCTGGATACATCGGAAGAAAAGAAGGGAGGATCCAAAACTCGGCATCGGGTTGCTCCCTGGCCACTTGCACACACCAAGTATCTAAACCATACAATATATTATAAGTTTTGTCATATAGAATATAAATTATATATACACTAATACACATACAATAGAAAAAAGAAAAAGTTTGTCTTCCAGAAAGCCATGTTTTGCCCCATGCATGATGGAATTCCATCATGGCAGTGACAGAGCCATGATCGAGGATCCATTTGCGGGCTTTGGTGCATGCGCCATCATTACTACAAAACTGGGGCATTACCCATGCAAATTTGCGTGGGTGTTCTGTGGGTAAAGACGTATACCTACACAATACACACGGAAAATGAGTGGTGGGAAAACCCTTGTGGGTAAACTGTACCCACGCATGCAATTACCTGAAAGAATTCATCTAATACGCAAGTTTAGGTTTTCAAACTAACAGAGGAAAGATCGGATAAGCACCAATTCGACGACTGTACTATGTCGTCATTAATAAAAATATGGAGCTTGAAACGACGTACCAATTCGACGGCTGAACCAGAAATCAAACACATACCTGAAATCGAGCTTTAAGCGGCGTTCCACCTGGAATAGAAACGATGCTTAACAGAATACCTGAAATCAACGCAATCAGATACCTGCTGCATCCCAAGTTTATCGTTGCCACTCTAAACCGAACGAAGCGGATGAAGTCGATAGCTTCAATCGAGGTTGAGCGAGAGACAGAACCGTTTGAGGTTGAATCAGCGATTGAGCTTGAACTGAAATTGGAAAATGAAAGAGAGATAAGAGATTGAAATGTCGTTCACGATAGTGAAGAAAAAGAGAGATGAGAGATTGTGAGAAACGACAGTGTTTTTTAGAACATATGGAAGAATCGTTTCACAAAATTTTTGGCACAATACAATATCGGGATATGGATCACCTTCGTTCCAAATGGAGGAATATGTTATTTAAATTGCATAATTTTAACCAAATTTACGCACCATTATCTGCGAACCGACAACAGGGGACCATCGATGCTATGATCGTTGAGCAAGCCTTGCAAGAGTATGAGGTGACACACGACACTGATTTCACGCACGTCGATGCGTGGAATGTTGTCAAAAATTCACCTAAATTTCGCTAATCGTAGTTTCATTTTAGTTATCGTATTTTATGATTTATTTTATCGTATCCAGGATTTAAGTTTTCGAGTCGATGTAGTTTTTATTTTCTAGGCTTGTAATTTTTAAATTTTAATTTATGAAATGTTTATGTTTTACATATTTTTCTATTTAAAAATAAATCAAAAACTAAAATATAATATGATGTGGAGTGGTGAGTATTTCATTTGTGGTGTGGTTAGCAAGGGAAATGATATATCGGTGACGTGGCATCACTTTTGAATTGGGAAACAAGTGAGGCATACTCCATAGCCTTAGCGACCCTACTACCACGCCACTTGCGTATCTAACTCAATGCAAATGGTACAAGCTTTTGATGCGTCTGTGCGTACTGCGTGGGTGATTTCCAACATTTTACCCACACCCTAATAATTATTTTTTTCCTTTTTTCTTTTACTATATATATATATATATATATATATATATATATATATATATATATATATATATATATATATATATATATATATATATATATATATATATATATAAGGAGAGGTTCAATAGAGAACCGGTAAAAGGTAGAGAACTGGAGAATAATTCTGGACCAATCATTTTATAAGGACATGTTAGTAACTGTGTATTTTAGTTAAATTATAATAGAATAAATCAATTGATAATTTCCTAAAATCTAGGGATTTGATTAATAATTACCTAAATTAAGTAATTCTTTTTTAATTATCATTTTACAATTTTTAATCACCAAAAATTAATAAAATTATCATTTAATATGATTTTTTTTAAAAATGTTTTTTTTATAATCATGAATCAATAAAGTATAACATAGATATAAAAAATGAAATACATGTGTAATCATAAATGATATAAAAATGAAATACATGTGTAATAATAAATGAATAGAACACAAAACGGGAACTACATTTATAATTATGAATGATTATAGAACACAAAACGGGGAAAAAACAATATAGTTTTAGACATAAATAATTAAAAACAATACAACTTTAATAACGAATGATTAAAAAACAATGTTGTTGTTCTAAATCTTTTGACTTGAAATAGATTGCTTCGACTTCTCATTCATGCAAATCTAATACTCTGAAAATTCTACATTGAAAATGCATAAAGTCATGTCAATAAACAAAGGATAAATGCATAATATGACCCATAAATGTATAAAAGCACTTGTAATCATCAATGAAATAGCATATATAATCATCAATAAACACAATTTTCGATACAATCATTATCAAATGAACATCATATAATCATCAATGAATAATACATATAATCATTAATAAATAACACATATAATTATCAATGAATATAACAGGAGGTCCATATAATCATAAATGAATGTGGACGTCTAATCATTATAATCATATACAAACTAATAACACTATATCACTGTTAATCATTTATGATTATACATTTATGTCATACAATTTCTTTTAACAATAATGGCTTGGGTTATTCAAAATTTCAAACAAACGTCAAAATCACGATAACTTCAATGTATTAAATTATAATAACAAAATGTAATAAGCATTTTTTAAACCAATTAAATTAACAAAAGTAATTTTATTAGAAATTAACTAAAAACTAACATAGGAGAAGGAAACAGAAACACGGATACAAACAAAATACATGAAACATCAACACACGCATCTAAATACACAACCACACAAAAAATATTCCACATGAGATACAACATGTAAGCAATTACCGAGGCATTTTTATTGCCATCTTTGTGATGTTAGAGATTTAAGAGAGAAAACTTTGTCAATAATCACAAAAAGTATGTCATTCAGAATATCCGGATTTTTTATAATTAAAAACGTTGTAAATAAAATATCATTTTGTGTATCAAAGTCACACCTTTTTGGATGCCAAATTGAGAACATAGAGAAGCGAGCAGGCAACGGTGGTTGGGGAGGATATTTTTCGTCGGCAACCTTAGTCGTTGCTGGATATTTTTCGCCGGAGACCACAACAAGAAGAGGACGGCCAAAAATAGTAGTGGTGAAGTCTTCGGTTGGGGTTTCTCAGGTGATCGCAGGAATGAGTCCGTTTCAAGAGAGAACCAATATTTTCCTAGGAACCGTAGGAACTTTTTGACTGAAATTTTTTTTTCAAAAAAAATGACATAATACACCTAGTCGCTTATATTTAAGACTTTTTGTCAAAAAAAATTTGAAAAATAATATGTATACACGAAATGTGCATATATGCATTTTTTTCGCAAATGTGTATATGATCACGTTTCGTGCATATGTGCACATTTCGTGTATATGTATAATTTTTTCAATTTTTTTTTTATAAAAAGTCTTAAATATAAACGATTATGTGTATTATGTCATTTTTTGACAAAAAAATTTCAGTAAAAAAGTTTCTACGGTTCCTAGAAAAATATTGGTTCCCATTTGATATTTAGTCTCGCAGGAATAAATAGATAAAAATAACAAATTGAGAGATTTTAAGAGATTACAAATATAGATTAAAAATTAGTGACCATTACACCCTTATTCTATTATTAAATTAAATTAACTTAATATATATATATATATATATATATATATATATATATATATATATATATATATATATATATATATATATATATATATATATATATATATATAATTTATTGTTCTTATTATTATCGTTATAATTATTCATAATTTTCCCTTCAAAAAACAAAAAATAAAAAAAAAATCGTGGGTATTGCGTGAGAAATTTCTCACGCGATACCCACGAACTGCTTATGTGCGTGGAAATGCGTGGGTAATTACCCACGCAATACACACAAATTTTTTAATATTTTCCTTTTTGAAAGGCAAACATTTTTTTTATTCATATTTTGCACATCCTTATTATACTTTATTATGTTTATATTTCCCAGTTTATACGTAAATTCGACTTACACACAAGCGTGTACACCTTCCAAACCCGTTACTCATTTCAAACTTTATCCTTGTAAGGTGTCTAATCACTTGTAGTTTTAACACACCAACACATTGATGGACATACATTCATACTTATAGACACACATTCTCATATACACACATTCTCATATATACCCATACTCAAACACACCTATCCACACACGTACACACTCTCTCTATATCCCTATAATCAATACTCATGCTCATACAATGTGCGAGTGTATGGGTATAAGTATGTGTAAGAACCCACAAAAAGTTGTAAAAAGGGTAAAATGGTCTTTTGTCATATTATAAGACCATTATGTAAAATAATATGTTGTTTGTGAACTAAGAATGTAAGAAATAAAAGTTTATGTAAAATTTGGAATTTTACCGTGTGAATAGTGGAACTTGGCCGAAGAGGGTAAAACGGTCATTTGACATGAAAATGACCATTATGTTAAGAAATTGTATTAAGGAGCTAAGTTGGTAACTAATAGAACTTGGTTTGCAAGATTATGGGTCATAGGACCATTTTTGGACAAAAGATGGAACATAGGGGGCTAATGTGAAAATATTTTATAAAAATTAAATATAAATAAGAGAGCTATCTAACTCTCATACCCAGAAGCTTATAGAATTCTCCAGAGAGAACGGGAGAGAGCGAGAGAGCACGGGAAGAACAAGAAGCTTAAGAGTTCTGCAAAGGAAAACACTTGGAATTGGTGATTCCAAGCTCCCAAGAGGTAAGATCTTCTTGTTCTAAGCTCCAAATCTTGAACGGGAATCATGTTTTGATTTCTGATTTTTCAGAAATCGTGATTCTAATGAAATCATATTGCTCAAAATCATCAATTTAACATGTTTAGTTGTTGAATATGTTGAAATACAAAAAAAAATGATGATTTTGGTTCAAGAATATTAAGTCACGGGTTTGGATGAACAAGTGGTTTTGATGAGTCTAATAGGTTAGAAATGATGAAAGAAACTTGTATTAACAAGTAATTCAATGGAATTGAAGCTTTGATGCAAGAGTGGTGAAATGGGTTTTTAGCTTAACAACCCTAGAAATGGGTTCATGAGTTGAAAATGATTTCATATGGTTCTTGTGGTTTTTGTTAAGTCACATATGTCATAAATGAAGTAAGAAATCAGTTTCAAGCTTAAAAATTCAATAAAATGATTTTTGGTGAAAAATGGTGATTTCGGAAGATTTTTCAAGTTTATAAAGAAGGTTTGATGATTTTGTAGTTTAAAATCAAGTGTAAGTTGGTATTTAGGGCCTGGAAATGACCCTAAACTGATTAAGTCAAGTATTAGGAGCTTAATGGGGTGAATAGTGAAACTTCAGTTTGGAAAATCGTCAAATATAGCAACATACTTATGATCGCGAAGCGACCACCCCTAAGGTCGCGACGCGACCTCGCGCCAGGTCCAAAATGCAGTGAGTCTCCTGCCAAGTGAAATTGGATTTTGAGATTTAGTCCTAAACTCGTCCGTTTGACCTCAAATTTTAAACATAGGTCTATTATGGCCTAAGACTTCATGGAAAATTGTCGGAACCGAAATACGACCTCCCGAGGGTACTGTAGTAAAATACGCGTATTTCAGGAAAAATTGTAAAATTAGTTATTAATGGTTATACACTTGTTATGACCTGCAGT
Source organism: Cichorium intybus (assembly GCA_023525715.1). Lineage (NCBI taxonomy): Eukaryota > Viridiplantae > Streptophyta > Magnoliopsida > Asterales > Asteraceae > Cichorium > Cichorium intybus. The sequence continues at coordinate 32,461,575 of CM042017.1, read as the reverse complement.
TGTGCCATATGAGACTCATAAGTTATGAAGTCAGTTGTAGTATGTATTTATTAAATATGTAAATATATATGATATATGTGTAGAAGGTGCTTCAAATACTGTTGAGCACGGAAAGGGAAAAAGTGTGCGAGAAGCTTAGTGATCTATAGCTACATCAAGGTGAGTATATGTGGACTTTTTGTACATAGCAAAAATGATAATTTCAGAAAATAAGATTTCCAAATACTTTTGAATACTAAAGTTGGAAACACATTTAAAGTAGCTCTATACAAGGGCTAAGTGTTTTTAAGTAGATTTTATAGCAGTATTGTTTGTAAAGTTTTTTTAAAGAAGCTCCATATGAGAGCTAAAGATATTGAAGTTGGTTTCAAAGAGACTTTTGAGAGTATGAGTTAAAGAGTTTTAAAGTTTAAGCTTGTTTTGAAATTTGTGTCCCTTATGACCAATTTGATATGAAATGAAGAAAGTAATGAGATAAAAAGTAACATAAAGAAAGTAATAAGAGTCAGTTGTCCGGACTAGGATCACCCACATAATCGGGAGATCTGAAGACACTACTGGGGTGGTACCTCCCGTCGCGAAGTAGTTGTCTAGCTTAGCATAACCTTGTGCCTGGATCTGTTCCAAGTCACGAAGGGGAGACATAGATAGCATAACCTTACAGGTGGATATGTTCTGTCCCGCGAATGGGAGTTAGTAGAATGAATTAAATTAAACTAATTCATGAGTTTTAGTTGGTCACAATAAAATTAGAAAGAAAACAGTTTTTGAGAAGGAAAGTAGTTTTTGAGAAAGAAAACATTTTTGAGGTTTGAAAATAGAGAAGAAAAGAAATTTTGAGATTTGTTATAAAAATAAGTTTTAAGTAGTTTACTTGTTAATATATTTCAAGTTTTGAGCAAAAGAGTTTTGGGTCTAAAACTCATATTACTCACGAGGCTTTATGTCTCACGTATTTTTTTAAAAATGCTATGTACCTAGGTGAGATGAGCAGGAGCTGGAGATGGGACCTATGTGTAATACAGATAAGTTTAAATTATGGCCTTTGTGTTCAGTCTGTAATTACCCCTTGAGAATAAGTTTGTAAAAAAAAATTAAGTGACTTTCTGATAGTCACGCGTTGTAAAATATTTTGTAATATAAACTGTATTAAATTATGGTTTGAGAAAGGGGTGTTACAGTATGTATGTGTGTAAAGTATATGTATACGTCTGTGTGTGTGTGTCCATGAGGATGAGTGTATGTGCATCAATGTGTTGGTATATTAAAACTACATGCGTCTATACACCTTGAAAGGATAAAGCTTGAATTGAGTAACGAGTTTGGAAGGTGTAGACGCTTGTATGTAGGTCTAATTTACGTATAAACTGAGAAATATAAACATAATAAAGTATAATAAGGATTTGCAAAAAATGAACTCAAAAAAATAATGTTTGCCCTTCAAAAAATGAAAAAACAAATCGTGGGTATTGTGTGGGTAATTACCCACACAATACCCAGAGTTTTTTTTTCATTTTTTGAAGGGCAATAATAATAATAACAATAATAGTTATGAGACTAATAATAATAATAATAATAATAATAATAATAATAATAATAATAGCAATAATTAATTATTTGGCGTGGGTATTGTGTGGGTAAGTGTAATATGTTTATAATAAAATGTAAACAAACAAATTTAATGGATGAGGCTTATAGCCGAAGTGGTTGTTGTTCTTCCCCCCACCCCCACAGAAGAGACCAGGGTTCCAATCCCAACTCCCACTTTTTTCGATATTAAGCATATCCGTCGGAGATGCATGCGTGATTACCCACGCTTTAGCCACCAAATCCCTTTTAATGAACAACGCTTTACCCGCTTGTACGTTCAACATACAAAAAATACAGCACTCCGTGGGAGTTGTGTGAGTATTTACCCACGCCTCTTCGTACTCCATCTCAATGCAACATGTACAGGTTGTTCATGCAATCATTCAGTTCCGTAGGAAATGTGTTGGTATTTACCCACGCCATACCCACACTTAATTTTGATTATTGTTTTCCATTTCTTTTATATATATATATATATATATATATATATATATATATATATATATATATATATATATATATATATATATATATATATATATATATATACTAGACGAATGCCCGCGCGTTGCGCAGGGAAAAAATTAGTTAGAATATAAACAAATACATGCTATTTTATTCCAAATTAAAAAAATTATATAGAAAAATATTTTCATTATTTTTAATTATATGATAATACATACATGTGTCATAAATTTGGAAGATAACGAATTTTAATAATTTTAATGAATAAATAAAATGTATCAAATAAAAATCAAATTAATATGGTTTAAGATAAAGAGTTATCTCAAACCACATAAGTTTGGTAGTCTACCAACAGTTTGTGCTTGGATAAAGTCTTTTGTAAAATTTCAAATTTAATTTTACTTTTATCTATTTTAAAATCATGAATTAATAGTATGCTCTTTTCTAAATAATGAAAGTAAATTAATTGTAGTATATAAGATAAAGATAAAATGTCATATGTGTATGTGAAACAATGTGAGATAAAGAAAAAAACCTCAAATGATGTGGTAAAAGATAAATCATTTATATTGAACCATATTGATTTGAATGACTTCATTTATAATAAAAAATAAATATAGTTAGAATACTCAAAGTATATTTATTGAATGACCTTTGAGAAAATTAGAAATCGTCATTTTTGACCAATGATATTGCATAATAAATAAAAGTTCAAAATTGCATTATTCAACACAATGCATGCGATTTTGTGCAACTTGATGAACTAATCCATATCTCATCTCGGATCGACTTGCTAAATATTTAAATCTCAACTTCATTAAAAATAATAAAATTTTAACTATATATTTCCTTGAACTTTACTATTTGGAAATGTTTCCAACAATAAAAAATATATAATGATCTATATAATTATTTTAATTTGAGGGAGACCTTTATTTATAGAATAAAAATGCTTCTTATGTTGGTTTATCATGAGGATGTGGGATCAAAATTTTCTTTATAATGTGTTATTTTGTGTCATTTTCTTATACCACATCGCTTAAGAACACAAATGAAGAGAAATCAAAAATTTATAGGTAAAAAGACTAATATATTTCTCATCCCACGTAGCTTAAGATACAAAATTCAAGGGAAAGAAAACATCTATAAGTAGAGTGGCTAAAATCATTTCTCTAATATCTTTGTTCTTTTGTGTTTTTGATTATAATCAAATTACGAATCGGTTGCAACATTCCAGAACCTTTGGTTTCAGTTTTAAGATCATTTTCCTAAAATTTCGACGGGTACTCACCGATGTCCACTATGATACGATTTTTTCTAATAAATTCAAATTAATGTGGTATATGATAAAAATTGATTAAATAACATCTATTATAATATTTATATAAACAAATTTTTTTGAACTTTAAACGGTTACCTTCTAAAAGTTTCATGTACATAAATCTTATGAAAGCAAAATAAAATGTTTAAAACATTGTCATCACACATTGAACTGTAGCACACGACTTACTATCAACTTGCAACACAATTGATTTTTTAATAGTTGTTAACTCTTTTAAATATTCATTTTTAGTTTAAATGATTTTTGAAGTTAAAACAAAATAGGATAATTGTTGAAACTTTGAGATAAAAACACTAATTAACAATAGACTTTAAAAACAATGGTACACTAAAGATTGATAAGGGAACCTAAAAAGTGGTAGCATATAAGGGAAAATTAAAGGTTATATATGTACAACGCAACATCATTGTCACTATTTTACGACATACTTTAAACTTGTAACCTAGCAAGTTTTCAAAAGTTTTTTTTTTGCAATATTCATCTTCATTTTGAGTTTTAATATTTTTGGAAACTAAAACCTATGAATAGAAGCCTTTATAACTTTGAGAAAACATGTTTGTACGATAATATGATATTTAATTAATATTAGACTTTGAAAGTCATATTATGATCAATATTAATGTTAAACAACATTGTTTTGAATAATCTCCGTTATAATAGATGGTTAAAAGGTTAACAATTGGAAATTTGTACGTATATATATATATATATATTGGTGAATTAAAAAATGTTTACACCGGTGTCACTTTTTACAAATGACGTACTATAAACTTCCAACCTAGTCAAGTTTTTAAACATTTTAAGTAATTTTAAAATCTCTACGTATATACATCTTGGTGAATCGGAAAATGTTTACACTGTTGTCACTTTTTAAAAACGACATACTATAACTTCCAACCTAGTCAAAATTTTAAATGTTTTAGTAATTTTAATTTTAATTTTTGAGTTTCAATACTTTTTATAGTTGAAACTAAATAGTAAAATTTTTAAAACTTGCAATAAAAGCATGTTTTATGATAAAATGATCACTAACTAATAATAGATTTGAAAGATCAAGTTTGATGGAGAAAGGAAGCAAATGCATTGTATTATATAAGAGAAAGATAAATGATCATATATGTATGTGAACCAATGTGGGATAAAGGAAAAAACTTCAAATTAAAAAGAAAGTTGAAAGGTTGGGGGTTTCAAATGAATGTGGTGATAGGAAAAATGCTTATATTATAAGATATATATATATATATATATATATATATATATATATATATATATATATATATATATATATATATATATATATATATATGCAACTCCCACGAAATTCTTATTGCATGGGTAAAGTGTTGTAAATTTTTCTACGAAATTCTGATGCGTCGCCATTCCGTCACAAATTCATGGGTAAATTTAGGGTTTCAGGTTTTGTCACATATGTGTGGGTATTTACCCACGCAAATATTGCACGGGTATTTACCCCTTTTTCTAGTAGTGATATGGCATCGGGCCGTGTTGGCAGCAAGGCATTGGCGTAGAGTTCTGGAGGCAAGTGCTTGTCATTCTCTCTCCTCTCTTTCTCTCTTCTTTGCCTTTTTTCTTTCTATATTCTCTTTCTTCTACATCTCTTCTTGCTAGAACACCACTCCTTTACTTCTCCTACTTTTCTTCCTGCTGAGACGACGACCATTTATTGTTGATGTGGAGTGGGTGTGGGGGCTATAACTTTGGCAATCCCTCTGTCCCTCCGCCTCCTATCTTGTTGGTAGTGAGATGGGAACCCACTTTATTATATATATAATACCCATCCTACCCATCTATATAATATTTGATCACGAACCAACTGATATTAATGGATAACTATATGTAGTTTAAATTAGGGGTAAGGGTTTGGACCGAAAAACCAAGCCGAAGCCGGAGCCAATTAGAACCGGTTAAAACCGGATAGAGGATGTTCGGTCCGGTTCCAGTCCTCGATTTATTGCTTATTAAGTTACCGGTTATTCCGGTTCCCATTCGGTTCCAAAACTATATATAGACGAGTGTTTAGACTAAAAAACCGAGCGAGAACCAGATACCGGAGGTTTGGTCCGGTCCTTGATTCATGGCTTATTCGGCTTATTCGATTACCGGTTATTTCAGTTTGGTCCGGTTCCTGAACCGGTTACATCCTAGTCTATAATGAGTTTGTCAAGGTAAGTTTCATAAACTGGTTCCAACATCACAAAGTAAAGGCCGGAAACCTGGAGCACCGACACTGTTTTAGCTTGTCCGGTCTGGTTCTGGGTCCATGTATATGTCATTATTCGGTCCCCGTTCCAAATCGGGTCGATACTCGTCCGACCTGGGTGGGTTCCATTGATCATCGCTACTATGATAGTTTAGTTTCATTCAATCTTTAGAATAGTATTCTTTGAAAACATCTATTCACGAAGCACAGCACCATTATGTTATTCAATGATGATTCATTTTATTTATGTTGGCTAGGACCATTAAATAATTTGAACTGAGGACGAGGCTCAAAGAAACATAATAAAATAAACAGAATTATACAAAAAAAGAAGGGGGCTATTCAACATTTCTCTCTTGTGCAGCTTATATCCTCTCACCTTTTTCACTTTTCAGCATCTTTCCTTTTTCCTTGAAGATATGGGCCGTTGCTTAAATATCAATAAATAATGAACATAATGATAATATTTTTCCTTTATTATAACTTATTCTTTATATATATATAAATGACTTTATTTGCAAAGATGATAGTACTAGATGCTTTTGAGCACCTGCTTGCGATAATCAGCCAAAGCCCACATTGGTTATATATTCCTGTACAATGCATAGTGCAGCATGCAGTTCTTCAAGAACACTCCAGCTATTTCCTGAAAAAAAATCGAATACTCGTTTTAATCATTTCCCGGTATTTTCCTTTCTTTCATTTAAATATACTTAATTCAACCTCTTTTCCGTTACCTGTTGTGGAAAATCACCATTTTCCAACTGAGAATTAATCAACAACTTGGCTGCTTTGTGTAGGGGTGTCGGGTCTATTAGGTAATCTTGATGGGTTAATTGAGTCACTTGATTAAATTATGCATGTTTTGTTTGAATAATAAAGTGATAGGTTTTGAGTTCAATATATTCATTTCTTTTGGTTTTCATACACATGTATTATTGTGAGAGTTTGTGGTTTTTTTTTTGTGAGTGATCTTGGGGTTGATTTCCAATATTTGGTATCAGAGCGTCTGGGTTCATACCTAGTACGTAGCAAGAAAGCAAGCAGCAAGGTTGTTCATATGTTGATACCTGGTACGTAGAAGAAAGAAAAAGCAGAAAGCGAGAACGGCAAGACGCAAGTAGAAAGAACCATTAAGCAAGAAAGCAAGTAGCAAGAGGCAAGGAGAAAAGAATACGATCGAGATCAAGACCGTCTTGAAATTCGAAAGTTTAGCAAGAGATGGCAGGAAACGCAGGAGCCATGACGATCCGTGAGCAAGGTAATGTACCACTTCAATGTCCTAGATTAACCGAAACGAACTACACATCATGGTCTATACTGGTTGAGACGGTGTTAAGGGCATACGGTTTATGGGAGTCGGTGGATCCCGTAACCGGAGGAACCGTGAAAGGAAGAAAAAACTACACCACGAAAGCCATCATCTTCCAAACTCTACCGGAAGATATTTTATTGCAGGTCTCGAAATATAAAGATGCAAAGGATGTTTGGGAAGCGATTCGGGTTCGATACTTAGGAGCCGATCGAGTCCAAAAGGCACGTTTGCAAACTCTTCGAAGTGAGTTGGAGTTGTTAAAAATGAAGGAGAACGAGACTATTAATGATTTTTCCGGCAAGATAGGTGGCATTGTAGAAAAATTTAAAAGTCTCGGTTCAAGTATTGATGAAGAAATAATTATGAGAAAGCTTCTCAATTCAGCCCCGAAGAAATATCTACCAATAATTGCCTCCATCGAGCAATACTCGGAGATTGAAACCATGTCTTTTGAAGAAGCGGTGGGAAGACTCAAAGCTTACGAAGAAAGACTCAAAAGTCATGATGAAAAGGATGAGGAGCAAGGTCAACTTATGATGGCAAGTGAACAAAACCATGGTGAAAGTAGTGGACGCGGAAGAGGACGTGGAAGTAACTCGGAGAGAGGTGGAAGAGGCCGAGGAAGAGGAAATGGTCGAGGAGACAAGAATGGATTTCGTTGCTATAACTGTGGAGAATTCGGACACTTCGCGAGTGAGTGTACAAAATGGAAAGATAAGGATAATGAAGTCAATTTGATTGAAGAAGAAGAGCCGGCCTTACTGTGATGAACGAACGGACTGAATTTTTCAAGATTACGGGGGAGAATATTAGGTAATCTTGATGGGTTAATTGAGTCAATTGATTAAATTATGCATGTTTTGTTTGAATAATAAAGTGATAGGTTTTGAGTTCAATATATTCATTTCTTTTGGTTTTCATACACACGTATTATTATGAGAGTTTGTGTTTTTTTTGTGAGTGATCTTGGGGCTGATTTCCAACAGGGTCTCTCTCCATCTGTATGTTTTGAAAAAATTATTTGATATATTACAAACTACAAAAGAAAACAAACATTATTATTGTATTTAGGATCAAAATAAAAAAGCCGACCTGTCGAGAATGAATCAATCATATCATAGCCCATGCAGTATGTACCAAGTTGGACCGGCCTCCTTCCAGGGGTACATATTTCTGTTCATAGAACAATAAAGGATTATATAGTTTCTTATTATCTTTCTTAAAACAAGTTTTTATGTGGTAATGTTACCTTTTCTGGACAGGATTTGTAGCTTTCACCCCAACCACCGTCTTCTAGCTGTGTTTCCAGTAGAAATTTGACAACTTTTCGAATTGCTAGACAATTTTCAAATGTCTTACCGACAGCTGTCAATCCTCCAAGAGCAAACCATGTACCATATGTAAAACACACACCCCAGTTTCCATACCTAATATACCCAAAGTTATTCATGATAATGGTTTTAAAAGTCCTATTCTAATGGAAAAAAGAAGAACGAAAAACAAAAAACAAAAAACAAACAAACCATGAACCATCTTGCATTTGTATTTTCTCTATGTATCCACTTGCACCTGTTAAGAAACTTTCTATCTCTTTCCTCCTGTGTCCAGGGTATAACTTTTTGAACAAAACTAGGGCTTGCATTGTTGATGATGTGCACTCAAGATACCTATCCAAGAAATTTCATTAGTCACTTGAAGGGTAAAATGGTCATTTACTGATGTAGGAGTCTTACTCGTGCTCAATGACAATGTCAGCTAAGAACTCTGTAGGATTGAGAATCTCCAACCATTCTGATGAAGCTGCTGGCTCCCATGCTGCTAGCCCACCGTTTTTGCTCTATTTTAACATCAAAATCAAATTAATTTGTCATCAAAGGGTTTTCTTAAAGTGTTTTCAATTAATGGAATGAAAGAAAATACACACTGACCTGTAGGGAAAGTATTATGTTGACAGCATCATTGAGTTGCTCAGGTTTCATTTTCTCACCAACATTTTCAGGTGGCATTGTTGAGAATAGGAGACAACACTAGGGGTAAAACAGTAATTAGACCATAAGAACACACCTTTTGAAAATGCCCGGTAATGGACATCTTGAAAGATTAATGTGTGTCATACCTTTAATCCTTCAGCAGTAGAGTCAGAAACTTGCCATCCATGGTCTTGATCTGAAAAAGTCCATGACCCTTTTGAAATATGTCTGTGCATACTTCTAAAGTCACCAGAAGGATTATCTTTAACCTAAACAAGAAATTTCAAAATATAATTAGGATTAATTAAATAAAATAAATAATTCAGTAAAAAAGTTTAAAAAATTGTTCTAATAGAGACCTGTGAAGCTTTAATAAATTTGTGTCCTTTCATTAGAGTAGACCCAATTTCTTCGTTAAGATCAGCAGCCATGAGAGCTTGGATCGCAAAACCAGCATCCCATGCCTGACTGCCAAAACTCTGTTTTCATAATTAAACTATGAACACTCGCAATTATGGCAATCAACTTTTAGAATTATGAAATTAAGTTTTTATTTATGATGGATTATTGTATGACCTGCATTTTCATTCCATCTTCAGCAACCCAAATATAATCCGGGATTCGGGCAAGATGCTTTTTAAAACAAACACCATTTGGATCTTCAACCCAGCATGCAAGCATACATAGTGCCTGCAAAAAGGTGAAATATTTTAATACTTGTCTTTCTTGTTCCTGCTTTCTACTTATGGATAAAATGCAAGAAATAACAATTTACTTTGGTTTATTTGTGTATTATAGTGTTGCCATCTCTATGTATTATGGCATCATACTTGCAATCTACAATTGTAATGATAGGAAATGGAAGTAGAATGCTATGATAAAAAAATCAATGAATATACATTGTTATTTCTTGCACTTAATCCCTATACTTATTATTCGTATAACCGTGTGTATGTATGTGGTAGCTTATGGTTAAATAAGTTATTAAATTAGCTAACCTTTTCCACTGCACCAATTGTGATATATCGGCTGCTCTCATCTTCATAATGAATATGATTCATTGTTGTATCGAGTGCTTTTTGGCGTAGTTTATTTAATGGCCAACAATTTAGTAGAGGCTCGGTGCAAATATACAAACTATCCCACATTAAATCTTGTAGTAATGGATGAGGATAGTATAAATCTTCCTGAAATCATAAGTTGGATAGGCATATAATTAGAAAGTCGGTCAAGCATTATGCAAATAAAATCTTATAAATAATGAAAAAGGTTAAACCCATAATATAGCAATGTACGTTTGTTGATTTTTTATTTATCAAACCATCTTAATTTCATTTCTTCCTATTATAACATTGTACTTTGAAAATCTACTCGGTTTTCGCAGTATCTGCTATAATATAAAAAAAAAGTTTCTAAGTACAATGCTACAATTGGGTAGAATTTTCAAAGACAGTTTTGTAATAGAGAAAAATGAAAGTAGGAAGCTATAAGACACAAATAAACGAAAGGACATTGATATTTATTTATAAAGTAAAAATCTCACCTTTGCACACAAATGTCGTATGCTCTTCCAGTTGATCTCATTGTAAGGCTGTAAATAAAGTTCATCTCTAAGTTCAAGAATTAAAGGAGTAATAGGACCCACAAATCTTTTTCCATATAGGTATGACATTGGCATGTATACCAACCGACAGTAGCACCACATTTTCGCTGCATTAATTAAATTAAAATTCTTTTAGATTTATCTACATATGCAAGGGCCAATAAAACATACCCTAACCTGGATACATCGGAAGGAAAGAAGGGAGGATCCAAAACTCCGGGGGCATTGGGTTGCTCCCTGCCCACTCGCACACACCAAGTATCTAAACCAAACAATATATTATAAGTTGTTTCATATAAAATATAAAGTATATATACACACACAAATGAAAAAAGAAAAAGCTGATGTCTTACTGAAAGCCATGTTTTGCCCCATGATGGAATGGTGGTGACAGAGCCGTGATCCAGTATCCATTTGCGGGCTTTGGTGCATGCACCATTCAGACCACCATCCAGACCTTCTCCTAAAAGCCGCATACAAATGTAACTCAAAGTTGTCCCAAACATGGTGCTATGTCCCTCGATGTGAAACCCCCACCCACCATCTTCATTCTGTCAATTCCAGATAAATTTTTAGAAATTTTTACTGTTAAAAAAAGGACAATCGAATTACAAAACAGTACTTCGTTACCTGATGACAATATAAATAGCGTAAAATTTCTTTTCGATGTTCTTCCGGGAAAACAACGTTAAGATGACCAGTAATATACAAACAGATGACCAACGGTTGCATGAAATACAATGGGCCTGCATTTTCGGCAGGCCAGTGACCATCACTGGCCTGCAAGGCTGCAAAAAAGTTCACAGACCTCCTCAACGTGGTTGTAGCTTTTTCATATGATATCTCTTCAGAATCCTTTATTTTCACCTGGGGTATCGTCTGTTTGAATTCCTTCTCTTTTAAAAACTACACATATTTATAAAACATATTTAGTAGATGATGACAAAATGTTTACTAATGATCTGAGTTTCTAATTTAAAAAATGACCTGCATGCGCCAAAGAACATCACTACTAGGCTTGACTTCGTGTCGATGGTTCCAAAAATCGGTTCGAGCCTATTCAACCTCGGCTCGGTCTTCTGGGGTTCCATGGTTCGGATCGAACTTCCATATTTGTCTCCCGATAAAGGTGTTTGTGGAGTAGAGGTATGGATCATTGCCTCCTTTTGCTATCTTTAATCTCCACATCTTTTTTTTTTTTTATGAAACTTTAAGTGTATGAAAAAGATGAAAATATTGTGAAAACGTGTGGTGGGGTTTAGGTGTATTTATAGTAAGATATGAGAAATGTAGAATGTAAGTTTATGATACTGGATTTTAAGTTTTCATGCTGGTGTGAGATTAAGGTCCACATAGTTGAGCTATTAACTTAGAAAAAGAGGTTAAAGTCGAATAGATGCCAAATCATGAATCTTTATTACCTTTGGTTAAAATGGGGCATGGACTAGGGGATAAACTTAAAACAAAAAACATGTCTTATATTTTCAATAGTTCAGTAAATGAATTAAGTAAAACACTTAATCAACTATTATTACTTTGGCAACCTCGCCATTTTTTTTATTAATTTTCGTTAGCTTAATCAAACCAGAAAAAAAAAATTCGGTTTTTGAGTTCGTTCATTTTTCATGATTTCATTGCCGGATGGTTAACCAGAGGCAATATTTAGGATATTCTTGTTATACATTTATTATTGAAGCCTGCTAACATACTCATTCGAACGTTTTTGTCCACATCCTTTAAGATATTAATTTTATATTTTTACTTTTTGATTTTGTATGTTTTTTGGATTTTGTTATTTACTTTTCTTATGTTTATTCTAAGATAATAAAATAAAACATCAACAATTCTGCTACCAATGGTTCGTAAGTTTAACTTTTTCATTTTGGAACTTTTAGGATGTGTTATTTAAAGAGTGTATATATTAATTGGAAAACAGTTAGTTTGTTAATGTTGAAGATTCTCTAAACCAGATGTATGCATATAGGATTCTGTTAACACGGTTGTAATCATCAACTAATAATCTGAAATAACCATTAGGTACGTGATGGTGTGGGAGGTGTGGTTGGCCCACATAATCTCCATGCACGAGTTCTATTCTAGTCGCTACTTTATAGCTTGTTTGTGTAGTGTGCGAGTTTCTTGCATGCTTTCCAACCAAACAACATTTGGATAGTTGTGTGGGTTGTCGATTGTAGGTAAACTGATTACCAACATAAGGAGTTTGCCTAGTTTTTCGTGTACCCATAGCCATGACCCATACATGAAAAGCTGGCCAGTGGCCACCACCTTCCACGAATTGTCCCAGGCTCATTATGTTATTACAGAAGCTTTGGATCAAGTACACATTCTGTTACACAACTTTTTCGCTTTTTTCCGTAAGAACATGATGGATCCTTTTCCTTCTATCCGTACCTTCGAACTGTCCCCAAATTTGACAAAGCTTGTATTGTTTGATTAAGATCCCTAAATTTGTCTTTGTCACCGGTCATATGGTTACTTGCTCCATTGTCGTAATACCAAATCTTTGAGCCTTTTGGACGATTAAGTGAGGTACTTAAATTTGGGGTTATTCCAACCTCATTTAAGTAGACTTCTTCATGGTGGCTATACTACCATTAACATAGGCGATTCTTGGTTGTCTTAGCCTTGAGCAAGATTTGGTTTTAGATTCCGTTCTCATCGTGGCATTTTACATTTAACCACATAGTGACTAAAACCCTAACAATTGTAACATTGGACCTTGCTTTTGTCTTGATTGGTACTAGTGCCTCGACCACCTTCACAATGTTGCTGGGAACCGCCTCAACCTCAACTGCAAGAGTTTGATCCTCCTGAACGAGTATTACGTTGCACTTTTACATCATGCTCTTTGACTTATTGAGCCATTCTTGGTAGGTCAACTGAATCTTTCTTTCATCACTTTCAGTCTGACCATACACCCTTTCGGTGGGTGTGAGTCTCTAAATTATTACATGTGATTGATGGAATGTCCCTAATTTAAGGGATATTGTAAATTGCTTCTATAAATAGTACCTTTGTTGTATATTCCTAAAATACCCTTCCTTTGTTTTCTCTATATATTGTACATTTGTTGTTAAGTTTAATATAGAAGAAATTTACACACTTTTGTCATGGTATCAGAGCATGATCTTGGACCATCTACTCTTTGATTAGGTGCGATCAAAAGTCTTCTTGATCACCAAGTCTGGTACCGAAAATCGCAATGTAACCCTACTAAACGATCTTACATAAAAAATGACAAAAGTTCTATCACAATCTCAAACCTCTACCACTTCTATTATCGAATTTCCCGGTTACTCCTATTGGCATATCAAGTTGGATGGTTCTACATATGGACTATGGTCTTATGTTGTTGAGATGTATATCTCAAGAAAAGACAATCTAGGATACATCAATGGACACTACCCCGACCACCAGAAACTGGCCTCTCTTTACACAAGTGCCGTACTGAGAATGCCATGGTGAAAGGATGGTTGGACAACTCTATACACCAATCATTGGTCGTAAACTTTATCCATTATCAATGGCTAAGCAGGTATGGGACTATGCTGCTGCTACATTCTTTGATGGGACCGTCACCTGTGACAACTAAAACTTTATGTAAGAAATAAATAAATAAAGAGAAAAACTGGAAATTTTTAGACTAAGAAGACTCGTCTTAGTCTTATAAAATCAAGTAAAATTTAAACTAAGAGGACTCGTCTTAGTCTTAAGTATGGAATAAGGGCAAAATCATCAAAGAATGTCAAAATATGGAAATTTGGGTTTTAAGACCTTCTATTAAGTCATAATGAAGCATTACTTCATTTGAAAATCTTGATTTGAATACCCGAGGACAAAAATAGAAATTTGGGACTAAAAGTGAAAAGTTTATTGTGAAAACTTTGGAAATTAATATCTCGAAATCTAAGACGAATTGGGAAAAATTCATCAAGATGACTTTGGTAATATTTGAGATAATAAGAAGATAGGAAAAATATTCATGCCGTTTGGAGTTGTAATGAAGGAATTATGAAGGTTTTAATATGGCCCAAAAGTGACAAAAATGACCAAGGAGTCATTTTCAAGGGTTAATAGCGGAAACTTCCTTAAGATTCAGACAAGAGTCAGTAGAGGAAAGTTTTAGAGCTCGTTCCCACCTTTCTAAATGTATAAAGGTTGCAAATTTTGGATGCCATATGAATAAGTTATGATGGTATGAAGTTTAAGAAAAAAGATAAGGAAAATGTTGGTAATTTTTGCTAAGGCATGAAAGTAAGGGTATTTTGGTCTTTTCGAAATTTATCAGTCAAAATCAGGAAACTTAGAACCCGGTTTTGTGAGGACTGTGCATTCCACTTTCTTATGTTATGCGATTTCCCCAATTGGTAAAAACGCAAACACGACTCCAAACCAGATGCGAAAGAAAGAAGGCGAGAGCTTGGATCAGAAGGGAAATCGCATTCACGATTATGTGTTACATGATCGAGAGAGAC
This sequence comes from Cichorium intybus, assembly GCA_023525715.1. Lineage (NCBI taxonomy): Eukaryota > Viridiplantae > Streptophyta > Magnoliopsida > Asterales > Asteraceae > Cichorium > Cichorium intybus. The sequence continues at coordinate 32,446,573 of CM042017.1, read as the reverse complement.
AGACGACGAAAGTAGAGGGACAGATTCGGGATTCAGTTTGGTCCTATGGTTCGCGATCTGGGAAGGTTTGACGGCGACATCCAGCCGCCGAAAATCGTGCTGTTGACGGCGACAAGTGGTGGTGTGCGATGGGAGGCCATCAGAGGTGGTGAATGAGTAGTGTACAGGTCCGATTTGGACAGAAAAGTTCTCATCAGCCCCTGAACTCGGGTTTTTGGGCAAGAACCCAAAAGGTAAAAGTTGATTCTTGTAAACCCTAGCTATTGAGCTTGAAAATATTTAGTGCATGTCGATTGTAGTTGATCATGGATTAATCAGGGAAATTATGAAAAAGGGCAAGAACACCCATGATTTTGGATTTTTGAAGAAGAACTCAAGGTAAAGGTCGAATTTTTAGAACCCTAGTTGTTAAAAATCGAAATTCTTGCATGCATGATGGAATCGGTGCTTGGTTATAGCTTAAATCCTTGCTAGAAGTTTGAGTTCATAACCAAAATATAAACTCTTGAATTCGGGCCAGATTTGAATGTGTTTTAATGGTCAAATTATTGATGAAACTTTATTGCATACGTTTAAAAAGATGGAATTTGATGCTTGGAGTATATTGGGCAATTTATATGTAAAAAGATGTGATTAGAACTTGTTAAAAGACATGGTTATGTGCAATTGAATGAGAAGTATGATATTAGTACCATGCATAAAAGGAATAATGTTGGAAAATTGTCATAACTTCATACATCAAAGAACCGATTGAAATATACAAATCTAGTTCAATTTGACAGCTTTGACTTTTTTATCAAAGTCAAACCATAAGTATTGAAATCAAATTAGTTGGGTTTGGGTTGATTTATGTTAAAATTTGATTGTATTCATGATATGCTATTAGTATAGAACTAGAAACACCAAAGAATCGAGAAAACGAAGCTAGTTAACTTGGTGATAATCCAATGACAAAAAGAGGAGCAAATTTGACTTTTATAAAGTCTAAATGGGACAAGAATGAAAATTTACGCTTGTAATCAAGAAACTAATTAAAATATGATTTATGAGACATGTTTACATTTGAAAATGGTAACATTGAATTGGAGATACAAGTATTTGGTTAATCATCTTATAAAGTATCGTTTAGTCATAAAAAGACTATAATTTGACTATTTTTAGTTAAATTGCCGTTTTAAGCCTAAGAATCAAAAAGTTTGAGAAATAACCTCAAGACTTGAGTAATATGATTCATTGTCATGATATTATAGTAAATTAGAAATTTTTTTTGAAAGTTTGGGTTAATAAAAGTTGAGTTTTGGTTAAGTCTAAAAATGACATAATCGGAAACGATTAAACTAAAAGTTACCGTTTTAGCAAATACGAACCCGTATAAGTATGAAATGAATTTATACCAACATTTATGTGTTGTTGGATGGTTTTGACAATAACTTATGTAAAAAGTGTGATGTTTAAAAATACTTTTTACTTTTATAATCCCTAGCGGTAAAATTGCCAAAAATATAATAAAAGAGCGAAATGAAGGATGTTTTCACATCTAAGCATTGATATTGATTTATAAATATGTTGAGATCAGAAATTAACTTAAATTTCATGTTAAAACCCGTGAAAACACAATTAGGCAAAGTAAGATGCCTAAATAGAAAAACGGTCAAAAAGTGTTGAGACGAAAAGTAGCTTAAAAGGTTCCATAAATCGTTACCAATGTTATAAACACTATTAGTACATTGTTCGGTTATATAACAATGACTTAAACAAGAATTTACATGAATTTTGGACTAAGTTGTCAAAATGGGACAAAAATGGTAAATTTGTCAAAAATGGTTTTTATGGTTTAAGACACATACTTAGCCATCGGAATGAACTTAGATAACAACTAGAAGTAGTCTAAGAATGAGTAGACAAATGTTTTATGTTTAGTTGCGAAATGCGTTATAATCTTCTATTAAATTAATAGAGTTTTGAAGGATGCTTGGAAGCAACGAAAGGCTAGAGAAAGTGGATTAGTGTAGCTAGACGTACCTAGCTACTAAAGTGAGTACATGTGGCTTTTCTCCTACTATGGGGTACATGGTAAATTATTGATAAAGCTTTTATGTGACGTTTTTGAATATTAAATATTATGCAAATCATTCTAGTTACGATATGATTATGAAAGTTTTATATGATGATTTTGAAAGAATGTTTTGGGCATCAAGCCTACAATAATTACAAAAGTATGATCTGATATCAAGCATACTTTGTTATTGAAAGATCGCTTCGACTTTAAGCTTACTATGCTTATGAAAGATTTAAAATGTTAATGTTTATATTATTGTACATACGTCTCATGGCATTGTGATTTCTTGTACAAAAGAAGAGTGTTTTTATGCATGCATAGAGTGTGATTGCATGAGTCAGCAAGGTCCAGACACGTCCCCGTAACGGGACACCAAGACTCTACTTGGATGGTACCTCCCGTCGCGAAGTAGAAGTCTCCTAAGATGCCATTATAGGAAGATTTGCTCTCATATTTTGGTAAGCTCTTGGTCTTTATAGACTTTAAGATGCGGTATATAACCGTAAGCTACTGTCACGAAAGTGACTTGGTCTTTTAGACCTAAGATGCGGGTAGGCTAACCTGTAAGCTGCATTTGTGTGAGAATCATGCATTGCATACTTGCATTTTGCATGAACTATGGTTACTTAAAAAGGAGAAAGAATTTATTTCTATTTAAACATGTATTTGTATGAAACAACTTTTAAAGAAGTTTTGGAAATACAGAATAGCTTATATGAGTTGTTTTTGCAAAGGATTTTGGAAGTAACCATCAACTATATGACTTAGATTGTAAATAAGTTTTTGGAAAATAAATATCATTTATATGACTTATTTTGAAAAGGATTTCGAAAAGAAATGCGTCTAATATTTGATATTGATTATAAAATATTTTCAATAATGTTTTGAGTTTAAACCCATGTAGCTCACGATGCGTTTTCGTCTTACGTATTTTATTTTATGCCATGTATCCCAGGTTCTAGACACGAGGGATAGAAGCAAGTAGATGACCCGAGGAGATTGAGATTAGTTGGAGGTTTGTATCCTAACTTGCTTTCTATGGTTTAGTTTGATATGCACTTGTAACCCCCCGTAGTTGTTTAAACATCTTTACAACTAAATGGTTTTGTTGGGACCGAAGTTTTAAGAGGTGACTTTATGTCATGAGTAAAGTTTTTAAAGGTTTACATTTCGTCACATAATATTTTAAAATAAGCGATAGCACTATCGAGCTTTTAACGTTTTTGTGCCTTTGGCACTAACGTGCTTTTAGCGTTATTATGTTTTTTTTTAAAAAAAACTTAAGAAAAATCAGGGTGTTACATCACCTCACTGGTATATGATTTAATATGTCATGCATCTCGACTAAAGCAGGTGAACGGATCTATATAAAAGTACTACAACAATCTGCAAGGGTTGTGGCAAGAAATCACCTTTCGCCAACCAAATCCAATGAGATGTGAAAGTGGCATCAAAGTCTTTAATTCCATCATACAGGATGAGTGAGTCTACACCTTTCTTAGACGGTTTAGATGATTGATTAGATCATGTTCGAAGCGATGTTCTTTGAATGAAACCCTTCCCTTCCATTGAATAAGCATATGCTCACATTCGAAGAGAAGAACAATTCGAAATGTAGTGATGAAATATGAAGCTGAAACGATGGGTAATGGTGCTGTCATAGCTATGAAGGGTGTGGAATTGGGCTAGACACAAAAATCCATGTTATCATCAAGATCCAAAGGCTACGTAGATGGAAACAAATGCAGTCATTGTGAGAGTGCAAAACATACTTTGGAAACTTGTTTCAAAGTACATGGTCACCCTGATTGGTGGCATGAGTTAAAGCTCAAAAGAAACATGAGGCAGCTGCAAATGAATCTGTCTCAGGACATGTAGCTATAGCCATGGCTGAATCTGAACTCTCTTTTATTCCTGAGATTCTATCTACCAAATCAACATGCGATGAAGGTAATTTTGGTCAAGGTCTATATAGTTCTACTACGTGTAATAATGACTCTTGGATTATTGACTATAGAGAAACATATCATATGACATTTGATCCAAAAGATTTTTCCGACATATCTCAACCAAGAAAATATTGCATTGCAAACATAAACGGGAAAACTTACCCGGTTACCGGGGCAATAACCGTACCTTTGTCTCCTTCTCTCTCTCTCTCTCAAACTCACATGGTCCTTGTTCTGTCACTTTCCAATGGGCTGATGTTTGTAAGTCAGTAAGTCAAGTTACTGATGAGATAGATTGTGTAGTAATGATGTATCCTACTTTTTGTCTTCTTCAGGACATCCATAACAAACGATTATTGAGCGTTGTACTAAGAAAGGGGGACTGTATTATCTTCATGACTTTAGCACAAGAAGAGAAAACCTCACACATAATTAAACTAACAGTCATGATGAGTGGAAGATTTGGCTATGACATAACCGCTTGGGACATCCATCATTTGACTATCTTCAACATTTATTCACGTCTTTATTTTCACGGTCTTTAGATGTCAAGTGTGATACATGTATTAAGGCTAAAAGTCATCGTGTGTCATATCCACTTAGTTTGAATAAAACTATGTCCATTCTATTTGATACACTCTAATCTATGAGGATCGTCCCCGATACTGAATCTCCTTAGTCATCGTTGGTTTTTAATTGTTGTCAATGATTGTACACGAATGGCATGTCTTTACCAATTAAAAACCAAAGACAAAATTTTCACCACTTTTCAAGCTTTCCATTCTTTTGGTCTGATAGTGGTGGGGAGTTTATCAACCAACAATTTTTAAATTATTTCCAACACCATGCACTTCTTTATGAGACCTCTTGCTCTCAAACACCACAACAAAATAGGGTTACAGAGCAAAAAAATCGACATATTTTGGAAACTGCCCATGCTTTACTTCTTGGAGCAATGGTACCAAGTCATCGTTGGGGAGGTTGTGTCTACTATCGTCTACCTAATCACCCATTTGCCATCTAAACTCCTGAATTTTAAGACCCCTATCCAAAGCCTTTTGACCCATATACCTCTACCATTGGTTATAATGCTTCCACTTAAAGTTTTCATATGTGTTGCTTTTATACACCTCCACAAGAATCAATGTACAAAATTAGACCCATGTGTTGTTAGGTGTCTCTTCGTAGGGTATGGTCTACATAAGAAGGTGTTTTGATGCTATGACACTATCATGAAAAAAATATATATTACCATGGATGTTACGTTTCGTGAATCAGAAAATTTTTGCTCATCAGAGATTACCAATTCTTCTCTTTAGGGGGAGACACAACTTGAAGAGCTGAATTGGTTAATGGCTCTGGAAACCGGTGGGGATGAACAACATGAAAATGTTTGTGGAAATGAAGATAACGGTCATGATGAATCATAAGAAAACACCTATGGAAATGAAGATATTGGCAAAAATAATGGCAATGAATCATGGGGAGAAAGCGATCAACATGAAGATGATGCTGAAATTAAAAAATAATGAACCGGTTGAATCCGAGACGCGCGTAGTACCTTATCCCCATTTGTTCGCAGTTTGAATTTTTCTTCACCGCTTCATCGTTGACTTGGCACGACGCGCGTGTCTCCTTTCCGTGGCGTGCGTACGACTTCAACTGATATGGTGTTTATCCCAAACTTCTTCCATTTTGTTCGCTTTTGGTCCCTGTTTTGATCATTTTCTTGCACACAAGTCCTAGCACAAAAGATGAGTAATACCATACGATATACGATATAAATTTACCAAGAATAGGGCCTAACAACGACTAAAATACTTGCTATTGATAGGCGTTGTCAAACACCCCACACTTGTGCCTTGCTTTTCCCCAAGCAAGAGAGTTTTTAACAGATTTTAATTAAGACTCAAACAATTTTTTTGAATGTGTTCAATTTCAAAGCTTATTGTTTCCGGAATTAGATTGAAAATGATTTTGATAAAAACTGATCAGAGTATCCTTTGGAATTCACGACTTTCTAGAGAACCCTTGATTACAAATTTTCTATCCACAAAAAGTGCACGTACTCATTCAGATTCTAAAGGCTGTTAAGGAATTGTCCATGACTTTCGATGTTGTTCGTGTAACGAGCTTTTGAAAATACCATCCCAAACCAGACGATCTTAGGTGGTAAGGTGCATAAGTGCCTCTTCGATGGTGTTTATCCCAAACTTCTTCCATTTTGTCCGCTTTTGGTCTCTGTTTTGATCATTTTCTTGCACATAAATCATAGCACAAAAGGTGAGTAATATCATACGATATACGATATAAATTTACACGATATACGATATAAATTTACCAAGAATATGGCCTAACAACGACTAAAATACTTGATATTGATAGGCGTTGTCACCCAACTTACTGTTAGGTGAACCATTTAATATCCTTGTGTATCTTATTCTTAATTTTTTATATTACCCGTTAGCCTTGATAGTTGAGGAACGTTTTTCGAAGTACTTGGTCGTGTTCGTTGGAGCTTTCGCTGCCCTTGGCTTCTAAAGGCTCTGCTATAAGTCTTTCAGATTCATCAAATCTTCGATCCTTGGCTACTACATGTTGTAATTTGTGGGTGTAAGTCGAACTATCATAATCATACTTGTAAATTCCATTAAAAATAATTGCAAATTTCTTTTACAAAACGTTTGAGGAAAGTGGCGAGATAGACTTTTTTTGAGGTTAAAATACAATTTTTAAAAAAGATATGGGTAAATTTGAAACTTTTTAGAAGTATGGGGGCCAAATGTAATTTTCAAAACTACACTGACCAAACTTAAATACATCTGCCACACAAGGACCTTTCTGAAAATTTTCAAAAGTATTGGGACCAAAATTGTAACTTTCAAAACAATAAGGACTGAAATGGAATTTTTCAAAAAGAAAGGGACATGTTTGCAACTTATAGAATTTCAAAGGCCAAAATGCAATTTCCAGAACTCTGCTCACTCATGATGTCACCCTTCTTCTTCGGCGAGATTTTCTAGCGCTGGTCTTTCCGACGAGTTTAACCGGAAATTAGGAACTTTAACTGGAATTTTGAGGGCCTTCCGGTTGTCAAAAAATTCCGAAAAATATATGTTCGAAATTGTTAAAATGACGCCTTTTCAATGGTGTGCACAAAAATTGATTTTGAGACAAAAAAATTTCAACCCAAAAAACAACCTAGTAGCCAAACGAGGCTCTGATACCACTTGTTGGGATTGAAAAACTCTTCTATTCAACACTAGAACAAAATTACAATGAGGGGATAAACTCTCACACTCAACTATTACAAAAAATCAACCCTCTATCTAACACTTAGACTCTAAGTGTTACAGTCTCTAAATCTTTATGTTTGGTGTGTGTTTGGGATGATTTCTAACTGAGGTTGGGGCTCCTTTTATAGCCATGGCAGCCACCATTTCTACAACTACCATTTAATGTGTTCATCATAGGGGAAGAAGAAATTTCCACCCAAGGTTTCCATTTGTCAACAATGGTGACTTCTAAGACTGAGGCCGGAACACAACAAAATTGTCCCATGCTCATTATGTTATTACAGATGCTTGTGATAAAGTACACATTTTGTAATAGCTTTCTTGCTGTTTTTCCATATGAACATGATGGATCATTTTCCTTCTATTCGTACATTTGACAAAGCTTGTATTGTTTTAATCAGATCCTTAATTTTGTCTTTGTCACCTATCATATAGTTATTTGCTCCATTGTCTAAATACCATATGTTTGAGCCTTTTGGACGATTGATTGAGGTACTTGACTTTGGGGTTATTCCATCCATTTAAGTCGACTTCTTCATGGTCGATGTAACTTAGTTCTATTAACAAAGTTGGTTCTTACTTGTCTTAGCCTTGATTAAGATTTGGTTATTGATTCTGTTCTCATCGTGCAAGTTTACATTCAATGGCGTAATGAATAAAACCTAAACAATTGTAGCATTAGACCTTACTTTTGTCTTGATTGGTAATAGTGCCTCGACCACCTTCACCATGTTGGTGGGAACCATCATCATGGCGTCCACCCGAGTCAGACCCAGTGTCGCCTCTTCCACGACCTCTACCATGACTGCAACAGTTCGATCCTCATGAATGAGCATTACATTGCACTTCTACTCCATGTTTCTTTGACTTATTGAGCATTCTGGGAAGAGAAGCTTTCTTCCGTCACTTTCGGCCTCACCATACACCCTTTCTTCATGGCTCTTTAGTCTCCCAATGATTTCCTTAGTGGTCATTGATTCATGGTCTGCAAATTCTTCAATTGCAAGTATTTCCCTAGTACCACGTGGCACAACTTCTTCACGACATATGTTTCGTCTAGCTTGCCCCCCAACGCATGTATATTACTGCTGCGACTATTTATCTTCAAGGCAAAGTTACCAATCATATTTGACTCCTCCATGTTTATAGTCTCAAATTCGGCCTTTAGAGTCTGGACATTCGCAGTCTTGACTCTGTCGGTTCTCATGTAAATCACTCTTAGAGTATCTCATGCTTCTTTTTCTGCTTGCTTCTCCACAACTGACAACAATAAGTCCTTAGGAATTCCCTTATAGATGGTGGTGAGCGCCATTTTGTCTTTATTTACATAACGGGGTTCCAAGGGTCTTGGGCTCCACAACATCCCATACATCTTGAGCTTGCGTAAATACTTTTTATCTTGATTGTCCAAATAACATAATTATACATCGGGGTTGTAAATTTCTTTTGGTTAAATCTGGTTGTCGCTTCGATACCAAGTGTAAGCAAAGAAACAAAGACGTAATACTTCTGGCTAGGAATGTGAAACCAAGAAATAACAACACAAAATCACATGTGGGTATAAAATTGAATTCGTTCTTTTGTTCAGAACCAGAAAACGACAAAAAACATCAACATCAACGTATCAAACCTTACTTATACTAAACACGAAGATAAACTAAGGAAATAATCTAAACTAGACTTATCTAAAATAAACGGATAATGACTAAATAAAGTAACCAAGATTAAATCAAACACTTCAATTCTAGATTAATCCAACAAATAAACAAGTTGGTGTTCATCCAAATAAACAAGTTGGGATCACATTGCAATTTGGTCGGGTTGAATTCAAAATTCTATATGGTGACCATAATAGAGGATCATGCACAATGATCTCGCACATAAATTTCAGGCATGCTTCAATGCTGGAAACAAAGAGAATCAAAATTCAATTTACGCCAATAGAATACATGTTAGGCATCCTAGGTGGGGCACGCACAACACAAACGACTCTATATGTCGAAAACTGTCAGAAAAATTTGTCACTAAGTTGTTATAATGAGGTTTTCTTAATCTATCGTAAATGCGTCGTTATTCGGATGGATCTTTTCCATCGCTATGGTTTTTCCATTATTAAAATCGCTTATCTCCGTCACTTGTAGTGATTTGTCATTCAATAAATGACCGAAAATTATCTACCTAATCCAAAATGTTTCTTAGTTTGCAATTGTACATGAGCAAAACATTAAGCATGGTACTTACACTTTATCTTTCTACCCATCCCGAAGAATCATTCTATATATTAAATCCACTCAAATTATTCCAGTAAATAACAATTGTGGATAGGAAACCCCCTTAGTGACAATACCACTGTTTTCTAGTAGTCAAGGTCGGTCCATAGGTTTTTCATGCCTTGGCAAAAAGACATAATAATGCCCCAACCCCATAAATAACGTTAATTTTTTAAACAAAAATGCACCATGTACATTATTTTTTAAAGACCGACAATTTTAAGAAAAAATACTGTAACAAAACTAAAAAAATAGCTTACCTTCACCGGTTTGCGAAAATCAAACTCGACGACCTTCAAAATCTTAACTTTGTGAATGAAAACATTCTATAATGGGTAAATATTGAAAACATTCCGGATTAAATCTTTTCGATCACATGATGCTAATATGACAAGCTTGAGTGTGTGTCACAAATATCTACAGTATCTTCTTATGAATGTATCAATATCAACTAAAAAAACAAAAACAACAACTAAAAGATTTAAGTTACATGAATTATAGTCACTCTAACTTTCAAATACATATTTGTTGAATTTGCTAGCTTGTGTGTAACAAGCCCACTCGACTTGGTTTGAAGTGAAGTCAATGAATGCAAAACTTTCTCTGTGTGGTCCAATTCATCAACTGGTCCAACTCATTACCGGTGAAATTTTATTCCATATAAAAACCTCACCTACAAATTAGACGGATTAATAAAAAAATTTATCTGCACATACTAGATACATACATAAATATATAAACAAGCTTAATTGATACTTTCTTGAAAATAGTACTTGTATCCGATAATGAATATGTTACAAGTGTAAAAAAAAACAACAATTTGAATCAATAAAAAACACTTGGATTTCATTTGGGGTTGTTAAAGGAGTATAGCGTTATGAAGCATGGATTGCTGGTGGGAATAGCCTGGAACAGTTGGTGGGCATCCTAGGATTTGCCGTCTCTGTATAACCATCCTAGTTGGTATCCAGCTGTTGGATATCTCATTTAAGGTCGAATGGAATACATAATTACCACCAGAGTAGTCAAATGGATATCTCACCACATTCACGAGGATAGCCATTACATACTTCAAAAATCAACGATTAAGAGTAGCAGATTTTGGCTCTCTAGAAGCATAAGTTAATGACCTAATACCTTGTTGTTTCCTAAGTTTGTCCAGCAATCATAACCTTTTGGCTTTTAAAGCTTGTAAAAAGAAACATTATGTCAACTACAAGTAGCGGTGTTTACTTACAAAAGTATTTGTATGAATACAAGGGGCTTATGAAGGTATTTGTACCAAATTCAACTTGATCCGCATCTGGTTATACGAGAGCTTCCTCTCTACACATAAAAATAAGAACAATGAACCAAATGAAAAGAATAATGTGAAGTCTAGCCTATCGCTTATCTAAAATTTACGTTCAGTGTATTCGAATAAGATTATCGTCACGTTTTTATACATGTGATTAGAGTTTCAAAGCTTCAAGCGTCCTGTCTCCTCGTTTACTCAAATGACGTGAAGGTACACCGTCTCCTCGATTTCTGAAATTTGATTTTCTTTAGCCGTCTTCAAGGCTTCAACTCGATGCCCCTGTCCCTGCTAGACGACTTGGACCAACCGTCTATCTGGATCAAATTTTGAGCCCAAATGAATACTTACCCTGTTACCCATAAGAAGTAGATGACAACTGATGTCCCATATTACCTTTGCTGCCTCGGGCCATGGCCCAGCTCGCCCTACCTTTGGGCCGGCCCTGCTAGTAGTGTGCTATATTCACCAAACATTATTGAATTGTGGTTTCAGTTGAACTAGCCATCCATGGACATTTGTACTTAAAAACACATCTTTCTAGATGTATGTGTAGACGATATTTACACGTCAATTAAGTATATCATTTAGTTATTTATCAGTTAACTTCACAACTTATTTATGAGTTTCTCCAATATTTTGTTTCTCTTTAACTTTTTTCCGAAAGTCTCTTGAGACTGAAGTTACTAGAGTACCATTTGAATAAATCCAAAATTTAGGATAATAGCAGGAACAATATTTTGTATCCATCATAAAGTTTGACCAACTTTATCTCCTTTTTGATTTCGTTGCTAACCTTGGACTTATTATGCTACAATTTTGGATTAACAGAGTTAAAGGGTTTTTGACCTATATGGGTAAGTATGTTTCCAAAGTGTACACATTTAGTCACTTAAGTTTTTTTTGTGTAAAATAGATCACTTATGTTTTTTTTTTGTTCAAATTAAGTCACTAAGACCTATTAAAACCGGTTAATGTGACGTGGCTGTACATGTGGCCTCAAAAGTGAATACCTGGATGTACATGTGGTATCCTACGTGGCTAATAATGTCTGATTTAGTGAATATAAAGGAAATCAGGTCCCGTCTTCATTCCCAAATCGTTGGTTCGATATTTTCTTCCACAATTTCTCAATAATGTCGACTGCTTCAAGTACTTCAAGATTTGATAATCAAAGACTTTGCTACTGCAACCTCCCAAGTATATTGCGCACCTCTAAGACTCCAGATAATCCAGGAAGAATTTTCAGAGTGTGCCCTAATAAACACGTATGTTGATTTTGACTTTTTCGTGACTTAATTTTTTTGACTGTTATTAATAAAATTTGTTTCTGATTTGTTAGAGAAAAGGGAAAAAGTGTGACTTATGGGAATGGGTGGATGATTCTGAGGACGAGAATGAAGATGGGAAAAACAATTCCAAGAAGGAAAAAGCTGAAAAGGAAGTACCTGATGAAGTTGCAGCAGTGAAGAAAGAGGTTTTAGCTCAAGTTCAGGATTTGAAGAAGATGTTGTCTAGCATTAGGCTTATGTTGGTTGCAGTTCTTGCTTTACTCATTTGGAAAATGATGATATAATTGGATGTAATGTTTTGGATCAAGTTTAACTATCTACTCTTATGAATGTAATGTTTTGGATCGGGTACCCTTTTGGATCAAGTATAACAATGAACTACTTTTAACAATCTACTTTTATTTTTAACTGTATGACAAATGTATGTATGTATGCATATGACATAGCATCTATGACAGATGTATGTATGTATGTATATGAATGACAGATGTATTAATGTATGCATATGACAGCCTGCAAAGTGGTCAAGATTCTTCAAGACAAAAGTTGTATTAAAGACAATGAAATGTAGGTCCAACTACCCTGTATCACTATGAGAATCTTTAGTACACACACAAACCAATTAGATTATATTAAATAAAGGGTACCATTGCTATTAAGTGGGATCAAAAGTTGTTAATACAAATTTAACAGTACTTAATTAACATCAAAAGATGAGCCCACATGTGAACAAAAGCCACAGGTCATAACATTGTACCATTACAAAATAAAGACACAAACCCTAATCAATCTAGTGCAACAGGTTCGTCTTGACTGCAACCACTCCCATCTTTTGGAATAACCATCTTCTTAAGCCCAATCTTTGCGATTCTCTCTGAAGTCTTCCTCACCCTTCCACCTCTAGCTGTCCTAATTACACCATGAGCAGGAGTACTTGGAGCAGGAGTACTTTCAATTGGAACTTCATCAACTGGAACATCATCAATTGGAACTTCATCAATTGGAACTTCATCAGCAGTTTGTTGTGGATTAATTGGATCTTGATCTTGAGTGGCATCAGCAGTTTGTTGTGGATTACTTGGATCTTGATTGCCTGCATTTGAAGTCAATAAACTTAGTTAAAGATGACCAAATTTACATTCTAATGCAGTTAATTACATGGTTATGTCTTTTACCTGCTTTTGAAGAACACTTTGCTTTGTTATGCCCAGTTTGCTTACATATGCTACATTTTTGTGATCCAAACCTGCTCACAGTATGCTTAGTCTTCCCACTTAACTCTTTTTCTGCTTTATCTCTCCTTCTTTTGGTGGCTGGCCTCCCAGGTAATCTTCTTCTTCTTGGGGGCAATGGTGGATCTAACTCAGGATTTTGTGGCCACAAGGAGCTATCATTCAGTGGGTGGATGTTAAATGCATAGGCCTTCAGGAATGCCTCTGTTTTGTAACAATCTGCAACATATTGCTCTGCATCTAAGTTCAATGATGCAATTGCAGACATTGCATGAACACATGGTATGCCTGTAAGTTGCCAAATTCTGCATCCACACTCTCTTTTCCTTAGGTCAACACAATACCTCTCAGTGCCTTGGATAACCTCAAATTCCTGGTATCCACTAACATGAGTCTGCCAAAACCTGTGAAATATGTCATAAAGGATCAATACATTAAAGTACATTGCATAAAGGAGGAATACATTAAAGTACATTGCATAACCTGTGAAGGGTCTTCAAGAGCTTTAACTGTTTTCTGATAGCAGGGCATATTGCCAAATCCCAACCCATTCCCTTTACCTTTTGGTTGTATAACCTTTCCATGACGTACACTCTAATATCCTCCAACATGGTAATGATTGGCTTCTCTCTAGCATCAATTATAGCAGCATTGAAGCTCTCTGATACACCATTCTCCACTGCATCACAGTTCATACCCTCTTTAAAAAATGCTTTTGACCAACACCTTGGATCCCTGTCCATAAGATAGTCATATGCCCTATTGTCTAAGGCCTTGATCTCTTTCATAGCAGCTTGAAAAGTTGGTTGTCTAGTAGCATTGACAGCCTTCCAAAAGGGGTTGATATATTGTTCACCCTTGAACTTTTTGTGGAAATTAGCAAGGATGTGCCTAGTACACAACCTGTGTTCTGCATTAGGTGCCATTTCCTTCACAGCTTCAAGTAATCCCTGTTTAAAAATAGAAAAAAACATATAACTACTTGATACCTTTAAACAATTATAGATGTGATTATGTATGCAATAATTACCTTATGTCCATCTGATAAGAGTGTAATACCACTGCCTTGTCCCCCTCCTATGTCATTCATTAAATGATCTATGAACCACTTCCATGTGGCCTTGCTCTCAACATTCACAACTGCCCAGGCTATGGGGTAGATGTGATTATTTGCATCCCTACCCACTGCTGATAGTAGCTCCCCTTTACAAACTCCCTTAAGAAAACAGCCATCAAGCCCAATAACCTTTCTGCATCCTTGTATCCATCCTTCTACAACACCTTTAAAGCAAATGTACATACACTCAAATATCACAGTACCATCAGGTTGTGGGTCAACCTTAATCTTCACATTGGAACCTGGATTTGCCCTTCTACATTCAGCTCCATAGTCCCACAACCTAGCATAGTGCTCCTTCAAACTACCCTCAATCTCACAAAGTGCAAACTTTTTTGCATTCCTACACTGACCAATGCTCACATTTAAGTTATACTTTTTCGATATTTGGGCTTTCATTTGTCTCAAACTCATCCTAGGGGTCTTCAAAATAGTATTGACAAAGTGTTTCCCTATCCATTTGTAGGTTACAATTGAACCTAGTTTGAATGCCCTAGAGCACTTATGATCAGGAATAAGTGTCTTAATCTGGAATGTTTTCTCATCCTTAACCCAACTTGCCCACAATCTAAATGGACATTTGGGCTCTTTCCCCTTGCAACAATTAACAAGTAGTCTTTCCTTGTCATTCCTTTCAAACCACAGGTCATAGCCATTTGCAACAGCATAGTTGCTAAGAAGCATTTTAAGAGCAGCAGGGTTGGCAAATCTCATACCTATCGTTGGAGTCATATTCCTCCAGTCCATACTTTCATCATGTCTAGGGTAGATAGGTTCTTCATGATCCTTGACTTCATCATTTTCTTCCTCATCTACTGGACAAAGAATGTTCAAGAAATGATCATTGACTGTTCTTTTTGTAGACACAACTTGCTCATCGTCTTCATGACTGAGTTTGGCACCATCATCAAACTTTTCATCAACTTCCTCATGTTCAGAGTCCTCAATGTCTTTATCTGATTCTTCATCACCAATCCAGTCAAACAATGGTTCATTATAGTGATCAATGTACACATCTATTCTCCTATTAATAGCCCCATTAGCAGCCTCAAGAAATTCTTCATAATCACACTCATTTTGTAAGGAATGCAGCCCCTCAGATAAACTTACTTGAGGAACACAGAAGTAAAGAGTTCTTGATCTTGAAGAGATGTAACTAACCAGTTTTTCCACAAAGCTTTTGAACCCGGAATAGCCCATCTCCTGAAAATTTTGGTCTCTTACTGAAGCAGTTCTCGAGTCGTAATACACCAATGGATTAGGGCAGAAGACTCCATTGTAGTGTACATCAACAATGGGGAAATCATTTGGTTCCATGATCGTGCGAGAAGTTAAATTAGAAGCAGATGAGAGTAATGGAAGGGGGAGAGAAATGGAGTAACGGAGGGAGGTGGGGAAGATGAACGATCGGGATACGAAATGGGGATTTCACAGGTATTACCCCAATTATCCACGTAATACACCCACAATTACCACGTAATTTTTTTTTTCTTTTTCTAACCTTAAATTCGTCGTATAACCGGTATTACCCCAATTAGCCGGTCATAAGGATGTATTTTACAGGTTTTTAAAACATAAGTGATCTATTTTACACAAAAAAAACTTAAGTGACTAAATGTGTACACTTTGGAAACATACTTACCCATATAGGTCAAAAACCCCAGAGTTAAATGTGATACCCTGTTTTATTTCAGGAGTAATGTACTCCTTATATCAAGAATGTAAAATTTTCTCATACCCATTAATTTAACTAGGAAATCTTCATTTTAGGGTTAATTTTGTTTGGAAAATATTCATAACTAAATCAAAAAATATCAACCTTGATTGTCTTTGTAATAAACGATGCAGCTAATAAATGAAAATACAATGTGTTGAAAGTATGTTCCCCAAAATGGAAATTGAATGAAAGTACGTACCTTTTCTACACACTTCCCTTTTACGTGACATCTATTCTTTGAGTATGTAAGTAGGACTCCATAAATTATTATTCCTACTTTTTCATAACCAATTTGATTCTTGATTCAGTACGCACGCATATCTTCTTTTTTGGAAGATTTGTAATATTTCTCAGCATTTAGTGTTTGTTTGTTTTGAATTTTGTGTTCTTGTGATCTTGTCAATAAACAATCTTAATATGTTAAAGGTTTCAGTTAAGTTCTGGAAACATCTAGTCACGAAGCACATAGCACACCCCACCACCACATTATTTTATGATAACTCATTTATTTAATTTCGGCATATAATAAACGGAATTATACAAAAAACAACACTGACTATTTACATTTCTCTCTTGACAAACTTATACCCTCTCACCCTTTTCAGCATCTTTTCTCTTTCTTGGAGACTTGGGCCGTTGATCGATAAATAATGACGTGAATGATATTTTTTTTTTCCTTTATTATGAATAATTATGTATACTTTATATGCATTCAAAGATAGATTTGACCACTGGTTGGATGATTTGTTTGCAACGATGGTATTACTAGATGCATTTGAGCACGTGCTTGCGATAATCAGCTAGGGCCCACATTGGGTATATATTCCTGTATAATGCGTAGTGTAACATACAGTTCTTCATGAACACTCCAGCAATTTCCTGCATTCGGTAAACACTTGTCTCATCATTTACTGGTATTTGCCTTTCTTTCATTTAATTTTACTGAATTGTTCTTTTTGCTTGTTACCTGTTGTGGAAAATCACCATTTTCCAACTGGGAATTGATCAATAACTTGGCTGCTCTGTGTAGAGGTGTCGGGTCTCTTTCCATCTGTATGTTTTGGACAAAATTATCGAAATATTACTAACTAAAAAAGAAAATAAACATTATAATTGTATATAGAATCAAAATAAAAAAGCTGACCTGTCGAGAATGAATCAATCCCATCATAGCCCATGCACTATGCACCAAGTTGGACCGGCCTCCTTCTAGGGGTATGTATTTCTGTTCATAGAACAACAAAATATGATATATTTTCTTATTATCTTTCTCAAAAACAAGTTTTTATGTGGTAATGTTACCTTTTCTGGACATGATTTATAGCTTTCACCCCAACCACCATCTTCCAGCTGTGTTTCCAGTAAAAATTTGACGGCTTTTCGAATTGCTAGACAATTTTCAAATGTCTTACCGACAGCTGTCAGTCCTCCAAGAGCAAACCAGGTACCATATGTAAAGCACACACCCCAGTTTCCATACCTGATACAAACTCAATTGTTTTAGAAGTCTTATTTTGATGAAAAAAGAAGAAACAAAAACAAACAAAAAAAAGAGAAAAAACTAACCATGAACCATCTTGCATTTGTATTTTCTCCAAGTATCCACTTGCACCTGTAAGAAAAGTTTCTATCTCTTTCCTTCTATGTCCAGGGTATAATTTTTTAAACAAAACCAGTGCTTGTATTGCTGATGATGTGCACTCAACATACCTAGTCAACAAATTTTATGAGTCTCTTGAAGGGTAAAATAGTCATTTAATCTCATTCAGACGATAACTAAGTCTTACTCGTGCTCAATGACAATGTCAGCAAAGAACTCGGTAGGATTGAGAATCTCCAACCATTCTGATGATCCTGCTGGTTCCCATGCTGCCAGTCCACCGTTTTTGCTCTAAATTATCATCAACATCAAATTAATTTATTATTAAATGGTTTTATATAAGTGTATTTAAGAAATGGAAATGAAAGGAAATAGACACTGACCTGTAGGGAAAGTATTACGTTCACAGCATCATTCAGTTGCTCAGGTTTCATTTTTTCGCCAACGATTTCAGGTGGCATGGTTGAGAATAGGAGACAACACTAGGGGTAAAACAGTAAATTAGACCATAAGAACACACCTTTTGAAATTTTGTGATTATTTAGAAAGATGGTATGATACCTTTAATCCTTCAGCAGTACAGTCAGAAACTTGCCATCCATGGTCTTGATCTGAAAAAGTCCATGACCCTTTTGAGATATGTCTGTGCATACTTTTAAAATCACCAGAAGGATTATCTTTAACCTGGACAAGAATTAAAATTAAAAAGATAAGTAATCAGGATTGATGAATAAGTAATCCAGTAAAAAAAGTTACAAATTAAAAAAGTATTATTTAGAGACCTGTGAAGCTTTAATAAATTCATGTCCTTTCATTAGAGTAGACCCGATTTCTTCTGTAAGATCAGCAGCTAATAGAGCTTGGATGGCAAAACCAGCATCCCATTCTTGACTGCCAAAACTCTGTTTGAAATTATAAAAATCAGCATTTATATTTGCATATATTTAAGATTTATGTTTTTTTAATGGTGGATTTTTGTATGACCTGCATTTTCATTCCATCTTCTGCAACCCAGATATAATCCGGGATTCGGGCAATATGCCTTTTAAAGCAAACCCCATTTGGATCTTCAACCCAACATGCAAGCATGCACAAAGCCTGCACAAAAGGTGAAATGTTTCAACACGTGTTTCTCATTCCTGCATTGACTTGGGGATAAATGCAAGAAATAACAATGTACTTTCACTTATTTGTGTATGATAGCATCCTACTTTCATTTCTTTGTATTACATCGTTACACTTGCATTTCTTTTCTTATTAAGGCATTATGTACTTTCATTTTTTTCTTAGTAGGACATAATGCTATGAAAAATATACCCAATTATAGCCGAAAACCACTTTTTATTTGGATGACATTGCTATAATTGGGTAGATTCTCTAAAGTACAATGGTGTAATGTGAGGAAATGAAAGTAGGATGCTATAACTGAGTTATAAGATTAACTGACCTTTTCCACCGAACCAATTGTGATATATCGACTGTTCTCATCTTCATAATGGATATGTTCCATTGTTGTCTTGAGTGCTTTCTGGCGCAATTTATTAAGCGGCCAGCGATTTAGTAAAGGCTCGGTGCAAATATATAAACCATCCCACATTAAATCTTGCAGTAATGGATGAGGATAATATAAATCTTCCTGAAATATAAGTTGGGTAGGCATATAAGAAGAAAACGTGCAAGACTTATTAAACCAAATGTTATAATTAGGGTAAATTGCATAAAAGTCACTAACCTTTCCAATTTTCTCGATTTTGACACTGTATTTTTAGTTTTTGCAATTAAGTCATTATGTTTTCAGAAAATTACAATTAAGTCATTATGTTTTCCAAAAAGTTGCGAAAATGACCATATGACAGGATGGCAACAGGTTACCAGGTCATATGGTCAAATTTGCAATTTTTCAGAAAACATAATGACTTAATAGCAAAAATAAAACATAGTGTCAAAATCAAAAAATCTGGAAAAGTTAGCGAATTTTATGCGATTTACCCTATGCAATTTATATAACTTAATCAATTTACATGCCTCATACGTGTCCAAAAAATTAAATTTGTTGTATTAGGTAATTTATAATTGTATTCTGTTTTGGAACGATAACATGGCAATTCCACGGCCAATATTGTTGCTGAATATTCACATGAAAACATTAAAATAATTTTATTAAATAATAACCAAGTTTTGCTTTTGTATCATTGTAAAATTCTATTTTATTTTTGTACATTTATATAAATCAATGAACGAACATCAATATAGATTTTTATAACCCATCATATAAAGACATTGTTTACATAACCAATTACCCAATAGGATATTCACACTAAGGGCATGTAAGTTAGTTGTTATTCGTATGCATTTATCCTAAATCTTTTTGAAATTCCATTTTTAGGACAATAAATTTGATTATTTTGAATGGAAAAACAAGGTAACAACAAATTTATTTTTTGGACACCTATAGGGCATGTAAAGTAATTAAGTTATATAAATTGCATAGGGTAAATTGCATAAAATTCGCTAACTTTTCCAGATTTTTTGATTTTGACACTATGTTTTATTTTTGCTATTAAATCATTATGTTTTCTAAAAAATTGCAAATTTGACCATATGACCTGGTAACCTGTTGCCATCCTGTCATATGGTCATTTTCGCAACTTTTTGGAAAACATAATGACTTAATTGCAATTTTCTGAAAACATAATGACTTAATTGCAAAAACTAAAAATACAGTGTCAAAACCGAGAAAATTGGAAAAGTTAGTGACTTTTATGCAATTTACCCTTATAATTATTATAAAATGTTAAATGCAAAAAATAGCAACGTACTTCCGATGATTCATTTGTTATAGCATCCTACTTTCATTTATTCGTATTACAACATTCTAAATCTACAGAATTATAGCAATGTCATCTCAATTTAAAGCACTTTGTGTTGTTAATCGGAAGTACAATGCTATAATTGGGTAGATATTGCTGTAACAGAAAGAAAAGAGGGATGCTATAATAGATTGCCATTTCTTGCATTTAGCCATAGTTATAAATTTCACCTTCGCACACAAATGTCGTA
This sequence comes from Cichorium intybus, assembly GCA_023525715.1. Taxonomy (NCBI): domain Eukaryota; kingdom Viridiplantae; phylum Streptophyta; class Magnoliopsida; order Asterales; family Asteraceae; genus Cichorium; species Cichorium intybus. The sequence continues at coordinate 32,425,687 of CM042017.1, read as the reverse complement.
TGCTCTTCCAGTTGATCTCATTGTATGGCTGTAAATAAAGTTCATCTCTAAGTTCGAGAATCAAAGGAGTAATAGGGCCCACAAATCTCTTTCCATATAGGTATGACATTGGCATATATACCAACCGACAATAGCACCACATTTTCGCTGCATTTAGATTAAAAATAAAAAACCGCTTAGATTAATCTAAATAACCAAAAATTTATATTCTACTATTGTATTAGTTCTGTATCCATTACGCTTATTAAAGTAAAAAAGAAACAAACACAAACCTGGATACATAGGAAGGAAAGAAGGCAGGATCCAAAACTCGGGCGGCATTGGGTTGGTTCCTGCCCACTCGCACACACCAAGTATCTAAAACAAACAATATTTTAGAAGTGTGTTTCCCATTGAAACTAAAGTATGTGTACAGTACATATATACACACAAGAAAAAAAAAGTTGATGTCTTACCGAAAGCCATGTTTTGCCCCAAGATGGAATGGCGGTGACAGAGCCATGATCCAGGATCCATTTGCGGGCTTTGGTGCATGCACCATTTAGACCACCATCCAGACCTTCTCCTAAAAGCCGCATACAAATGTAACTCAAAGTTGTCCCAAACATGGTGCTATGCCCCTCGATGTGAAATCCCCACCCACCGTCTTCATTCTGTCAATTCCAAATATATTTTTTAGGATTTAGTACGCTACGCCGTAGGGACAAATTTAAAAACAGTTAAATTCAAGGAATAGCAATGTGCTTCTAATGATTCGTTTATCATAACATCCTACTTCCATTTTTTCATATCGTTGTATTGCTAAAAAGGGAGAATTATTGAAAAACCATTATATTTTGGGGAATTTCTAAGGTTTAACCACTTAACTTTATCTTTTTTCCAATCAAACCATGAAAGTTTTAGATATTTTTCCAAATTAACAATTTTGACGTGTTATATCAAGTTAAAATGGTTGATTTGGAAAATTACCGGTAAGACTTATATAACCAAATGATTGGTGAAACCTGATATAGTAGGTCAAAATGGTTAGGTCGGAAAAATATGTGAAATTTTTATGGCTCGATGGGAAAAAATAAAGTAGCAGGTGTTAAACCGCAAAAATGCCCAATATATAAGGTTTTTTTTTGTAATTCGGCCGTTAAAAAATCTGAGTAATTACAAATGATTATCATCCAAATGGAATACAACGCTTTTAAACAGGTAGATTTTCCAAAGTACAATACCTTATTATGAAAAAATAATTAGAAGCATTAGTTTTAAGAGAAAGAAATGGAAGTAGGAAGCTGTATTAATACACAATAAATGAGTTAATGCTGTTTGTTTCGTATGATCCAATTCAAAATGTTAGCATATCCAGGAGCAGTAATACATACCTGATGACAATATAAATAACGTAGAATTTCTTTTCGATATTCTTCCGGGAAAACAATGTTAAGATGACCGGTAATATACAAACAAATAACCAACGGCTGCATGAAATACAGCGGACCCGCATTTTCAGCAGGCCAGTGTCCATCACTGGCCTGCAAGGCTGCAAAAAAGTTCACCGACCTCCTCAACGTGTTTGTAGCTTTTTCATACGAGATCTCTTCAGAATCCTCTATTTTCACCTGGGGTATCGTCTGTTTGAATTCCATCTCTTTTAAAAACTACACATATTTATAATACATATTTAGTAGATGATAACAAAATGCATGTATACTAATGATCTGGGTTACTAATTTAAAAAATGACCTGCATGCGCCAAAGAACATCACTACTAGGCTTGACTTCGTGTCGATGGTTCCAAAAATCTGTTCGAGCCCGTTCAACCTCGGCTCGGTCTTCTGGGGTTCCATGGTTCGGGTCAAACTCCCATATTTGCCTCCCGATAAAGTTGTTTGTGGAGTAGAGGTATGGATCATTGCCTCCTTCTGCTATCTTTAATCTCCACATACTTTTTTTTTTTTTGTAATGAATGTTTAAGTGTATGAAAAAGATGAAAATATGTTGAAAAGTGTGATGGGGTGTAGATGTTTTTATATTAAGAAATGAGAAATGAAGAATATAAGTTTGTGATACGAAATTTTGACTTTTGTTGGTGGTGACATTAAGGTCCACACACTTGAACCTTATCTTAGAAAACAAGGTCAAACTTAAAAAGATGTCTAAACCACGAATCATTATTACCTTTGGTTAAAAAAGGGTATCTGAAAAGAGAGGGCTCATTCAAGTACGAGTAAACATAAAATCACAAACATGTTTAGCGCGCATGTTTTATATGAACTATAGTTTAATAAATTAATTAATTACGATAAATAGCTGTTTGTTATTTCGTCGGCGTAACTTCTTTATTTTTAAATTTTGGTGACTGGTTCAGTTATGGTTTACGATTTAGTCACGGATGGTTGGAAAGGGGAAATTTTGAGATATTAATTAATTTCATATTTTTTATTTCTTTACTCCTTAATTTGTTATATTAAACCATCCATAGTACTGGTGCAATTTCAATTGCCTTCGTGTTAAATCACTACATATTAACCTCACACCAGTGCAATGCCAATATGTTTTCAAATTGATATATTTAGCTAACCTATCGAAATATAACTTTGGTTTGTTAACATCCTACTTGCAAAACCTTTTCTGGTGTATTACAACAGGTATTCATTTATTATTTAAACATAATAAACGGTTATTCTATCGGGTAACTTCATAATTCCCTTTTAAACTTTCTTTCTCTTATCCGACTATCGCTTTGATTGCTTTGCCTCTTATGTTTAGTCTTAATTGTCTAAGGACAAAATTAAAGTACTAAATCAGCCATAAAAATTTATAATATTTTTTAGGAGGTAGGTGTTCGCATTATTCTCAGCTTGGGGCCATCAGTTCATGTCGATGCTCGGTTTAAACTCATCATTTACATTATTATATGTTGTTTGTACTTTTAGTTTTTGTAGTTTTTAAACCGGAAAAATTATGTTTTTGGTTCTTCTTAATTTATTAAAAATTCAATCCTTCTAATTTTTAAGTAGTAGGAATTAAATCATTGTTTCGTTTAGTTTTTAGTTATTAGGAAATAAATGTATTACATTTTTTTATCTATGTAGTTTTTAATTCATAGGAAATAAGTGAATTACAATTTTGATCCTTGTAGTTTGTAATTTTTCGTATTTTGTGACTAAATTTTAAAACTTATTAGTCCATCTAGTTTCATTGTTCAGCACTTTAGCTACAAGTTTTAAAATTTTTACATGGATTGTCACTGTGGTAGAAAAAAATTTCACACTTGGTCCATAAGGGTCTCTAAAATAACCATTTTGACCAAACTTTTGTCTTTTTCTCATTTTAGTTTTTATCATATAATTGTTTATTATTTGTTTTAATAAATAAGTCATCTCTCTGCCTTCATTAATTATTTTGTATATACGTATCTCAAATATGTAAATTACACAAATGATCTTACATACCAAAGGTGGCGCTGTTGCAGAACTGCTGTCGTCAAAGTTGCTGATGGATAACGGTGGTAGTTATGTCAATTGTCGTATGCTTACAAGTTGCAACAAAGGTTCGGGTTCGAGTGCGACACTGCCTTCGTGACTACGTCTAAGAGAAAAAGAGAGTCGACGTGCAACTTTTGAGTACCTATTAAATTGTATTGAAGCCCTTGCAAGTCAAAGTCAAAATATATAATAAATTGTTAGTATTGTTAGCATATTTATATAATATAATTTATTATTTATTATTTTAAATACCATAAGGTTGTGATAGAGAACGGTGGTAGTTATGTCAATTATCGCAAGCTCACAAGTTAAAACAAAGGTATCGGGTTCGAGTGCAACATTGCCTTCATGACTTCATGTAAGAAAAAAAGAGAGTCGACGTGTGATTTTTGAATACCTATTAAATTGTATTGAATCTCATGCAAGTTAAAGTCAAAATATATTATAAATTGTTACTATTGTAAGCATATTTATATAATATGATTTATTATTTATTATTTTAAATGCAATAAGTTGGTGATGGAGAATGGTGGTAGTTATGTCAATTATGTTGGATTAGGTGTCTAAGCCATGACTAATAATTAGTATTTACCTAATTAATAGTAGCATAGTCCATTTGGGTTGCCCTCATAGCTGGAGGTTTGTTGGAAAGTTAAGTAGAGAGAAAGGGTTGATTTATTATATGACTAATAAATCAAGATATTGTGTGTTAATGTATTATGGAGATAATATATTAATTAGAAATAATATTATTTGATTAATAATTAATCAGAAATTAATTGGATTAATTTCTGTGGCATTAATTAGATTAATCAGGAGGTCAGAGATTAAAGTCGTACAAATTCAATAGTTGAATTGCGGCGCGCGGCGCGCAAAAGTGTTGGCCGCGGCACGCGTACAGATAATCCGGAAAATGGGCTGCGGCTAGGGTTTTAGCCTTGCCACTTGGTTCCCTATAAATAGGGACCCCCAGACCTCATTATAAGTCACTCATTCTATTATTTCTCTCTGGAATTTCGATCCATAAACCTTCCGGCTAAGGGTGTGACTTCATTTGAGGCAGGATATTTTTGCTGCTTTGCTTCCAAGAAATCTAAAGGTTAGTTTTCTGGTTTTATTCTTTAGGCGTCTTTATTGGCTGTTAGGTTTTTGTTATATGTTCAATAGTAGAAAACATAGATCCTTATAGGTTGCATGTGAACTTAGATTATTTAGTTCATAGTTGCGGAAAACCTTTCAGTGGTATCAGAGCCTGTTTTGTTTTCTTGTTGAATAGATATAATTGTTTTAGGGTTTAAAGCCTATAAACCCTAATATATATGTGGATCGATTTCTTGGATTAGGGTTTTGGAAACCCTAATCCTCCCCCCCCCCCCCCCTTGCTAATTTCGAAATTTGCTATTAGGGTTTTAGGAGGTTTTCTATTTTTGATAACTTTATTTGTTAATTAAATGGATAACCTTAAACCCCTTTATTTGAATTCGAAATCTAGGGGTTTAGGATAGGTTTTAATTAATTTGATTAATTTGGATAAACCTATCTTCATTAAATTAATTTAATTAATTGTTAATTAAAAGATAATTCAAAATATATTTAATTAATTTTAAATTTTCGAAAAATTAATGAAAAAAATCCGGAAAAATATTTTAAAATGTTTAAAATATTTAGATTTAATTAATTTAATTAATTGGTAATTAAAATTGATTAAATCGAATTTTAAGGTTTAATTTAATTTAAAATTTAATTGTTAAATTTGGTAAAATTAAAAGATAAACCTTGAATATTTTAAAGGGTTTTAAAATACATCTTATATATGTTATTAAAAGTTAATACTATATATATGAGATAAATTTGGTTAGTCAAATCAATAGTAGGCCTCATTCACGAAGCTGGTCTATAAAGTGGCTATAAGGAGACTGCCTATAAAATGGTAGTCTAATGGGTGAACACTCTCACCCACCGCTCGCCTGATCAGTGGAGGGTCGTTAGCCGAACGGGTTTGACAGAACCGCTTAATCATTAAAAGTATAATGATCAAAGTACTAGAACTATTTACAAAATCTCAATCTAGTTACTTTAGGAAAAATGTGAATTTGATGCTAACCCATGAAATTGCACATTGCCCTTTATGAAACGTTGGTGGAGCGTGTGTGGTTTATCGGCACACCAATGGGGGTTCATAAAGAGTGGCAATGGGTGTCTCGGGTGTTATCATTGTTGATGGAGCGTGTGTGGTTTACCGGCACATCAATTTGAGATGATAATGGACCCCGAGAGTACCAAGCTAATTTGCATGGTTATTCACACCCGGTTTGTGATCCTCGGCATCCCAGTCACAAACGGTGGGGCATATCCTAGATTAAACATGCTATTGAACAGTTCAATAAATCTCAAAAGAAACTAGGAATTCCATTTATAATAAGATTACTTTTCCGCGGTGGAATTGGCTGAATCGTCATTCGCCTACCTTTATAAAATTTGCTTATAGATTACGGCATCCCTCTTCTATGTTGCAAATTGTTATAGTTGGATCCTAGCCTTATTTTATATTGGGTTATTATAAGGACCGACATGTATCTAATTAAACTTACCTTCTTTTATAGATGTCTTCGGCTGATCAATCCGCTCCCCACTCAAACTCCAGTGTTCCCTCTATCCTCTCACTGTGTTCCAAGGTTCAATTGAACGTGACAAACTACAATGACTGGATTAGAAATATCAAGATGGCTCTGAGGTACGAGAACAAAGAGTATGTCCTCGAGACCGAGCTTGTCGATATTGACCCTGAAACTGCTACTCCCGAGGAAATTGCCTCGTACCAAAACCATTCTGATGTTGCGACCAAAGTGGCCTGCATCATGATCGCCACAATGAACCCCGAATTGCAAAGGATATACGAAGACTACTGGCCCTTTGAGATGCACAAGGAGCTTGCGGAAAAGTTCCGCAAGCAAGAGCGCATCGAGAGGTGCGAGGTGGTCAAGCACTTCACGAACAGCAAACCTAAAGATGGAGAGTCCATCTGCGCTCATGTGCAAAGAATGCAAGGTTACGTGGAGCGGCTTAGAAAGCTTACGATGCCTGTACCGGAGGAGTTTGCCGTTGACATAGTGCTTAACTCTTTACCGAGTTCTTATGACCAGTACAGGCTGGCTTATCATTTGAACAACAATCAGGTTAACCTGACTGAGTTGCATCGCATGCTTCGAGTTGCTGAGGATGGGATGAAGGGTAAAAGTGTACCCTCGGTTAATCAGCCCATCCTAGCCATTGGAAGTGGCAAAGGAAAGAAGAGGAAAGGCCCTCCTAAGCAAAATTGGAGGGAAAAGGTTCAGGTCGGGTCGTCAAGCAATGGCTCGAGAACCAAGTCTTCCAACATTCCTTGTGTGGCCAACCCCGATGAAGCCAACTGTTTTTATTGCAAAGAGAAGGGCCATTGGAAGAGAAGTTGCCCCAAATACTTGCAGGATGTCAAGGATGGGAAAGTAAAGCCATCGACAGCAGGTATATACACTATCTCTAAAAACTCACCATCTTCTAATTCTTGGGTCCTTGATACAGGATGTGGTTTTCACATTTGTTCTGATCTGCAGGGCCTAAAGGAAAGCAGGAAGGTGGAGCACGGTAGACTGAACTTGATCATGGGCAATAGGAGATCGTCCCCTGTTACCAAGATTGGCGTTTACAGTTTAGTGCTTAGTAGTGATGTTAGTATAGAGTTATTTAATTGTTGCTATTCGCCAGAAATGGCAAGAAACATTATTTCATTTCACGCATTGTTCAGACAAGGATTTCAATTTTCTTTTGATAATAAAATTGGTTCGATTTCTGTTTTCAAAAATGGTATTTTGATTTTTACTGCTTATCCTTGTGATGGTGTGTATGAAACCGTTGAATGTGTTGACAATTTAGGACATAGTGTAAATTATATTGATTCTACAAGTTGTAACACCACGATACTTTTGTTAAGTATTAATATGTTAATCATAGTGTATTTATGATTTACTATGGTGTTCTAAGTATTAGAAAGTTAATACTAGAAAAGGGTAAATTTGTCATTTTACCATAAAAGGGTAATTTGGTCATTTGACCAAGTGAAGGACCAATTATGTAAAAATATTGTTGCTTGTGGCAAAAGGATAAGGAATGAAAGTTTTATTTTAATAAAACTTGATTATTGTGGCAAAAGTTCAAGAAAATGAACTTAGGGACCAAATTTGTAAAATTTGGAGGTATAAATAGGAGAGTTGACTCTCCTATATGTGAGCTGATCATTCTAGGCTACGGGAGAGGTTCTCTTGAGCGATCTTTCCAGATTTTTGAAGATTCTTGAAGATTGAAACTTGGATTTCGAGTTCTAGGCTTTGAATTGAAGAATTGAAGCTTTGAAGGTTAGTATTTCAAGTTCTAACCTAGGTTGTTCTTGATGAACTTTTGTGGAAACTGAAATTTATAATTTCAGTTATGATTGTGTGGTTTAAAATAGCTTAATACTTCCAGTAAGTCATGCTAAAAGGACTTAATTCAAAAAGATGGAAGTAAGTTGCTATTCTTGATAAATTGAAATGTTGCTCAAGAACCCTAAATCATGAATTGGTGTGATTAAGGTGTTTCTAATGGCTTAAAACTTGTTATTAGTCAAGGGTTTTGGTCCTAGAACAAACCCCATATGATTAAGAACTGGATTAAGGACTTAAATTGTCAAAACTGCATGCTACAGTGCCAAATCGCGACTGTTCTGGAACCCTGCCCAGGCGCAAGGCGCGGTGCGCCCAGAACTAGGCGCAGTGCGCCCTCCTGGCAGGCGCCAGGCGCGGTGCGCCCAGACCTTGGCGCGGTGCGCCCACCTGACAGGGGGTTTTGGAATTTGGAATTCGATGCTAGGCTTATCTGATTGACCTGAAATTTTAAACATAGGTCTAATATGTTGTGAAACTTCATGGAAAATTTTCGGAATACGAATGCGACCTCCCGAAAGTACTATAGTAGAATACGCGTATTTCGGGAAGTGTATTAAATTTTTATAATGATTGTTATTGCTCAAAAATGATTGGAAATGGTCCCCAATTGTATTGTATAGGACTCTTGTGTAGTAGAGTCAACTGAAATGGTTATTAACCTATTATCATTTGGTATATAAATGAATATATAGGTACGGGATAAATGGTTGTGGTGCACGCAAAAGCAAGAAACAACCGGAATCAAATGCAGCGAAGTTCCAGGTGAGTAATCTCACTGATATCATATATGATATATGATGATTGAACTGTTACAGATTGAAACTGCTTTAGGGGACAAAAATGAACAGTTGACAGATGCGTTGAAAAGACAATACCAGATAAGCCGCGAGTCTGCGATAGATAAGAACGGAGCTGTGAGTCAATGATATGACAATATCAGATAAGCCGTGAGTCTGAGAAAGACAAGAACGGAGCTGTGAGTCAATAAATAAATAAACAATGCGACAATACCAGATAAGCCGTGAGTCTACGATAGACAAGAACGGAGCTGTGAGTCAACCTTTGAAAAGGCAATACCGGATAATCCGTGAGTCATTGAGATGGCAAGAACGGAGCCGTGAGTCTAGGCAAAAGCGGGGCAAACTCGTGAGCCATAAATGATTATGATATTTGACTTTAAGTCCAAATGGTGCGGTCTTTTGACTATGATACCGGGTTATTGACCCCAGCTGGTGCGGCCTTTGGGCTATGACTTGTATATTGAAAATGTTTAGGTGCATCTTATATAGCTATGACACATGGTGCGGCTTATATAGCCATGATATATGATGCAGTCCATTGTGACTAAGAAACATGGGACAAAAATGGTTAGACATGTTTATATGTGCAACTAACTGACGTGGCTTGATAATTACAGGTTATTATGATTCAGTCTGTAAGGCTACAAATTAGGATGTGAAATCCTAGGAGATATGTCGTCAGCCAGTAAGGCTAGGAGTTTGGATTCGATATCCAGACAGTTATATGATTGTATTTTTATACATGTTAGTTGCAGATACGATTACTCACTGAGCTTTATAGCTCATGTTATTTGTTAAATGTCCCTGCAGGTAACCATGATACTGATAAGGGACAAGATAGAGTCCGTGACTAAAGAAGTGGGACTTGTAGATGCTGTCAGTAGCAGCCCGGCTTCAAAGGAGACTATGGTATTTTATACTCTCCTTGATACACTTGTACCCGTTTTAATAAAATATACCCCTCTTGTTATGGTTTTATGTATTGAAACCTTTGTTTTAAATGAAAAACTTTCAGGGGTGTTTTTGTTTTAAAAGTCGGGTGTTACAAGTGGTGTAGAAAAGGCATGTCTGTGGCATAGTCGACTCGGGCACATCAGCAAGAAACGCATCGCCCAACTCCAAAAGGATGGAGTGTTGGAATCGTACTACCTCAGGTCGGATGATGTGTGTGAATCTTGTCTGTTGGGCAAGATGACTAAATCACCTTTCAAAGGGTCTTTTGAAAGAGGTGAGGGTCTGCTGGACATCATTCACACGGATGTGTGTGGTCCATTCAGATCAACCACAAAGGATGGCACGCGGTTCTACGTGACTTTTACCGACGATTTTAGTAGATACGGTTATATCTACTTGATCAAGCACAAGTCGGACACCTTTGAAAAGTTCAAAGAGTTTAAGAACGAAGTAGAGAATCAATTAGGCAGAAAGATAAAGATGCTCAGGACCGACAGAGGCGGAGAGTATCTAAGTATCGAGTTCCTAGACTATCTAAAGGAATGCAGAATAGTTTCGCAGTTGACACTTCCCAGGACACCACAGTTGAATGGTGTTGCGGAGAGGCGTAACCGAACCATGTTGGACATGGTTCGTTCCATGATGAGTCGAGCTTCACTTCCCATTCACTTCTGGGGGTATGCCTTAGAGACTGCCGACCATATCCTCAATCTTGTCCCAACTAAGAAGGTTGCTAAAACACCTCATGAGATGTGGACGGGGAAAGTTCCCTCGTTGGCACATATCAAGGTCTGGGGTTGTGAGGCTTTCGTTAGACGAGAGACTCAAGACAAACTCGTAGACAGAAGCGAAAGGTGTTTCTTCCTTGGTTATCCCAAACAGTCCTTTGGATATCTATTCTACAGACCAAGCGAGGACGTGGTCTTTGTAGCTAGACGAGCAGTATTTCGAGAGAGAGAGCTCATATTCAAAGAGGACAGTGGGAGTGCCATTGATCTTGAAGAAATTCAAGAGCCATCAGATGACGCAACCTTAGGAGAAACTAGCAACCAACATGAGGAAGAAGTTCCTGTTGGTCCGACAGATGTATCCTTACCTCTTAGGCGTTCCGGTAGGGTTAGCATGCCACCCGAGTTTTATGGTTTCCATATAACTTTGGATGGGGACACGTTTGTCAGTGATAGGACACTGATAAATTTGGATGAACCAGCTAACTACCAGGAAGCAGTGGCGGGCCCTGAGTCTGCCAAGTGGAAAGAGGCCATGGATAGTGAGATCAAGTCCATGTATGACAATCAAGTTTGGAACTTGGTTGATAATGTACTGGGTCGAAAGACAGTCGGGTACAAATGGATCTTCAAGAAGAAGACCGACATGGACGGAAAGGTACACACTTTCAAGGCAAGACTGGTTGTGAAGGGCTTTACTCAAACCCCAGGGGTTGACTATGACGAGACCTTCTCACCAGTAGCCAAGATAAAGTCTATTAGGATTATGCTGGCCATAGCTGCATTTCATGACTATGAAATTTGGCAGATGGACGTCAAAACCGCTTTCCTTAATGGAAAGTTGACTGAGGATGTTTACATGAATCAGCCAGAGGGTTTTGTCGATGCAAAGTATCCCAATAAGGTGTGTAAGCTTGAGATATCAATCTACGTATTGAAGCAAGCTTCTCGCAGCTGGAATCTTTGTTTCCATGAGAAAGTCAAAGAGTTTGGTTTCTCTAGGAGCGAGGAAGAGTCCTGCGTATATGTCAAGGCTAGTGGGAGTATAGTCACTTTTCTGGTGTTGTATGTCGATGACATACTGCTCATGGGAAACGATATTCAAACCTTGCAAGATGTCAAGGCTTGGCTTGGGAAATGTTTCGCCATGAAGGACCTAGGAGAGGCTGCCTATATTCTAGGGATAAGAATATTGAGAGATAGGAAGAAGAGACTACTTGGACTTAGTCAGGGTACATACTTGGAAAAGGTACTAAAGAGGTTTAGTATGGAAAATTCCAAGAAGGGAGAGCTGCCTATCCAAAGCAATGCAAAATTGAGTAAGACTCAAAGTCCGAGTACAGACGAAGAAATAGCTGAAATGAGTCGGGTACCCTACGCTTCGGCTGTGGGGTCGATCATGTATGCTATGACGTGTACTCGCCCTAACGTGGCCTTTGCTCTGAGCATGGTCAGTCGGTACCAGGGAAACCCTGGAAGGGCACATTGGATAGCTGTGAAAAACATACTCAAGTACATACGGAGGACAAAGGACATGGTGTTAGTCCTTGGAGGCAGTGATACCTTGAGAGTTGAAGGATATACGGATGCTAGCTTTCAGACGGATAGAGACAGTGGTCGGTCTCAGTCAGGCTGGGTATTCCTTCTGAACGGAGGAGCGGTAACTTGGAAAAGTTCCAAGCAAGATACTGTGGCTGATTCTACTTGTGAATCAGAGTATATAGCAGCAAGTGAAGCGTCAAAGGAAGCGGCTTGGCTGAAGAACTTCATCGGTGACCTTGGAGTAGTCCCGAGTATTCAGGAGCCCGTGGAACTGTTCTGCGATAACGAAGGTGCGGTCGCCTTGACAAAGGAACCGCGAGACCATGGAAAATCCAGGCATATCGACAGAAAGTACCACTACATAAGGCATAAGGTAGAAGAAGGTCACCTCGTGGTAAAGAGGGTATCATCGGAAGATAATCCTGCAGATCCCTTGACAAAGGATCTAAGTAGGATTAAGCATAATCAGCATGCTAGGAGCATTGGATTAAGAGATGATATAAAGTTTATGTAAATTAGATAGGTTTCGAAACTTGTAACAATGTATTGTATTTGACTTTTGTGATTTAATAATAGAGATTTATTAATGAGTAATGGTTTGCTACTTTTGTCAATACTTTGTCATTGTGTTTCATTTTGCATGTTTTACTTCCTGAATAATTGGATTATTCAAATATCCACAGTCGATTACACTTTTGGGGAGTAAGTGTGAAGTAAGACTGTCATGAATTGGTAATAGATTGTCTAAGGAGTTAGACATTGCAATTGGATTCCTGCACCATTCGTGACTACTTGGAAATGGAGATTTGAGTATTGGATAAACCCGCGCTCAATGGATTGCTTCATGGATTTCATCACGAGCAATGTTGAGACGATAATATCTTTTTGATCCTTAAGCTAAGACATATGAGTTATGATTTACTAAGCGGTTATTCATTGATAATACGAAAACGCATCGGTAACTCGGTGTTATAAAACGTATTGTTGTGAGTGATTTGTCTGGGAAAAGACATAAGTATATGAGTCGAAGCTTATTCGTCCCTTGACCCTAACGGGAAACAGATATATGTAGGCCTCTCGATGAATTTGAAGTTGACTAAAATGGTTGGCCAACCGGGACTAAATTGGTAGTCTAAGAGTCATATGCAAATCGGAAATTGAGGAACAGTGAATCAGACCGGGATTGACCTTAATCCATGTCTTGAGTCTGAAAATATCTTGTCTGAAAATATCTTAGTTTTCTGGTTTTATTCTAAAGGTTAGTTTTCTGGTTTTATTCCAAGAAATCGATTTGGTCCCTGTGTTTTTTTCTTGCTCTTTAAGGACTCATAGTTTGGAAAACCTGCTAAGGACAAGGGTGTAACCGGTTCCACCCGGTTACTTTCCACCTCAGCCTTTTAAGTTCCTGCTTAAATCAAGTGTGGTGTGACATCAGGTTGCTAAGCCAACGAATCTAGCTAGAAACAAAGTAAAACTTAGGGATCAAGTGTCGGTTGTGGTCCCGGTATAAAAAGGGGGTGCCCTTCCCCCATTCGATCATAGTCGAAAACCTCAATACCCTAAATTGAAGAAAAACCTTCTAGGTCGTTCCTTTGTTATAAATCTCAACAAAATGTCGTCTTTGCCACTCGTTCACGAGATTGCACGTCGTCGGCGTAATGGAGGACCAACAGCCATGCCACTACAATGTGCTCTCGATGGAGACCCATCTCGAAATCGAGGAGCTAAAGCAGGATTTAACAGCGGAGATAAATACGATGAAGGAAGCCATTGTGTTTATTCACGATGAGATGCCAGAGCTCCCTCATTCCTGCACCTATTGGTGGAAATGGATGGTGGTGATCATGCTGATGGTGGCGGTGACAAGGTTGGCTGGGGTAAAAAGGTTGTGGTGGTGATGAGGCGGGGGATGTTATGGGCGGTTTTTGGAGGTTGGTTTTTGTTTGTGTAGAATCGGAAGTCTTGTCGTAGTTACTAGCAGGCTTTTTGTTAGAATAATGTTAGTTGGTGGTAGCTTTGGGTGGTTTGGTTAGATCTGGTTAGATTGGTTGTTTTGAGTTTCTTATGATCATGTTGTGTCCTTTTCTTGAACCGGTGGTCTGTGCCAATATGTTAAATCGATATATATCAATGGAAGTTTTATCATTATTGCAGTATACGTACATAGTCATTTCATTTAATTAAATGTACAACATCTACATGTTCTTACCATGAATGACACGGTCAAAATGATAGTAACCCGATGGGTGGAGTTAGGGTCACCCAAGATTCACCAAGGTTGGAAAACCACACATATTAAATCGTGTGTTGGTGGTCAAAGGCTTAGTCGAAAACAACATCCATAGACATCTATAACAGATCAAATTAAAAGTAGGATGCTATAACAGATCAAATTAAAAGTAGGATGCTATAACAGATAAACTTAAAAATAGGATGCCATAACAGATAAACTTGAAAGTAGGATGCTATAACAGATCAAATTTAAAGTAAGATGCTATAACAGATCAAGTTGAAAGCAATCACACCCATTGACATAATAGCAGTTGAAATTTTGTTAGTGTAAAAACACAGACTCGGGTTACATGCACAACAAGCATTGTTTAAAAATTAAATGACAGAAGTACACTAGTCCAAATCCATTGGTGTTGCAATGTTGTTCCTTCTCCATTCTTTCCTTCAACCCTTGTAGCCAACTTCTTCTGTAAAATCCTCTAAGATCTTTTAGGTTTCACAACTTGTGCATTCTCCTTAGTTTTGGTCTTGCTATGTCGAGGTTTGACCTGAGATTGTTGAGTAGCTACTTACTCTACTTGTGCATAAACTACATTAAACACTTTTACCAACCCTAGAAACTATATGTCTACCAGATGCCTCTGAAGCATCTCTTTTCCTTTTTATTGTAGGTCGACCTTGCATGCTCCTCCTCAATGGTGGTAAGGGAGGAGTGGCTTCTAATTTTGGCCACATGTTGCTACCATTCATTTCCATTAAAGGGAACTTGTAACTACCTTTGAAAAATGATGCAATGACAAATGGGTCAACATACCCATCTACTATCTTGTTAACAAATGAGATGATTGCCACTAAATGCACATACCCATACCCATTTAACTATCATAGTCTACAAGTGCATGTTTTCTTCTCCAGGTCTACTGCATAGGATTCTGCTAAGTTCCTTGTCTCAAACTGATTTATCCCACACGAGAGTACTTGCCAATACATGTGGAAAATAAATAAATTAAGCCAATGATATAAATAATTGCGACATCTAAAATGCTAAAATTAACTTATTTTAATTTACCTTTGAAGCTCTTTCAGATCATTAAGTTTCTTTTTAAGGTGGGAAAAAACAAGGTAATCAACCCAATTGCTACCTTTTATGTCCATCTTGTACAACCTTTCCATAGTATACAGTCGTATGTCTTCCAACGTACTTATAACAGGATTCTTCCTGGCTTTTATAAACAAACTATTGAAACTTTCAAAGAAATCGTTCTCAACAGCATCACAACAAGCCCCAATCCGGAAAAATGCGCTAGACCATGTCTTTGGATCTCTTTCTAAAAAGTAATCATATGTTGCACGGTTAAGAAACTAGATTTCCTTCATTTCTTGGTTGAATAGTGCCTCCGTGGTTGACTTGCTAGCTTTCCAAAACAGATTTTCAAAATGTGCTCCAGAAAATCTTTTTTTTTAAGTTTGCATAAATATGCCTAGCTTGAACTACCTATGTTCTACAGTAGGTAACACTTTCTTCACTGCCTCCAACAGGCCTTACAAATATTACCATATGCGTAAAGTTAAAAAAAGAAGAAAGTGTAAGCTTAAGATAAAAATAGTACCTTGTGTTGATCAAAAATTAATGTCATATTATAACATTTGTGAAGTTGTAAATCATCTTTTAGTAACTTTCAATACCACATCCAATTCTCCTTATTATCCACACACACCACAGCCCAAGCAATTGGGAATAGTTGGTTGTTAGCATCCCTACCAACAGCACTTAGCAACTCCCCAATACAAATCCCCTTTAGAAAACATCCATCCAAGTTTATCACCCTTCTACACCCTTCTGACCACCCTCTTTTTAGAGCTTGGAACAAACATAGAACTTAATAAAGTAAGTTTTTCCATCTAGCATTGGGTTCACACTTATTTGAACAGTGGAACCTAGGTTAGATCTTCTGATCTCTTCTCCGTATGACCATAGTTTGGCATAATGTTCAACTAGTGTACCGTCAATAAGAGTAAGTGAATGTGCCTTTGCCCTCCTACAGTGATTCATATTTACCTCAATACCGAATTTCTTTTTCACATCCTCTCTAAGCATTCTAACACTCATTTTCTGCTTTTCCAAAAATTATTTAGTGTAATGACTCCATATCCACCTATAATTGACTATGGAACCTAGTTTGTAGTTTTTAGCACAAGTATGCACACCTTTTAAGGACTTAATTTGAAAAGATTTTTCATCACTCATCCACGAACCCCACAGCCTAAAGTTGCATTCTCTATTGCAACATCTAACAAGTAGCCTTCTACTATCATTTTTCTTGTAACACAGTTGATACCTATAAGCAACTACATAAATGATAGCATGTGTTTTAATTGTTTTGAATTCTCAAACCGCATGCCTAGTATAGGTTTTTGCTTCTTCCAATCAACATCTTCATTGAAGGTTATGTAGATGTGTTCCAAATCGGGCTCAATTCCAACACTGTCTTTATTCAAGTCAATATCTGAATTTCCAAATTGCTGGTTCTATTTGGGCATAACTTACTCAAAAAAGTATAATTTATGGTGTTTATTACTGCAGCAGGAAGTCCATCAAATTCGTTTTCGACCTCATCTTCTATTGATAATTCTCCTATCCCTGAAATGTTATCATCCACACTGGCAACAGGATGTTGGTAATTGTCTGTCTACTAACTCCCTAATATATATCCCTAAATGATCAACATACAAGGGTATGACGCACCCACAGTGGTAGGTAACCTTGACAAAGTCTGCATACTCTAACTCATTTGAAATCAGCCTTAATCCTTTGGGTATCTCGAACTCAGGCAAGCAAAAATAGAGTTTCTCACATGTTTGTTGTGTAAATCATTCAATAAATGATTTACACTCATCAACATCCATTGCAGCAAAATCGATGTTCTCAAACAGATGTCTTATGTCATCAACATATCTAAACGGTCGGCTTAGAAACATACCTTGGAAATTTAGTTTGATTGGGATGTGCAATGTCATACTACCTTGCAGATTGCTAGTATCTGTCGAAAGGATTTTGGGTGGAATCGAACGAAATGCAGGCTCCAAAATAATATATATTTCGTTTAAATGTAATTACAGTGACCTGGATCAACCTCTCCACCTAGACAAACACATGGCAAGTTTTTTGTCGCTTTCTTTCCATATTACCGCCTTATCGGGCACTCACCACTGAGTGACCAAGTAAACATGTATTTCCAAACCATGAGCCCTTAAAGAGCAAGAAACAAAACACAGGGACCAAATTCATTCTAAATGGAAACCACAGTGGGTTACTTTAGCATATTTCCTTATTTTAAATACAATTTGGTATGATTTTAGGACGAAACTGAACCACAAACCGATAGGAGCAGTTTTTCTAACGGTTCGCTTTTATGATTTTTTATGCAATTTCGATTTTCAACAGTGTGGTTTCGGTTTTGGATGCATGTAGTAACTAGTGAGGTTTTGTTTAGAATCGTACAACTTTTGAGGATTAACACCACAAAAACACTATATTTTGTTAAAAAATTGGTTTAATCATCAAATTTTAAAATATTCAGAAAAAATCACCAATTTTTAGTAAAAAGTTTTATCAAAGTCATTGTTATCGGTTTTTTAAATCATAATGGTCGAGTTAAAGTTTTTTTTTCAAAGTATTGGTGGTTTCTTAAAACAGTGAAAATTTGATGGTTAAACCAGAAAAATGATAAAATATAGTGTTTTTTGTGAGACCCATTCTCTTCTTGAGATGCTTATTAAGGTAAGTAAAGTTGTTACCTTATAGTTGGTGTGGTTCTAGCTATGAGTTGCTTAGGGTAGGGGTGTGGTGATCTTTTGTGATTACCTTTGAATTTTGAGTTGTTTGTGTTGGGATTTTTACAGATTAACACTAATCACACAGGCAGCGGAAGATAAAACATATTAAATCCTAAAAACTGAGCAAGATCATAACATATTCATAACAAGATCATAAGTTTATAACAGTTGCACCAACATACATTAAAATCGATTCATACCTTGTGGTTGGATGTTAAGGATCCAAACCAGAATCTCTCTATTGATTCACACCTAAGATCACCAGAAGAACAAGCAGACACAAACTTCTTCAAGTGAAAAATTCGATCCAGAAAACCCTTGGAGGGTTACTCGAAATCGACAAAAGAGGAGAGGGGAAGGTTTCTTGGAGGTGGCGGCTCACCAGGAGGATGGGATGCCATAGGGTTGCACCCTAAGGCATCTATGTATACTACATGAGCTCCTAGGGTTTCAAACTTAGGAGCCTTTTGGCGGCCGCACTCGCTGGACTTATTCTATTAATTAATTACAATCCAGTCTCTTAATTAATTTCATAATTAATTTATCAATTAATTATTGATCCAGCTTTCGATTAATTAATTTCTCAATTAATTAATAAACTGATCAATTCTCTATTATTTCTGCTACTGATTGTTTTTACTGGGTCGTGAGGGCGACCCACATAGGACCCTGCTATTATTAAAAACATCACCACCGTTGATGACCTGGACATATATCCAATAGTTTGATTAGTAAGAAGAGATTAGAGTCCTTTCTCATGTACTAATCTTGATGTGATTAAGATTAATTGAGTTAAAGTGTGATTTAGAGAGTTTCGGGAGTGTTTAAACTATGAGATTTTAACACCGTTCGAAAGTAGGTTGCCAAATTTGAAGTTTAAAAGGGTTTGTGTCAGTTCAAGCTGACCTGGTCAACTCAAGATGACCTGTGGAGTTGAGTATCAAGCTGATTGAAAACTTCCTGGAGCTGAGCACATTTTTGATGCTAATGTCGCAGACTGCCTTTTAAGTTGGGTTTTCTCCTTTATTTGCGAAAGTTTTATACCCAATTTCTCTCTCTAAAAACCCTAGAAAAGATTCCATAAACCCTTGAAGTCAAAATTGGAGGCTATAACTTGAGGATTGAAGTTAGGAATCATTATCTTGCGATTAAAATGTAATATCTCTCGTTCTAGCTTCGAATTGATTGTCGTATTTCTTGGCTTGAGTTAGTTCTAGGTGTTGTTGATGAACCACCTGCAACTAGCATGAGTTGGAGTAAGTTTTCTTGGATTAATGTATAAAATAGAGTCCTAATCCTAAACCCTAGCTAAGAGTGTGATGATTTTTGAGTTTTTACGGTTGAATGAGTAGAAATTGTGGAATTGGGAGCTACAACTAAGATAGTGTTGATATATGTTGTTTGTAACTCCTTTGCATCTTCCAATTTCTTGATTCTTATGATTTGGGTATTATTGAGATCGTTTTGAATGTTTGAGTATTGATTGGGTTGTGTGATACAGCCATGTCTATATGTGTGTGTGTGTGTGTATATATATATATATATATATATATATATATATATATATATATATATATATATATATATTATGTTGTTACTATGGTAACTTGGTGTTGGAGTGATTTTGTTATCTATGGATAACAAGAATGGAGTTACGTATTGATACGAGTATAAGAGTAGAGTAGATGGTAGAGTAATTGAGTTAAAGAGTATTTGAGTCTGATTGTTACAACAATGAGGGTTGTCATGATTGAGTATAGTCAATGGTGGGATGAGTACACGTGAGTGTGTGATTGAGTTTATGAGCAGTATCAGTTATGATACTTACTGTTGAGTTGATATTTGCTAATAATTAGCTGGTGTTTGTAAAGATAATATGATAGCAGGTTTCAGATATAAAGAGGAGATGGATACTTGCTAATGAGATTTTCAAGAGAGAATGATGAGAACGTATACTGAGAGAGATTTGTAGAGCGTGTTGGAGATTACTCACTAAGCTTTTTATAAGTTTACACTTGAGTTGTATGTTGTTTTACAGGTATCTATAACAGTGATAGGGAATGCATGTGATAAAAAAAGATGGAGAACTTAGAGCCTGTCCTTTAGTCACGTAGGATTTTATTTGTAATGCCTAGACATATTTTGTGAGAACCTTTTTGTGTAATAAATTTTGATAACATCTTGTTTTCGCGGTTTGAGTACTAATGTACCCCTTTTTGATATGTTTTATGTTAAACATTTTGGGTATACTTTGTATGAGAAACTGCGTGTTACATTTTTTTCCTGTAATTATATAAGTTAAAGTACAAATATTATCTAGGGCTAATTACAGGAAAAACACTATATTTTGTCAAAAATTTGATTTAACCACCAATTTTTAATATTCAAAAAAAATCAACATTTTTTGATGAAAAGTTTAATTAAAACCATTGTTCCAGCTTATTTAGGTCATACTAGTTGGGTTAAAGCTTTTTTCAAAAAGTTGATGATTTTATTAGAATAAATGAAAAATTAATGGTTAAACCAGAAAAAATGATAAAATATAATGCTCTTTCCGTAATTTACCCTATTATTTAATTCAAATTTTGAAATAATTTATCATAAGTTTACTCGGTGACCAAAAATCGAAGTTTCATCTAGAAGTAAATCCAAGATTCAGCATAATAGCAGGAACTATACATTGTGGCCATCGGAAAGTTTGACCAATTATTCTCCTTTGTGATTTCATTTATAATCTTGGACTTTTGTGACAGGCTAATGCGACATCCTTATAAAGTTAGGGAGTAAAAGTAACCATAGTTCCCTAGTCCAATGACCAAAATTGTAAAATTTGTCATTCCTGATTACTTATAAAAATTTAATGCTTACTTACCAAAACTGCGGTTGCTTTTGTTTGGAAAATATTCATAATTTAAACCAAAGAATAATTATAATATTTAAAATTGGTTGAGAAGGACGTGTTTTTTCCATCTTACCATTAATGTTATGGACAAAATAATTATCCTTTAATCATGATATGTTTCTCTTTATTCTTTACGTGTACGGCTAGATTATATATGGTTTCTAATCGTTGTGCTAGCATTACTCAACATATAAATTTTTTTGGAAACGGCCAAAACATTAGAAAAAAGCGACCTACCACGTCTAACAAGAAACTAGACTGGTAGGAAAACAAATAGTTTTACAGACAAGAGAAAGGAGAAATACACCAGTTGGACCAATTACAATTTCCCCATTTGCCCCTATGTTTCACCCACAAAAACACCGTGGAGATAATATCATCCATAATCCAAGAAGCCGAGACATTACGGTTATTAAAAACTCTATCATTTCTGGCCCTCCATAAGCTCCAGAACTGACCATAAACGATCATGGTGAGGATGTGTCGTTTTTTGGGACATCTACCCCAGTTGCTAACAAAGTCCAAAATGCGTCGAGTAGAAGTGGGCGAATCAATAGATACTCCACACCAATTACAAATCCAGTCCCGAACCTTTTATGCAACCGGGCAAGAAACCAAAATATGGTCAGCCGTCTCAATTCTTCCACAAAGTCCACAAGATAAAGTCGAAACCTGAATACCTCTGGAAGACAGAGCTTCAGCAGAAGGGATCCTATCGATGGCAGCCCTCCATACAAAACATAACACCTTAATCGGAATATCTTTGCACCACTTCACCACCGAGGCGGAATCTAGACCAGGTTTTTGATCAACTTTCTTAAAATGGAATGTACGATTTCTTTTTTACATTTATAAAGAAATAGAAATTTATTTGCATTAAAATTAGGTCAAGTTTTTTAGACGTGTGTTATGTTATGTGTCGGCTTACACTACATTTGACACCAATCCAAACAAACTTTACATCTTGAATATGACTCCTTAAAACGACGTGTAAGTTGAAATAAATTCCGCAAATTTAATCATATCTCAAAAACAAGTTATATCGTATTTGATATTTATCAAATTATAATTGTATGATGTAAGAATACAATTGTTTTCCACCCAATATTAATGTGAGTGTAGATACTCACATGTTAGTGCAAAAGAAGTAAATTTCAAAATACAAAATGTTAATTGTCGATCTCTCTCGTCTGTAACTGAATACCGAGATCTAGAACTCTCACACCTCCAAGCTCCTCAAAGTGATCGAACCATCGTTGACTTGGTAGCGCCATCGATTCGTCGTACTCCGGTAGCTCCATTGAACCATCATACCGTCGCCTTCATCTTCGTCTGCACAGCCCTCATTGCCGTCGCAGCAGCTCAATTCTTCTCCCCCTCGCTCCACCTTTGGCCACGATCTGTTGGTAGATCGGATCCCTTCCCCCTCGATCCACCACTGCGGCTTCCTACCACCGACGAGTTCCTCCGGACACTAGTTTTTAAACATTGATGCAGCAAACCCCAACCACCATCTTCTCCGATCTCCATCGATTGAGTCGTTTCAGTCAACTCAGTGACTTGACTCGGCGAGTCGATTCGGGTACGGGTCAAAGCAGTTGAGTCAAACAGTTGGTTAGTTCAGCGGGTCGAGCAACTGGTCCAGTCGGGTATCCAAGAGTTTTTTTAGTTTTTGTGCTCGGTTTTTGTCATGGCCGGTGATACACCGGGTTTGGATTCCGTTCTACACCCTGATGATGAAGACATGGGTATGCAAAACAAACATAATATGATTTTTTCTGCTCAAAGAAGTGAAGATTCTGGTCTTTCATTCATATATTCTGGTAATCAGAAAGTTAGAAAGTTACAAATGGTCTCACGTGATAACAAAGCATCAATGTTTAAAAACTATTCGTCTTCGTTGATTGATGCAACTGATGAACGAAGAAATAAAGATAAAAGAAAAACTCTTCATAGAAAACGTATCCCCGCTGATGTGATCTCGAGGCCAAGTATTTCTCATGAATATTCCGGTGGTAGAATGGTGGACGGCATGGTTGAGGATGGTGATTCGTCGGAGGATGAAGCTACGGAAGGAAGCGAAGAAGCAATCGAAGATACCGCCAGTCGGGGGAGGGATGTTGCCGTTGCCGTTACCGATAACTCTATTTTCGCTGCTGTCACATCCGATCGTGGGAATGCTTCTCCAACGGTCATGCCTTTTGAGGTCGCACACGAAAAATCTGTTCACGAGGAAGATGGCCATGCTTGCACAACGGTCCACTTACATGCTTCTAAAAAGAAAGGTTTAACTACTTTTGCTTTTAACAATTTGAATCTTATATTATCTAATGTCTCCACACGTAAAGGTCAAGATAATGTCTCTACTGTAGGAAATAATCACCTACTTGCCACCCCTATTTGCTCCAATGTGGTGATGTCCCCCTCTAAGATCGGACGTGAAACACCTATTTCTCAATCACTTTTGTGCCCTCCACCTAAACACTCTCTTGGCAATTATAATTGCAACCGTGACTCCTCAAAATATATACCTCCTGTTAATGAGATCATTGCTAAACTTTCGGATAAAGTGAAAATTGATGGTTTTAAAAATAAAATTGCTAATGCTTGGTCAAAAAAATTACCTTTACTTGTTAATTCTCAAGCAAACATTATTACCGGTTCTCAAAAACACACTAGCGCTAATTTTCGTCTTATCCCGAACCTTAGCAATGATATTAACGTTCCGGTAGATATTCCTATGGCGGCAGTTAATAAAGTCTGTCAAACCCATGCTAGGACTATTTGTGGTTATTTTGTTGGAAAAAACATGTGGTATTCGGACGTGCGTTATCTTGCTTCCAAGATGTGGTCCCAACATGGCCTTCTGGACGTTTTGTTAAACGGTAACGGTGTTTACCTTTTCAAATTTAGTGATGACCAAGGCCTTCAACATGTCATCACTCATGGACCATGGACGTTTAAAGGTGTCCCGATTGTAATTCATAAATGGAGACCTGGACTTAGTATCCATAAGAACAAACATGACAAACTACCGCTTTGGATCAAAATCCATGATATTCCCTATGAGGCTTGGAGTGATGACGGTCTTAGCCACATAGCTTCCAAAATTGGAAAGCCCCTTGCCATGGACTCTTATACAGCTAATATGTGCACTTATGCGGCTGGAAAAGCCGTTTATGCCCGTGTCCTTCTTGAGGTCCCCACTAGATCTTCATGGGTGGATAAAGTGATGGTACGTATTCCTGATCCCGATACTTTTGAGTTATCTACTCACACTCTACGTATCGAGTATGAGTGGAAACCTCCTATGTGCACTCATTGCATGGTTTACGGTCATGAAACTAACACTTGTTTGCATGTCATTTCTAAGACTAATGAAGATAAGCTAAAAGATAAAAGTTCTACTGATTCAATACAAGCTTCTACTCCTATGGAACAAAATGATGGTTTTACGGTTGTCTCTAAAAAGAAAAATGTTTCTAATCAAAACTCAAAAAATGAAAATAAATCTAATGATATTTTGCTAAGTAATTCAACTAGAAATATCAAATCTACTTATAAACAAGGTTCAAAAAATGAAAAGAAAACTAATGATAATTCACAAAGTAATTCTAACAGAAATACCCAAAGTGTTGTATCGGCTAAAGATGTTTCAAAAAAGAATACTTATAATAAAAATAAAAACACTATTAACAATTCGCGATTTGAGTTCCGCCCGGTTCCAATTAAGAACCGCCCCCCCCATTCCCCACCTTTCTCATAATGCCCCACCCGGTTTCTCTTCCCCCTTTGTCCGACTTTCTTCCACCACGCAACCGAAACAGTCTGAGCACTCAACTCCTATCTTCAATGCCTTCTCCGTTCTTGAGAATTGTTCCACCGACATGACAGATCATCCCGTTTCTACTTCCCACCTCCCCCTTAAATGTGCTCACCCCGACGAGGATAACTGCATTGAGGTCGACTCTGATGATGGGGAAACTGCCCAATTCATTGCCAGAGATATTGGATCCCCTCATGATCACCTTATGATAGCTCCGGAGTACGAGCAGATGGACTCCACCACCCTCTCGGTTTCCATATGACGCACGTCGCTGCGTGGAACACTCGCGGTCTCTGTAAGCTTTCTCATCAGAAAGCTTTGAGAGAGCTTATCCGCGATCAAAATCTCTAAATTTGTGCCGTCATCGAGACTCGTGCCTCATTCTCTAATCTCCCTGGTATCTGTAGTCGTGTTTTTAGCTCATGGTCTTGGTCTTCCAACGGGCTTTTTTGCACTCGGGGAACTAGAATTGTTATTGCCTGGGACCCGCTGGCTGTTGATATGATGCTTCTCGACACCAATGATCAGGTTATGCATTTTAGTGTTAAAAGTCGTGCTTCTAAGAAATCCTTCTTCTGCTCGTTCATCTATGCTCATAATAATCACATGCAGCGCCGCACTCTTTGGGATTCTCTTGCGGCTCATAAACATGTGGTTAAAGCTGCCCCCTGGATTGTGTTAGGTGATTTCAATGTTGCTCTTGACATGAAATATAGCACCACTGGGGCGTCTGGTATCTCGCGTGGCATGGAGGATTTCAGGAACTGTGTGAATCGGATTGAGATGGAGGACCTTAATTTCAAAGGTCTCTTCTACACCTGGACCAAGTCTCCTAACAGTTACGATGGCATTCTTAAGAAGCTTGACCGTGTAATGGGTAATCCGCGCTTCATTGCTTCTTTCCCCTCTGTTTCGGTCACTTTTCTCCCTTACCGATCGTCTGACCATTCCCCTGTTGTGCTTTCTCTCCCCCTCAGATCCCCGTTCAAGCCTAAACCAATCAAGTTCCCTAATTTTCTGACCTATAAGAACGAGTTTAAGCATGTCGTTGCTTCTTCTTGGGATCCTGATATCCCCGGCCATCATATGTATAAGATTTTCCAAAACCTGAAAAATCTGAAAGCGCCTTTGCGTAAGCTGCTCCGTAGTCAGGGCAACCTCTTCTCTAAGGTTATCTCTCTTCGTACTGAGCTTGATAGAGTTCAAATTGCTCTGGATCGGGACCCTTCCAATAGGGCTCTCCGTGACGAACAATGTAGGTACCTTTTTTCTTATAATGAGGCTTGCCTGGATGAAGAGAGGTTCCTGAAACAGAAGGCTAAGGTTGACTGGCTTCGTGAGGGTGATAAAAATTCTGCTTTCTTCCACAAGTATGTTAAAAGCCGTAATTCTCGCAATCGTATCGACTCCATCCAGGATGCCCAGGGCAACTGGATCTCTGGGGATGCCCTCCCCAATCTGTTCGTCTCCCACTTTCAAACTTTCTTGGGCGCAGCCCACCCCTCCCTTGCTATTCGTGACCCGTGTTCCCTCTTCTCTAATAAGCTCTCCCCTCTTCAGTCTGCCGCCATGCTTACTCCTGTTAAGGATGAGGAGGTTAAGTGCGTCTTCTTCCAGATAGGAGATGATAAAGCGCCCGGCCGAGATGGTTTCACGGTTAAGTTCTTCAAGTCTGCTTGGGATATCGTGGGGTCAGATGTCTGTTCGGCGGTTAAGGAGTTCTTCTCTTCTGGTAAACTCCTTAAATCCCTCAACAACACCGTGCTTGCTCTCATCCCTAAGGTTGACTCACCATCTAAAGTCACTGATTTCCGCCCCATCGCCTGTTGTAACGTGGTCTACAAATGTATCAGTAAGATCATTGCGGATCGTATCAAGAACCACTTATCTTCTCTCGTTGATGAAAACCAATCGGCTTTCATTCCAGGGCGCCTTATCACTGACAATGTTCTTCTTGTCCAGGAGCTCATGCGTGATTATCATTTTCATCGTGGTCCCCCCAGGTGTGCGTTTAAAGTCGATATCCAAAAAGCTTACGATACGGTTGACTGGTTTTTTCTTCGCACCATCTTATTTGGGTTTGGTTTCCCCATTCGTATGATTGACTGGATCATGACATGTGTCTCCACTGCTGCTTACTCTGTGAGTATCAATGGTAATATGCACGGATTCTTTGACGGTAAAAGAGGCATCCGTCAGGGTGAACCCCTCTCTCCCTATCTATTCACTCTTATCATGGAGGTGCTTAACCTTATGATCAAAAGAAACATCTCTGACTCCGATTGTTTTAAATTCCATCGCCAATGTGAGGAGCAAAGTATCACCCATGTATGCTTTGTCGATGATCTTCTTCTCTTCTGTCAAGGCGATAGATCTTCGGTTCGTGTCATATTTGACTCTCTTGCTGAATTCTCTAGGGTCTCTGGGCTCCACCCTAATGAAGCGAAAAGTGAAGCCTTCTACTGTAATATTGGTGAGAGGCGTAGAGCTTCCATTGATTGTATTGTTAGGTTTCCGGAAGGATCTTTCCCTGTTCGATACCTTGGCGTCCCTCTCATCACCACTCTGGGCTCCACCCTAATGAAGGCCGATTGTTTTAAATTCCATCGCCAATGTGAGGAGCAAAGTATCACCCATGTATGCTTTGTCGATGATCTTCTTCTCTTCTGTCAAGGCGATAGATCTTCGGTTCGTGTCATATTTGACTCTCTTGCTGAATTCTCTAGGGTCTCTGGGCTCCACCCTAATGAAGCGAAAAGTGAAGCCTTCTACTGTAATATTGGTGAGAGGCGTAGAGCTTCCATTGATTGTATTGTTAGGTTTCCGGAAGGATCTTTCCCTGTTCGATACCTTGGCGTCCCTCTCATCACCACTCGTCTTGTCCACAAGGACTGTAAAGGCCTTGTTGATAAAGGCAAATGCAGGATTAACGACTGGAAGAACAAGTCTCTCTCTTTTGCCGGTCGTCTTCAGCTCATCCTCTCTGTCCTTTCTTCCATGCAAATATATTGGGCTTCCGTTTTTATTCTCCCTAAATCTATCTCTAACGAGATTGAGAAACTCATTAGGGGTTTCCTCTGGTGCAACGGTGAGATGAAGCGTGGTAAAGCCAAAGTCTCATGGAAGACTGTGTGTCTCCCTAAGACCCATGGTGGTCTGGGTATTCGTAACCTTGCTGTTTGGAATATTGCCCTTATGGCTTCCCATGCCTGGAGACTCCTTTCTAATAAGGATTCTTTCTGGGTCAGGTGGATCCACTCGTACCGCCTCTGTGGCCGTAACTTCTGGGATGCCCCCAAGAAGCACGGTACGGGCTATGCCTGGCGCAATATCCTCGACATGCGGGGTAAGATCAGGGACTTTATTGTCTCCAAGGTTGGTGATGGCTGTTCTACGTCTGCTTGGTTCGATAACTGGCATCCTGCTGGTCCCCTCTCTCAGTTCTTATCTGCCCGTAACATCCATAATGCGGGCTTCACTCCTGATTCTAAGGTTGCTGACATTGTCCTCAACGGGTGTTGGGTGCGCCCCTATTGCTGGCAGGACTCCCACCCCGTTCTCCTTTCTCATAACCCCCCTTCTCTTTCCACGGCCGTTCCTGATAAACTCCTCTAGAGATCTTGCGACGGTAAGGTCTATCCTTTTTCGGTCCGTTCTGTCTGGCACTCTATCCGCCCTTCGGAGCAGCCTGTCGATTGGTATCATCTTGTTTGGTTCTCCCAGAATATCCCTAGACATGCCTTCATTCTCTGGGTTGCTCTCAAAGATCGACTCAAGACCCATGATAAAATCAGAAGCTGGGAGTTGTCTGGTTCTCCCAACCTCATCTGTGCCTTCTGTAGCAATTGTTCCGATTCCCTTCCTCATCTTTTCTTTGAATGTTCTTTCCCTTCTATGGTTTGGCATGATCTTCAGCATGTTATGAACCTCTCCTTCCCCACAAATTGCTGGTCGGATATCATCAATCTTCTCAAGCCCATATCTAAGGGTAAGAATGTCTGGTCCGTTATCCGAAGACTTGTGCTTGCGGGAGCTATCTACCACATTTGGCAGGAAAGAAATAACCGGATTTTTAAAAATAAGAGAAGAACGTATCATGCTGTTGTCAAGTCTATTATTGATGATGTCCGTTGTAGACTGGTGAGTCTGTCTATGAAACCTTCCCTTAATGTTATTTTGGCTAAAAGGATCTGGTCCCTCCCCTAACGTTGAGAGTTCTACTTCCTATTTTCCACTATGGTCCATTATTCTCTCCTATCCCATCCTTTCCACTATATATTTCTCTACTTGTATTGTTTTTTTTGCACGATGTTTGCTTTTTATATTCCTGTTATGTTTTCTGGTTCCAAAATCTGTTTTGGTTCCTAGTATAGCCTTGTTGTCCATTGGGGCATGTCCCAATGGGTTTTTGTTGTTTCTTAGGTGGGGAGTCCCCAGCCTTCAATTGTATTTATTCTTTTTATTAATAAAATTTGCCAGAGGT
The DNA here is from genome assembly GCA_023525715.1 of Cichorium intybus. Lineage (NCBI taxonomy): Eukaryota > Viridiplantae > Streptophyta > Magnoliopsida > Asterales > Asteraceae > Cichorium > Cichorium intybus. Next base: position 32,396,444 of record CM042017.1, on the reverse strand, counting down.
ACCGTCCTCTTTACCCAAAAAAAGAAGTAAATTTCCACATCTCTTATCATTTAAAATAGTTTTGGAGTATCTTTGAGAAAATGGCTGGAAGCTTATAAAAGTTTGTAGGAAAAAGAACTATATAAGCTTTTGAGATACATATAATCGATATAAGATCTCTTAAAATATACTCGAAGTACCTTTGAATTAAAAGTTTCATGTCTGAAATAAAAAATTAAACCGGTACTCCCGATTTCATTAATTCAAACATTTTCTTTTAAAAACTAAAAGCTTCAAAAAAATTTCAAAACCTCGCTACCACACATACTCTTGACCAATCTAATATGATACCTCTTGTGTCACGACTCGATATGTTCAAATAGCCCAAGATAGCAGCAAAGGGATAAATGTACAACCGGAGCAGCTTAGAAGGAGTGAAAGAAACACAAAGATGCCCAAAAAGTATGAGGACCACATAATGGGAGCCACATCAGCAATACTCTAACGAATTCTGTTAATTCGTATCTATTTAAGTAATGTATTGTGTGAGAAGGAGGCAGGAAAATTGTTAGATCTGATATCATTTTCTCACCTTGATTTCTTACGATTATGTTCTTCTCATCTCCAATTCTCTCAATCATTCAATAAAGATCATTTGGCTCTATTACTGTTATTAAGATTCATTACAATTTGGTGCTTTCATTGAGAGTCGAACTCAAGAAAGATATGAAAATAAATAAATAAATAAATAAATAAACTTTTCACCTAGTTATCTCTACCTTTTTTGTAAAGTACTAAAATGATTATTATTTAAACGTCCCTTAATTTTTTTAAATTTGTTATTAAATGATAACTGCGCGTATATTGAAATACAAATACACGAGGAGTGAAGTGTCTTTTTTTGGAGTAATTTTTTTGGATGTCTCATGTCTTTAGGAAAACACATCTCATGAAACAAATCAAACAGGCCATATGGCAATCGGTTATATATTCAAATAGATATGATCTTTTAAAACGTTTCATAATGCTAATTGGAGTATCCATTACATGATCACATGTGATGGACGCCACATCACCGTCATCTCACCATCACATTCTCATCACACCACACTAAAAATTACCCATCACACCACATCATCTTTTCCAAATAAAAATAATTCAATAATAATACGTTGCTATTGACTGTTTATATATATGAGTGGTAAATTTAAAAAAAATCTCATTGGACGTGCTCAACCGTGAATGCCATCACATTCCATCATGATTTCACCCATCACGGTGCACATGGGGTGGTGTGCACGGCCGTGACAGGCTGCTGACGAGGCATCACGGTCCCGGTGTGATGAGTACTACGGACGGCCTAAATGAACTTATATTGATAATGTGATAATATGATTTTTGTACTATATCAACAAAATAAAAATTTTCATTTAAATTAAAAGATTTGGATAAAAAATGGTTAAAGTTGTATTGTCGAGTTTTTCTCATCCAATGGAAGATTTTTTTTTTCTTTCAAATCTTTGTTCATGTTGGAGAGAATCGAGGGAAAGTTTTCTAATTTTTTTAATAAAAAACTTTTGTTATAATTTTTATTATTTTGTGTTTTGCCAAATTTCTCGTTGGCTCTCTAAAAAAACATAGAACATTAGTTTTTGTTCATTTATGTTAGTGTATTTAGCCCATGTTATTATTAATGTCTTTAGTATATAGGTGGCTTATTACCCGTATTTATTGTATTTACATCTGTAATATTAGGAATGGAATTCAATTAAAAAGCTTGGTAATTATCATGGTATAAAAGCCTAAAATTTATACCCTTTTCTCTCTCTATCCTACTTCTCCTTCTTGGCTTTGTCATTACAACCCTACCCTCTTCTTCGATTTCTTCTTCTCCAAATCTTCTTTTTGTTCTTGTCTATGGTCGGTGATCAATCTCTTCCACGACATAAGGCTTTCAATATCAAGTCACACATTCCAGTTGTCATTGATTTGGAACGACTAAATTATGACTCTTTTGGAGAATTATTCTTGACTCACTGTGACAGATATGACGTCATCAATCACATCGATGATTCATATGATAAGCCAAACTCGAAACCCACAAATTTGGAACAAAGGAAATTAGAAGATTCCATTGTCAATATGTGGATATACTTCGCCATCTCGCAAGCTCTCCTTCAAATGGCACTCAAGAAAAAGATTCGTCGGCGCAAGAAGTATAGCTAAACCTTGAAAAACTCTTTTGTGCAACAAACATGCAAGAACTATGAAACTTGATAGCGAGATCTGTAACATCTCCATGCATGATGTTTCCATCATAACTCATTGCTCAAAAATCAAAGGTATAGTCGATATTTCAAGAATCTTGATCTAGAATCCAAGGTCCCAGACAAACACTTGGTTATTAATGCATGAACGTACTATCATCCCATTTTTGACTACCTAGCCAGCATCAATCACCTTTTCCTACATTCACGGAAACCCAATCAATGTTGTTGCTTGAAGAACAACTACTTATGCAATTCGCCCGACAAGAGCACTACATTATACAAATCACTCTTCCTCTCCAATTATTCTACATATCAGCTCGAGTGATTTTTTTACGTATAAGACAACAAATAAACGACTGTCAGGCACCTCCAAACAGTGGCAGACAGCAACAATGATCGCCTTGGTAGCCTTATAGTTGTGTCTATATTGCGTTGTTGGGACAACAACATCAGCGACATCCTACTACGCTACAACCCATGTTTTGGCCCATTCTCAAACCATTCAACTGTTGAACCATCTTCAAAATTTTCGGCCCTCCTCTACAGTCGAGACCAGGCCCACATGTCTATGTTGCTACCAAGCCTTCCTCTTTGTTGGATAAACACATGACATATGTTTAGCCACCATGGAATTGGTTTGGTCTCAACCAGCTCACATCTTTGTCCCAACTATTTAACACCATGTCTCTAAATGATCGATGTAGAATGATTTATAAATTCCGTCGTAGTTGACTATGTTATGCAAGTGTAGGTATACTTCATTCTAATCATGACTCACGTTCTATCATAGTTGAAAATAGATCCCAAATCCTGTCGTGACCAACAAACGCACACAACTTTCCTTTCCAAAATCCTCACTAACCTCTCCACCTTAAAAATGACCTAATTACACCGTCAACATATAAAATTTCATATGTGTTAGACAATTTACTCATGAAAATGAATGTTTAATTGAATTTGAAAAAATTGGTTTTATTGTTAAGGAGTAGAACCTGGCAACCTCTAATTCATTGTAACAGTGACGACCGACTCTATCCAGTTACCATGTAGCTTCCTTAAGTTTTTGTGTCACAAATCAATTGGTTTGGTATCAACTAATTTGTCATCACAACGATCAAGTCTTGAAGTATATAGTTTTGAACAGTTCTACTTTATGTAATAACGTTCAATATGTTAAGCCTGCGAACTTGGCAAACATATTTAACTTCAATTTAGTCTTTCAAATTCTATTGATTTCGATCATTTTGATATAACACATTCTGACTTGTGGACGTCTCTTATTGCAAGTGTTAGTGGTTTGAATTATTAAGTTATCTTTTTAGACCGTTACTCACATTTTCTTTGGGTTCACACACTCAAACAAAAATCCGATGTTTTCTTCAAATTTATCAAAATTTCCAATTATTTCTAAACCCAATTCAATAATTCAATCAAAGCTTTTCAATGCTATATTAAGGGAGGGAATCTGACAACAAACAATTTCATGAATTTTTCATGCCCTCACAATTCCTAACAAAATGGGAAGTCCGAGCGAATGCTTGACACCATTAACAACATCGTGAGAACCCTCCATTTCCAAGCTCACCTACCCGCCCCATTATTGGGTAGAGGCACTCTACATGGCAACTCATGTCTTAAACATACTCATATCCTCATACATTTAAAATCAAACCTCGTACTATTATTGAAGATATGCCTAATGACACAACAAGTTTGTGATACTACAATTAATGCATAAACATATTGGGATACACATAATATTCAATCTAAATGAAGAGAAATAAATATGGGGACTAGGTTATTATTCATAATAGTTTGGTGGTTTAATTAGCAACTATAAAAGAGAAGGGCTTGACTTGTGATTAGTCATACTAGATTAATTACTACATAATTATCTATTTGTCTAAAATAATAATGTAATTATTAAAATTTGGATTACTTGGCCACTAAGCTAGGGTTGTGATCACCTATATAAAGGGATCCCATGACACTTTGGGATACCATAGAAATTGTGTACCCCTCCTCCATCCCACATCTTAGGTCAAAACCTTGCTCACCAAACAAGGTTTCATCTTTCTTGTTTGACAAGTAAACCATACTTCAATTGTTTTTGGTGGTTGGTTCAAGTAAGGTGAATATCAAAGAGGGTTTTCAAGCTATTGAAATAGATTGCTACATTGGGGTGTGAAGAAATAGAGGAGTTCTACTTTAGGATCTCAAATCATCCAAGACAGTGTCAGTAATTCTTCAAGAAAGGTACATAATATAATGACTCCAACTACGTTGCTTGTAATGCAAGTTTCGTGACCCTCAGTTCTATCTTGTCAATTGAATTGATTATTGTTCCGTTGTTTTATTGTTTTAAATTACCACCAATATCCAACAACTATATCCTTTCCAATCCAACTCCACCTAATTTCACCTTTAGTTTTTTGGATGTCCTTGGTACCATCATATCATCACTCAATGTAAATTGCTACCCCGCACATCTCCTTGTATATTCCTCAGATACCCCAATAACCATCGTTGGTACAAATGTCTTGACCTATCATCTCGTAAAATCATTCTTTCTCGACACACTGTCTTTGAAAAGTCGACATTCCCATTTAGTTTTTGTCACACCAAATGATCCACCCTTATCTTACTTCCCCTATGCCATACCCGAATCATCATCCTTATTCCTCTAATACTCACAACCCACCACACCAATACCAAAAACCACCACCACCCCTTCGAACTCACCACCCACTCGCTTACCACTCAATCTACACAACCCCACACCACCAACTCCTAACCAACACAACCACTCGAGACATCACCCCACCCCTCAAAATATCCCCAATCCAGTCTATTGCCCCATTGCGACCCACTCACAATATGACCACTCACGTAAAAGGCAGGATCACTAAGCCTATTCAATGCATCAACCTCCATACATTTGCCATATCACCCATGCCACGATCTCATATATATGCAATACATGACCCTAATTGGTTAAAAGCTATAGACAATGAGTTTCTTGCTCTAATCTCGAATGATACTTAGGAAATTTTTCGAGACAGTCAGTGATAAATGTTGTTAGGTTTATGATCACAGTCAGCATCAGGAAGTCAACTATGATGAGACTGAGTTGTAAAATCGGCCACCATACACACAATACTTAGTATAACAGTCTCTCGTCAATGGCTCTTACACGAGGTACACGTGAAGAGTGCAGGTCTTCATTGACACCTCCAAGCGATTATATACATGCATCAATCACTCTGATTTTGGGATCCCATATACCCTGCCCATATGTGTCACCTGCAGCTATGTCTACATGGCCTAAAACCTTCTCCACAGGCTTGGTATCATCAGTTTGTCCATTATGCCTCTCACATCGGTTTTCAGCATAGTCACACAAATTCTTCTATATTTATTAGCCACCCATGCCACAACATACCTTCTGTAATATATGGATGCCATCATCCTCTATTGACTTACTCCAGTATATAATCTCTCAGCTTAGTCGTGAGTTTGCGACGACTTCACGAAGGGATTGTCGACTTCCCTATTTTCAGATTTCCAATCAAATATGAACGTCTGAAAGCCTCCTCCCTATCAATCTGTTAGGGAATGTTAGTATATTTAGTCTATATTGTATTAGGCCACACGGAGCAGCTTGCGGGATCGAGAAAGATCGGGTGCGGGTTGGGGCGGTACCTCCGGTACCGCTGCCCCCTCCCCTTCGGTTTCGGCGGTTTCAAGCTTTGGGGGTTGATGTTTGGGATGGTGAACCCGACTCATCCCGCAAAAACACACACACACACACACACACACACATATATATATATATATATATATATATATATATATATATATATATATATATATATATATATATATATATATATATATTAAAAAATAGAAAATCTGATGTGGCATCGTGAGTTCAGTGGGTACTGGTTCCATGGGTGAAAGATTGGTGAAAGATGAGAAAAAATGAAAGTGAGAGGAGAGAGAAAAACTGACATGACACGTGGGTTCAGTGGGTATTACTCCCCCACCCTTATTAGTCCGCTTTGGCGCTTTGTATAGCTAGCTCATGACTCATGTTTATTGTATTTAAGTCCATAATATTTAAAATATAAATCAATGAAGACATTCAATAATTATCAACTTTCAACTCCAGAACATATAAGGCGTAACTTTTTTTTTTTTTCAAACGTAAATAATATACCAATGACTTTTTCCTCTTCTTTTTTGCTTTCTCCTTTTTTCTCCTCGTTTCCCTTGTAGAAAACCTCAAACACAAATTATAATACAACCTTTTCTTAATCCGCTACCTATTTAATCAAACCTGTTCGTTTGCACGTCTAAGTAAACACCCTTTAAGGAATCTGATCATGATGTGTATGCGAAACTGTCATCTAGTTATTGTCGTTTGCCATTATTATGTCAAAAGGTCGGGTTCAAATATTTATGGCGTTCATCTTTTTGATCTTAAATGATATCTTGGAGCAAAATTCATCATGTGACATAAATAGCTGTAAAGTATTTGTGGAATATAAGTTGGAAATTAAGAGGTTGTAAGATGAACACATGGCCACAACACAATCGTACGATAAATTTGTTCACGTTTCTTAATCAATGGTTGTTTTCAAGGAGTTCTCGTGCTAATATGGTCCATATAGTGAGTTCTTGCATATTTGCCTTTGATCAGGGTTTGCTATGTTACTATGTTAGTTTTAAGACTCGCGTACCGAAATCAAAGGGACCTGTTTAGACTTCCACATTGTTTTGACTTTTAACTCAAACCACTCACTTAATTAAGTAGTCTAAGCCTCTAAGGATGGTTATAGGTCGACTAACAAATACAGAATAAAAAACGATATGGTTCTCTGATGGTTATAGGTCGAGTAACGAATATAGAATAAAAAACGATATGGTTCTCTAATAATTTAAACCGACAAAAATAAAAATAAAAACAATACGATAAGGTCCTAATTTTTTTAATAGGTACTAAATTTTTCAAAATAAATTATATATTCATATAATTACCAAAGTAGCACATACTTTATTATTATTATTATTATTATTTTTACAGTTTTCACCCGTATATTTTTTTTCTTTTCACGATTTCATTCAAATTTTGTTTATAGAATTTTCCTATTTCTTTTATAAGTTTATTTTGTTTTATGTTTTCTAAAATTAAGTTTCCTCTTTACGAAATCGTTTTTAAAAAATATACTATTTGATAGAGATAATTTTTAACAAAGTTATTTTTCATATTTTTTACATTTCATTTTTTATGCATGATTTTATTAAGATTTCCCCATTTATATATCGTTTTATGAATTTGGTATAATTCTTTTTAGAAGTTTTGATCAACTTTTATTTAAGATGGATTTTTTAAAGTTTTTTTATTTTTCCATATTAGTTTTTTTTTTTATTTTTAGCATTTTTTTCGTATTTATAAATTTTGTTAAAAACACCCATGGTAACGCGTGGGGTATTACCCCCTAGTTTTAAATAATTTTGAAAAATCAAATGGATCCTGAGACCACTAGCGGTTTTGTTAGGGTTTCTGGGGTGGCCTAGGCAACGGCTAAATTCCGTACACGTAGTGCAATTTTTTTAAATTGAATGCAACTCCGCAAAAAATAAAGTGCCACTGTAAGCTACAATTTAAAAGCCCAAATGTACAAATAGAAACTCAATTATAATTTAAAGTCCAAACTTATCTGTTTATGCACATTCTTTTTAAATATTTTTATGCTACTATGTTTGGTCAGAAAAAAAATTATCTTATTATATTAGATCCGAAAAAAAATTTCGGTACTACAGCTATTGGCAAATCCTGCATCCGCCCTTGGCTGAGACCTATGCAGTTATAGCGGTCAAAAATTAAACAACGGTCATAGGCCGAGATTTAAAACAGCGGTTATCACGTTGTGATAGCGTTGTGATAGCGGTTTTTTATATTACATAGAAATTATATATATATATATATATATATATATATATATATATATATATATATATATATATATATATATATATATATATATATATATATATATATATGTTCACACACACATATACTACGTAGAATTAGTATCACAAAATAGTTATATAAAACTCGTAGCATAAAAGATATAGTAATGTCGTAGTGTCAAACATAATTAATTGCAATCTACGGGTTTGACATAGGAGTCAACATCGTCTATGGTATTCATTTCTCCATCTAGGACATCACCAACATCAAGATATTCCACTTGACATCTATTCTCGTAATCATCGTCTCTATAACGCTTCCTTTTGCTCCTAGTACTTGGACATGTGTCTACATTTCCTCCCCTTTCTTCCAAGCAGACCAACGAAGACCATCCCTTTCATTCACAAAGTCTTGAAGCTCATCCTCTGTCGGTATCGTCGACTAATCATTTTCCTCCATGTCTCTAAAAAGAAGGATCGATTTTGTTGTTTTTGGATAATCAAACCGCCTTTGTAAGTTTGTGTTGTAACATTGTGTTGTACCGGATGAACACAAGGTCATTGAATTTTTGCTGTAAAAGACAGTTTCTTTTTCTTAGAGTGTAACCGAAAGATTTATAATTTACAAAAATTAGTATGATTTATAATTTACAAAAATTCTTCTTAAAAATAACATACATTGTCAAATGCACTCCAAGAAGAGAAATTGTGGTGGGTGATTTTAGGTCAAACCAGGTCAGTTTGCAGAAGAAAAAAAGAACGAGAGGTTAGAATTTGCCGATTTGGACTTATGACTTTACAGGAATGTTTTGTGATTGGGCTACTATATGTTTGATCGACTGACCCCAAAATAATAGCCCAAAATGTTATTTTAGAAAATAGCGATATTTCACCGCAATAACGCAATCGATTTAGCGGTCAAATTGTGGTAAATCTCGGTGCAAATCTCGCTTCCGCAATTCTTAACCGCTATTTTATCTAGGGCCGAGAACCGTTATCTCACTGAGATCTCACCGAGATCTCGGCTCTATTGACTGCGTAGCCTGAGACCTACCTTACTATAGCCAAATCCTGCCCCTACCTAGATCCCATCTAAAACGGGGATTTTTTTTTACTAGAGTGTGTATTTGTTTATACATTTTGTTCATGCAAAATCATCACAATTTTAAATTCTTTATTTTATACATTACAAAAATATGCTTGTATTTACGTTTATACGTTATATTTTAAGAGAAGCTCTATATCATCCTACTAAATCTTATTACACATCTTCTTATTTATTAAATCAAGATAAATGTCAAAATCAAAATAAAAATTAAAAAAAATATTAATAAATTCCACATGTCATTATTTAATAGATAAAATGACGAAATAAGAGAATTTAATAGGAAGAAATATCTTAAATCTTATTTGTTAATTATGCACAGTGGACCGAGCAACTGACCGACATATTCATAGGCATGGTAGATTACAAAGTTCGCCGGTAACAAAAAATTTTCACCGGACCCAATTAGTCAATGTTTCGGTTTTGTTTTGTTTTGTTTTTTTATTTCTATAACATTTTCTGGTTTTATTTATTTTTTAACAAAATTACAGAATGATCCTTCTAGTTTATAAAAAGTCATAATATTAATTCAAAATTGCATTTCGTTACATGAGTAGTCCTTACGGTCTTGTTGGTCCATTTTATTAATACTGTTAAAAATATGTGGTTAAATACTTGAAAAAAATATTAAAAATTATCTTTTTTTATTTTATTATTTTACTATAGATATTTTTTTAAATGCCGTAGCCCCACGTTTGTTCTATGATTTAAATCACATGATATTGTGGATGGTAACTTATTTTAATATGAATTTTTTTAGTCATATAAGACACTTTGTTAGCTTTGAAGGCTATTTAAAAATATATTGCGCATTTTGTTTCTATGTAAATAGTGTGTGTTTTTTACTTCCATTTTGAGTCACATAACGTATCCACTCCTAGGCTAATCGAATCTTCTTGAAACCTAAACCGGTTTACAAAAGGTATTTTTGTGGTAATATACCTTTGGATTGGTCGATTACTATTTAAACGTTATGTTATCTTTGTTTAGATAAATAAACGGTATTAATTTATTTTAAGTTTTTAACATATATATAACTAGGTTTATATAGAAATACAGATACATGAAGGGGAGAGTTATTTTTTTCAGTGATTCTTTTAGAAGCCATTATAAAACTAGACATCGCATAGGATTATATGGTATTTAGAATTTCATACGCATACTGTACAACGTCGCTATTATTGCCAAGTATCCTTTAAAATGATTTTTAATAAATTTAGGAGAAAACGATAATAATTGTTTAAAACTTCTTTCTGAGGTTTATCTAGAAAACAAAGAAACTAAAAAAACTGTTATTTTGTTCATGTTTTTCAGTTTGAAAAATACAGGGATTTTTTTTTTTTTTTTCATGTTGTCAAGTTTGAAAGAAATAGAATGAAAAGTTAACTTTATAATTTTGTTCCGACTATATAACTGTTTGGTTATTGTTCAATCATACCAACCGAAGAAAATATAATTTTGTTATTATAAGATTTAATAAAAGTCGTCCTTCCCTCACCACATTCCAAAATTGAATAAACAAAATTAAATAGAAAAATAAAATAAAATGTATTGCCAAAATTAAGTGGAGAAAACATCATTTCTTTGTTTAATAAGAAAATGTTAAATTAGACTTATTATTTAATCCAATCTCCGAATTTTAGCCAAAAAATGGATCATCAAAATAGTCAGAATTTTCGCAGATAAAAGCCTGTAAAAATCTTGTCACGTGCGAAATTCTCATAAATATGTACGCTACATGCGAAAATCAGGTTATGGGCTGCAAAAATTAAGTAATATGTTGCAAAAATCTTGGTAATGGGTTGAGAAATCGAGCTTAAATGGTCCTCTCTATTTAAACTATTTTTTTAGTTTACTTTTTTGCATATTCAAAACAAGAATTTCGTACGATAGAAGAGATTCCCGACGAAGAAAATGTCAGACTACAAACCAAATGTATTTGGAACATAACTTATCTGATGAAAGTCTATTAATAACCAGCCTCATGAATGAGATTTTCGGAGTTGAGTTGCTACTAAGAACTAGATTTAGCAGACAATTTGACATATTTGCAGATGTATAAATGCGAAAATATTAGAATGGGCTGCGAAAATCTAAATGTTGGCTGTGAAAATCACATATAGAAATTATTTTAAAGTTAATATTTTTTAATCACAGTCCACATCATCTACTTTGTCGTCATTGTCGTCAGGGGACTGAGCGTTACACCCAAACACCCCGAAACTACTTATAAATAAACATTAAGGTTATATTCATATCAAATAGGCCAATTAAGAGAAAATGGAGGGAAAGAAAGATAAAGGTTTTATATGAATTGTCGTTGTTTAGGGTTATCTGCAAATTTTGTCTATAACTTTTTTTTTTCTATCTCGAAGTGACGAATTTACCTTTGGTTTACAATTATTATGATTTTAAAAAAAAAATACAAACTAACTTACGCTATATTTTTAAGTTTAATAATGAAGGGGAGGGAAGGGAAGGAAATGGAAGAAAATGAAAGGAAAGTTCAAACAATTAGTTGTGTTCTTGAGTTTTTTGATAGGAATGGAAGAAATTGGTGGTTGTCGAGGTCAACAAAAATAAACTATACTTCTAATACACAAATTTGCGTATAGCGGTAAAAGGATCGTATCCATGGAGATTGGTTCGGTTTGTAAAACTATACGATCAATTAGAAAAGGTATATATTTTTTAACATTATAAAATAAAAAGGAGGGTTTTGTTTGTTCCGGTTGAAAATGAAAACAAGAGCAAATAATCAAATGTTGGTGAAGTGAATCAAATATGGAGAAAGTATTAATATTGGGATTTCATCACAATTCCAACTATTTGGTTTATCATCAAGATTTATGATGCAATGTATTTAATTTAATTTTGGATATAGCATCTCAAAAGCTCGAAACACCTAGATGCTTCTCAATTGTATGGAAATTAAAAAAGTTCTTAATAACCGTCTTAATCAAAGTCAAAAGTCAAATAAGCATCCAACTCAAGTAAAATGACTAGCAATATAGATTTAAGAATCATCAAACTCAAAGGAAATCAAAAGGCTTACATTTCTCCTTGAAGAACACAACTCCATGATTTTAAAAATGAATATAAGCATACACAAAAATCATTTGTCAGTAGTTTGTTTTAGAAATCGATTACGTAATTAGAAAAACAAATGACAATAATCATTCAAGCATCCAAACTCATGAATAAGAACACAATAACATCTTAGAATTTTAAACAAGTTGCATTTATAGATTAAGAACCAAATACTCATAAATCTTTCAAACCCTAACTAGTTGTTCATAGATTACACCCAATATTGATAATAAAGAGTTCTAGCCAAGCATGGCTAGAACAACAATCATGAAAGTGTAAAGAAATGTACCCAACATTTGTGTATCAAAGCTACAAATCCAAATGAAATGAGATGTAGAAAAATGGCTCCAAGAACTTCTCCCAAGCTTCTCATCTTGCTCCCCACGTTTTTCTATCAAAAAGATGAAGAAAACCTCTTTCCCCTACCTGTTATAGCTGACCCACACTTGAAATGAAAAAAATGCCCATCAGGACCATTTGCGCGGGTCGCGCAAGGATAGGCTAAAAAGTCACGCGGGACGCGCGACTGGCCAAAAAGCCCAAAAAAGGCATGATCTGGTCTAACTCACCAAAAGTGGGTTTTGTCCATTTCTTCTTTGGTCTAAACCCGGTTTTTGATCATATTTGACCACCATTTGGGCTAGGTAAGCCCACTTGAGCCCATGTCTTCTATTTTGGTCCATTTGCTTGCTCCAAATCCAAGCCCGGTAAGTGATTCGAAAATCCTAAATTTCACATTAGCTAATTTTTCCACTCTTGCTAGTCTTTAATAAAATCTAAATTTAAACACAAAAAGACTAGAAAGTATTCCCGAATGATAAAAATATAAAATATGAATGTGAATTATACTAAAAATGAAATAAAACGTGTTAAAATTTATAAAAAGAAGAAATAAAAACAAAGTGTCAGAAATCAATATTTTTACATATTTACACTTCATTTTATACAATGAACAGTTGGTGGAGGGCTAAATAAGTAAATTTATACATTTATCTTCCTTCCCCTCCCAAAAATGGGATGGTAACTTTTATGCCTATTTTCCTTACCCTCTCCTTCCATTCCATTCCATCCCTTAAAAAGAACTCAAGAACACAACTTTTTAATGATTTCCTTCCTTCCATTCTTAACCCCTCCTAAAAAAACTCGAAAACATAGCGTTAAATCATATTAACACCCTACCCACAACCAGGCCCACACCTCATGAGTCGAACCTAGAAATGAAATTCCCTAACCTAATATCTGCTTTCCTGGAGGGCCCATCCCTTCCTCACCAACTCCTTTTACTTTAAGTCATTGGTAGCCGGAAACACGAGCTACCATCGACGGTCTCTCTCCCAACTTCATGTGGCCGCCAGAGACAAGACCTACCACCGTCGCCACTTGTTTGTGTCACTGCCTCGATTTTCTTTCCCATATCGCCGATCTCTCTCTCATCTTCATGTGGCGACTAAATACACGCCTTACGATCACCACCGGTTATATGTGCCACCACCATAAATTGTCTCTCTGATCTCCCCAATAACTATCTAGCAGTCTCTTTCCTATCTCCTTATCTCCACCGGAGACAAGACCTACAGTCGCCGCCGTTTATCTGAATGAATGAAAAGCTTCTTACACAAGTTGAATTTCTAAAAGATAATATCGTCATCGTCGGTTGTCTAGCATGAATCTGTTATGATCCCCCTAACATCAAAACCTGCAGATTTATTCATTGACAAAGATGGCAATTCAACCTGTACAAGAAGCCTCAAACCAACAATATTATCTTTTAGAAATTCAACTTGTGTAAGAAGCTTTTCATTCAGTGATGAAGATGAAATTCAATCTTTGCATTGAACGTCGTTAAAGGATCGAATTTTACCATGAGTTAAAGGAAAAAGTAAACACTAAAAACGCAACAAACTAAAGTATCAGGGAGTCAGAAATAGAGGGGAAGGGAGGAAAGGAAAGTTAAGGAAACAGAAGTGCAATAGAAATAATTAATTAGAAGGAAAAGTTTTGTTCTTAAGTTGGAATGGAAGAGGAAAAATTTAGTTATTCCCCCCCCCCCCCCCCCCTATCCCTCCTAATCCGCCTCAAAGTGGAAGGATACATTTTAATAAAATTTTGCCTCCTATTTCCTTCCTTTCCCATCTCTAAGAAAAACTCAAGAACACAAAAACTCTTAGATTCCCTTCCTTTTCCTTCTCTTAATCTCCTAAAATTAACTCAAGAACAAACCATTAAAGACTAAACTTGCGGATTACCCTAAACCACAATGATAATTTATGTAGTTTGGGTTTTTCATAAATTTTGTATCAATAAATATATGTAGAGTTATAGGTTCTCTCGCAAAAAGAGCATATTTATGGAGAAAGTAAATATTCCTAACATATATGATAACACATAACACTACGATGCTTTTTGTTTTAATTTAATGCATTCTAATTTATAACAAACTTAATAAGTTAAATTATATATAAGTGTTTCTTTTTTACTTAATTATAACAAAATATTATAGTGGGTTAAGTTGTTTCCTTGCTTGCGTCTTGCTTGGTTACGACTTTTACTAATAAATTCGTTGTCGGACCCTAAAAAAGTTAAAAAAAAGATCTTAACATTCAATGGAAATTCTATATTTATTTTTTCATAATTACTCTCATTTTCCATAAATTATTCAATTCATTTTTCCCCTAAACAAGAGATATTTCTCTTTTTATTTTTTAAATAGATAGTATGAGAACACAAAATCATATACATGAATTTGAATAAATGTTAAATAGCTTTTCACTCAAAAGCTAATGCAACCAAAATTCTTTTTTTTTATGATTAACATTTTTTTCTTTTTTTAATTGTGGTAATTGTTGTATTTTTTATGATGTTTTTATAAAACATTTTTTAAGACAAAATAAACTTAAAAAGGTCTAACTGGTTTTATTTTTTAAACTTATTTTAAATTATGTTCAACTTGAGTTACTAATCATGTTGCTTTTTTAACTATTTAAACTTTTTTTTAAGAAATTAATATGATAATGCATAAATTTTTATTTATTTATACGTGTTACTAAATAAAAGACAATATATTATTTTTCAATTTTATATGTGAGGATAGAATAGTTATTTATTCATATTAGAATAGATCGGTCTAAAACAAAACAATATTTATATTAACAATATTTTATCCATACAAATGTAGTTATCTATTTAGTACACATTCGTTGGGGATGGACTCAACGAGAAGAGTCAGCTTTAGCAACCGCCTTCATCAACATCACCGAAGAGTACCATGTGGGAACCAATCGCAATTTCTGGGAACGTATAGAAGAATCGTTTCACAATATTTTAGGCACACTGCATTATCGGGATATGAATAAGCTTCATTTCAAATGAAGGAATTTGTCAGTAAAATTGCGTAAATTTAACCAAATTTATGCACCACTATCGTCAAACCGAGAACCCGGGACAACTGATGCTGAGATCATTGAACTAGCCTTACAGCAGTATCGGGTGACACACAACACAAATTTCACCCACCTCAATGCATGGAATGTTGTCAAAATTTTACCTAGGTTTCAATTATCGTAGTTAGTTTTTAATTATCGTATTAATATTTTAATTATTGTATTTTAGGTTTTAAATTATTGTATCTAGGATTTAAATTATAGTGTACGTTTTTTTTGTTGCATTTTAATGTAATTTTAGGTTTTAATGAAATTTTTTATTTTGAAGTTATTAGGTTTATTTTATTTTTAATTAAGTTTTTAAATTAAAAAGTGAGAAGAAGTGAAAGGTGACAATTTCCATAAATGGGAGGATGAGAGAGGGGTGTTAACTGAATGCTGAAGTGACTGACAAAAAATGACAGCTCCTAAGAACCCACACCTGAAGACCTAACCACACGTATAATTCTTACTTCTTTATCACATTATCCACTATCGATAAGCCGTTCATTTTGCAATGTCTACATATACTGCTGTATAATTCATATAACAATAATACTAATGGGAACTCATGGTGTGTATGAAGAAATTTTCATTTCATTATTGAGCACACCATTTATGTCAAAAAGTTTAGTTCAAATATATACACCGTAGACTTTTTTAAGCATTGTGGAAATTGACCTTAAAATGTACCTAAAAACAAAACTGATATCGTTTGTAGCATATATATATATATATATATATATATATATATATATATATATATATATATATATATATATATATATATATATATATATATATATATATATATATATATATATATATATATATATATATATATATATATATATATATATATATAAAAGAAAGGGTTCAAATGAAAACCACTAAAAAATAAAAAACCGTGAGAACCAACATTCACACATTAAAAATCATGTTTTTTTTTTCGTTTTTATGTTTTTTTACACTTGTTTATTATGTGAAAATATATCAAACCTAATAAATTTCTTTATTTTTTAATACGTTTTAGACTATTCACAATATAATAAAATTTCTAGTTATTAAACTGTGAATATTATAACGTAAATTTTTTTTCTTTAAAACACATCAATATTGATATCTAATAGCAGAGGAAGGATAATTATATATATATTTATGTGTTTGATAATTTTATTTTGATAATAAACAATTATTAAAAATAAAAAATACGATGTTATTAAACTGTGAATTAATAGTTCTCACGGTTCTCAACCTTTTAGTGGTTCTCATTTGAACCCTTCCCTATATATATATATATATATATATATATATATATATATATATATATATATATATATATATATATATATATATATATATATATATATATATATATATATATATATAGGTTCAACACAGAACCAAAATATATCACCTAACCATAGAACCACGATCTTAACCGTTTGATTAGATTCTGTCGTCAAGGGTAAGATGGTAAAATGGAAATACTAGAAATAACAACCTCCAATAAATACGTACAGTAAATAAATGTTCATCAATGAACAAATGTTCATCAATGAATATATGTTAATCAATGAACAAACGTTTTTCTCCTTCTCTGTATATTCGTTCTTTGTAAATAAACATATGTTCATACCACATATGTTCATAAATGAACATATGTTCATCAATGAACAAATGTTCATCAATAAACATACAACCATCTCATTCTCACTCTATGTATTCATATTCTGTAATTGAACATATGTTCATAAATGAAATATTGTTCATCAATGAACATATATACTCATTCACTGTAAATAAACATATGTTCATAAATGAACAAAAATGGATACGTAAAAAACCCAGTATGTCCTTTATTGGATATGATTCCCTGTAAACGGGTATAAGTTTTATTGTGTAACCTTTTTAATCTAGTCTACTGAAATAATGATCTAACGGTTATAAGAGTGGTTTTATGGTTAGGTAATATATTATGGTTCTATGTTGAACCTATATATATATATATATATATATATATATATATATATATATATATATATATATATATATATATATATATATATATATATATATATATATATATATATATATATATATATATATATATATATATATATATATATATATATATATATATATATATATATATAACCCAATATATTTTTATTCAATTCTTAAAAAACCACTATATTATTTTTTTAACGTATTGCAAACAAGCCGAGCCGGCTCGCTAAAAGCTCATCTCGAGACCGATTTTAAATGAACATGTCTAATTTCTTGAACAATAATTTGTAAAAAATGTTCATATATTTCTCAATGTTCATCTGTGGATATTAATGGTCAATATTCACTTATGAACATTGATTGTATTCAGAAATTATTTGATGTCATTGTTTGATTTTCTCTGATAGATGTATTGTAATTTTTTTATGATTAATGTTTGATATTTTCAAATCTATTTTGTTGAGATTGATTTCAAATAAATATTATAAATTTAGGAATATCATTAATAAATTAGGGTTTCGCCAACCCTTGGAAGAGCCTCCAGGGTGGCGCCAACTTTGGTCCCTGGTTTTACGTGGCCAGTTATTCAACTATTGAATAAATGCCAACCAGTCCCTGCACCTTTTATTAATTAATTTAACCACTAAATTAAATCCAATTAATTCTAGATTAAATCTTAATAAATTGTTATAGTTTCGAATTAATATATTAACACTTAAATATATTAATAAACCATATATTTATTTTCTATTGATTTATTAAACAATTAATAAATCAACTATCCTCTCTACTGAACTATGCATCTATCCACCATCTATGAGGGCAACCCAAATGGACTTTGCTTTTATTTATAACATAAATACAATTATAAGTCATGGCTTAGACACCTAATCCAACATATATATATATATATATATATATATATATATATATATATATATATATATATATATATATATATATATATATATATATATATATATATATATATATATATATATATATATATATATATATATATATATATATATATATATATATATATATATATATATATATATATATATATATATATATATATAGAGGTAGGTTCTTTTGAGATCTCAAAAAATCCTGAGATCTTGAGAACTGAATCTGGACCGTAAGATCAAAAAACTGAAAAGCTGAGATTGAAAGTGGCAGTTTTGTAAATAGTAATGCATCTAATGGTAAAATTGACTTTTGAAATAAGCCTTTGGGGATGCTTTGGGAATAAAAAAAGATCCGATTTAGGAAAATCCCAAAATCACACAACCTAGTCGCTGAAATAGGATAGTCTCTCTCCTCCATCCTCGCTGCTATTGTATCCTCCTTCCCGTGGCCCATCGTTCCCATCATCTTCTCTGAAGCCAATCTCGGCAGACACCTGGTTCTCCGTCTATATATTGGGCACTAGCGACTTCAGTTCGACGTCGATTGGGCATCGGCGACTTCAGGTGGACGTCGATTGGGTACCGTGGAATTCGAAACCCCTCGTCTAGGGTTCTTCGACTAGGTTTTTTCAAGAAACAACCACATTCAGATCAAGTAACTATGGGAGAGTGTTTGTGGGTTGTCATGGGGATGATAAAGAAATACGCTCAACTGCTAGACCCTTCTATCTTTCTTTTCCCAATTACTCCTCCATTTTCCTTTAAAAACTAAAAAAATTATATAATATCTTATATCACTCAATGGCAACGATTAAGAAACATTATGGGAGACTTAGGCTATGTTTGGCACGCCAAATCTGGCTTGTAAGCTAGCTATTTGTTTAGTTTTTTTCAGTTTACATGTTTGGCGGACTAAAAACTAGCTTATAAACTAGCATATAAGCTAGCGTTTTAAAATGCTAGTATGAGTAACGTTTAAAGCAACTTTTTCAAATATTCCAAATTTACCCTTTAACATACTACATATTATACGTATTGATAAAATATTTATTTACAAATTTGATTTCCATTTTCAAGAGTCACGTCATGAGATGCGAAAACTTCATGATAATATTGCGAATATGATATGGAATGCAACAAAATTTAAATTAAAATCAGAAAACTTTTATTTAGTATTTAACTTAATGTATTATGTTTTTTTCTAATAATATTAGATTAATTTTGTGCATGTCATTTTATGTCATTTTACGATTTCCAGCTAGTTTTATCAGTTAGTTTTTACCAAACATCATTTATTATCAGCTAGTTTTTCAGCTCAGCTACTTTTTCAGTTAATCGTTAGTTTTCTAGCTATCCGTTAGTTTCTCAGCTAGCAGCTAGTTTTTTAGTAATTCTGTTAAACATAGCCTTAGTGGCTGATAGGACATGATACAGGTTGGCAAAAGATAGATTCTTCTGAATTTTGCACTCTTTCCCAGGGATCAAAATGTAAACATTTCTGAAACCTCTCAAAGTTTCATTTTACCCCCTTGTGGGTTTTTATGAGATTTCTCCACCAAAATTTATAGGTGGTACTTCATATTATCAGTCTTATTGGGTTCTTAACATACCCTTATTAAGACCTTCTAAATGGTGAAAATGGGATGTAAATCAAAAGTAGGACCAAAACTGCAAGGTTTCTCTACATCTGCCATACTTTTAAAACAACTCCTGAAGTTTGTGAAGTTGCTGAATTTTCCCCAAATCCCGTTTTTCATAAATAAAATGGTACTTTCTAGAATTCCCAACTGCCCCTTCATGTTTCCTAGGTTCATCTTTAGCCCCTATCAACATTATAACTTACGTGTAAGTTATCCCTTAAGACATTTAACTCCGTTAAGTAAACTAAATGTCATTCCACACTTTTTTTAATAACATTTAAATACAGATTAAATCTTATAGTAGTAATTAATATTGTTTAAACTCTTTAATACTAAGCTAATTTAAATCTTTGCTATTTTTATAAGTCCGTAAAACTATTAAAAAATACTGTACCAAGATATTTTTCCTTTCTTTTTATAAACTAGTAGATAAATATACTAGTTCTTATATTTCTATTTTTTATTGAGTGAGCTATAAATTTCGTTTAGATTTCATATTGTTAGGTAATTATAAAGTTATTATATTGCTTATTTTTACATATTTTAAATAAATGCATGTATAAATATGTAAAAATACTTTTTCAAACGTATAATACGTTATTAAAGACATAAATATTTGTATCAATACATAATTTTTTCCGGGTAAACTGAGTCAAAATGTTCGAATTTTTCCGTAAAATGGGCCAAAATATTATGACTTTATTGAAGATAAAACATATTGGGACTTTACCGTAAACTAAGAGAAAAAATTAGGAATTTATTGAAGATAAAACATATAGTTTACCTGTTGGAAATGTTAAAAAGGGCTAATTTGAAAACATTAGCCGTTTTTTTTTTGTCATTTTTTGTAAATAAAAATTAATGTGGGACTTTTCATAAACCAAGCCAAAATATTGAGACTTTATTAAAGATTTCACATTTCTTTTTTATTTATTTTTACTTGACTAACTTTTTTTTTTAATTTGTAGGGTCAATTCGAACTTGATGACCTTGAGCAAGATCCCGAGCATCCTCAGTTGATGGATGATGTTGATGCGGTGCTGAAAAAGCGGTATAGAGACCGAAAAAATGATGCAAAAAAGGTTTTTAAAGCGTTAGGAGGGTATGATAATATATAGACGGACTTAGAAATTACCCCCCCCACCCGCGAGGGTATGCGTCTTGAAAGTTGGAAGAAAACTGTAGACTTTTTTTTGCTCCGAATTACATCGAAACCGTTCAACAGTTAACACAAGAACCCGTCAAAAACAAAAATAAACAAACCGGAGGGGGGGGACAAGCTCATATAATAGCGCTTGTTTCAAAGCGGTAATGTTTTATATACTAATATATATATATATATATATATATATATATATATATATATATATATATATATATATATATATATATATATATATATATATATATATATATATCTTTTTATGGTAAACATGGTAAAAAGAGAATCGATCAATTCCGGAAGGCTCATACCTATAAAGATGGGACATGGGACAGTGACCTAGCTCATCAACAATATGCAAGTGTTTACACAATACATATAAGATACTTTTCGTGGCTAACTTTTTATTTATTTATATAAAATGCAGCTTGAGTTGGAATGCCATAAGCACCTCCTTTTATTTAATAAAACTATCGTGAATATTTATTTAATATGTTAAAATATCTAATTTAAGCACCCGTCTGATGGTTTATATTCAAAGATGGTAGTACTAGGTGTCTTAGAGCTGCGGTAGCACATGCTTTCGATAATCAGCCAGCGCCCACATTGGATGTATATTCCTATATAGCGGATAGTGTAGCATGCAGTTCTTATTAAAGACTCCAGTTATTTCCTGACAAAAATGCAAGCAAAGCTGTCAAAACAGTTTAGGAGCAACTGGTATATTCATTTGTTTAATGAAACATAACCATTCTTTCAATGATTTAATGGTATTTGCCTTTGTTAATTTCATCCATGTTTGCTGAATAGAGATTTTTTTGTATCACTCGCATTACCTGTTGCGGAAAATCACCATTTTCCAATTGGGAATTGATCAACAGCTTGGCTGCTCTGTGTAGAGGTGTAGGGTCTCTTTCCATCTGTATGTTTTGGACAAAATAATCGAAATATTACAAACTAAAAAATCAAAACAAACATTATAATTGTATATAGAATCACAATATATAAAAACTGACCTGTCGAGAATGAATCAATCCCATTATAGCCCATGCAGTATGTACTAAGTTGGACCTGCCTCCTTCCAGGGGTATGTATTTCTGTTCATAGAGTCACCAGAAATTATTTATTTTTTGCTCATTTCTTTAAACAAATTGTTATGTGGGAATCTTACTTTCCCTGGGCAGGATTTGAAGCTTTCTCCCCAACCACCATCTTCCAGCTGTGTTTTTAACAGAAATTTAACCGCTTTTTGAATAGCGGGACAATTTTCAAATGTCTTACCGACAGCTGTCAGTCCTCCAAGAGCAAACCAAGTACCGTATGTAAAACAAACTCCCCAGTTTCCATACCTAATAACCACATGCCATGATGTTAGCTAAACAGCTACCAAAATTGGTTTCAGAAGTTTACATTTAAATGCAAAATGTAGACACAAACCATGAACCATCTTGCATCTGTATTTTCTCTAGATATCCACTTGCATCCGTAAGGAAACTTTCTATCTCTTTCCTCCTATGTTCCGGGTATAACTTTTTAAACAAAACGAGTGCTTGCATTGCTGATGATGTGCACTCAACATACCTAAAGTCAACAAATATTATGAATCTCTTGAAGGGTGAAATGTATTCTCAATCTACGTTTCAAAAGAGAAACAATGTTTATTCATTAAATTTATCCATACGAAGTTTTACATATACAAGGTAACTGATCTTAAATTATCTATGTAATTAACAGAAGATTTCAAAATGGTAAGTTGTATAGGAGTCTTACTCGTGCTCAATCACAATGTCTTCAAAGAACTCCGTAGGATTGAGAATCTACGATAGAAAACAAGAATATGTTGGAGTATAGAAATAAAAGATAGCATCACAACAAACTTTTTTTTCCGGCATGACTTAGATACCTCCAACCATTCTGATGATCCTGCTGGTTCCCAAGCCGATACCCCACCATTTTTGCTCTATGCAACATGAAAATCAAATTAAACTATTTAGTGAGTTCCTTAAGTGACATACGTATGAATAGCTAGTGTGTAACTCTGTTTAGTATATATGTAGGGGTCAAGCTAGAGGTGTTCAAAATATCCGAAAAACCGAAGTGAAAATCCGAAAAACCGTTCCGATTTTTAGGCTAACCGAACATGTTTTTTGTTTTTTTTTTCCAGTTTGGTTAACCGAACCACTTAAAATTTCGATTTTTCAGTTCGATTATAGTTCATGTTTTCTACCATGGACGGCTAACTGAAAAACCGAATTTTTATTGACTTAATATAATAATATTTTATCCAATATAAGATATGCAAATTACAACAGAATATAATTTCAAAATAAAAAACGATCTTAGTATATCAAAATTATATGATTAAATAATACAATAATTGAATTTAAACAAAAAGATTTATCTCACATTTTAATATTCATCCAAAGATATGATTATTTGATCACCAATTTACCACATCATATATTGATTGCCAATTATCCTTCATAATATTCCATGTAGCATATTTGTTGTCGATAATCATTCATAATATCACGTATGACTCTCGTTTTTCAACATTCTTATCATTCATAATATTTCGTATAACACTCGAGATCGATGAATCTTTTGTGATGCCAAAGGATTATTGAAGTACAAAACTATAACGCAATGACATTATTTACTTTGTTGAAATTATTTTTTAGATGTTTATTTGAACTTTAAAATTATATTCCTCTTTCTGAATGATTGACATTATTTTGGATATTAATTATGGAGATTTTTTAGTTTTGAAACATATTTCTTAATTTGTAGACGCTTAATAGGTTAACTGCATAACATAACTAGAAAAATAGGTTAACTGAAAGACGATTTACCCGGTTTTTTCGTTAGGTTTAGGTTCAGAAAATTAATTACCGATTGTTCCAACTTCTCCGAAATATGATTTCGGTTCGGTTAAACATCCATGAATAGCCCTAGGTCATCCTCACAAAATTAATTAAGAGATCGTTCTGATTAACTTTCCGAAATATGATTTTGGTTTGGTTAACCATCCATGAATAGCCTTAGCCCTAGGTCAAGCTCATAAATTAGAGGTTAATAACACCTTTGGTTCTCTATAACCTCTAAGACATACGAAGGCTCTAAGATTCTTTCTCCAAAAGAGTCCTTATGGAAAAAGGAAAAAGTCTAACATATATAGATATTTATATAACAGTTACGTATCAATGTGGGATACACTAACATAATCTATTTCATGTACTTCTACTTTTCCTGTAGTTTAAAATAAAATTCAGTAGCATTTATGCATACAAATTTGTATTAGAGCGTTAAGATTAACGATGTCAGATTTTGATACGAGGGTTGATGTACTTGAAGGTTTCCAATTGGTGAATCACATGGATCGATTAGAATAAGTGCACACTTATAGATTGGTTTGAGGGTTCTCTTTTCTCTTTTGATTCTCAGCTAATCCGTGATTTTCTAGGTTCTCTGTTGGAGCCAAAGTCAACCTTTTACATTCAATTTTTATACAATACCCCCTTAAATTTAGCATTATAGTCACAAAAGACAACACGTAGTGATTAAGCACACAATTGGGGAATAAGAATTGACATAGTCGTGTTTGTTCCTCTGTTGCTGATTAGTGTTATTGGGGCATCCAAAACACATGGTCTAATAGAGGAATTACATAGCCCTATAAAGCTTAGTATATTCTAAGCTTTGATTTGTCTTATTTTGTAGGACCAGGAAATGTTCTACAATGATAAGTTAAAATATTTTTTTTATATGTTGTTATATTCCCTTCTCTTTTATACATAGATCGGGATTTGGTTATTTTTAGGTATGTACCAAATATGTAGTCCTCTAAATAGAGAGTGTGGCTGGGAAATCTCTCATATATATATATATATATATATATATATATATATATATATATATATATATATATATATATATATATATATATATATATATATATATATATATATATATATTCTTGAGAGTCATATGTTGTATACTCTTTCTCTCTATGAAATTATGAAATTAAGAAATTACTTATATGAGTTTATCAACTATTATCAATTTACCTTCAAGATATGTTTTATTATGCACCTAGCCAGTAAAAGTGGGTCCTATCAATTGGTATCATAGTTATACTCAGTTTTATACAATGACTGATCCCGACTAGCAATTTATCTTGATGTTTTTATGACCATTAGATAAAAAATTCTTAGATTCGCAAATAGAAAATTTTATGATGAGTTTTCTTGATTTTTTGAGTATTGGTTCGAACCATCCAAATAAAGTGTTGTTGTTGTTTATTCATTTATTTTATATTGTTGTTTCAAGGTTACCAAGAAAAGTTTTATGCCACTGAAAAAGAATATGCTATTTTTCTCTTTAGTAATTTTGATCTATTTTATCCAAACATTTTTGGTGTTATGGAAGAGATAAAAGAATTTTTAAACATATGGAGGAGACTTGCTTTTTGAAAATGATATCTACCAAAATCCTTTCGAGACTGTTCATTTGAAGCAAGTCCACGAAGATATAGGTATGGTTCTCCTGATTTTATGTATGGTTGTTATTTTTTAAAAGCTTGAGTTAAATTGGCATAAAGAAGGTACACTGATTAAATTCTGAAATGTATAAGAAACAAGGTTGCCGATACCCTTCCCAATGTGTCATGGTTACAAGCATGCTTCCATTTGACACACTTTGTTCCAGCACGACTGACACTTTCTCCTTAGAAGTCAACACACAACCCAAACACACTCAGCTTACATAACTCTCTATTGTCAGCCTTTTTCAGACATGCTTATATGGCAGTTGGCTTAGAGACCTACCCTATGTAATCATACCCCAACAACCGAATAAGCTTGTCTATGTTACCATACACCCTGCTACTCCCCCTTCCCTTCATACATACCTAACATGACCCTACCCTTATAGTTCTTTTTTAATACATATCAAACCTCTATCTCATACCTATATCCCTCGCACATACCAACTCAAACATAAACTTTGCATACTCCAAAGATAAATTTTTAATGCTTTAAACCATATGATTTCACTTCCTTCTACTCATGATCAATCTTAATAATATAGATTTTTCCCTCTTTGTTGTTGTCCACTTAATTAAGGTCGACGAACCAACCTCTGACCAACGATCGATAGATAATAGGTCCTTATATCAGAAGCTTCGAACTAAGGATCTATAAATCTAAATTCTTTGGACCAGTAGACTCCTGATATCTTCGGATCAACAAATATCATTTAGCATGATTGTATAAGCAGCATCGCGTCAATAGCATTACTTCACAACCTCAGCTTAACAATTGTTCTTTTAACCTCTCTTCTGTGCAATAGATGATTCTTTTAGTAGAGCTTATTTATCATACTTTGTATCATATTTATTTGAAACACATAGCTATAGAATCAATCAACTATAGATGACTAAAAAGTATTTATTTTTACTTTTTTTCTTGTGTTTTATCGAGACCCTTCATACATTTACATGAGCATGCAAAGTTTCAACCATATGAGATTTTATTTCCCAATCTTTTTATCTCATTGCATTATCGATAAAAAAAATAAAAGGAGAATATTATTAGCATCCGGATCAAATTTTATGATTTCTAGAGTTTGGATTTTTGAAGAAATCTGGGAAAAGGAGATTAGTTAGTATGTTGAGCTAATCTAATTAGTCTTGGAATATTATATACATGTTAAGTCAAACTGAAGCCATGATAATACTTCTAATTCAATTCTTAGAAGTGACTTCAATTCCCAATTCCATGTTATTTGTTATTTTTTTTACTCTAATTCATGATTCTTCATATACTTAGCAAGCTATCTTCATATGCTTAGCAAGTTATTCTTTTCAAATACTTTTTGTGTATTATAACACGAGAACAATAGATGTTTCAAAATTATGAAGAGAAAGTGTGATCTTTTTGTGGATCTTTAGTTCAACATCTATGAAGGAACTCTAAACTTGACCAGGAAGTGACAACTGGTCAACTTTGTGGATATGAATCTCCTTATTTAGCATTAGAGAAGCATAAGCCTTGATGCTTAGAAGACCTTGAATATAAACATTTCATTACCCATGTTCAGAGATCACAAACACTTTATATTTTCAGTAACATTTCAGCATTTCTTTCTCATTATGTATCATATTTATTACAACACATGTTAGTTGGATATTATGTATGTTAGCCTTATATATTATACTTGTATCTTGCATCATTTCCAAGAATTCAAGACATTGTTGGAGCAAGAAAATATATATCATGATGAGTGATATATAGGTTAAAATACCCCCTATATTTGGTAAATATTCCCTTCTCTCTTATAAATAAAGAAGAATTTGGTCATTTTTAGGTGTTGACCAAATATGTTGTCCTCAAAGTGCAGAGAGTGGCTAAGAAATCTCTCCCATGTCTTTGTTTTTGAAATTCATATGTTATATATTCTTTCTATATATAAAATTATCGGATTACTCATCTATATTTATGAGTTATAATGAATTTAAGGCTAAAGATATTTTTTTATTGAGCATATAGCTATTCAAAAAGGTACTTATCATGTTTGAAATTCAAAGAAGCTACTGTCCCTCCAATGGTTATTGAGAAGCTCACTGTAAAGAATAGATTTAGTCGTTGGTGAATCAAGATGAGATCTATCAAAACGACAAGGGTTTTAGAAACAACTTTCTAGTGCAAAAACTACAAATATGGATGATATTGAATTCCAAAAATAAGATAAGGCCCATTGCACAACCATGTTATACTTTTTGGATAATGTTTTGTATGATATTTGTGATAAAGAACGTATAATGATTTTGTGGGTCAAACACTAGCCCATACACTCTACATAATATAATGGCTCATTAATAAGTTGTTGATCAAACAAGACTAGTTCTCATCGAGTATGGGTGAATGCCATGTTCTCATAATTTAAATGAGTTAAATTCCATATTGATGGACCTAAAGAAGTTGAGGTAAATATTAAGGATAAGGATGTCACGCTTATCATATTTTTCTCCTTGTAGCTATCAGATGAGAACTCTTCATGTGGATTGGGAAATAATTGCCTTAAAAGAAATTATATATACCTTATATTCTTGTGAGCTAATGAACAAGCCATCAGATAATGGATCAAAGAGCCAACAATTGGGGGTTGCACATTTCAAGCCAAAACAAGTATCAATATAAAAGAGGAAATAAAATAAAATAGAAATAAATTTAGGTCTTAATGCTCAATCGTGGGATGTTTTGCATGGATGTGGATATATTGGTCGTTTAAAACATTAGTACCCATAAGTGGAAGGAGTATATACACCAAAAACTAATGATGTAAAGGAGGATACTAACTCTTATAATGAGTTACTCTTCATAGTATTTTGTGGTTTCCTTATGCGGTTGTATGCTTGGATTCAATACTTGGGTTATTTTTCGACATGCGTCAATTTAATGAATGGTTCAAGTAGTATAAAGATGTAAACATTAGGAATATGTTTATTATGATCTCAAAAGGAACTCTAGTAATGATAAAAGGGATTAAACGAGTCTTCAATCCAAGTATCAAAGAGATAAACCATAATGGGTTGGGAAGTGCTTTCAAATTATAAAGAGGCTAACTTGAAATTGGCACATCATTGGCACATGATGCTTGTTATTGTTGGGGGAAAGGGAATGATATTGCTAAGGAATCATATGCTTCTAGGAGGCTATAAAACTTTTAAGTTGAAGTTTTTTAGCATTAAGTTTGTGGGAAGCATCATTGGGATACGTTTTCAAAGCAATGCATAATACTAAGGTGATCGTTGGGTACTTGCATACATGTGTATTCATCATAAATTAGAAAAGTTGTGTCCTTTGAGAAAGTATTGGGTTGAAAGGTTTTAATAGAAAATAAAATAGTTCAATAGGTCAAACAACTAGGGACGTACACTAACTAAGAGTTTTCTTCAAATAAGTATGAGGGTCGTTGAATGCGAGGTGCATTACAAGATACACAAACAGTGTTAAATGCATTGAAACAAAATAGGGTAGATGAGAGTGTGAATATGCCGTTATGTAAGAGAGAAAGGTGAATACTTTCTAACTCCAGATAAGTCAATTCTTTTGGGAAAAGTCAACCAAAATTGTGTGATATCATGCAAATCGTCTCCATCGACTGCCACCAATTGCAAAACATTAGTTGAAGTAAGGCTCATGAAATCTACAAAATTTTCAAGCCCTAAGGTCTTTGGATGTCTAAAATAATATCATATGAGTAATAATAAACCTTTTATTGAGGACTAAGAAAGGTGTATTCATAGGATATGTTGATGGTCAAAAGGGTAAACAATATGGTCCCCATTAGAAAATAATATCATTTTAAGACAACTTTGATGATCCACCGTGTATATTCCGTGAGTAAGTCTGAGAAGTCTACATGTTTCTCACAATAAGTGGAGGATAGTGACTTTAAGTAATCATTTAGTGGAATGGCTGAATATTTTGGAAATAAAGAATTGGAAAAGTAACACAGAAGAGTATGCAGTTGTGCAGAAAATCACCATAAGAGCCACAACCATGTATCCAATCCACAAAGTTATGTGGCAACTGGGCTGAAAAGATTTAGGTACACGTCTATGCCACTAAAAGACTCACATAATCATGTACCAAGACATAAGCACATAGGTAGTAGCCCACACATTTGCATCATAGGACATTACCACATCGGACATGGTCGACCTAATGGCTTTATATAGATCTTTACAAAATATCCTAATGAACTCTAAAATCATAATAGTTAGGAAGAGATCCTAACTAATTGGGAGTGTTGATAACCATCTAATAACTCCTTAACAGATAATAATTTCAAAACTCCTATAAAATAATAAACATATGCAACAACAATAGAAAAAAGAGGTTGAATATGAATGGAAAGTACTATGCTAATGAAACATAGTCAAACGCCCATTTTCAGGTTAGATTACATTCTACAACACATATTGCCATGCAAGATTAGACTTTTGGAGTATCTTTAACAAACTCCACCTTGAAACAAAACCAAAAAACATCAACAAAAATAATCAAAAAATGGGGAAATATGTAGTTCTAACAGTCCCCTAAAGGCTTAAACTTAAATGCCAAAATACCTTACGCCTCCTAAAAGTACCCTAAAGGCTTAAAATTATATGTCAAAATACCTTACACCATCAAACATGCTAAATAACTTACGGTATCAACTATGCCAAAATAGCTTTTAGTATCAAATGTGACAAAATACCTTGTGGTATCAAATGTGTCAACATAATTTTTAGTATCAAATGTGCCAAAACACCTTATGACATTAAATGATTGAACAAGCCGAACGATCTTCAAATTAATTCTCTTCAATGAACAAGTGATAGGATATTGGGAACGCAACACTCCAAATTCTAAAAGCCTCTAAAAGGACGTAGTACCTTCCAAAAGTTATAGATTATTCAAAACAAGATTTGTAATACATGTCTCAACTGAAAGGACATTGTCCCAAAACTCCAAAAGATTTTGATCCACAATGAAATTCCATAGATATGGATGATTCCAAATATTATTCTCCTCTAAAACAATCTAACACATCATTATAGTAATTATCATAATAATTCTCAGCAAAAAGATCTCCTGTCTTCACTTTCCAAAGAGAAACCCGGTGTCAAGATTAAATATTGGAAGCTCATACTTGACAGTAGCCATGGGAAAATTGATTATATAACTTGTAGAAGATTTAGAAGAAAACATATTTATGGAATAGGTTTATAGGGTAAAAGAATTAGGACTAAGATAAGACTAAAGGAAATATTGGTTAAGGTTAACGACAACTATATAATTAGATAAGGTAAAAAAAAAAGATGATTATAAGTAACCCTTTGAAGGGTATAAATAAAATCGATTAGCGTAGATGGATTTGGAAAGATGGTTCTAATACCATTTGTTATAAACTATGGATGCTTGGAAAACACAAAATCATACTTGAAGAACACAATATATATGAGTGGAACCACAAAATGGGAAAACCAATAGGCCCTACTATTACCCTTGTAAAACTAATAACATGAAGAGGTTACTAAAGGTTGAAAACGCAAGGGAGAAGTAGAGAAAAGAGGATGAAAGTATGAATGAAAAAACAAGACATCTAATGGCTATATATAGAACCTTATAAAGTGTCTGAAACAAACTTTAAAATCCCTAATAGTTAGGAAACCTTCCTAACTAACTGAGAGTCCTTATAGCTATCTAATAACTCCCTAATAGATGGTAATTTTGGAAGTCCCATAAAATAATAAACATGTGGCAACAATAGTATAAAAAGGTTGCATACAAATGGGAAGTACAATATTGATACAGCATAGTCAAACGCAACACTTTCAAAATAGATTGCATACTGCAGCAACACATTGCCTGGAAACATTATGGTTACTACCCATCTACAAGAGTTTAATTTAAATTTTATTGAGTGTGCCGCTTTCACAAGTCCTTGTACAAGTTGAATCACTTTCCAAGGAAATAGTATAAGCATTGTGGTCAGTTTATGGTCAAAATCATGTTTCTATGTAGTCCATATGGCTTTGTGATCATCATGAGATGGTTACCCACTGATCTTGAATCAAATAGTTATTGTATGTGGACAATATTCTTGTGCCATCGAAAAACATGGATGACATGAAGAGGGAAGTTGAAGAAACTTCTGAACATCGAGTTTGACAAAAAGGACTTAGACCGACTTAGAATTATTTGGGCATGGAGACAATAAGGGATCCTAAGCAGCAGAAACTATTAGTATCTCATATCGAGTACATTGAGAAGGTTATCACCCGGTGTTTAGATGTCATCGGTAAAACCAGTGAATGCACCTTTGTTCAGCGAGTTTTCGGGTTTCAAAGGCTCGTTCACATAAGACAGAGGCAGATGTGGACTATAAATAAGGGTCAAGCCCATAAATCATTATAGGTTGATTACCCTTTTGGTTCTCTCTAATCTACTTAATGTATTTGTGCACTTGGGTTCATGATAAAAATCAGTAGCATTCCATCGTATTACCTATTGCTTTCATCTTCTATTGTTGCTAGATTTGTAATTCCACATAACATAGTGCATATCAATAATTTCCATAAGGTTATTACTATTATTCTTAAATCCATGGTGCCTTGAACATTACACGTTCATATGTTTTAAGTGTTTCAGCTAAGGGAAATGATTACACACTAACCTGTAAGGAAAGTATTATGTTGACAGCATCATATAGTTGCTCATGTTTCAATTTTTCACCAACAATTTCTGGTGGCATCATGGAGAATAGAAGACAGCACTGGATAGACAGTAATTAGACCGTAAGAACATGCCTTCTTAAATTTTGCAATTACGGACATCTAGAAATATCGTACCAAACCTTTAATGCTTCAGCGGTACAGTCTGAAACTTGCCATCCATGGTCTTGATCAGAAAAGGTCCATGACCCTTTTGAAATATGTCGGTGCATGCTCTTAAAGTCACCAGAAGGATTTTGTTTAACCTACATAACGGTTAAAGAATAAGTAATCAGTATAAAGTAGTACAAAAATTAAAAAAACGTCTTGGAGTTTTAGAGACCTGTGAAGCTTTAATAAATTCATGTCCTATCATCAAAGTAGATCCAATTTCTTCTGTAAGATCGGTAGCCAGCAGAGCTTGGATGGCAAAACCAGCATCCCACTCTTGACTACCAAAACTCTGTTTCAAAATTATAACCATCAAATCTTGCAATCAGACCCATTTTTAGTATTTGCTCAAGTAGATCTGCATATATCATGAAAAATTTGTTTTTGTGGCAGATTTATGTATGACCTGCATTTTCATTCCATCTTCAGCAACCCAGATATAATCTGGGATTCGGGCAAGATGCTTTTTGAAACAAACCCCATTTGGATCCTCAACCCAGCATGCAAGCATACACAATGCCTACACAAAGGTAAAACATCTCGTTCCTGCTTTTTAGTTATTGATCTTATTGTGTCTGTATAGCTTACGGTTCATTATGTTATTAGATTGGCCCACCTTTTCCACCGAACCAATTGTGATATATCGGCTGTTCTCATCTTCATAATGGATATGCTTCATTGTTGTCTCCAGTGCTTTCTGACGCAATTTGTTTAATGGCCAGCGATTTAGAAGAGGCTCGGTGCATATATAGAGACTATCCCACATTAAATCTTGCAGTAACGGATGAGGATAGTATAAATCTTCCTGAAATAATTATTAGAAAGTGGAGTAAGCATTATAAAAATTAAACAAATGTTATAATAATATAATTTTCACCTTTGCACACAAATGCCGTATGCTCTTCCAATTAATCTCATTGTAGGGCTGTAAATAGAGTTCATCTCTGAGTTGCAGAACCAAAGGAGTAATCGTACCAACGAATCTTTTTCCATATAGGTACGACATCGGCATGTATACGAGCCGACAGTAGCACCACATTTTTGCTGCATTTAATTAACAAATTACCATTATTCTACATTTATGTAAATTTAATAGAAATAAGATCGTGATATTGTCTTATACCGATACAACCTAAGGAGACTTGATTGATAAACAAGAGCACACTAACCTGGATACATAGGAAAGAAAGAAGGGAGGATCCAGAACTCTGGGGGCATCGGGTTGGTTCCTGCCCACTCGCACACACCAAGTATCTAAAACAAACAACCACTTATGAGTGTGCTTCCTAGATAGTAAAGAATACATAAAACACACAACAAAAAAATTTCTTACTGAAAGCCATGTTTTGCCCCATGATGGAATGGCGGTTGCAGATCCATGATCCAGGATCCATTCGCGGGCTTTGGTGCATGCACCATTCAGACCACCATCCAAACCTTCTCCTAAGAGCCGCATACAAATGTAACTCAAAGTTGTCCCAAACATGGTGCTATGTCCCTCAATGTGAAATCCCCACCCACCGTCTTCATTCTGTCAATTCCAGATGTTTTTTAGAATTCTGAATGTCAAAGGAATCATTCGATATATAACAGTACGATTACCTGATGACAATATAAATAGCGTAGAATTTCTTTTCGATATTCTTCTGGGAAAACACTGTTAAGGTGGCCAGTAATATACAAGCAGATGACCAAGGGCTGCATGAAATACAAGGGACCAGCGTTTTCAGCTGGCCAGTGACCGTCATCGGCCTGCAAGGCTGCTAACAAATTGACGGACCTCCGCAAGGTGGTTGTAGCCTTTTCATATGTGATTTCTTCGAAATCCTCTATTTTCACCTGGGGTATCGTCTGTTTGAATTGCTTCTCTTTTAGAAACTGCATATATATGAATATATATTTAGTAAATAATACCCACAAAAATATTAACGCTCTCAGTTTTGGTTCGGTAACCTGCATGCGCCAAAGGACATCACTGCTAGGCTTAACTTGGTGCCGGTGGTCCCAAAAATCGGTCCGAGCTTGTTCGACCTCAGCTCGCTCTTCTGGGGTTCCATGGTTTGGATCGAACTCCCATATTTGCCTCCCGACAAAGTTGTTTGTGGTGTACAGGTACGAATCATTGTCCCCTTCAGCGATTTTCAGTCTCCACATCTTGTTTTCAATTCGTTGATAAAGTAGAAATACGGTGGAAGGTCTGATACGGTGGAGCTGCTCTTACATTAAGAAATGAGAAATGGAGAACATAACTCCTTTGATACTCAATTATAACTTTTCCCTGTAATGGTGGCATATGGTCCACATTATTCCAGGCAGCATTTTTCAAGTACAAAATAAACTTAAAATAACAAACATGTTGTACTTGTTTTTTGTATGAAACATAGAGAACTACAACACTCTAAATGAAGATCCATTTTTCATCATATTGACTAATGAAGCCCGAGACTCCTTAAGGCATTGCGGTATGGACACGCCACATCTCATTGGCGCCACATCAGCTTCCGCGCACCACCGTACGAATGAGGGGATCACTACAAAAAAAATTACATTTAGTGGCACAATTATTTAGTGGCATAATTTTTATTGTGCCACTATATTGTATTTTTAGTGTCACATTGTTTTTTTTGCGCCACTGTAGGGGTGAAATTTTCTAATTTCATGCTCGTGCTTCCGATTCTAATCAGATGGTCTCGACTTGTCGTTCCCAATTCCCTCCAAGATTAAGAAGCCCTAAAGTTTTAGGGTGCGTTTGGTTGCGGAAAAGTGTTTTCCGTTTTCCATTTTCATTTTCAGAAAAATGGAGTGAAGTTT
Organism: Cichorium intybus; assembly: GCA_023525715.1. Classification (NCBI taxonomy): domain Eukaryota; kingdom Viridiplantae; phylum Streptophyta; class Magnoliopsida; order Asterales; family Asteraceae; genus Cichorium; species Cichorium intybus. The sequence goes on along the minus strand of CM042017.1, from coordinate 32,360,637 downwards.
TCATTTTCATTTTTAGTAGAAAACGCGTTTGGTTAATCTAATTGAGTTTTCGTTTTCCGTTTTAGAAAATTAGAAAACGCGTTTGGATGTATATTTTCTGTAAGTTTTCATTTTCTATTTTTTACTTCAAAATAATACAAAATAACACATATTTTTCTGGTAAGGGTGGGGTGGGGTGGGGTGGGGTAGGGGTGGTGGAGGTTGGTAGGGGTGGGTGGGGGTGGGTGGAGGTTGGTAGGGGTGGGTGGGGGTTGGTGGAGGTTGGTAGGGGTGGGTGGAGGTTGGTAGGATAGGATGGGGTGGGTAGGGGGCGGGGGTTGGGTTAGGGTGAGGTAGGGGTGGGGTAGGGTGGGGTGGAGGTTGGTAGGGGTGGGTGGAGGTGGGTAGGGTGTGGGTGGGGTGGGTGGAGGTGGGTAAGGGTGGATGGGGTAGGGGTGGGGTAGTGGTACGTGGTGGGTGTAGGGTGGGTAGGGTGGGTGGGTGGGTAGGGTAGGGGTGGGTGGGTGGGTGGTGGTGGGTAAGGTGTGGGTAGGGGTGGGTGGAGGTTGGTAGGGGTAGGGTAGGGGTGGGGTGGGGTGGGGGTGGAGGTGGGTAGGGGTGGGTGGAGGTGCGTGGGGTGGGGTGGGTGAGATGGGTAGAATATGTATGGAGGGATTGTATTTTTGGAAAAATTTGGAAATAGAAAAGTTTGGAAAACAATAATTTTGAGTTTTCTAAGTTGTATGTAATTTTGGAAAACGGAAAATTTTCATTTTCTAGGAAAATTTTGGAAAATTTGATTAACCAAACACGTTTTCCAGGTTTTCATTTTTCTTGGAAAATTTTCTTAAAAAACTAGAAAATTTTCCACAACCAAACGCACCTTAGGGTTTCAATTTTTTCTCCCATACACCAAGTACCACCGCCACCACCATGTATCAGATCGTTGAGTGTGCCCTAGATTATATATGTAGCTTTCTCTTCCTTTCTTCGTTGTTTCCACAGAAAATTATTACTCATGATCATGCCAGATACATACTTCATCAGGTGCGACAAATTTCTTGCCTCCGATGTCTTCAGAACACAGGCCTCTCTTCCACATTCGATGACTTCAAACCTCCAACGTCTCCTCCACATCGAGCGACTCCTCACATCTAACGTCTCTCTCATCAGAGGTAAGCCCATTGTCTCGATTCCTCACTTTTTCTCGATTATTGAGTGTTATTAACACTATTGAGATATGTCACTATCCCAAATCAAGTCCATTTGACACACAATCGATTTTTTGCAACTAAAATTTAGTTTTTAGAAAGTTAACACTTTGTTTCTTCCTTTCCCCTCTTCATTGTTACCGAAGAAATTGATTGCTCCCGATCACTGTCCCGACTCCTCACTGTCTGTAACATCCTTAATCTAGGGTAAATAATTTATTGAATAATAGAAATAATAATAAATCTAATAATCCTAATATTTAAAACATAACAATTAAATTAATTAATCCATTTTGAAGAAATAATTAGTTTAGAGTAACTAATTATGGGTAAATATGGAAATTACCATAGGAGGTTCTAGAAGGAGACTCTTATGCAAAGCTAGAACTTAAAGTAAGTGGTGCTGGAGGGACTTGATTGCAAATAAGGGAAAATCTTGAGGTTTAAGTTGGGAAAACCCCACACTCTCTTCTCATTTCACGATTTTGAGAGAAGAGAGAGGGCTAGGGACGATTTCAAGTGGGATTCAAAGGGAGAATTTCATTTCCAGCAAGATCTTAATGAGTTGCATCAATCTCTTGAAGATCTAAGGAGAGGAGTAATCGAAGTAAAGTAAAGAGTAACATACTACTTTGGGACTTAAGAGAGGTGAGTTACCGGGAGTACACATCCCCCTTTTAACTTGATGTTTTATTACAACTATCATGCATACTTCTATGTGTTAAATGTTGCATAAACCTTATGTGTGCATGACATCAAAATGAGTCTTTTTCAATGTAATTCTTATAAATTATACAAAGAGGTTTTGAGAGACATTTGGACATCCTATTTGTGCATTGCATTACATGTAGTATGGGGATTGACCGTGAGATGCCTTGATGACGAGTTTGACCCTTCTCAAACAAAGAGGGTGAGGAGTTAATATGAGTTTGACCCTTCTCTAAAACAAAGAGGGTGAGGAGTAGTTCCCGACATTAGGGAATTTGCATGAGGGAGTTGCTACCCCTCATGAGGCTAGTGTAATGGCCACTAGTCTTAGTTTCAACCCATACGGGAATCAAGTATTATGCTCCGTGCGTTTGCTTGTGAACTTAGGTGGGTGCCATTGAGGTGAGATGGACTTTATGAGGTGGACATGGGTGGGGATAGTTGCATTGCATATGCATATCATGACCTTCTATTTTGAGAAAACCTTACAATGTTTTTATTTCAATCTATAAATGTATAAGAGATATTTTTGGAGGTTGTCTCGGGTGTTAAGGTTATCCTTTCCACTCATAATGAGATAGTCTCGGGTAACTCACTAGGCATTTCAATTGCCTAATCGTTTTGATGTGTACTCAGGTTTTGAATAAGAGCTCGTGAGGAAGCAAGGATTTTTAGAAGACCACGAGTTGTGTGGCCATTTAGACCGTGTTTTGTACTTGAATTATGATACTACCTCGCTGCCTGTTTTTAACTACCTTTTTGGATGATTTGGGACCGTATTTTCCGCAACATTGAGATTTCTTTGGAATTAATGATATCTTTATTTCTAATATTGTTTTAAATTATAAAACCCTGGCGAGGGGTGTCACACTGTCCCGATTCTTGAGATGCATGTAATTTGGGTGTGCGTTTGTAATATGTAATATGTATGTGTATTATTTCTTTAAGGTTTTGATTTCTTGCCGGGTTACTGTTTTCTATTGTTGAGCAGGATGAGGCCTCTGATTAGCTTCAGAGGCGTCTAAATTGGGTGTGATTTTAGCTTCAGAGGCACTAGTTTAGGTATATACATGGCATACTTTTTACATATTCTATTAATCAAGCCTTCTTGATGAATTTGCATAATAGTTCTTATTAATGGATTTAAATAAAGTGTGAATGACGTTCGTTGGTCTAAGTTGCAATATAAAGAATCAGGAAAGGAATGGAATAGTTCATTCCATTGTTTATGTTCATGAGTTACTTTTCTGATTTTTCCAGAACAATCTTCATCTTCTCACTTTATGGTTCAAACATAGAGGTACTGCTGGAGTTCAAACAGCACTAGGTAGAGGCTTTTTACATGTTAATATCAACACATGGTTAGTTGTTTTACCTCAAGCGATTGATGTATATTGAACAATGGACATGTTTACAGATTTAAATGATACATTTGTAAGTAGATGTGAAGTAAGTTAGATTTCAAGTTATAAGTTGTTACTATGTAGGAAGAGCTGCACATTTTTGTTATTTGTGTACATGAAGATCGAGGAAGAGTATATATCCTGATGATGACCTTATCATTCCATCTCTAAAGGTCTCAAAAACATTTGCTTTAGAACTCTCAAGCTTACCACCTTAAGTTGTGAGTATTTCCAAACTAAAAGCTTCAGTTATTTAAGGTTTATTATTTTATGTGACCAATGATCCAATTTGTTGCAGTTGGCAATCTAAACCATATCATATCTGTAAATGTTGGATGCCAAGAATATGATGTGTGCAGCTGGCCCAGGTTGCTACTTAACAGTTTCAAAAAAAAAAAAAACTTAACCGTTTCAGCCATCTACCGGGGCAAAACAGTACCTCGTCTTATTTCGTTAAGTGGATCCCAACAATGCTAACTCTACTTTACTTTAGGTTTGTTTATAAGAAATATCATTGTTCAGGTGTTTTTATGGTCAAGTTTGGAGGCTAAAAAGTTATAAATATTTTTTGATCATCGTCATTGTATTCTTTATGGTTAATTTTGATGGGTATTCACTCGCATTCTACTACTCCACTTTGGTTTGTATTTTTTATTAGATTTTTCTCAAGGATGAATATTGGATTCG